>OX439473.1:92468539-93147564 GCA_949320105.2 Crepidodera aurea | reverse complement strand
TCGAAGTGATGATAAAAGAATCCGTATTCGCGGTTGAAACGTTATTGATTTATTTACTAATATAACTTTGGGCATGTTAATATTATCCCAAAAAAATGATTAGACAGATTAAAAAATTCCAATTACAAAATTTGTGATATTCTTATTTAGTAATTCATTTCTATAATTTATAGTGGTTTGTTCTTTTAAATGTTCTTCTTTCTGGATATAAAAATCACTTTTTTGTATTAAAATGTTTTTAATTCAACATTTCGACTTTTAGTCTAAAGTGGTTTTAAAAAAAATTGACAATAACAAACAATATAATAATAATTTACCATAGAAACAAAAATATATTGACAGAAGATTTTATGTATCTTGTGAGATTGTCCAGTGATCTGTTTAAATCTGTTTAAATAATATAAATAATAATAATAACGTTTATTTAGAAAAAAGAATTTACAAATTTAGAAATTTAGAAAATACTTTTTGTTATTGTCAATTTTTATTGAAAACGACTTTAGACTAAAAGTCGAAACGTAAAATTAAAAAAACATTTTTGAAAGTGGTTTTTTTATTAACCAGAAAGAACATTTATTCTTATTAAGTATGAAAGATAATATTTATTGTTTGGTAGTTTTTTTTTATTTAAGTATCACCCATACAACGATTGTACATTTACGTAGTTATTACATTGTTATTAATTTGGTTAGCTACTTTTTTTAGGAGAGGCCCAGACACTAGTGCCTGTTTTGCCTCCCGACCAAGTCGGGACTTTAAACCACGTCTGGACTTTTGTAATTCAATACCTGGGGGGGGCATATAGTCCAAGGAGTAGTTGTTGAAGTCCAGACGCTGGTGCAGTGTAGGACATTTAATGTCTTTGTTCTTGGGAACAAGTGTGATTTATTTCACAACCTTAGGTAGTTTTGATACGCCCATGGTCCTTTTTTGGTATTTTTATGGTTACAAAAAATTCCACCGTCGTTAGAGTTTACGAAATATGATTTTTAAAAGAGTATTTTGTGTAGCTTGTAGGGTCTGTAGTGTAGTTGTGAATGTTCCACCCCAAACCGTTATGCAATATCTCAATATTGATTCTGCTAGTGAATTATAAAGCATAATTAAATTTTTTCTAGATAGGATATCTCTAACACTATAAAATTTATTGTTATTTATTCTCACTTCAAAAAAAATGTTAATGTTGATTTATTTAATGAATAAAATATCTGGTCACCGAGCTTCGCTCTTAATATTCAAATCTACATTTTTAAGCAGCCCAATGAGTATATAATTTAAGTATATTTATAACATGACAAATTATTAATTAATTCGCGAAAATCACGGAGTGGGCGACATCTACTTGAACTACTGATAGGGAGATAAATAAAAAGTTGATTGGCGATTGGCTTGAAAGTAGGCGGGAAAATTAAAAAAGCTGTCAGTGTTAATTTTCAATCGGCTGCAGCTGTTGTTGACGTTTATCAACTGCTTGTCACAGAGGTTAGTTAAATGCATTAAAAGTTGCCTAGTTTCTGGGGATTTCACCCTTTTAGGGCAACATCTACTGCCGCTTGATCTTCGCGAATTGTCACGGTGGACAGGCCCCGTTTCCGGGACAGGCAACAGCAGCGTGTAGGGCACACGTCCCGTCAACAGAAGATCGCTCAGCTCACTCTATTTATCACTATATAAGAAAACTCTATGTGCAAATGATTTTATTATTTATTGATCTGCAGTGAAGGAAAATTATAGGTCTGATATTCATACTTGGGTAAAAACCAAAAATTTTCAGTCCACAGAGAGAGAGAGAGAGAGAGAGAGAGAGAGAGAGAGAGAGAGAGAGAGAGAGAGAGAGAGAGAGAGAGAGAGAGAGAGAGAGAGAAAGAGAGAGAGAGAGAGAGAGAGAGATGATAATGAAAACTTAAATATTAAAACTGTCCGCATAATAAAATAGTAACCGTAAGGGGTAGTCTCACACTATCGGGGAAGGGAAAAATCTTTACCCGATGTGCATAAAGCATTTCCACCCGCCAAAAAAAAAAAGATTAGCTTTAGGTTATCTTTGTAATAAATAAAGAAAAGTACGATACGTGTGACATTTTGACATTTGTTACATTCTGACAGGTGTCATATTTTGACATTTGTTCATTTTGAGATTTGTTCATTTTGACAGTTGTTACATTCTGACACGTATCACATTTTAACAGTTGTCACGTTTTGTTAAAGTTAATTATTTTTATAGTTGGTATTTTGGTATTAATGTTTATTTCCTTTTTTATAGTTGGTATGAGTCGGTAGTTTCTATGACTTTGTATTTTATAGAAACAAGTGATTTCTTGTTGATATTTTTTAATTGTATTTTGTTACATTATTTGATAGCATTTTCATTTTGAAGGGAAGTATTCTGCAAGTTATTAATAAAGAGTGTATTAACAAAAACATTTGTTTTTTTGTTGAGTGAACAAGAGTCAAAAGGTAATATAGACCACAACACGTTTTTACAGGTGTCCATTTAACAGTGTTACTCAACGTTCCTATAAATATTTACCTAAACCCATGATTTCTGAAAATGAATTGGCAACGTTGTATTTTCAACTTTGAATTTATCAGATGGCTGTCATTTGACAAGCAAATTATTTATTTCCGTCAAATGAACCTTTCCTTTTTTATATAAAGCGGCAAATTTAAAATTGAATTCTTTCAGATTAAAACGCCAGAAATTAAATAAAGTCAAACCTTTTTACTACTATACTATACAGAAGAAAGGAGTGCAGTATTTAATTTGCAGAACGTAGTATAGGTTCAAGAGGTGGAAATTTTATTTTTACCTCATCCTTCAATGCTTATTTGTAGTTAAAATTTAAATTTTAATACGTCTGATCGGCCTAATATAGTTTTTGTCTAGATAAACCTGTTCTTTTGACAGATAAGTCACACTTTATTTATTCATAGCCGTATCGTATGTATTTTAATTGATTCAGAATTTTTTTATTAATATATATTTCAAAATGGCTTCATTCTAAAAATATTATCAGTCCTCCTAAATCCTGGAAGGCAGAATTATTAGTAATAGCAAGGCAAACATAAAAACAAATTCAAAAAATATATTATAGATGAGATGGCCAGAGAAAAAGGAATTAAAATTCTCAGATTGCCTCCGAACCACGCAGAGTTAAATTGCATTGCACTGATCTGGTCACAATTATTAAAAGGGTATGTTTCTCAAAACAATAAAACATTTAAATTTCCTGATGTGCGAAATTTGTTTTTGAAGGCAGTTTCAGATGTAAATAGAGAACATTGGGGAAAATGCATTGGTCATGTTAAAAATGTGGAAAATTCATTTAGGAAAGTGGATATATCAATGGATAATTTAATAGAACCGATAATAATAAACCTCAGAAAAGACAATTATAGTAATACCAGTAGTTTTAGTGAAGACAGTGACTTTTAAAGATAGTTCTTGAACTAACTTTTTTTTTAATCTTTGAGTTTAGGTAAGTACTGAAGCGTTACTTTTAATGCCAAGAGATTAAAAAATGTTTAATCCCAACATATAATCCTCCTTGTTATTTATTGGTTAAATTTAATTCGTTCAATGTTAATGTGTCAGATGCATAAAGTTTATTTTTATTTTTTGTAAATAATATAACTTCAAAATTTAATCTACGAAGTGCGTATATATATTTTATATGCTGTGACCTTATTTATATTATAGAAACTTATTTTGCAAAGTACGCCTATGGAATGTGACGTTATATCCCCACTTTTACTGTACTCATCTATCCTTTATAGTATATATTACTATAGAAACAAGTTATTATATCTGCCGTTGCTAGGAAATAAAACTAAAAGCTTAACTTTTCTTGTAAATATCTCGGAAGATCGAATTTTCACAGACATGAGACCTACATTTTTTGCCGATTTAGATAGGAATTAGTCTACCCTGAAAGTTTCATTGAATTCTGACGAGTGGAATTCGAGATCGTCTGGACACACACACATACATACATACAAACCTTGCTCGTTTAATAGTATTTGATTTACTTTTTATTAATTGGTTTGCAGTCGGAAATATATAGTGTGGTCAAACTAACATTATACCTGTAACCTTTTTCGGAGAAATCGGATCGACATGCGGTTTTTTTACAAAATCTACAACTAACCTCTTTACGCTCGGACATTTATAATTATTTATTTAACAAATTGGACAATATTCAGGATCAGAGTTATCCATTTGTTAAGTAACCATTTTACAACAATTGAACAATAAACAATAGCTTCGACATCTACAAGATAATGAGCGACCTCGAAAATCCGCACGGGAAAATTTTCCAGACCTTTTGTTGAACAGGCAGTCATGTTTTCCATACCCTCGGCGAAACTCAGAAAATTGTCCAATTTGCTAAATAAATAATTATAAATTCCGAGCGTAAAGAGGTTAGTTGTAGATTTTGTTACTGATAATTTTTCGAACATTTAAAAAAAACCGCATATCGATCCGATTTCTCCGAAAAAAGTTACAGGTTTTCAGTTTTTTCATGCAAGTTTGACTCCACTAATAGTATATATTTTATTTCCTAATCGTTTATCTGCTGTAAAATTATTAAGTAGTTACACAATTTTTCAGAATTTTAAGGAAACCTGTCTTTTTGGTCAGTTAAAGTTCCTTTATAAAAATAAGGACCTATTAACGTCTTTTAAAAAACCCACATCAAACAACTATCCTTTAAAACTAATTACGATTTGGCATTAAAACTATCTGAATCAGACTCATTAGTTTTTGAGACAAATCATTTACCAGTTGAAAAAGTATTTTTGGGAACACTGTGATTAAAAATTGAGGTCAATATTTATCATTGTATATAAAATCGAAATTTTGAAACTTTTTTTAGTTTTTCTTATAAATTTTAATCTATATAAGTATTCCTGAATAATCATAGTTTGAACGTAAAAAAAATAGTTATTTTTGCAATAAGTGCGTTATACAGGATGGTCCTTAAGTAATTGTACATAGAAGTATGGTAGATTCCTCACTTTAAAATATTACGATTTGAACCAACTTGCTCTACACGACGGTGGAATTTTTTGAACCATAAAAATTCCAAAAAAGGACCATGGGAGTGACAAAACTGCACAAAGGATGTGAAATAAAATCACACAAGCTCCCAAGAACAAGGACATTCAAAATGTCCTAAACTGCATCAGCGTCTGGACTTCAACAACTACTCCTTGGACTATATGCCCCACCAGGTATTGAATTACGAAAGTCCAGACGTTGTTTGGTGCCCGACCAAGTCGGGGCTTTAACCCAAAAACTTATCATTAAAGGAGCTTGCCATTCTTAGACCGCTTTCGGCATTATTGTGCATCATCAGTAAGAAGCAAGCTAACTCGACATCTTGTCACTGAACTTGCTCTAATAAAATGTTGCTAATAAAGAATATACAGGGTGTTAAAGGTTTTTTAAAATTTATTTTTTGCAATAACTTTAGCGTTTTTGGATATGTATATATAAAAATTTGGAACTGGGGGTTTTTGGGCACGAGAATCTGGTACATACTTCGATGTCATTTGTAGGGCGCGCTAGTTAGGCCACAGTTGTGGCATAAATATGCGATAAACTTTTTTGCTTTTTAAGTTAGCGCTATTCTTGTAAAATAATATTAAAGTCAGGTTATTTTAGTAGAAAAAAAGCATACTTGGTATTAACATTAAAACTTAATGGTTTACGAGGTAATCGGATTTTAGGGATCAGCTGCATGATTACACTTGTCGGCAAAAGAAATTTTTTCTGGCCTTGACCTCATGAATCCGAATATGACCTCAGTTTTCCTCCATCATCCACCTTCCCATAATTTGGAGGGATGAAAAAAAACACCCTTTATATTCCTTATTAGCAACATTTTATTAGAGCAAGTTGGATCAAATAATAGTTTAAAGTGAGGAATCTAACATACTTCTATGTACAATTACTTAAGGACAACCCTGTATAGATCCTAACGCCCGGTGCATACAAGATTTTATTTTTCACGAAATAGTATATTATGCAGTGAGTACGAAATGGAGCATATTTTGCACGAGTATGAAAGTTTGCAACACGAGCCATAGGCGAGTGTTGCAAATTATACTAGTGCAAAATAGTTATTTCGTGCTAGTTACATACTATACTTTTTCTACGACTGCTTTCTATTACATATAAAGGAAAGTATAAACAAAGACAAATCGAATAAGAGATTTATTTTATTAACTTGAATATTTTACAACGCATATAACAAATCGTGGATAAATAAACTCGATTGAAACTGAAAAACGGGTCAACTTCCTTATACAATTTATTTATAAATATTAAATTTTTAAAAACCATCGGGAGTTTCTTTTATAAATTTTCCTTTATGCTTGGAGGTGTTAATTTTATCTAGTTTATAGCCAAGCAACCCGTGCAATATGAAATGTTGTGTGAAATGTGTATCTATAATATAAGTTCCAATAGCTGTATCAAAATGATGACTTGTTGATGATTTGTTGATTCTCCTCAAAGTGCAGTAAAGAGAGAGGAAGAGAGAGAGCGTCTATTGTGAAAAAGTGCAATGTTGCAGTGACACACCAAAACGTCATATTGCATAAAACACAATATTGATGTCTAAATCAATAGTTATTTAAACAACAAGTTTTGAAAACGACTTTTTTCGCACGGCGAGACAGTTTGTTGTCGAGCGAGTGTGAAAAAAGGTTTTCAAACGAGTTTTTTACAATGCTTTTCCTACAACTGCAAAATAAAGCAACCAAATACCTACGTAATTTTTATTAATTAGAAAACAAAGTATTTATGAACATCAAAATTAAATCTACTAATTCTTAATGTTAATTGTAAAGTTGCTACAGCCTGTTAGATTCACTCCAGGAATGGCAGTATTTTTTATCTCCTTTTGAACAGAAATAATTGTCAAAGCATTTTCAGTATTTTCTTCCTTAGCCGAATCTATAACCATAGGTTGTTTTTCAACTTCGGCTTCCAGAGAAGGACACAACACTGACGATTCAATTTTTTTTGAAACATCCATTTTATTTTTAATTGAATCATCAACGTAGCCTTCGGCCACAGCGCTTAATCTCCGTCCTCCATGTCTCTTAAGGGCTAGTAAATCTGATCCAGAATTTAGCAGAAGATCGCCTGAAGCAGTGACCCGTATAAGATTCCGGATTTTCCAGCGATAAAAATTTAGCAATTTCTCTGGCCATGCTGCCTATTTTATTAATGCCTAAATTTTGATTGGTGCATTTTCCTTTTTGGTAGTTTAAAAAAAACGCCCTGTCTTTAAACTGGGAGGGCCTAGAGCGGAGTATTTCTTCAGGATGGTATACAGGCCTCCAGAAACTGTAAAAGATCTAGGAATCTTCGTTTTTGTATTCGTAAGTTTGATCAGCATTGCACCGTTGAAGTCTGTCATGTCCTCCATTTTTAAGTAGCACAGTTCCTCCCTTCTACACGCTCCAGATAGTCCAACTGCTACCACTGCTTAAAAATAAAGAAAAAAATTACTGTTGATTACGACGAGCCTACTCATGTCTTGGGTTATAGTGAAATATGTTGTATTAAATGATTTTTTTCATAAGTTCTTATGCTTACTTTAGCAGAGTAAAAATGTCTCGTCGGGTGCTGTCTGCAGGAACTGGCTTAAATCATCCTCTGTCAGGATCGCAGACTTCTTCGGCAAATAATTTTCTGATTTTCGTTTAAGGAATGCTTGAAGTTTCTTGTATTTTCTCAAATTTATGTTCTCCTTAATATTTAAAATTGCCTTGAGCATTGAAAATGTCGACCACAGCGTCGAATACTTATACTTGTTAGATAATTCTTCAAAATATACCAAAAAAACATTTTCTGAAAAAGTTTCAACGTTGTTTGCGGATCTCCATATCATAAATTGTTCAAAGGCAGCTTCATATCGGTGCTTGTATTTGTTTGTCACTAATTAGGGTCGCTTTTTTCAAAATTTCGGTAGAATCACACATTTTTAAAACTTATTCTATGGAAAAAACGCTTCTTTGACGTTTCTAGTCAACAAATAAAAACCATCGCAATTGTTGTTATAGGTAAATATAAAGAACTAATTTGTAGTGTGCGAAAAACTCTATTTTCAGAAGTTGCCTAGCGTGTGAAAAACTCCATTTTCAGATGCAGTCGTAGGAAAAAAGTGTTTACGTTTTTTTTCATAGAATTTTTCTCCGACTATGCCCTTAATGAGATTACGAAGGGTTGAAATCCGGTGAACAGGCTGCTTTGCAAACTACATCGATAATAAGTTTTACTCGAAAACGGTGAAGTTTTTAATCTATAAGATGCAATTAATATTCCATTTTCCCTCAAACTGTTTTAGGGTTTGAGATACCCATCTGATTTCGATCTAAAAAGAGGTTTTATTAAAACTGTCTGTGTTATCGTCGAACACCAATAATTTATAAAAATATAGGCAACGAGGAAGAGAGACAAGATCATGTGTGTGTGAAGGGTTTGGCGAAGGGCAAGGGGGCGATATTAGACAGAGTCCATTTGCAACAAATTTATATTTTTGTGTAGTCAGTTATGGGGGTGTATCACAAAAAATATTAAACTTAATAGTAATTTATGCATATGTTGCGTACAATATTTTTTCTACAGCTCTGTACAAATAATGAAATCAAAATAGTAATTTGGAATATTTTAATTAAACTCCTTCAGTAAATTACAACTAATAATGAATACATAATGACTGAATTGGAAATTGTACACAATAATATTAAGATAAATCAACTAAATTATGTATTTTGGTATAGTGAATTTTTAAATTTGTTGAATATTATTCTGGTTTCGCCTCTTCATAAAAGCGTCATATTCCTTTGGTAATTTTCTTTGGGTTTCTCTGGCAACAAATTTAATGTGGCCACATTTGCCCTTTCTATGATTTCTTTCGGGAGTATTTGAAACTCAGAATCTTCACTATCCATAATAATAATAACAGAAACAGCTACTAAATTAAAACAAATCGAATTATTGATTATAAACAAATCTGTTAACGTCAAATCAGTTACAGCCATGGCTGGATCCAGCCGATTTTTAAGGGGAGGGGGGGGGTTATGAAATATCACCTGTTTAGCGAGGGACCATTACAAGTGTATCCTCTCTCATGGTTGTTCTCATCCAGTCCTTCAACCTCCGAAGGGTTGAAAAGGATCTCTCGGCTTCGTGCAATCTGTCTTTAAATTAAAAAACATGATCTAAAGGGGGAGCTGCAGCCCCCATAGCCCCCCCTGGATCCGACTATGGTTACAGTTCATGTGCTGTCAAAGTCAAAGATGACTTGATATTTTTTTTCCGGTAAAAGTGTGGACCAATTGCACCAATCAACTGTATTAGCTTATGGAAAGCGTGAAATGAAGTTAAGGTTATGGCACTTTTTTAACGCCTTTTTACTTTTTTTCGCTCTAACTATAAACAGCCGTTTTAAGCGCTACAAACCGGTGCAATACTTTAAAGAAAGCTCGTAGAAAAAAATTTAAAAGTCGGAATATCTTATTCAAAATCGGTATGTTGTCGTAAAATGTCATTAGAAACAAGTTTTTTTAATAACTTTTTTCCATATTTAAAAAATAAAGGTACTTTACTCTTTAGTAAAATTCATATTTTTCGACAAACCTCGTATACGGCATAAAAAAATTGATGTCTAAGTAGGCACACTGTATATAGTTGTTATTATGAATTGTTATTATGAATCGTTAAAATCGATTTTCGTAAATACACTGACAGTCTGCCTATGATTAAAAATATTTAAACAACTTTTTAAAATTGAGTTACTGCTGCCAAAAATTACTATACCATAAACATTTATCATAATTCTAAATATGTTGTATTTTTGGGTTACATAAAATTTTGTTGATTATTTTTAAGCTAGACTGCCTAGTTGTATATTACAAACAAATAAAATATAGAAAAATATTTCTTGGGGAAAAGGTGCGACATAAAATGAAAAAAATGCTCGTAACTTCTTTAAAAATAGACGTATAAAATGAAAATCGGAAAAACATGAACCTGAACTGAAATATTTATGAAGAAATTTTACTGTCAGTGATAAAACATTTTTATTATCCAAAATAAAACAGATAATTCTCTAGTGTAGGAGAAACCCTGCCACTTCATTTGGTGACAACCTAAAAAAATAAAATAGGGATATAAAATCATAATAAACATTAAACATCCCTATTTACTTTGTATTTATTATTCTTTTTAATCTAAATTGAAAAAATGGCATTTTTCAGATACCACGTCAGTAGCTCACAACATAACTGTTCTCGTGTAGAAGGTCCTGAAAATAAAAATAATAAACAATAAAGGAACAAAAAACTAAAACAAAGAATTTTAAATTTTCACAAATATTCCCATCAAAAGCAGAAAAAGCACATAGATAAAAAATTTAGATGTGCTGCCATCTATGATTAGAAGAGAGTATTGACAATTATTAAAAGCAAAAAATTCCCGGTGTATTGGGGTTGCATACACAATTTGCATTGTGTGTTGCAAAGCTTTTATTTGACTGATTCTAGTCAAAATGTCACTCTCTTCTTTCTTATCCCTTTTATTGGATTCGAAAAGCCTAACTGACGAAGCCGAAAGGCAGAAACCGGTCTTAGGATGTCGAATCTGATAAATTAAATTCCTTACTCGTTTTCTAACATAGATAAAAATGTTTTCTTGGTTACAGAAAACATATTTCCTTATTGTTAATACTTAATACAATTCGAGGAACGATTTTATACTTAATCATTTTTGGCCTGTTGGTTGTAATTTCCCCCGAAGCCAATGAACCACTGTCTAACCGTCGATTTATTACACTGACTATATTTCAATAAAATCCCTCCATTTTGTTAAAAGTACTATGCATTTTAAATTGTAATTCAACTTTAACGTGTATATTTATAAGTTAGCATGTTTTCTACCTATTATATCAAAGATTATTTTTATCCCGTGCCTAATGGATGTGAAAAAGTCGGACAATATTATAGAAGTCTTGATACGAGTTTTCTTCACACAGAATCGGACTGGGAAATAATAAACAAATAATTCTAACACATAAAATTATTAATAAAACAAACAGGTTATCCATAGCTTAAATGTGGCCAAAGTGTAATAAATAAAACACATAATCAGGTTAAAACAATAAAAAGTTAAACGGCGACTAGTTTCGTCTGTTAGCCATCATCAGGCCTACAAATAATTACAAGAGAATAACAACAAACTTTTATAATGAATATTACCAACTTTTCCTGAGGTAATAAAATTTAAATTTATGATAATTACAAAAACATTTAACTTATAGTTATTTAATTATATTATTAATACTCTGGTGATAGTCAGCAAACTTTGGAATTTTCTAAAGGTAACAAAAATGGATTTAAGGGCGGGGTCTTCCTGTGTATAAAATCCTATGCTGCAGACCAAAAGTTAAATCGACTGATTTCCGAATGTAATGGGATTTAAAATATAATTTTCAGACAAATTAAAGATAAAGGTCTAACTTAGGTAGTCTTACTATTTTAAATCGATAAATTTATTATTTTCTATGAAAACGACAGCTTTAAAATCATCCAATTTTTTTAACCTTAAAAGTGGCATTTAACAATCTGTATATCCTAGATTCTGAAAAAATAAGAAAAATAAACATTAACTTGACCTAAGTTAAACCTTTATCTACAATGTGGTTTAATCAGAATATATCAAAATACTTTAATATATGAAATCAGTCGATTTGAAATTTTGAAGTCATTTTATAGAAACTTCGAATTAAATTGATAGTTTGGTCAAAAAATGGCGATTAACACTTCTTAGTCCATAAGTACGTAGTATATATGTATAGAATTATATATAGATCATATAGGTTTTAACATTGCAAGAAAGATGGTGCCCTAAGCAAATCTATTTTGCACCGCATGCAAATGGATCAGCTGGTATGTTTAGCGGGGTCATACCATAATTAGCCCAGTTGTCAGAGACTTTAACCTCTCATAAAATGTGATATCGCTTTAAAAGGTGTAGAAAGCGATAAAAAAAATCTTTGCTGCTCTAAAGTGTATTTCAAAGGAAGGTTTCTGTAACTATTTTGTTTAATTTAAGCATTTATCACGAGATACCAGCACCTCCCGGGCAGCATCTTATTTGACATAATTTGGCTGATATTTGACGTACAAGACCGCGCCCTTAAGTTAATAATCACGGTAAAAACACCGCGATTTAACATTCTTTATATTTATCAAGGTGCAGGTTCCAGGACGAAAGAAAACAAACTTCTCGCTTTTCCTAAATCGCCGACGTTTCGATCTTTATGTAAGATCTTTCTCAAGGCTTTTTAGATCGTGGAAGTCTATGATAGTGTAAAATTTCTGATCCCAGCAAACAATTTTGATCGGCCTTATTCCGGCCCAGAATATGCTGGCCAGATCAGGCCGGAACGGCAAAGCACCTGGTAGCCTATGGCGGGCCGGTGAAAGTAGTAGACACCGGCCATCATCAGTGCCAATGTTTGTCAACAGTGGCTTTTGAATGACGCGCCCTCTGAAGGCAAAACTATGGAAATCATTGATGGCACAGTAGAAATGCCGCAATGGAAGTGAATTATACATACTTACTGACTGTCTTTTCTTTGTAAAGTAATGAATGAAGTTTTATATATTTTGAGTGAAAAAAAAGTTTAAATTTCCCTTAAGCAATCGAACCAAAATGAACTTGAGTTCATAGAAAAATATCACAAAAAACTGAACAAATCTAGTTTATACATACTTATTTAATAAAATACACATAACATGAAATAAAAGGAAACAATTATTTACTTTAAAACTGAAAAATATCCCAAATGTTAAATAAAATAAAGGAAACAATATAAAAACAATTCTTTGGTTTGAAAGGACAAATATTATTGAAATGTGTCAATGCGGAGTATCATCTCCCCCTTCCTCTGCCGGCTTTATCATCCTACTGTTTCTCCGTCCTTGAAGGAGCAGTTCTTAGCCATTTTTTGATTACACTGGCAATTTCGGCCTGTGTGGCATTTCTGCTAAACGGATTTTTCCGAAGACAAACTGAAAAAAAACTGGTCAACTGCAAGTGTAACTGGCACATGAAGGGTTCATACGATTGATATTGATTTCTCAAAAACAACGAAACCTGGATTAAGTAAAGTTCTAGTATTACTATTTTTTCATAATTTTAAATAAGTTAGTGGTTTCAACATCATTCTGTCATTATGTGAGTGATAACGTCAGGGTCTGAGATACAGAACCTTAAAAATATCCTGTAAAGAATACACATTTGCAACTCACCTAATTCACTCATTCTTAGGACATTCCTTAGGATCTTGAATTCATTTTTATCCCTTAATCCTTAATACTTAACTTAAATCGAAAGACTAGCCTACGTATGCATAACAGGTGCAATGAGAACGTGCCCAACCGCCGCCATGGAGGTAATCCTAAGCCTTACACCCCTCCATATAGTAGTGGAGAGTATAGCGATAATGACAACCTACAGAATGACCAGAGAATGATCAACCAAACGCAAGTTTCGACTCTTCCTTGGAAATCATCAAACCTGGGACATGCCCCAAGATGAGATGACAAAGAAGTTTAGCTTTGTGAAAGAATTCAACACAAAGCTAAGTAAAAAAAGCGAATGGGACAAAGATACCATCCCAAATCTCAAGGGAAGTGCCATTAAATGGTACACAGATGGTCCTAGAACAACAGAAGGAACAGGAGTAGGAGTATATGGGCCTGGAACCATATATTCTGAAAGTTTAGGCAAATATCCGAGCATTTTCCAAGCTAAAATATACGCCATCGGAAAATGTGTCCAGTTCAACATAGAAAGAAATTTTCGCAGACAAGAGATCATCGTCATGTCAGACAACCAAGCAGCCATTAATGCCTTGAACTCCCACGTAATCAACTCCCAGATGGTTTGGGAGTGCCATTTCTGGGCCTGTACCCTTCTGCGGAATAAGCACCAGTACAATACTTGATGAGCTTGGAAAAGAAGTAAATAACAAAAGATCCCAATACTGGATAGGACTACAAGGAATGAGGCAGGCCAAGACACTATTGGGAAGCTATAACTGCGTCAGTAAAAGTAAAAATAAGCTTAGACTACTAACGGGTATCCTAACAGGGCACTGCCGGCTTAGAGGCCACCTAAAGAAACTCGGATTAGAAGACAAAGAAGAATGCAGATTCTGCCAGGAACAGGAGGAAACCTCTATCCACATTCTCTCAGGTCAGGTCAGGTCAGGTTACCCTGCAAAATCCAAGGGTACGATACCTCGGAGAATATCAAATAGAAGAGGAAGATCTACCTAAACTGAAGCCTACCGACATCCTGAACTTTTTGAAAACAATAGGACTGGAGGAACTGCTCTAATCTAATCTAATAGGTCGCAGTGTATCGACACCCCCATCACAGGTAGATAGATACTTAACATCAAAAACTAATGAAGGTTGTTTCTTGTAACTGACGTTACAATTGGTTATAGATATAAATACTAATTTACCTCATTAACCACACTGGTTTTTGCAATAACTGTGTTCTCAAAAGTAAATACATAAATACCATGAACCATGTATGTGTCAAAACTGTCAAATGTCAAAGATCTGTACAATAAAACACTTGAAACGAGCCATCATTTTTATAATGTCGGTCGAAATACACACTTTTGATAGTATTGGCCCATTGCTGCGGCTGGATTATAGGTATCCGATTACAATTTGCCATAAACTGGGCCGACATTTTGCCGATGTAGCTTTGCCGATGCATATTGCCGACCGATCATGCATTGGGCCAGAAGATCGCCAGAGATGCATTGATTGCTGGGCTGCTATCCACCTTGATAAATATTTGAGAAGACACGAACCACAACAATATTCTTTATACTGGAAGCAAATAAAAAAAAACCCTTTTTATTAAATCAATTTAAGTAATTTTTTAATACAATATTAAAAATGCAGGTGACCGTATTCGAAAAAATTGTGATGACAGTGATGATTCAAAAAGATTTATCGAAAGCTTTACCTATTAGGAATAACTCGTAAGAGTTATTTTGTTAAATTATTTCCCTTTTATTGAACTCTTAAATAAGCAACTTTTCCCAATTACCCGTCGTTCTAACGTTTACTATTTTCAAAATAGCTTAGAACATGGGTTCTCAAACTATGTTACATATACCACTGGTGGTACATTACAATATTTTAGTGGTACAATTTTTACAGAAAAAAATTAAATGGATGTAAATTTGCGCCCCCTTTTAACATTTTGTTTTAATCTTTAGTATTCAGAAACATATATTTTTCTAGCTTTAATATTGAAATGACGACTTTTGACATTTAATGGCGAAATGGTGGTACATATATTTTTGTTTCATATTTATGTGGTACAAAATTTTAAAAGTTTGAGAAGATGTTAAATTGCGATAAAAAGACCCAAAGAAAAAACAAACAAATTCATGAAAAATCCAATGAAACTAATCCCAAAGTCGTATGTTTTTAAAAAATCCAAATTTTCTTTTAAAAATTAAATTTTCTCATAATCACGTACAAAACAGTTCATTTTCGATGAGACATTCAGTACTTTTAGTTGAAAGTTGAATAATCCTTAAATGCAATAATAAAAATAAAATATTCCTACTGAATACGTTCCTGATTCAACCATCAAAACTTACTTTCCTGTTGCACAGATATGCAAAATTTAATTGTAGAAAATTACAGTCCGTCACAACGGCGAAAATATCGGGGCAAAATAATTCGCTATTTCATGTTGATAACTTTCTCTATTTGCTATTCGTGAGATTTATTTTCTGATAAAACGAACTGTCAGGTATATTTCTAACATGAAAATTGAAATTATTCAAATTATGCCCAAAGAGTATTACTTCCGGTTTATATTGCACTTGCGATGGACTAGACGAAACCGAATTGAGATCCGAATCGGACGTAATTTCAGATAAATTAGTTCCGTTTACTCCAGACACGCATTCTATTGTTCTTATTACACTCAATATTTTTTAATAAACAACAAAAAAATTGACATTAAGTATCAAAATCTTCAATTTCAGTCTGAAATCATTATCAGTAAACTGTAGATTAAAAATGACCTTCCATTATCCTGAATATTTATACATACAGTTCGTTGAATATTTAATTATTACCATTAAGTGACCTATAATTACTCAGAATGACCTATAATAAAACTGGATGAGCCTATTGAGACGAACACAACTTTGAAGCGACACCACCGGTATTAATTTGAACTGCACGAAAAGCGTAACTTTGTTTGTTTACCTGCAGTCGAACGTGTGTTTTGATTTTGTGCTTCGTGTATTTTGCTGTTATTTGTTAGTTAAAAGTTAAAAATGCCCAATAAAAATAATACAAACTATTGCGTTTATGGGTATACCTCTAGGAAATCTAAAAATCCGGAATTACACTTCCATTATGATCCACCCAAGAAGCAACAAAAAAGGTGTCGTCGAATCGAAGAAGTTGATCGTCGTAAATTCCGGGAAAAGTGTAATCAATTTTAAATCTGAAGATTATATTACAAAATGTTTGCAGGAATTCTTTCAAACAAAATAGCATTCAAGTAGTGCAAAAAGGGTGTACTATCACATTATTTGCCCAGTAAGCCACTTGATGTTAAAACCATTAAATGTGCAAGGAATGAAGGTTAGTTAGAAGACAGCAAAGTGTTGCCTATAAACTAAGTAAACTTGTCCTTACAAACTGTCGAAACTGTACAGTTGTACTTTTATACATACAATCTTAAAATCTAATTAGGTGTGCACATCATTGCTGATATTTCAACTCATCATTTTGTAAAGGTAATATTCAGTAAAATAAAACCTTTGTCACATCATAATATTAAAAATACCATTATTATGTTGCCCTCTTGTACAACACCTATTTTCAATAATTATACAGTTACAATCATTGGCGGATCTGGGGGGGGGTCCAAGGGGGCCATGCCTCCCCCCCCAGGGTTCTGAATAGTTGATATTGGTTCAACAACTAGTAGTCCAATAAACGAAGGTGCTAACCCGGGTATCAAGTCTGTCCGGCACCATTTTTTTTTAATTTGCAGGTATTCATAGGTACATTCACCCCCGAAAATCTCAGCTGTCTAAAATTTGTGGAAGGGAAAATGGCCCATTGGTCTCAAAAATGTGTTTTTTTTTCGCCTATTTTCGCCGATATTTCCGAAAATATGACACTTAGAGAATTTTTTTTGGACGAAAATGAAGATGAGTTCATTACCTACAAAAATGATCATCAGCTCCAAAGCACGCTCTAAAGGAATGACACTCCCAAGCGGAATACAAATTTTTCAATAAATCACGTAAAAATTAATATTTTTTCATGATTCAAAGTTCAGTTGAAAGAAGGAACCTGTAGCTATAATATCATGTTACTTCTCCTTTTATCTATTTCTCTGAATTATTGAAAAACCGGGCCAAAGTTTGTTTTGTTCGATATTTTGACCCTCCTATACATTTATTCATAATTTTTTTTATCAAGACTAATTTCACCGAATCCTTTTGGATAATGGGGCTTTGCAAGGTCTTAAATGTATTCAGAAAGATTTAATAAATTATTTTTGTGTATTTTCATAAACAACATGTTTTTTTATGGCGTTTTTTTTTTGGATTTCCGGAGTTTTCGAAAATGCTCGGGTCTATCGGGAATTAATAGATAATCATGGACCATATCGGTTTTCAACGTACATCATTAGAAAGCTCAGCTTGTCCCTTTGTCGATGGCATTTTTCTTTTTTTTTCATATTTTTTGGTTTTCCGGAAAATTGAGAAAATTCTCACTCCTCGACATTTTTTTTTGAGGATTATTTTCTTTTCGTGCTAAAATTTTTTGGATTTCCGGAGTTTTCGAAAATGCTCGGGTCTATCGGGAATTAATAGATAATCATGGACCATATCGGTTTTCAACGTACATCATTAGAAAGCTCAGCTTGTCCCTTTGTCGATGGCATTTTTCTTTTTTTTTCATATTTTTTGGTTTTCCGGAAAATTGAGAAAATTCTCACTCCTCGACATTTTTTTTTGAGGATTATTTTCTTTTCGTGCTAAAATTTTTTGGGATTAGGAATTGTACTAAATAAAAGATCACATTCTGACCTTTTCATCAATATATAAGATATCGCGTATTTTATTAAGTGCACGAGAAAAAACTCTGCCTTAAAACTTTCTCAAATTGGATTTTTTTACAATAAATTTATTAATCAAGTGCAAAAAGTGAAAAAAAGTTGCTTATTATTGCTTTATCTTTTGTCTTCAGACAAAAACGGGAGGATATTCAAGTTTTGGGACGATATTCAAATTTTCCGTTTTCACCACAATAATTTTGAGAATTATTAAATGAATTTTTGAAACGCCGTTTTTGCAAAAATATTAGTATAGGGAAAAAAATCATAGAGACAACTTTTGTGTAATGAACTGCTCTTCATTTTTTGTCTAAACAAAAATGATCTAAGGGTCATATTTCGGCAGATATCGTCGAAAACGGATTTTCGAGAATTCTAGAGCCATTTTCCGACCCTTCCACAAATTCCACGTAGCTGAGATTTTCGGAAGTAAATGTACCTATGAATAACTGCAAATTAAAAAAAAAATTGACGGACAGACTTGTTGCTCAGGTTTGGGATTTTTCTGGCGTTAATTTACTGGACTATAGAGTCTGGATATGCAAGTAAACCTTTTGATTAGTTTTGAACAAGAAGAAAACACTGGTATGTGTGTTTATTCGTTGTATTGAATATTTTCTCAAAGACATCCCAAATTTTTATAACTTAATCAGTTTGGTTACAAATTTCCATTAACTGATGCCCCCCCCCCCTGGAAAACTCCCTAGATCCGCCACTGGTTACAATTAGTAATTAATTATTATAATAAAATGTTTAATACTACTAAAACTGAATAATTCAAAGTTAGCTTTGAACTTATGTTAAAATAAAGGATTAAAAAATATACATTTTGTGTTTATTTTGGAAAAAAACAAAGTAGATAACAGATACATTTGATGGCCTATGAGGTGTTTTAAGCCAAGAAAACATTTTTTTAATTTTTTATATTTTAATTTGATATTGATTTAAAAAAATAATTTTGAATCAAGGAATAGGATATATTTTACCATAAATCAATCAAAAGTAGGTTCTTAGAAATCTTTTTTTATTTAAATCACTTTTACAATTACAATTATTATCCTGAAAAAATTGAAATAAAATTTATCAGCAGAAAACTGTTGTATGTTTCTTTGGCATATGATTTAGCTCCCTTTCAATATCATTCTATATTAGTAGAGGTGAAGATGATAATACCTCTAGGCTATATTTATCCTGAAACACAAAAAAAAGCACACAGAAACAGAAGTAAACAATAAAGTTCTAAAAAACGTAAGATATGCTAAATAAATAACCTCAATTTTAGAATAGCGACACAAGAAACAGGTTCAATTGAGTCTAAATACTTACATATACAGGTATATTATGGTAATTTCCAAATCAAAAACCTCAAACAATCACAAAAAGACTTAAAATACTACAAATAAACCATTCACTCAGTATAACTTAATGCACTATTTATCAAAAGTTAAGTTACGCTGATCGGCGAATGTGGCGCCACCATCGGTAATTATTTGTCTCAATAGGTAACTTGGATTAAAATTGCAGCGCTCATGCGGTGAAAATTGGAACTGTGGTAAGGAGTAATAATTTGTTTACTTTGTGCTTTCATGTGTATTTAGTTGTTTATTTGGTATCAGTTTTGTTTTTTTGAATTATTTCTAGGTGTAAATTTTGTAATATTTTTCTCGAGCGTTTAGTGTGACATTGATTTTATTTTATAAAATATACATAAACATTTATTTTATATCTTTTAAAGTGTAATATTTTCAGTTGTATTTAGGCGAGTAGTTTTGGTCACTAGTTTTATCAAATACATTTTAGTCTCAAATTATTGTTTCCGTTTTTTAGAAATTAAATTAAGCTTTTAGAGTAGGTACATTATCAACTATTTGGGCGGATCGGCTAATTCTAAATGCAGGGCATCTTATTTAAGCGGAAAAGACGATAGAAACTTTCTGAGTGGATTGAAATATATTGTTTGTGTTTACAAACAATTGCATTGGAATCTAATCCACATGAAATTACTGGGAAATTATCTATTTCCTACACCGTAAAAGTGGAGAACCTCTTATGTTCTTGTAAAGCAGGAAACAGTGGGAAATCTAAACATATCTCAGCTTTTCTTATTAAGTTATAAGGTGTATTAAAGTCCAACCAAAAAAGCGTTATCGTGCAAAAATGATTTTAACCATTATCTACTTGAGTAAAACCATTACTTGAGCAAAAAAACTTTGGACGTTCTGCTTTTGGAAACGAATGAAAATTTAGTTTAGGGTTTCTTTTTCCCTATGATGAACACTTAGGTACACAATAATAATGATGGCTCATTATAAAAAATACCAACAAATCAAAATTATTTGTAAAAAAGACAAAAAAAAATACTTAACAACGCTAAAGAAATAACCCAAAATGTCAAAACTACTCCTTAGCTCGGTTTTCACGCTTTTCACCAGAGGGCGTCTTAGTTAGGACGAGAAGCGTTAAGAAATTTAAGCCAACTAGTATATGACATTTGGGATCTGGGCACATGCGCATTGATGATATGTCAAGCAGAGGATTAAGGCACAGTTTTTATCTCATTAAAAATGATCTCAAAAATTTTTGGGGCGTTTTTTAAAACGTGTATACTGCATTTGGAGTCCCAAAATATACTCGTTTTTATTAATTTTTATGTGGACGCCACTGATAAAAATGGTTCCCATAACGTAATGGCATTGACATTCGGGAGCAATGCACATGCGCACTTATAATTTGAGAGGGTTCAATTTGACGTATTTTTACCATAGAACGAAAGAGTCACTTTTAAATACTTGGAGCGCGTTCAGATGAATTTACACGAGAGTAGTAATTTTCTTAGACCGTTTGTCCAGGTTCGTCAAGAGTAATTATTATTTGCCCAAAATTTCTGAACAGGTACAAATGACAAAAGTAAATGTCAACGAAGGTAAACGTCAAAATACAATAATTTTTAAGGTTAAATATTTTACACCAAAGTATTATGTATTATGTAGTCTTAAAACGATTTCCTCACCAAAATATGGTCTCAATTTTGTTGAAATGGAACATTTAAATTTTGTATTTGAAGAAAATTTAGTTACATAATGGCCTCGCTTAAAGTACACAAACCCATAGACTTTTGAGTTCCACATACAGAAAACAGAAACATCAATTAAATTGTAAATTTTAATTTTAACAGCAGATATTGCTTATCCAATGCAAGTGTTAATCCTCTATTTTGTTTAGTTATTTTTATATTATGTTTAGCTATTAATTTACTTGGCTTTATCTGAAAAAAAATTTTCTGTGATTCCGCCCGGGCCTAGATTTTCTCTCGACGGCCCTGTCTTTAATTCATGTTGTAAACACAAACGATATATTTGATAACTTTATAGGAAATTCATGTGGACATATCAGCTTTTTATTCTAGTGGAGTAGGATACCTACTCAAGCACTGCGAGTACTTATACTGTATAGTATTTTTTAACAGAATTACCATGTTTTATAAATTGTAGGCCTTTCTACAAAAAACAACAAACCATAAAACAATATGCAAACGACTTGTAAGAAATTTACGTTCTATCAAGTTTACTCTTTTTTACCCAGTCCAAACTGGGTAAAAAAGAGCGCACTCTGATTAATTTGACTCAAGTTTCTGAACGAGAGGGACTAAATGTCAAAATTGAACGCTTTGCTGTTCTTGAACGATCCAAGAGTAAATTTGTCACACTCTTTTTAGTCGGAGCGTGTTTCCTGAACGCGCTCTTGCGGTCTACAGAGTGATGAAAAATATTGTATCAATGAATAAGGGTGCTTTGTAACCAAGTGGTCACGGAACCAATGGTAAAACTACGGTTAACCTCCAGTCAGTGATTATGTCATTTTCCGTTGTAACACGAATTATCAACCAATTGGTAACTCGGATTAAGATTGCAGAGCTCATGCAGTGAAAATTGGAACTGTGCTAAGGAGTAATAATTTTTTTACTTCATGCTTTCTTATGGGATATTTCATGTGTATTTAGTTGATTCATGTAAAAGTTTTAGATAATTAAAAAATCTAAAACTTTTGTTATTTGACATTTTTAACATAACCTCAAAATTACCGAGAAAAACGGTTTTTTTACTATTTGCGTATGAAATATGCGTCCCATGGAAAAATGTTTCATGTAAAAGTTGTAGATAATTAAAAAATCTAAAACTTTTGTTATTTGACATTTTTCACATAACCTCAAAACTACCGAGAAAACGGTTTTTCTTACTATTTGCGCATGAAATATGCGTCCCATGGAAAAATATTTCATGTAAAAGTTGTAGATAATTAAAAAATCTAAAACTTTTGTTATTTGACATTTTTCACATAACCTCAAAATTACCGACAAAAACGGTTTTTTTACTATTTGCGCATGAAATATGCGTCATATCGAAAACTGTTTCATGTAAAAGGTGTAGATAATTAAAAAATCTTAAACTTTTGTGATTTGGCATTTTTCACATAACCTCAAAATTACCGATATCGCACTCTGTACACCGACGGAAAGTGGTACTTTCCACACGTGTGCGGAAAGTTACTTTCCGCACACGTGTAAATTACTTTCGTATCTGTTCTACAAGTTTATAGAATAAATGTTAATTGTCAATATTTGTGTAATATTGTTCCTTGTTTTTGAAGGGTTCGCCTTGTAGGCTTGCTACTTTTACTTAATTGAAACTCCTAAGTCGCATTTAAACCATTTATTGGGTCTTTCAACTTATTACATAAAATTACAAGTTTAGTGGCACATTATCAAATTAATACTAAAAATTCATTTTAATTTAACACAAATTATTGTCAGCAATTTCTACATGTATTCTAACTAAAATGAAACAACAATATTGCAAGTTTGCAATATTACTATTCTTGCAATTCTGGTAGGAAAGTGCATTGGACTTTGGTATGTAAAACTATTTTAATTTTCAGTGAACGAATCTAACTTGAATAAAATTTTAATTTTGTTTATATTATAAAATATTGACCTTTGATAGTTACATCCATTACATTTGTATTTATTCTACTACAAAAGTGATTGTAAATAAAACAGCATTATTTATAATATAAATTAAATACAAACAGACATAGAACCTGTCAGAAATAGAACCATCACATTTCACAATATTAGGGAAAAATTATAGCGTGGTCGTAGGAAAAATAGCGTACATAACTTGTGCGAAAGTGATTTTTCACACTCGTTTGAAAAGTGTAACTTTCCGCACTCGTTATGTAATATACTATTACAGTCTAATTCGCTTGACTCTACGCTGACGTTTAATGAAAATTTATGTGAAACGTCAAAGTCAAAGGTGGGTAGATAGTGAAAAACTACAAAATCGTGTTCTTTATGACTTTTTGATTTATTTTCACATATGGTAGGCGAAAAAGTATTTAAGTTGGCACCAATGACTTAGTTATTCGTTTTTTTAGTAATTTCTATAATTATGACTTCCCTAACTCCCTAACTTCCCTAACTCTTCGTAAAGAGGATCAAATAATACTTCAACGTATGTTTGAAAAAGAAAAAAATTCAGGTCCTTGGAACACTTACATGGTATTTGTATGGAGTATGATGGACAACTTCTAAAATTTTTATTCAGTTTATTACATATAATTTTTTATTTTTTTCAATGTTTTAGAAGCAACATACTTATTGTTATTGCCAAAAAATCTGCTTTTGTTTCTTGGCATAGACATTTTTAGAATGTTATGTTTTTTTTTACTGAGTTTCTTTGTTATTCTATATTTTTGTTAAAAAATGTTTAATAAAGTTGATTTCCCTGTTTTGCTTGTTTATATACATGTACCAAACAAAAAAAAAATATCCAAGTTAAATTTTCTCCAGGCACAAATAGCTTTTTTGATAGTCGGTCTCTACCAGAGGCTGATCTAGACTTCATTTGGGGGGGGCATCCATAATCAAAATAATAGATGGGGGGCATGACCCCCTTGTCCCCCCTGGATCCGACACTGGTCTCTACGAACGGATGTTAGCGTTCATGTTTAAAAAAATCATGTTAGTAACGGAAGGTTAAGAACCTCAAAACAGCGTTCAATAGGATTTCGATTTCTTATCTGGATTTTTCGCTAGTTAATTCTCTTGAATTTTATTTTTCCTTTTTATACCTCTCTATAGTAGCTACTCATTTTTTCAGTAAAGAAATAAAGTTTTATTTGTAAGAATGAAAGCCTTGGTAGAAAACGTATAGTACACAGCTAGAGTTGTAAGCTTATTACATGCTCGCAAGATTACCTGGCATGTTGTAATGACTTAGAAGGCCAAGGGACGATAAACATTACTTTAGGTCGTATTTTTAGGGTTGATATGATTCATTTTCACATATGGTAGTCGAATAAAGGTTGAAGAGACTTGACGGTCCTTAAATTCTTATTCTTTGGTTACTGCCACCAAATTGAATTTACCTAAATAGTTAAAAGAAAATAAATCAAAAAGTGAGTTCAATGTTTAATTAAAATAATCGTAGGTATAAAAATGTTACAGGAATATAAACTATTAACTTTTTCTATGTCGAATTTTTCTTTAAAGGAAGATCTTTAAAAAAACAAATAATAGGTAAAGTTCCACTGAATATCATTACTTATTTCTAATAAATTTCCTTACCAGTCTTATTTTCCTTCAAGTTACTCCTATCACTCCTCTGAGGCATTTCAGTTGGCATACTTATCCATTTCCATCTTGCGGCTGTGTCAAGACTGTCAACACCCATGATCAACATCTGTATATTTGTATGTAAGGTCTGTATGTTCATTTTTATTCGTTTTTTTTATTTATAAGCCACTAGCTCAATGGTAAACTTCTTAGGTAACAAGAGATTTTTTTATATGAACGATATGGTTCTCATAATCCCCGTTCACTGACACTGACAAGAAATTCGTGCAGTGCGGTCCTGCTGTCCTCCACCTTCGCTAAATATCGAATTCCTGCAATCTGTAGCATTCACAGCGTGTAAAAGATACTCGGCGCTCGGAAATCGTTATAAATTCGTGAAAATCGTGAAAATCGAGTATATTACGATTGGGTGGGTGGCCGCCGCCGCCCACCCACCGCACCGTCCAACCCAGTCGGCACCAACAATGACAATTGAATCAGAGAAATTGGTGGGATTCGTGGAATCGTCGGGCCAATGGCAACAGTCGGCACGCTTTCGACTCGAGTTTCTCGGAATGTGGATCTTATTGCCGTCTGCTGGGGTGGGATTGGCGGACTGTGCAGAGCGCCGCCACCTCTCGCCGCCTTCATTGGAGGATTTCCTTCGTTTTTTTTTCTACAATTCCAATTTCCACTTAGATTCTACTATTGATATTTGGAAATGCCCTGCGCGTTCCTGCTGTCAATAGGACATAGGAATGTTTTGCGGAATTTCCTCAAAATACAGTTTTAACGTTCCCAAACTTTATAAGCATGTAAGGCAAAACAAGATAAATGTTCCATTTAGGAAAACTGTCTCTTATCCGTTCATATTGTCTTCTAACAACGATTTTATAATAACTCGTAATGAAATTAAAATTTCTAAATCAATAATACAATCTGACCTGACCTGACCTGACCTGTTGTGGTAATAATTATTATATCTACTATTCTCCAAAACTATTTTTTGGAAATTTTTAATGTCAACGAGAAATTTTTATGGGACACTGGACATAAAATTTAATGAGAAAATGAATGAGAATTATCCCAAAGCTTTCGATTTTTTTAAGAAAGTTATGAACGATTTTCTAAACTCCAGCCATAATCTGTCTTTAGTTTTACTCGATTTTCACGAAAATTTGACGCCTGACCAAGGGCGGATTTAGCTTTTTTTTATGGGAGGGGTAAAACTTATCAAGTAGTCCAAGAAAGCTAGTAAATTTTTTTGTAATATCGATCAGATCGACTTAAATTTTTTTGCAAATTGCTAGGCAAGGTGTCCAGAAGTTGAAAACTTTCGTTAGTTGCGATTTAAGTGGGTCCAGGAGGGGTCTGAAAAAAAGAAAAAAAAATTTCGCAATTGATAAATTACCTTTTTTAATGAATTAATGTTCCCTCCCGAGTTATAGTGCGCGGAGAATTACGATTTTCACCACAACAATAGTACATTTCTAAAAAAAATGTATTTTTGTCCGTAACTTTTTTTGGCTGATAATATTAAATAATGTACAATAATCCATTTTAAAGCTTAGGATATCGCCGAAATATCATGTTATGACAAACTTTTTCATTGGAATGACCGTTTTTTCAATATTTGACCCGAAAAAATGACATTGACGGTTATCAATGCAAAGGTAAAAAAAAATGGTAATTATTCGGAAGAACATTTGCTCAAAGTCTTGTATCTTTAATTTTTTTTTTTCAAAAATCAATACTTTTCACGATATTGACCAAAAATTGAATAAAAAATAAAAATTTAGGGCTCAAAATTACTAGACAATTGTAAAAACATATGTTACGACTTTCTGCAAAAGGATTTTTTTGTCAAATACCACAGTCTAGATGGCGCTAAAAAATGGCGAAAAAAAAAATTAAAAAAAATTTATTTTGTCCATAACTTTTTTTCTGCTTATGTTAAACGGTTCTGGATGGTCAGGAAAAACTCGGTTTGACTACGCAATTTCCTGAGCCAAGTCAAATCAAAGTGGAAAAAATGGAAATTATTCGGAAGAACATTTACTCAAAGTCTTGTCTGTTTAAATTTTTTTCAAAAAACAATACTTTTCACGCTAGTGACCAAAAATTGAAAATGTCTTATAAAAAACAAAAATTTTGCTCAACTTTAACAGGCCAAAACTTCAAAAATAATTATCCCACAGGACTAAAAATTACTGGACAATTGTAGAAACATATGTTACGTTTTTCTGCAAAAGGATTTTTTTGTCAAATATCACAGTCTAGATGGCGCTAAAAAAATGGCGAAAAAAAAAATTAAAAAAACTTATTTTGTCCATAACTTTTTTTCTGCTTAAGTTAAATGATTCTGGATGCTCTTAAAATGTTCCCAATGTTGTTCTCTCATTAAGATGTTATATACATTTTTTTGTGGAAGTTATATTTTTTCAGATATTTACGCTAGAACAGCGGTTCTCAAACTTTTCAAATTTATACCACATAAATATGAAACAAAAATATATGCACCACCATAAAAGCATTTCGTCGTTAAAAATCAATGTGTCACGAAATTGTTCGAAGTCTTTGGAAAAGTCGTCATTTCAATATTAAA
The DNA here is from genome assembly GCA_949320105.2 of Crepidodera aurea. Lineage (NCBI taxonomy): Eukaryota > Metazoa > Arthropoda > Insecta > Coleoptera > Chrysomelidae > Crepidodera > Crepidodera aurea. The sequence goes on along the minus strand of OX439473.1, from coordinate 93,120,132 downwards.
GCTAGAGCCGTTAAAGTCAAAAACTTGACGAAAAATATATGTGTTTCTGAAAACAAAATGTTAAATGTTAAATTGTACCACTAAAACATCGTAATGTACCACCAGTGGTACATGTACCACAGTTTGAGAACCCCTGCGCTAGAACGATCCAGTTTCTTAAAACACCCATTTTTCAATTACCAGATCTTCCTTCGTATTAGTCAAAGAAAAATAAAAAAAAAATAATTTTAATTGTTATCTCAAGGCCATAAAATTAGTTTATATCAATTTTTATGTAATAATATCAAATTTTCGGTTATATTTAAAAAAACTTTTAGAAATGTACAATTTTTATGGTAAAAATCGTAATTTTCTACGCCCTATAACTCGGGAGGGGTTTATTTACATGAAAAATTGTATTTAACATTAATTCATTAGCAAAGGATAATTTATCGATTGCGCCAGTTTATTTTCTTTTTTTCCCTCACTTTTTGATGAAAAAAACGCCCTATCGAAAGTTTTCTACTTCTGAACTAAACACCTTTCCTAACAATTTGCAAACAATTTCAAGTCGATCTATTTCTGCTCAATGATTTTACTTCATTTCTTGGAGTAAAGACATGTTTAAAAAAAAACTGTATTAATACTAAATTATAATCACAAAGAGACTAGGAAAGTACTTAGAAATGGTTAAAACAAAAAAAACACTTTTAGACTGCTACTATTAAAAGTCTAGTAAAATAAGGAAGCTGCATACATTTTTCTTTACCGCTTTATAAGAAGCACCAATTTCTTTATTATGTAAAACACTTTTGTGTGTATTATGTTTTATATTTTTTTTATAAATTAGAATAATGGGGGGGGGGGTAATTACCACGTGTACCCCCCCGTAAATCCGCACTTGCGCCTGACCTAGATTTTGATTTCAATTTGACATGCTAAGACCGGTTTCTGTCTTTCAGTTCCATCAGTTAAGCTTTTGAATCCAATAAATCTATCAATACCATCTATCAGCAAAACTGATAAATGAAGCTTAGAAGTGAGTTTTGACTTTACAAAGGAACAAATTCCCATTTTGCATTGGAAATTCGTTTAATAATAACCTTAATATTATGACAGGCTCCTGATGATGCTGACCAGCGAAACGTACAAGTGTGAAAATAAAATTTAGTTTTGATAAAATAGTACAACTATAGTTCTCTTCTGCAATTATGTTGGTTCCGCTATGAGCGCTGTCGGTCAAACATAAGAGCAGACAACATTTTTATATGGATACATGAACTTTTCTAACAATATTCATTTATTATTCGAATACCACCTCAATTCCTAAGTTTACCCATTTTCAATAACAGAAATATAAAAACAAAATTCCCAGATGTGCCGACAAAATACTATGATGTTCCGACAAGTTGCATTGATTGGCAAAAGGCATTTGTTCTGCAATCGAAAATAGAGAAGGAAAGAAGATTTGAAAAAGTATAGTATATTACGTAACAAGTGCGGAAACGCAAGAAATGCACTTTCCAACGAGTTATGTATTTTTTTTATAAAATATTATCTCTCTATCTACCTATCTATCTGTGATGGGGGTGTAGATACACTGCGACCTATAAGATCTATTGTGCCCCCTACTGCTCCCCAGTCGTTAAGGATGTCTCAACGATTAGAGCAGTTCCTCCAGTCCTATTGCTTTCAAAAAGTTCAGGATGTCGGTAGGCTGATATTCTCCGAGGCATCGTACCCTTGGATTTTGCAGGGTAATGCATTCTGAGAGAATGTGGATAGAAGTTCCCTCCTCTTCCTCGCAGAATCTACATTCTTCTTTGTCTACTAATCCGAGTTTCTTTAGGTGGCTTCTCAGCCAGCAGTGCCCTATTATACCCGTTAGTATTCTGAGCTTATTTTTACTTTTACTGATGCAGTCGTCAGATCTCTTCTGGTTATAGTTTCCCAGTAGTGTCTTGGCCTACATCATTCCTTGCAGTCCCACCCAGTATTGGGATCTTTTGTTATTTACTTCTTTTCCAAGTTCACCAAGTATTGTACTGGTGCTTATTCCGCAGAAGGGTTCAGGTCCCAGAAATGGTGTTTCAGCCCCTTTTTTGCGAGTACGTCTGCTATTTCATTATCCTCCACTCCAGTGTAGTTCTTGCCTAGTTCGCTTAGATTCTCTAGGCACTCCCAAACCATCTTGGAGTTGATTACGTGGGAGTTCAAGGCATTAATGGCTGCTTGGCTGTCTGACATGATGGTGATCTCTTGTCTGCGAAAATTTCTTTCTATGTTGAACTGGACACATTTTCGGATGGCGTATATTTCAGCTTTGAAAATGCTCGGAGATTTGCCTAAACTTTCGGAATATTTGGTTCCAGGCCTATATACTCCTATTCCTGTTCCTTCTGTTGTTCGAGAACCATCTGCGTACCATTTAATGGCACTTTTAGTTTTAGTATCTTTATCCCATTCGCCTTTGTTACTTAGCTTTGTGTTGAATTCTTTCACAAAGCTAAACTTCTTTGTCATCTCATCTTGGGGCATGTCCCAGATTTAATGATTTCCAGGTGTAAGGCTTAGGATTACCTCCACGGCGGCCGTTGGGCACGTTCTCATTGCACCTGTTATGCATACGCAGGCTAGATTTTCGCTAGATTTGTCTTTGTACTGCTGCTTAGTTCTGCTGCCCAGACTACTGCTCCATAAGTGATGGCCGGTCTCACTATTGACGTATACGTCCACTGCAGGATTATAAAATATAAAATATTAATCATTATATTAATTTTAGGATTTAAAATACAATTTTAAATATAATCTTTTATTGTGCTTTTAAGAAAATTCTAACATACTTATTTATTAACTTAATTTAAATATTATTTTGCATTTCTCCCCTCATGAATTGGTAGAATGAATGTGTCTAATGTGCCTAAATCTATTAATTTTACATTATTTTTCCACCGTAATGCCTAAATATAACACCCTGTATTTGATCAGCTTAGACTATGATCCGAAAAATTTATCATTGAAAAATGTCTCGAGATCAAAATCTGTGTGGAACAGATTTTCAATGACGGATAGATTTTTGTTTATGGGCATTGCAGAAGGTTAGTGAAGATGATTTTTTTTAATAATGTGCTGTTTACAGATGAATCCACTTTTCATAATAATGGATTAGTATGACGGTTAACCATACAGATTTTGATGCATCTCGAAACATTTTTAATAATGCCAAAACCAAACACATAGTTTCAAAGATAATTTTTTCGGATCATAGTCTAAGGTGATCAAATACAGGGTGTTATATTTAGGCATTACGGTAGAAAAATAATGTAAAATTTAACAAAAATAAAAATAACTACAAAATTAATAGATTTACGCACAGTAGACCTTTATAATTTTTAAAAGGTAATGGAGTTTGCTATATAATAGGATTATAAAATACAGGGTGTCCTATTTAAAATAAGAACAATATTGTCGTTTGAATAGAGAATAGAGAATGGCCCCATTTTGGATGCTCTATATAATTTTAAACAACTCTAAATACATTATTGTTTTCAATTATTAGTTTATTTTTTTTTAGTTAAAATTGGATTTGGCTGATTCCATTGGTTTCGCAGTTATTGGTTTTCTTTAAGTGCTTCCATTTTTAGAAATATCAAAATATCTCGAAAACTAAAAAGATTAGGTATAGGAAATACTTAAGAAAGTTTATCTTATTTTTAACGTATAATCTAGAAATGCAATAAAATATAGGGTCTTCCATAAGAAATAATATAACTTTGATACGCCACACTTTTTGGGACAACCTGTATATTTCAAAATAATTTTAAAATGTAGCCTTTATCAACCCACATATCCATGAACAAACAAAATTTTCAAAATATTAACCGTTTAGCCACAATGGATCGTCGCGTCTACCGTGACTCACCCTGTATATTTTTTATTCATCGATTTTATTTCTGGTTCTAAGTAGTAATTAAAATAAAGCGTTTTAATAAACAAACCTCTCCGGTTGTATTTTGGGTTGGGCGGACTTTATTCAAAACCTGAGGAAGTCCGAGCTGCCCTGAATACAGCGTGAAGAGCTAGAGCTCGTCGTGACGTCAGATAAAAATCTGAGCTGCGTAACCCCAAAAACGTAACTGACCATCACGACGTGACAATGTTGTCTAAAAAATTTATTTTACTGTCATCCTGATAACCCCCCTACGAGCAATCCTTAAAAGACAACATGAGTTAGAAATGACAGTTGACAGAGCCTTACCTATTAATGTGAGAATCACAACACTGCCGAAAGGACAACCCGATCAGCTTGTCAGTGGTCACCCATTCACATTGTAACCGCTGCGAGAGCTGTTTAAGTATTGGATCGATGCTTACAACAACGAATTGAGTTGTTCGGACGACTTTAATAAATGTTTCAGTTATATCCAAATTTAAACTATAGTTACAAGGTACAAAATTATTTTGGATTTAAATCGATATTTTTTTTGTAAACCATTGTGCTTTCTCCGCATGTTAGCATCGTTATCGTGGCTCTGTCCCCTTATTTCATACAAATTTAAATCGTTTTCTTCCAAAGCTTTTAGCAGAAATTGTTTTAACCCATCAGCTGTTGTGTCTTTTATTAAAGTAAAATATAGGAAGCTTTCCTCCACAGCAATTTCCCCAGTCGTCTCTAAACTTACAAAACTGATACAGACAGAAATCTATTCTTTATGGCTAACATCTGGACTACAATCCAGAGTGAAAGAAAAATGTATTGATTTTTTTTGTAGCCTATAAGCCACCATTACTAAAATTTCAGAATTGTTGTTTCTCCACGGCCACTACTATAATAATAATAATAATAATAACGTTAATTAGTAAAAATAATATACAATAATAACTTGCAATATAATTTTTTTTAGTGCAATTACTAATAAACTAGAGTAGAGTACCACAAAGCCAGTGGGCTGTCCGTGGTATTAATTAAATTTATCGTAAAATACTTATATAAATATAAATTAATACTAATAAAGTAATATCTAACACTAATATAATTTAATTTAGCAATTTAACACATTTAACAAAGAAAAAATAGAAATACATAGGTAATAACAATAAAAAATATAAAAATATAAAAAATATAAAAAATATAAAAAATATAAAAAATATAAAAAATATAAAAAATATAAAAAATATAAAAAATATAAAAAATATAAAAAATATAAAAAATATAAAAAATATAAAAAATATAAAAAATATAAAAAATATAAAAAATATAAAAAATATAAAAAATATAAAAAATATAAAATATATAAAATATATAAAAAATATAAAAAATATAAAATATATAAAAAATATAAAAAATATAAAAAATATGAAAAATATAAAAAATATAAAAAATATAAAAATCAAGAAATTGTAAATTTTTTTTAACGCATTAATTAGTTAAATGAAAAATGAAAAAAGTGAGAAATTAGGTTTCTATTATTGGATAAGAAAAAAAATTTAATCTGTTTTTTAAAATGATTTGACGTGTAATAGAGAATGGTAAAAAGTGAAATAAAATAATAGTAGGATGAAACCCATTGGAAAAGGAAGAGAATATAACAAACATGAAAGGAAAAATAATTTACAGGCGCTCTGGGGTCGGGAAGTAGAAGGGGGGAGTTTTTAAGGGTAGAAAACTGTTTATCTCGATTTCCGGCAAAACTACAAGTCTTATGGAAAAAAGTTAAATAGCAATAGGTAATAAAAATATCTACAACTTTTGTATTTACACTTTTTTCACTTAACCTCAAAATTTATGTGAAAAATTCAAATAACCAAGATTTTGGTTTTTTATTTTTATCTTTTACAAAAAAAAATTTTTTCACGAAATTTGGTGTAAACTTACATTTTTATGTCCCAAACACTCTGTAATTTTTTGTTTTAAAATATTTACTTTTTTAACCTTATTTTGACTTAATATCGAAAAAGCAGTCTAATTTTCAATCGAAAATTCTCACGTCACAATATCTGCTTTTTTAAAAAACCCAGTGGACTTTTTATTCGTTGAAATCTCTACGTTTTGATGGTGTAAAGAAAAATATACATTACTATGGTAAATGTTCTCAAAAAATGCAAATAAGAAACGAAGAAAACTCCGAATTTCTTTTTTTTAAATCATCATTTACAATTTTGAGCTATTTATTTAAATTTATACTTTAATTACTCTTTTGTTTATCAATGTAACACGGAATCTTACGTTTTTCGAGTAATTAAAGTATACATTTAAATAAATAGCTCAAAATTGTACATGATGATTTAAAAAAAAAATTCGAAGTTTTCTTCGTTTCTTATTTGCATTTTTTGAGAACATTTACCATAGTAATGTATTTTTTTTACACCATCAAAAAGTAGAGATTTCAACGAACAAAAAGCCCACCGAGTTTTTTAAAGAAGCAGATATTTTGACGTGAGAAATTTCGATTGAAAATTAGACTGCTTTTTCGATATTAAGTCAAAATAAGGTTAAAAAAATAAATATTTTAAAACAAAAAAATTACCGAGTGTTTGGGACATAAAAAGGTAAGTTTACACCAAATTTCGTGAAAAAAAAAAATTTTTGTAAAAGATAAAAATAAAAAAGCAAAAACTTGGTTATTTGAATTTTTCACATAAATTTTGAGGTTATGTGAAAAAAGTATAAATACAAAAGTTGTAGATCTTTTTATTACCTACAACTTTTCGATTTAACTTTTTTCCATAGGACTTGTAGTTTTGCCGGAAATCGAGATAAACAGTTTTCTACCCTTAAAAATTCCCCCCTTCCACTTCCCGACCCCAGAGCGCTAGTAAATTATTTTTCCTATCATTTTTGTCATATTCTCTTCCTTTTCCAATGAGTTTCATCCTACTATTATTTTATTTGGTTTCAAAAATTATCTGCACTGGTCTATAAGAGTTTTTAACATTTTCTGGTACAAAATTGTAGAAGCGAGATGCTAAATACTTGTTTTTTGTGCATTCGGAACTACCAGAATATTATTTTTCTTGGATCTTGTATTATGTGTATGAGAAATTAAATCAAAGTCTTTTTTTATGTTTAAATACGTACGTTAAAGTTTAAAAAAAAGTATGGCGAAGATAAGTTCTTTCTTTTCCTAATATTATTTTTAAAAAACATTTCTACAGTATTTGTAGTTTATCCAAATACAGATCTACAGTTCCGCCCCAAGCTAAAATACCATAGGATAATCGATATTCTACCAATGGTAGAGCATTTTTAGATGGGATAGATCAAGTACTTTCGATAAATATTTAAATCATCCCAGAAACGATCTTAAGTTTTTGGTGACGTTATTTATATGATGATCCCATCTTAAATGGCAATCTAAGGTTATACCAAGGTACTTTATATTATTAATAAATTTAATTTTTATGTTGTTTTTTGTATGTTCGTTATAAATTTCTAATTCACGGTAATCTGGCATCCCATTCTTATAACTACAAACAGTCAGAAACACTGTTTTCTCGTAAATAATTGTTAATAAATTATAATTAAACCAATCAATAATATTTTTCATGTCGGTTTCAATTTTGATTTTTAAATCTGACCATGTCTCAGCTGTATAAAATAGTACCGTATCACCAGCAAAACTATACAGGGTGTCCCAAGATTTTTTTTACAGGCTATAACTCAGGAACTAAGGAATAGATTTTTTGAAAATTGGGTAATCTTTTTGGGACCTACAGTAATTTCATCTGAGGTATACAGAGTAACTGTGACGTCATCACAGAAGCAGGGACGTCATCGCAATGAAAAAAATTAAATGGAAAGGGGGAATCAAACTTAGCTCAAATGAAAGGGTTTTTTATTTCAAATTCAACGGTGTATCACAGTGAGGGTACCAAAGTAATAATTTTACCAAATTTTCAATTTTTTTTTTTCAATTTTTCAACTGTTTTCTTCAGCTTACAAAAAACTAGTTAAAAGTAAAAATAGGCCAATCAGAAGTAAATTTGGACATGATAATTGCGGCATTTTAAATATCACTGGTTATTGTTGCAAATAAACATTAAATTGAAAATTTGGTAAAATTATTACTTTGGTACCCTCATTGTGATACACCCGTTGAATTTGAAATAAAAAACCCTTTCATTTGAGCTAAGTTTGATTCCCCCTTTCCATTTAATTTTTTTCATTGAGATGCCGTCCCTGCTTCTGTGATGACGTCACAGATACTCTGTATACCTCAGATGAAATTACTCTAGGTCCCAAAAAGATTACCCAATTTTCAAAAAAATCTATTCGTTAGTTCCTGAGTTATAGCCTGTAAAAAAATCTTGGGACACCCTGTATATGGTTCCAGAAATTCTTAAGGTAAGTAAATTATTCAAATATAAAATAAAGAGAATGGGTCCCAGCACTGTCCCTTACGGAACACCGCATTTTATAACTTGCTCTGAACTCACAAAATCATCTATTTATACATGTTGTGTACGATTGTGAAGGTATGACCAGAAGAGTTTTAGGGCTGTTCCACGTATTCCTGAATCCTCCAAGGCGTCCAACAACTGTCTATGATCTACAGTATCGAACGCCTTGCCAAGATCCAAGAATACTCCAATTGCCGGTTTCGTATGTTAAACAGCTTCATACATTCATACTGAATGTAGTTATTCTGAAACTACTTATAATAACAGAAAAGAAACATTCTCGCTATTAAGATTGAAAGAAAATTCTGAAACACTTATCTCTTATGTATTTTATACGTATTTCGTTCTCAATCTAGTGTCAGAATGTTCATTCCGTAATTGTTTAAAAAAATAAGGTTTGCCTGAATGTCAAATTAACTGTCAGTATTAGTTGATGTGGTCTTAATATTGGTTTGTAAAAATTTTAATGTATTAAAAAGGAGTAGAAAATCAAACGATTCAGATGTAGAATTTGAAAATACTTCTCCAGAAATAAAAAAATATGCCGATAACATAACTCGAAATTTGCTACCGCAAAAATCCAAGTTTGAATATATAAATACTACACAATGTTGAGAGATTGAGGTTTCATTTTACTATATTTAATTCCTACTTTCTGTAGCCGTGGAGAAAGTAGGGGAGACTGGTGTCAAATGTAACAGGTGTCGATTGTTACAAAGTACTTTACAGAGGCACGTACTTGACGAATGCGAAAACGCGACTACAAACTGATGATATGTCCAGCACAAGCGTCACTTGTCGTTATCTCATCTAAACCCTACTCTTTTATACTCCTACAAGGGTTCCACGACTCGCATAGAGCAAAAATGCAGCATAATCATTATGATTATTATTCTTATTTATTTATAGCACATGTATTATTAATCTAACTACAATTTGGCGTAGTCTTTGGGAGATCAACTCGTCATATTTGTTTAAAATGAAGGATTAAAAAGGAACATACGAAAAACCATCTTGCCATCAGCGAAATAACAACGATGCTTATTTCAGCTCATTTTCATAGTGCCCCTATTAAAGTAACATGTATTTAACTCTATGTTCTATAATCTAGGCATCTATCACTCGCGGTCCACCTTCAATCTAATAATCTTGTTGACGGATCTTTGTAACATGAATTATTAAAATGGAACATGTGAAAAAGCATCTTACCCCGTACCATGGAGTATGATTGTGAAAGCTAATTTTTTTCACAACGAACAAATGTGCATTTCTTCGGCGTCTTCATCATCCACACCGGCACAAACATTGTTACCCCAATGTTGACAAAGCTGGCAACCTATCCAACCTTCTAGTGATTTCAGAAAAGTATTTATGTGTAAAAAAATTGTGTCTTCATCATTGTTCTTTTGCGTTTTGTCTGAAAGTTTAGTATTTTTTTAGCAGTTTTTTGTGTAGATTATGAGGATTGGCATTTTTAAATTTTCCAGCTCATTTTTATAGTGCCCTTATATCCCTTCATACCCCACACCCATTATCCCGTCATGCCCCCCTCCCAAACTTCAAAAAGTTACACATATATGAAAAATAAATGTCAGCATTCTGCATTGAACATATACTGTGAAATTGAATCTGGTGAGATTATATTATCAACAAATAAGGACTATCCAGTAAAATCGGCGTTTTGTGCAAGATTTTCTTCCCCGTTGTTCAACAGACCAGTTTTCTAGTGTTTTCTGATAGAATGTTTGCTATCAGAATCCCTTGTTATATTTGTGGTGCTGCTCTACAGCCCAATGTTATGGTTCGGTTGAGCGGCGATCATAATGCTGCCAATCAAGAGATAGCCATTAATAGACGCGCAGATATTGGTGGACAACCTGCAGTCATTGATGACAATAGTCGAATCTGCAACAATTGTAATATTGATATTGTGCATGAAATCCAAGTGATGGAGAATGATCCAAGCAGCTTAAGACTGAATGTTCTCACCCAGACTTCTTCTCACTCTTGCCTTGTTTGTAATGCAATGACTGATATGATAAGACTATCCACCGAGGCTCGAGTTGATGTTTTCGTTCATAATAATATATATGTACAGAATGGAACAAGAAGCTGCATGGACTTCTACAAGATTATTTCAAAGATGTTTTAAGGTTTATCAATAGACCATATAAGATAAAAGGTTCAGATTTAATGATTTTTTTGTTTAACCCTGTTAATGAAACGCCCATGTCGGACATAGTCTAGCTGTATTCATGGTAACAAAAAAGTGATTGAAAAATGAAAAATGTAATGTCAATAAAAAAAAAATCTTAAAAAATAGTTTAGAAATCAAAATAAAATCTTCTAAAAGACGCTAAATGTGTGCGAGTGTATGTATCTGGGTGTGTATGACATATATCCATCATATAAACCATAAACGTAAAGATGTGAACGCCTAACTTGCCGATAAATGCCCATATATCGAGTTCCCCCTATTCATTTTAAACTCGCGCTAGCTCGAAATCTGTACATAGGATTGAGTTGGGCCCGTGAACACTTTTGATCGGGATGGGATGAAGAATAAATTTCCGAAGTTTGAGAGAAATCCACCGAAAGCCATTTTCCTATCAAAAACTGCGGGGTCCTTTATTTTTTGTTACAAATGACACCAGTCTCCCCTAAAGTCTTTTACTCTGTTGGAAAGAAAATTCGACACTCGTAGTTCCTCCACTCGTATCGAATTCTTATTCCAACCTTGTTACAGAATATACTATTAATAAAAAAGAATGTAGCTGATTTAGTTCATTTCGAGCTCCTCCAAAATTACTGCAATATTATTAAAATCTATGAATGGAGAAACTCATTATTTTACTGTCATGTTTCAAAATTTTTAATTACTTTAACCGATTTAACTCTATAAAATAAACCTCTTAATCTGTGATAATTTTCCTTGAGAAAAAAAAAGGCTTCATTTAGTTAATCAACAATAAGAAATTATAGTTTAATTCTTGCAATACTTAATATAATAAATTAAAGTACATAGGCAATAGTCCGTTTTGGTCTATTTAGGTTTGAAAAACGCCGAAAACGAGATATTTGTGAGGGATTCGTGATGAATTTAACACATTTCAGGCGGATTATCTACCTAAAGCCGACCATTCCACCAAAAAAGGGTTCCGCAAGAGCATCTGGGTACATGAAGCCAATGGATTTTTGTTATTTAGGTACTGGATTTCTGCTACTCGTTAATAAAAGGCTTTAATAAATTTGGGAGTATGAAGGCATACAAGTACTATGATGGAATCTGACCAACATGTCATCTGTATTTTTAATTTTAATTTATTTATTTACGGGCAAGCCCATTTAAGATAAAGAATTACAATTTAAAAAGTATACGAACAAAGAACATATAAACATATAAAAGTGGCATAATCACTTGTCATACATAGTAAAAATAAAAATAAGCTGGTAATATAAAGGACACGACAAAAAAGGTTCATTAAAACATTAAACGTTAAAGCTCTGTATTCAGTAATTGAGTTTTAAAATGATGAAGGGAGGAGTTAAACATCTCAAGATTACTGTGAGTATTGGCTAGTCTTAACATTCTTGGGATGCAGCTATTAAACGCTTGGTTTAAACGATACAAAGGTACATGAAAAGTTTGTTGCTGTCGAGTTGTGCGGGTTGGAACAAGAAGATTTATTTTTGATAGAAGTTCACTACAGCTGCATCTGCCATTGATAATATTAAAAAGTAATGTGAGGTCTCTCTGTTTTCTCCTAGTTTCTAAGGAGGGGATGCTAAGAAAAAGCTCTATCGATTCATAATCACTGGGGGCACCCAGTTTATAAGCTATGTATCTCAGAAAATTATGTTGTACTTTCTCAATGTTCCTGCTATAGGTGATATAATGTGGAGACCAGACAGAAGAACAATAATCTAGGTGGGGTCTGACTAGTGAACAATATAGGACTTTAATTGCAGTAGTGTCAGTGAAATCGTGGGTTAGCCTTTTGATAAAACCTAACATTTTCATTGATTTATGGATAGCCGTAGGTATGTGTTGGTTAAAGCTTAAAGTGGGATCTAGAATAACTCCAAGGTCTTTGATTTGATTTACAGACTCCAAGATCTGACCATTTAAGTTATAATGAAAAGTAGTAGGTACTTGTGATCGATAAAAACGCATGACGTGGCACTTTACAGCATTCAAGTCCATGCCATTTAGGGAACACCAGTTGGACAGGTTGTCAAGGTCAGACTGAAGGCTGAGGGCATCGTAAATGGTTTTAACAGTTTGGAAAACTTTTAGATCATCAGCAAATAATAGTGCTTTGCCATGCCGGAAACAATGAATGATGTCATTAATAAATAAGTTAAAAAGTAAGGGACCGAGGTGTGACCCTTGAGGAACACCTGATGTTACCTGAATTAAATTAGAATAGTGATGATTTACTCTAACCATTTGAGTCCTGTTCGTTAAATAGCTACTAACCCATTGCAGTAAAACCCCACTTACACCATATTTATCAAGCTTTTGAAGTAAGACATTATGGTTGACTCTGTCAAAAGCCTTAGAAAAATCAGTATACACAGAATCAATCTGGCAACCCTTCTCCAACGCTTCTGACAGGAAGTCGACATAGGTAACTAAATTTAATTCAGTCGATTTCCCAGCACAAAAACCATATTGTTGTTCAGTTATAATGCCAGAGCAGTCATAGGTAAGGAAATCAGTTATAATGTTCTCAAATACCTTAGATATAGATATGGGCCGGTAATTTTTGATGTCTGACTTGCTACCCGATTTGTATATTGGGGTGACATAAGAAAGTTTCCAATAATCAGGAAACTCTCCTGTGTCGATAGATTTATTAAAAATGTAGAAGAGAGGGCGAGACAATACAAAGCTGCAATTTCTAAGTAGGATGGGAGGGATAATGTCTGGACCTGGACCTTTCTTAATATCAAGATTAGATAATTTCTCATAAATCTTTGAAATAGGAATGTGGTAAGAGGAGACATTTAGTTTTGACTCGATTTCGATATTGTTTAAGTTTAAATTTAGATTTTGAGAAGTGTAAACTGATGAAAAATGCTTGGCAAATAGATTTGATACTTCACCGCCGGAAGAAGCAGAAGAGTTATCAAGAATCATATTGTCAGGAATGGTATTATAGGATCTCTTAGTACTTACAAAATTCCAAAAGGTTTTTACGTTGCTTTTAACAGATGTTTCAACAGAATGTATGTAATCTAAATAACATTCTTTAGATGTGATTTTGCATTGTGATCTTAACTGACTAAATATTTCATAATTTTGGAGAGTCCTGTTTTGTTTATAAATTCTGTGTGCAACCTTTTTATCGTTGACCAAGCGTCTAAGTTGAAAAGAATACCAATGCGGGAATCTTTTTATAACAGATTTCTTTAAGGGAACAAATAACTCAATTACCGAATACAATGCGTCATAAAAAGTAAAAATCATTTCTGAAAGGTCCTTCCCTTGAAGAAGCCCATCCCAATCCATTGCTTCCAAACATTGGAGTATACCTTTAAAATTGGCATGGCGAAAATCATAATAATACTCATCCCCTGGAGCAGCACTTGAGTTCGTCTTACATTATAATGTAGTTTCAAGAGGAGGATGATGACCATCTGGCGGGATCAAAATGTCTATGGCTGTCATCACTGTAAGTTCCACTGGGGACAAAACAAGGTCAAGGATAACTCCCCTTTGATTGAACACTTTGTTGGACTGGAAAAGATTGTGAAACGCACATATATTAGAGACGATTTCGATAGCACCTTCTTCCAATAATGACGAGCTAGGTTGAGCTGAAGCTGAAGAACAGAAGTCTTCAATATCCCATATTGCTGTAGGTAGATTATAATCACCAAATATGTAAAATTGTCTGTCTGGATGATGCTCGTTTAATATTGAGAGTTGATCATGGTGAAGTTGGTATAGATTAGGATGAGATTTAGGAGGAATGTATACGGCTCCTAAAATAAGTTTGCAATTTCCGTGGTCAAATTGAATGAACAGTTGCTCAATTAAGGCTATTAAAACGCCACCACCTCTACTGAAAATGCTGGACTGGGGTGTACGATCCTGTCTGTAAATGTTGTAACCATTGAGACCAAGTTCGGCATCGTTGATTTCAGCTGTGAGCCATGTTTCAGAAAGAATAATGACATCGTAAGAACAATTTGTAACATTAAGATATAGTTGAGATAGTTTTGTTCGAAGGCCTCTTACGTTTTGGTAATAAACTGACAGCTTGCCCGAGTTTAGTTTTTTTTAATGATTGTAGGAGTGTTATTGACATATTTTATTGTTAAATTTTGCTCACCAGCTTGCTGACGTCTCAATAAATCGCTTCTAACATATATTAATTCCGGTTTGGCATTTATGCATTTTTCAAGTAACCTGGCTAATGTCAGAGCCCCCCCCCCCTTTAACTACAGTTTTATATTCAAAGATTTCAAAGATGCTATCTTGGATTTCCCAAATAAAAGACTGACGAGTACTTCACCTTGACTATTGGTTGATTTAACATACCCACCATGCGCTTTTCCGATGCATCTGAAAATCCGTTCAATTTAGTTGTCTCTGGTTCGTTACAAACTACTTTACCGTTGATTATAATTGCATTCAGATACTGTGTATTTTAAAATTAAACTCTTAACATCACAGAAGCATTTGAACTTCTGCATATTAGATACCTACGCTCCACTGTTTCAAAAAACGGCAAACTTGATCTAGACGTAAGACACAGAATACAAGCGGGTTGAAGAAACTGGAAGAGAGTTTCTAGTTTACTTCGTTATCGGGAAATCAGTGCTTGAAATAAAGGAAGGATATACAAATAACTTATTAGACCGGTAATGATGTACGGGGCACAAACACGGCCAATAAAGAGAGTGCCCCAGAGTATACTAGAAGTAGCGGAAATGAAAATATCAAGTTGGATTTCTGGAGTGACAAGACTAGAAATAAAATGATAAGGTGATCGATCATCTAAGGTGTTGGAAACACCTAAAGAAATTTAAAAAAGAAGGCTGCAGTTTTACAGGCACTAAATGAGACGAAAGACGGACTACGTCAGACGAAAAACGTATGATAGGACAAAGAGGTAGAGGAAGACCAAAATGAAGATAGACGGAGGTGATATGTTGACATGAAAGGAAAGGATTTAGATGGTAAAGACTGGGAAAACGGATCCACATAGATGTGGGAAGAAAACGCAGAGAAAGAAATAAGAACAGAAAAAGAAAGTAAAATGGGACATTAAGAGAAGAAGAGATTTACATTTACAATTCATGCGTTTTAAACCAGAATCGTAACTGCTATATGCTACACCTTTTACTGTGACAAAAAAATAGAATCTACATTACTAACCTATCACCAGAAGATCGAACATTGTGGCGAGCGAATAAAAAATTTAAAAGACCAACGATGTCAATACCACCAATTAGAAAACCCGATAGAAATTGGGCACAATCGGACAACGAAAAAGCTAATGTGTTTGCAGAACACCTGGCAAATGTTTTCTCTCCTAACCACATTGTCAATGTAAATGATGAGGAAATTAGTAATTTTCTCAATGCTGCTTGCCAACTATCACCTCGTACTAAAGCATTCTCACCTACAGAAACTTGAAAGGAAATTAAAAATTTAAACCCTTTTCAAGCTCCAGGCTACGATCTAATTACGGGTGAAATATTAAAACACCTGCCTAGAAAAGCTGTTATATTACTAACGATAATTTTCAATTCCATCCTACGTTTACGCCGTTACCCTATACAATGGAAGTATGGGAACACCTACAGATCTCAGCTCGTACCGACCCATCAGCTTACTACTTATCATGTCTAAGGTATTCGAAAGACTCCTCCTGAATAGAATCCAAGATCTTGTAGATGTTGATGAACTTTTACCACAACATCAATTTGGTTTTCGTCAACACCACTCCACAATGCAGCAATGTCATCGCATTGTAAACAAGATAAGAAGTTGCTTAGAAGAGAAGAAAATATGTGCTTCTGTCTTCCTCGATGTAAAGCAAGCCTTCGATAAAGTTTGGCACGATGGTCTCCTATATAAATTGAAAAACGCATATGCCTAGCAAAATATACCTTATCCTCAAATCCTACATCAAAGATCATTCTTTCCAAGTCAAATTCCTCAACTTCAAATTATAATCGTTTCCAATCTGGAGTTTTCACCACATTTGATGATGATACAGCAATTTTAACATCAGATACAGATCCCAATAGAGCTGCCATCAAACTCCAGAATTATTTACAACTGCTGCAAACCTGGCTCGAACGTTGGAAAATTACAGTTAATGCCGATAAGTCCACACATGTTACATTTACAACAAGGAGGCATGCATGCCCTCAAGTCCACATAAATAATAATCAAGTTTCACAAAAATCTGAAGTAAAGTACCTAGGACTTCATTTGGACCAAAAGCTTATTTGGAAAAACCACATAAAAGCCAAAAGGACACAGTTAAATACAAAAGTCAGACAAATGTATTTGCTACTTGGAAGAAGATCTCAACTCTCAATTGAGAATAAAATATTGATTTGAAAAATTATTCTAAAGCCTATTTGGACATACGAGATGGAACTCTGGGGTTGTAGTAAACCTACCAACACCAAAATACTACAAAATTTCCAGTCCAAAACTCTTAGAATGATAACTAACGCTCCATGGTACGTCTCCAACGTAACCCTCCATAACGACATCGGGATTCCATTTATAAGAGATGACATTGACCTTTACGCTAATAAATCCAAAGAAAGAAATTTCGCAAATGACAGTCAAATCATAAGAGAACTGTACCAACCACCACTAGCTACTAGACGCTTTCACAGGACCTGGCCCGAAGACCTCGGGGATTAGGTGAAGACTGGAGAACCGTCAATGCACGGTACCCACCACAAGCCATACACCACACATCAAATTTACATTGTCTTGAGACAATGAAGCACTAAAAAGACCAAAGGTAGGAAATCTTTTAGGATAGGACGGATGGGAATGCGGTTCTTTGCAATCGCTTTCAAAAATTATTTATGCCATTCCTACCTAATTTCTACCTATTAGAAACCGGAAGTTGCATTGCTGCAGCCAAAAATGCATTCAAAAAATGTATTTTTTGAGAGGCCTTTTGGCAAATTTAATACCTTTGTAAATAAGAGTCAGAATTGGCCCAAGTCGGGTACCCAGGGGTTTTTGAGGTCGCTGATCACGATTATGATGTTCAAATTGACCCCCAACACCTGGAGCTCAGGAACGCCGACGAACGTCATCTCCGTGGGACTATCCCGAAATTCATGCGAGGAAGGAGAGAAACACGGCGCCCGGGGGTTTTTTTGGTCGCTGAATTCAAATATGCCATCGGCGAACACCCCACGGACACCTGGTGCGCCCTAACCTGGAGAGAATTTTCCTGGAAATATCGACAAAAACGAACCGAAAATCGTTATGGGGGCGTTTTGTGGGCGCTGAATCCAAATTTCATGTGTGAAAACGACCCCCCCGAACACCTGGTGCGCCCTAACCTGGCCCTGAACCTTATCCCCGAGGTTTTTTCAGACACAATTGAAAAAGACGAACCGAAAATCGTTACGGGGGGTTTTTTGGGTCGGGAAATTCAAATATGGATACCTGATGCGCCCTAACCTGGCCCTGAATCGTCCCCGAGGGTTTTCCAGACACAATACGAACGAAAATATTGGAGATTTCCGATTTTTAATACTTTCTTTTCTCGCGCAAGAATAAATTAATTTTCGTGGGGTTTTTGTAACGTCATTAATTTTCTTCCTCTATTTATGATTTTTTTTTAATCTTTAAATTTTATATAATTGAATTTCTAGGATCATGGCTGATGGGGAGAATGCGTTCTTTGCAAATACTTGAAAGATTGGCAGAATCATTCCTCAGACAATTCGATCACCAATGTGACAGCTAAAGGCATCGCTAACATAGCCATGGTTTCACGTACAATACGGAAAGATGATTTCCATAATATTATTGAAGATCATGATTCCATCAAGGTGCACGAAAAGTCTCGTTGCAGATATATTAGGCCTGGAATTTCACCAGAACCCAAACACAAGAGATTAAGAGTAAAAAATAATTCTCATGAAGTTTCGGTGCACCAGGTGTTGGGAGGGTAGTTTTCGGCGTGAAATTTGGATGAAGCGCCCCGAAAACCCCCCATAATGATTTTCGGTTCGTCTTTTTCAATTGTGTCTGGAAAAACCTCGGGGAAGACGTTCAGGGCCAGGTTAGGGCGCACCAGGTGTCCGTGGGGTGTTCGCCGATGCCATATTTGAATTCAGCGCCCCAAAAAAACCCCCGTAACGATTTTCGGTTCGTCTTTTTCAATTGTGTCTGAAAAAACCTCGGGAATGATGTTCATGGCCAGGTTAGGGCGCAACAGGTGTTCTGGAGGTGTTCGCCGATGCCATATTTGAATTCAGCGACCCAAAAAACCCCCCGTAACGATTTTCGGTTCGTCTTTTTCAATTGTGTCTGAAAAAACCTCGGAGATGACGTTCAGTGCCAGGTTAGGGCGCACCAGGTGTTCGGCGGGTCGTTTTCCACGTGAAATTCGGATTCAGCGCCCACAAAACGCCCCCATAACGATTTTCGGTTCGTTTTTGTCGATATTTCCAGGAAAATTCTCGAAGATGACGTCTGCGTCCAGGTTAGGGCGCACCAGGTGTCCGTGGGGTGTTCGCCGATGGCCTATTTGAATTCAGCGACCCAAAAAACCCCCGGGCGCCGAGTTTCTCTCCTTCCTCGCATGAATTTCGGGATAGTCCCACGGAGATGACGTTCGTCGGCGTTCCTGAGCTCCAATTGTTCGGGGGGTTAATTTGAACATCATAATCGTGATCAGCTACCTCAAAAACCCCTGGGTACCCAACTTGGGCCAATTCTGACTGTTATTTACAAAGTAATTAAACTTGCCAAAAGGCCTCTCAAAAATTGCATTTTTTGAATGCATTTTTGGCTGCAGCAATGCAACTTCCGGTTTCTAATAGGTAGAAATTAGGTAGGAATGGTATAAATAATTTTTGGAAGCGATTGCAAAAAACCGCATTCCGATCCGTCCTATCCTAAAGGATTTCCTAACATAATGCTTCATTGCCTCGACTATAAATAATAATAATAATATACGCCCTGCAATTCACTCCCTTACGAGTGAACCCCAGAAGCTCTGGAGCTTGTGCGGGGGAGGGACGGCTATTATTATTATTTGCCGTGGCGCTCTGGGGCGACTTACTATGTTTGTTAAGTAGATTGTAAATTAACTATGAATCAATAAAAAAAATAGAATCGTCACCAAAAAAAGTTCCAAAAAGTATTACAATAAAAATATTGTATAAACAGAATACCATTTATATCTTTTGGATCTCCGACTAATCCTTAACTACATACATATTTGAGTAGATGGTCTGTTTTAATGTGATTTTTGTATCAAATTATTATCTCAGTTCTTTCAAAATTTATTAGGGGAGTGGCAATTTACTTCCTTGCTGTATAATATAATATGTAGCATGAACATAGACTTTGAGCTTTGGCAATTTTAATTCCTTTTATGCAGCTTCTGCAGCCGTATCTTATTTCTTATTTGAAACATCTTCGCCGTTGCATAGTTGTGTAATAAAAATTAGAACGGCACTTGAGAAACTCTGCTTGAATTCGCTAATTTAATCTGAAAAAGTCGACATCACACGAAACATACTGCACAAAAAAGGCGTAAAAAAACACGAGAACTCTTGAGCGAAAGTGTAGACAGTAAAGAGAAAAGCCCAGAGATAAGGTAATCTTAGCTGAAAATTATATATGAGATTTAAATCCTAGACTAGAAAATGCCGAGGTGGAAGACGAAAGGCGTAGGAAAGTATAAAGATGGAAAGGACGAACCTGATAGGAAGGAAAATCACTGAAGGTTTACTACGCTACTTTTTAACAATAAGGAAAATGTCGGTGTTCCTATTTTTCCATAAACAAGAGGATTATCCAGCCCAGTATCCCATTCACCTACAACAGTGGTTTCAGATACGAAATGGGGTCATATATTTACAATCAGACAAATTTTATAAAGGAACCTAAACAACAAGTATGTAATTTTGACATTACTAACTTTTTAAAATTTTGGAAATGTCACACTTCTACTTCTTCTTCTTCCTCTATTGGTCAATTCGTTTCCGAACATTGGGAATATCTAATTTCACGGCTCCTGAGCTAGCGCACCCGCTTTTATAAATATTTCACGCGCACCTGCAGTCCCTAATATAGTTAGAGCTTTGCGTTAAAAAATCTTGAAAGAGAATTGATTGCCCTTGAAAATAAGCCTATCCCTTGCCCTTCTACAGGAAAAAACGTTCTCACCCTTTTCCCACCACTCCTGGTTATCGGATAGAGTTTTTGTAGGGCTCAAATCAAATCTTTCGTCACGAAAATAGAAAAATAATATTTGCAAAATTCGCAATTCGGTCGCAATTTGTCCGTTTTCCCGAAAATCGTCATCTCCTTAATACATCCTGTAACAGGGTCCTCAAAAAAGGGTTTGCCATTTTGCTGACCCGGATTGGTCAAAAATTAAAAAAGTTACCTTGAGTCAAAGATTAATCAGTGTTTGCCCTCCCCCTTCCGTCCTAATTAACCTAGCAACTTGAAATTGGACACAGTACTTGGGTCACTTTCTTCATTTTGAACTTCTTCATTAAAATTCACGTATTTTTGACGAATTTTACCCAATTTTGTAGGTCTTAGTGTCAGGTATTTCAATTGCAATCTTTGTTTCGCGGATATTAACATGAGTTGCCTTCATTTTAAGAATTTCATCGCTCCTACATACCTCGGACACAATAATAAGCGCCACCTAAAACATGCAAATTCTGACTTTTTTTATTAGGTTAATGACTCTTGAGGTGATTATTTAAATTATTACTTTACCTTTGCTTAAAAAATCTTCAATGTTCTACCTTTAAAAAAACTCTTGACTTTTTAGAATTAAAACCAACATTCTGGCTTTTTAGAAATGCCTGCAGATTTGCGTATTTGGAGCAGTTAATCTTTTTCTTAAGTTGTATTATTTGTTTTTTTCATACTGTAAGTAGCAAAATTGTACTGATAGGCGCCTTGACAAAGGCCACTCTGAGTTTGAATTTGCCGTGATTGTTTTAAATATGAAAACATGGGGCACGTAGTATTTACAATCGGACGATTCCACTTTCGGTTGTTTCATGTTTTCATTTTGGCCGTCTGGGTGCCATATCTCGAAATCTGGGACCCAGAATCACCAAAGATAAGGTCAAAATCCAGTATACCTTCCTATTTTTAATCATTTAAACAGTTATAAATGCATTTTCTTTAATTTGATTCTGCTTCAAAGATGTAGTAAAATTTCGCCACCGGTGCTGGACTATTTTTTGACCACCGGCAAGTATTGGTAGTTATTTTTTTTATCAGTTAATTTTTTGTTGTTTTTTAAAATTTATTAAACAAGGCGCCGTCGTGCGCCGAACGACCTTGCCCATATGGACGGAGCGTTACTGTTTCTGATCCAAAAT
This sequence comes from Crepidodera aurea, assembly GCA_949320105.2. Lineage (NCBI taxonomy): Eukaryota > Metazoa > Arthropoda > Insecta > Coleoptera > Chrysomelidae > Crepidodera > Crepidodera aurea. The sequence continues at coordinate 93,098,163 of OX439473.1, read as the reverse complement.
GTTTTACTTTATGCTATCTGATATCATATTTTACAAAAAATTACAAAATCTGGCCTCAATCTGCCTACTCTACATCTTGTCCGGATCCAGCCGATTTTCAAGGGGGGAGCTGTCTTCTACCCGGGTGGTGTTGAGGGTCAGGACCCCCCCTGGATCCGTAAATGCTCTAGGTACCGAATAGTTTCCATCAGTTGAGTCTGAGGTCTCTATGTACCTACTCCTCGGAAGAATAATGGCTTCAAAAGAAAAGCCGAAACGTCGAGATTTTTACAATCTAAAACGCGGTTCTTTCCGGAAACCCAGAAACTTTTATTTATATATAGCGAAAAATTCATGCACCAAGTACAGTCAAACTTGGAAAATAAATGTATTATTCAACATCGAAGGCAAAGTTTTTTATTTTTATTTTAGTTTAAAAATAGCGAATTCGATCTAAAGATTTAAATTTATAAACAGTTCTTATGAATCTTTAGTACCTTATAGGGTGTACGGTTTCTCTTATCCACGTTTCCATTTCCTTCTATTTATGACTGCTTTAATCCAATGATCTATCACATAATTATCCCTTTCGAGTTTTTTTAAATTTTAGGAATAGACAAAATAAGTTGTAATTTCTGATTTTATTGTCAATAAACTTTGTAACATTGTTTTTAAACCGTGCTAGTCAGCTTATGTAGTGAAAATTAGTCTCTTTGGAAGTGAATCTATGACTAATATTGATCTGAGATTGAGAAAAGTGTACCGTACAATACAGTTAAAATCCATACGTCAATATGGAAACAGTTTGTAGTATGTTTTGTAAGCTATGTGTATGCAGAATAATCTCTTACTCATGAAATAGTCTTGTCAAATACCATTCGGGCATCTAATTTTCCCTGTGAAAAAAATCGAAAAAACACAATACAAAGTAATATTTTTTTAACAAAATGCATTCGTGCCACCAGCACTCATGCTTCTTATTAAAATCTTACTGAGCAATATGTTTTTTCGATTTTTTTCGGAAAAATTAAATGCCCTTATGATATTACGATAATTTTTTACTATCTATAGTAACCAATCAAATTACTTAATTTAGTGTCATGTGTCAAATTTCATCCAATCAGCTATGGATTACAACGAAAACACCCTACATGTGGTGTTTTCAGTTTGGTGTTTTCAACAAGTCAAGTTTTTGATTAAAAATTAATTAAACGTCAAACTGACAACTAGTTTAAAAATGTACAAATCTACAAAGTAAAAAATTATCTTATCGAATACCCCTCGGGCCTTGATAAATCCTCAAAATTTTGTCATAGAGAATCCTTCAAGCGTGTTGATTAAGGATAATAGCCCTCGGCCTTCGGCCTCGGGCAACACGCTTACAGCATTCTCTATGACAAAATTATCTCGGTATTATCAAGGCCCTAGGGGTATTACTACTGACAATACCCTTTATTTCGGAAACAAAAAACAGTTTACTCAAGCAAGCAATCGTCATATTTTGAATCAGAGGATCTTCAGTAGCACCCTATATATTGACATTGACATATATTCTTATATATAAAATCATTTAATTACTTTAAATGTTTCTTACACGTATTTTAACAGGTTTAGATTAATTCTAAAATTCAACCTTTGCAGAACAGCTGCTTTAAAAAAATAATTTTTTTAATATTTTACTGTGACCTGCTTCTTATTATAATAAAAATAACCAAAATGGAAAATTCAGTCTTAATTCAAAGAGACATAAGAGACAGTGGTAAAAAAACGTTGATAACGTTTCCACCTCGTTGTATTCATGTATAGAGGATCCGCTGCAGCATTCGCAGACGTAAAAGAGGAGTTAGGAGTTGGAAGGTAGTTGGGAGTTGGAAGGAATAAGGAAGTGTCGTGCCGGCTGCGACGGTGCCCAGCTTCGGCGTGCCCTGGGGCCGGGGGGGCAGAGGCAGTAACTACGACTGGAAGGGACTCAAGTAGCATTGCGCTAAGTATTGAGAGAGAGCTCCGGGTAATGTCCTCATCCGGGAGCGGCACGGGAGGCGGTAGAAGGCGGCAGCGGCGAAACGAATCGATACCGTCGTCGACGGAGCAGAATGGAACGTTCGTATTTCGTATAGTCCGATTTGCACCCGCCGCTTGCTTGTTCCACAACTCGGCCGCCCCTAGCCGCCCCCGCCTAACCCCCATTCTCATGTGCTACTATTCTCGCGCCCGAGAACAACTTTTATTTGTCTTCTGATCGTTACAGAGACGGCCCAAGCAAATTTTATTCCCAGATAAAACGGCTCGTTTAATAAGGCGTAAAGCATCGTTGATTCTGCCAGGTGTCCTATTTTCTATTTTAAACCTTTTCTCTAATAAATAATCTCAAATTCCATGTTGCTGAACGTTCTTCTGGAATTACAACCGTAATTGTTCAAAATCATTCCCATCTTTTTTTGTATTTTCTCTTCCAATGGAGGAGTTTCCTACTAACCTCAAAATCTAAAAAAAAGTCTACCAACGAGGAAGGGTTTTATTGGGACAAAATCTACTGCATTAATTCCGCAATGATAAAATATAAAATTCTACTGAGCTTTCCAAAAAGTATCGTTAGCAAGAATAATTTTTATAAACTCCATTTCTGATTGGTTGAAATTAAAGTTGGTATCGAGACTCGATGTGACAGTTGACATGTTTCGTTGTCAAATGTCATTTTACCTAAGTCATTCGTTTCGCTGGCCGGAGGTTTCTCACGACAGTATGAATTTGGCGATTGTACGCAAGCAAAAATTAATAAAATGTAACAGATCAATAATTTACAGGGTGATGTCAGGATAGATAAGGGTACGTCAGGTCAACTCAGCTGATAAAAATGATGTACAAAGTAATATTTCAAGTAAATATATTTTTGACTCTGCTTACGCATGCGAATTATTGCCGCTGCTGCAGCCAGTAGCCATATTCATACTGTCGCGAGAAGCACGACATTAGCCTTGTTTTTCACCCGAGTCTCGATACCAACTTTAATTTTAACCAATCAGAAATGGAATTTATTAAAATCATTATTTTTCTAAAACGATATTCCTCAGTAGTTTTTTGTGAACATATTAAATCATTACGGAAATAATGAAATAGATTTTGACAAAAAATAACGCTTCCCCGATGGTAGACCTTTTTCTAGGTTGGTCACTTGGAAAGAACTCCCCCATTGGGTAAATACAATCATGCCAAGTCTACATTTTGAAAAAAAAGGTTCTTACCAAAGGATTGAAATTCTTATTAGATAAAAAGAAAAAAAGATTTTTTTTAATAATACATTTATGGTCGGCACATCTAGAAATGTTAATGTCTTATTATTTTATCATGGGTTTTAAACGATGCAGAATTTTTTATAAAGAGTAACTTTTTTTCGTAAAATTAATTTTAAAAAAGTTTTCCGTATGGTGTGAATGAAGTAAACAATCTGTACATAATATAATACATATTACAATGAAAATAGAATTATTAAAAAATCAAAAATTATATTTTTTTCTGAAATCGATTACATACTTATTTAATGAGATCCTGTGACTTGATCAGTGACGTTTACGTTTCTTTAACCTGTGATTATCTGTTATTAGAACGTATACAATAATTATAATAATTATATACATACCTCGATTGTCGGCTTGTAAGGGTTTGTTTTCGTTATAGTCCTTAGTGCTTAGTGCAAAACAGTTCCTATAATCTCAGATGATCTATTAGTTTTTAACTCGTAGATGCCGGAAACATGGTGGCTTTCGACGAGTTTCTTGCCTTTAGTGAGGCTTTTCTGTCGAAAAATTGTTAAATCTACCGGCTTGAACCCACATCTTAGCAAAACCGACATTGTGGACGGTTAATAACAATAAATAAGCGAGTTTTTCAATTAAACTTAACTGATCGATTTAAATCGACACACAATTATTGTTTCAGAAAATGAAGAAAAATACTACTTCTACTTAGTTTTATAGTTTGTCAATGTCAATGGAGCTTGGGTTAGAAAGTGTAGTAAGGAGCTACACAATTTTTAAAAAACGCGTTTCATTGCATTTGTATAGTGTAAGAAGTAAAGTTTTGAGTTATAATCGGTTCTGTCAGTGTAATATAGAATACACTAAAAAGCAACGCAACACAAATGTAAGAAGTTTCAAACAAAAATTATAACTATTTTGACATTGTAACAGAACGTACAACTGTCACTTGGTTTTAAAAAAAAACATATCACATCAAGTCAATATGTTATTCCGATAAATCCGATAAGAAAATACTCCAAATATTATTGAACACAACTATTAATTTAAAGGTACAACAAAAAGGTAAGCGCAATACCTATATTTTACTTTTCCGGACGTTCACCGTCTGAAAAAGTAGGAAAAAAGTCGTAGGACAGAAAAAATAAAAACTTATTTTCTTAATACAAAATTGCTGATCTAAACTTTTCAAAATGAGGGTTAGCAAAAAAGTAGGTCAATCGACAACTTAGTGATAACGTATTGTCAGAAGTGGTTATTAAAGTTAACTATTGCCGCAGATAATTTCCTTTAAAATTTCCAGCTTCGAGCTCCCTATCCATAAGTTCATTTAAATTCAAATATCTACCTAGAGAACCACATATACCATTGTAGATTTTAATCAGAAATTAGAAAAATATATAGTCCTCATTCTTACTATTAGAAATAAATGGTTTCAGCCTAAAACGAACTTTTCCGCTCAAAAAAAGTAATACTAATACACCATTTTCTTGTTTTACATCATTTTTTCCAATTTTTTGGTTAGGGGGGGTACATGCTTTAAAACTTTTTTTTGAAACTAGGTTAGGGGGGTAGGACATACCCGACCTGCCCCAAAATCAATAGGTGTCATCCTTATATCAGCCCCAATCAGGATCTGTCTCGATCGAGTTATCGTGCTAACAAGAAAATTTGCCGACGACACACTCCCAGACAATAATTCGAAAAAACCATTTTTTCGTGTTTTTCATGCCAAATAACGATGAATGAAAGCAAACTTGTTTTTGCTCGTTCAAAAAATAGAATCTCTATTGTCTACTAAAAAAAAATTTAAATTGACAGTTCTTCTAATCAACACAGCCACGGCTCACTTTTAACAAAATCGTCATTCATGATGTCTACTTTAAATTCAATGACATTTTAAAATTTAAAATTTTCATATTTTGGACGCCATTTTGAAGGTGTTCCTGAAGAGGTACGACGGGCGACATCAAACCCTAAGCTTACTTGTTGATGCTCTATCAAAACCTGAACTCAGAATTTAAAATTCATAAACACAAACAATCAACACACACACAGAGAATGAATTCAGATACCGAACAAAGTTCGGTGAAAATAGCTCTCAAGCGCGCTAATATGTCAAAGGTTTCAAATTCTTGACCTTTATTTATTATTTCTTTAAAATATGTTGGGTTATTAATAATATACGCCCTTCAATTCACCCTCTTACGAATGAACTCCAGGAGCAGTGCTTGTACGGGGGAGGGGCGGCTATTATTATTATTATTATTATTATTATTATTATTATTATTTGCCTCACAACACCATCACCGATACCATGAATTCTCCCAGGATAGAAATCTTTGCAGCCTAAACTAACATCAGAGTAGTAATTAATGTCAAATACGCTACAAATCATGCCCAGAAGTAGACAATGAAAATTTGTTTAAAATCTCTTTGTTTAGTCCTGGGTACAAATCAGAAGACGAACAGACAGACCACTTGAGCGTAAAAACGCGTTTGTCCGCTATGACACAGTCGTCGATCATTATATAGACATTAAAATCGATTCTAGTAAATACGCGGATAAAGAATAGATATGTGGTGGTGCAAAAAGACTGTCAGAATCAAGGAAATCGTGGTTGAAAGTTAAGAAGAAGAAGAAGAAGAAGAAGAAGAAGAAGAAGAAGAAAAAGAAGAAGAAGAAGAAAAAGAAGAAGAAAAAGAAGAAGAAGAAAAAGAAGAAGACGGATAACAGTCAAATTGATGTGACAGAGGGAGTGATGAAGATCCTCAGAAAACTTTTTCTTCAGTTTTACTATTTGGCCTAATTTTCAATCCTATTTGTGTTGTTTTTCATCTTAGATAATTATTTTTTTAATAATATTTCAGGTGATTCTCATATCCTCTATTTAAATTAATACCAATAAAACCTTGTAATATGATTAATTAGATCATTATCACATATGGGAAAATTTGTGGCCCCAAACTAAACCGTCCGCAACTCCGCGAGTTACATTTCTCAGTTCTGATTTGCAGGTGTTCTTTTTTGTTCTTTATTAATTTTGTTTTTATATTTATTTTTATTTGTCAAAAAAGACCTTTATACCATCCAGTTTGTTCAGAAAACCAACAAGCTTTACGAAAGGCAGTCATTTAGTTCTTTTTTCATCAACTATTCGATCGTTCGTTTCTTTGACACCCAATCTATTTCGCACGGAAACAAAACCGGTTTTCTTGGCCCGCACCGATCCCGATCGGAAAATGGAAAATGTATCGGTGTAGAACTCTCTCGAACAACAACTGTGTGGCTTCCTAACCAGTGACAGCTTTTCCACCATTGATTTATCGTTCGTATTTGTGTTGTTCGCGTAAAAAAGCTCGAGGCCAACGAATAAGATTGATGCTTTCCATTTGCAATTTCGTCGAACAACCTTCCACTCTTTCTACTCTTCCATTTCACCGACACCGTCGTGCATTGGTTTGGCCATTTAGCTGGACCATTTCATTTCCGATTTTTTTTTAACCATCGATAACATCATGGACCAAATAAGAACATTTTTAATTCACCTGAAAATATTCTGTGGTAGCTCCTGGGAAACAATAGTCGAACTGAGTGTAATCCGTATAAAAGTAATGGAAATCTCCAAATTGAAAATTACAATGGTCCAGCTGAAGAGCCTTGAGCCTAAATCAAGAATTTAATTGAAAGCTGCTTTAGTATCTACATTTTTACCATGCATAGTGTCTACCGTAGTGAATAATTTACACACAATTTTTTTTCTGAAAACAGTAGTATAAAAAAAATGCAAAAATTATTATTAAGTTCTGGTTCAATTCATAAAGATTCTATCAATTTCGTTATATTATAAAAATAATTCCCTGTAAATACATGATTCATTTGAACTTTTATTTTTTGTCCTCGCAAATATGAGAATGTGAGAATTATTTCACCACTTATTACATTTTGAGTAAGCACAGGACAGAATACGATTCTAATGTAACGTTTTAAACAAGTTTTAACCATAGCAATTATAAAAGAAACTATGAAATTTCACATGTCAAAATTTAACATTGTAAGTCCGTAAGAGCCATTTACCAACAAATTTATGGTATTTACTTGTATTTTAGAAAAGAACTGAATAAAGTCTGCGAACATAATGACAATAAGAACGTTATTCTATAAAGCGTTAGGAGAAAAAGAAAACCTCCAAATTTAATATCATGATTCATTAACATAATTAGTTCAAATTCAAGGAAAATAGTATAAATCAAAGAAGTAGAGTTTCGGATTTTCAAAATTAAATAATAACGAACATAAAAAGTCTTTGTATAAAGCTAATATAAGTAGGAACTGTATAAAAATTGTATAAAAGTTGTTAATTAAAACTATTGTAAAAATGTATGTTAAATTCTGTCAACAGTAAATCTAGTAAGCTCTGATTTGGGCTTTTATAAAAACTATGCCGCGCTGTCAAGCAATATTTTTTCTAAAAATCTCTCGAAGTGTTCACATCGCTCTGCAAAACGGAAACATGAAAATCGAGTCAAAGCAACACTGATCAAGTGACATTGCCTGTCAACGAAGTGACGTTATTTTTAAAAATAAAGAAAACTTAGGAATCAAGAGAAGAACCCAAATTATTCATCCTGTCCCTGTTCCTGATAAAGAAATCCAGATTATCATGATCCAGTTTTATCCTGATTCAGTTTTATCCTGCTCCTGTTTTGGAAAGTATTCCACTTGTATTCCGTTTTGAAGAAGAACATCCACCCATTAAAAGACTAAATCATAAGAAAGCTACCGATTAATCATTAAATATGGATATTTAACAAATCATTAAATTTTAAAAAAAGGCGTAAAACAATTAACTAAGGTTCAAATTTATTTACCCTATAAATAAGTTAGGTTAGAATATAAAATTGGAGAATAAGGTAAGAGTATGAGAATAAACTCTTACGATAACTGGTAATTTTTAAAAATAAATCAAATCTGCACTTACCTTATTCGACAAAATATTTATTTCACACTTAATACAAAAGGTTTATGGTTATTTAATTTTCTGTTCCAAATAAATGTTTATAAATTTTATATCATCAGTCGTTATTATTGATTTCTATAAGTATAAAGCCAGTAGAAACACCCCTGAGGTTAGGAATCTCTCTACTCTTTGGTAGATGGCACCCAAGGCACATAATAGAAAGAATTCGCATTCTGCCTAAGATTGCAACGAAAGGTAATAGTAAAAAGATTTTACGTGAATTTAAAATTTATTTAAAAATTAGTTAAAAATAAATAAAATTCAATTAAATTAAAAGAAGAAAGAGCTAAAGTCGTGGTTATTAAATAATGAATAAAACCCACACAGCACAGGATATTCCCAGAATATCCTCACAAGATACCAATGTTCTTTTTGCAGAATATTCCTAAGCAAATATTCTGAGAACGATCATAGAAATGTATTGGATATCTTAAAATATTCTATGAATATTTATATATTATATTCCTAGTACATTAATATAGAATATTCTAAATACATTCTATGTACATACTAATTATCTTTTATTAAAAATAATATTGATGGATTTTTTTATGTTGGTCATTTTCATATTTTCAACAATAAATAAGTGTAAAAACATAAGCGCGTTAATTTGAAACCTTAGGAAAAATCTATGAAACATTTTGTAGTTGTAAAATCTAAGTCGTAATGTAAATCAAATGCGCAAGCTCAATACAGCATTGCCATCTTAGGCTAAATCTCGCCTAACGAATTGTACTATTTTTTGTTTGTACGAAATAAAGACATTTTATTATTATTATTATTATTATTATTATTATTATTATTATTATTATTATCTTGTAATATAAAGCTAACATGAACACATTAATTCATACTTTTATTTATATACTCCTATACTAATAAAATTTCATTAGGTTTGTACATTAATTTTTACTGGCAAGAGTTGCAATAAACATTTAATTAAAAGTTAAAACCAAAAATCAACTTATGATAAATACTATACGGCAACGTGTCGCTGTCACGTCACCCGTTACTCCCGTCAGTTTTGCCGAGTTTTGCGGTTAGGTGTTGTATGTGGGCCAGTAGCAGGCGGTGGGGATAATAAAATGCTAGAAGCTATTACTCATATACTTTACATATAGTAGTTTCTACCTGGTGGCAACTGGCATGTTAATGCCTACAAGTATTTTAGCCAATAACATGCTTGTAACTAGTATGTTTTAATATAGCATGCCTCTTATTAATCACAAAATATACTTCAATTCAATGGAATGTATATTCCGACCTTAAGGTATCTACCTCTAGGTGACTTTACAGTATTTAAATTAGGACATTCAAAAATTGTTAATATTGCATTTCGTTATTTATTTTGTCCAACTAAATCCGTTGCATGAGCCATCTTTGGTCGTGAACATAAATGACGCCATGCCTGCACGACGACCGAAGAAATTGCTGTTAGAACATGCTCTTGCTTATTTTATTTATCGTTGTTATACACGTATACCAAAGAACCTGAATGGAAAATTCAAATACTTGGTATATGTGAAAGTTTGTAATAGGGAGTTCTTAATTCTTAGCTCAAACAGTACCTACCGTTACTTTATATTAAAAAATCGTTGTATAAAAAAATGGGAAAAAAGTCGAAACGTCAATTAAAGCCTTTTTTCATTCAAATAAGTGGTTTTATTTTCTATAGAAGAGTAATTGAATTACAAGAAACCACTATGAACTACAGATATGAAGTACAAATATAAATATCTTAATTTTTTTCTTTATCTGCCAGGCGCGGATCCAGGGGTGACATGAACCCCTCCTCCCAAAGCACGAACATATTTTTTTAATCAATAGTTAAAGTAAATAATTTAAAAAAACAAAATTAAAAAATTAAACTTGAATTTAAATTCTAATATGATTAAAATCATCTTAATTATCAATTAATAACTATGCTATGATTTGTTATTCTAAATGTGAATTTAAACTTTGTACAAGTAAAGAAACGAAAGTAAAAGTATTTTGCTGAGGTTAGGAAGAAAACAAAGGTCCTTTTTTTCTCACAAGTTATTTTATTTAGCGACCGGTTTCGACGATTAAACCATCGCCTCATGGCGATAGTTGTTGTGTACTTACTGATCATTCAGGCCCTATGTGGAAAAATTATGGAGTTAAAAAAGTCACAATGACAGTTAAGTTAAAAAAGTTAAGAAATTTAATTTATTTTAATTTTAAGTAAAAACTCCATAACTTTTCCACTTAGGAAAAACTGCAGGAAAACACCAAGAACATTTCAACAAAGTTAAAGAAGTTTAATTTATATTTTATTTTATAAAAACATAGTTATATAATTTAAAATTTAACTGAAAATTAACCAGCAGCCAAAGGACATTTACAAACAAATTAAAACATTAAAACTAACGAAAAGAGACAATTTTTGAACGGTAGCTGGTTAAACAACGGACGAATTTTTATCAATAAGTGTTTTTTATACTAATGAAGTGAATAAAAAGGTTAAATTAAAAGTGTTGACTTAATTTGGTAAGACTGTAAATTAGGAATAAAGTAATCTATAATGAGAATTATAAAGGTCTATGTATGGTTTGCAGAATGTGAAGTAGGTGGCGTTAACAAACAAAATTATTTAAATATTAGATTTTTCAAATTAAAAATTAAGTAACAAATTAAATTGGAAACACTGAATAGGAAAATTTATACTTTAAAATTGTGTTTGGTCAGGTTAGACAATAGAAAGAAAAAAACAATCAAATCATCTTCACGAGTACCCCTACTTTCTCAGCACTCATTTAATATTTTCTCACTTCGGTCAATTCAATTTTCTTTAATTTTTATCAATCACATCTTACTTACCCTTGAAAATTTCCTATTTCTTTATAACTGACTTTCTTCTTACGTCAAATAACGTCTTTTCTCCATGGCATCGTACTTGAATACTTTTGAACATTTAGCAATAATATATATCTACATGTAGATTTTGTCAATATTTTTAGAGATATTTGTTGTTTATATTATAGAACTTTTGATAACTGACTTGCTACAAACATTGTAAAATGTAAAGTAGTCAAATAAAAATATATCTATATCTTCAAAAAAGAACAGCATTTCTTCTCTTCACGCTATTTACTAGTGAACCCCCACTTGTTTCTTTTTTCCAATTCTTTTCAGACTGAGTACTGATTTTTTATTTCTTTCCTTCTTTTCTGTCCTTTTCTTTCCTAAAATTGTTTTTTCCTTTTATTGTCTAACCTGACCAAACACAATTTTAAATTATAAATTTTCCTATTCAGAGTTTCCAATTTAATTTGTTAGCATATACTTACTTAATTTTTAATTTGAAAAATCTAATATTTAAATAATTTTGTTTGTTAACGCCACCTACTTCACATTCTGCAAACCATACATAGACCTTTATAATTCTCATTATAGATTACTTTATTCCTAATTTACAGTCTTACCAAATTAAGTCAAAACTTTTAATTTAAACTTTTTATTCACTCCATTAGTAACTCGCATTAAGATTGCAGCGCTCATGCGGTGAAATTGGAACTGTGCTAAGGAGTAGTAGTTTGTTTACTTCGTGCTTTCTTATGGGATATTTCATGTGTATTTAAGTTGTTTATTTGGTATCAGTTTTGTTTTTTTGAATTATTACTAGGTATGTAAATTGTGTATTGTTTTTGTCTAGTGTTTAGTGTGACATTCATTTTATTTTATAAACTATACATAAACATTTATTTTATATCTTTTAAAGTGTGATATTTCCAGTTGTATTTAGGTGAGTAGTAGTCAGGAGTTTTATTCAAATACATTTTAGTCTCAAATTATTGTTTCCATTATTTTTTAGAAATGAAGTTAAGCATTTTAGAGTACATGAACTATTTGGGCGGATCGACTAATTCTAAATCTGTAGTTGAAGGTGAAAATGTCCTGAATGCAGGACATCTTATTTTAGCGGGAAAGACCATAGAAACTTATGAGTGGATAGAAATATATGGTTTGTGTTTACAAACGAGTGCATTGGAATCTAATCCACATGAAATTACTGGGAAATTGTCTATTTCTAACACTGTAAAAGTGGAGAACCTCTTATGTTCTTGTAAAGTTAAGTAGGGCAATTAAGGTTTCTGCTGCTTCCCTACCTTTCTGGCCTTCAACAACAAGCATATTTTCACAAGGCAGAGACACTTGCACTATTTCATTTTGAATATCACTTGAAATTGTTTCATCACCTGTCTGAATTCTTCTAGATGTTTTGGGTCTGGAAGATGATCCTGGTAGATCAATTGAAGTTACTGGCAAATTTCTGCTAGGAATAGCATGAGGCTTTAATATTCTCCGTTTTACTCTAACTGTAAATAATAAATCAAAGCAAAGTGGTAAATAACAATTAAATATTTTTACCATACCATTTTGAATAAAATCACTTTCAGCAAAATGTAGAGAACACACTCTCATGGTATTTGAAACTTTCTTGCCAATTTTTAATGTTGTGATCCACAATCTTTTCCTATCGACTATCTCTATATTGCCAAGTTTGGTTTCAAAAAAAACTTTGGACGTTCCTGCTTTTGGAAGCGAATGAAAACTTAGTTCAGGTACACAACAATAATGATTACTCATTATAAAAAAGATCAACAAATCAAAATTATTTGTAAAAACAAGACAAAAACACTATGAAAATTACTTAACAACGCTAAAGAAATAACCCAAAATGTCAAAACTACTCCTTAGCTCAGTTTTCGTAGTTTTCACCAGAGGGCGTATCAGAGAAGCGAATAAAAACACTTGTTGATAAAAATTCGTCCATTGTTTAACCAGCTACCCTTCAAAAATTGTCTCTTTTCGTTAGTTTTAATGTTTTAATTTATTTGTAAATGTCCTTTGACTGCTGGTTAATTTTCAGTTAAATTTTAAATTTTATAACTATGTTTTTATAAAATAAAATATAAATTAAACTTATTTAAATAATAAAATTAGGATCTATAAGTTCTTCCTTGATTTTACAAACATAGAATTGTATTTTAATCTACATTGTTGAAATGTTCTTGGTGTTTTCCTGCAGTTTTTCCTACGTGGAAAAGTTATGGTGAGTTTTTACTTAAAATTAAAATAAATTAAATTAAAAGTATTTTGTCGGTATACAGGGTGAGTCATGAGGAAATGACCATTAAAAAGTGTCTGCTCCCATTTTTTAATAATATACAGGGGTAGTTGTGAATTTTGACTGAAATTTCTTTTGGTCGTTACTTTTGAACGGTAAGTTCGATTTGTCTCATAGTTTGGTAAAACGTTACACTACGATTACCTAATTAACTGATTTATTGAAGCTAGAAAAAAAACCCGATTTAAAAAAAATTTGTTCTTTTGGTTCATATAAAAAATTTCACCCTGTATATGGTTTTTGAAAACTCCAATAAGGATTTTACACAGTACACAAACAGATAACAAAAATGCCTTATTTATTTTTTTTCTGATAGGATTACTCAATTTCTAATAAAAAAATCAAATTTGACTATAAATTAAAAGTTTAGCAAAATGAAACATAGATTTCAAAAAATATAACTTTTCTTGCAAAAATTTAGTTTTTTGTACAAAAATTTAATTTTTTATCATTATTTTAGAGTTAATGAAAAATAAAATTGAACTTTAAAACAACCTGTAAACTTTTAAATTTGAAAAATTGCAAAAAGGGCCCAAACATAAACTTTAAAAATAAACTGGAAATATTATTAAAGCAATTTAGTTCACTACCCTCTCACCATTTATTAATGTCGAAAATTTAAGTGTATCTTAGGAGGCTGTGATAGTTTGACATTTTCGTTTTTTGGAATTGTTTAGGTACAAAATTTTACTTTTTACTTTTACTCGTGGTTCCTCACGCTCGCGTTCGCTCGCGTTCGGAATCATCCACTCGTGTCGAATTCTCGTTCCAACCTTGTTACAGAATATACTATTCAATCTCAAGAGCGAGAATGTTTCTTTTCTGTTATTATAAGTGGTTTCAGAATAACTACATTCAGTAGTGGCCGTGGAGAAAGAAAATTCTGAAACACTTGTCTCTCATGTATTTTATACGTATTTCATTCTATCACTAGAGATCTTTATTCCGCAATTGTTTAAAAAAATAATGTTTGCCATGAATGTCAAATTAACTAAATTGGGAAATTGGAACCTTTGGTTTATCAACTAAGTTGAAAACTATCATCGACCACTCAACCAAAACACAATTTTAACACACTCTACGCGTGTTTCGCCAACTATGTTGGCATCATCTGGAGTTGATGATAGACTAGTCATAGACATACTCCTGATGATGCCAACATAGTTGGTGAAACGCGCGTAGAGTGCGTTAAAATTGTGTTATGGTTGAGTGGTCGACGATAGTCAAATTAACTGTCAGTATTAGTTGACGTGGTCTAAATATTGGTTTGTAAAAACTTTTAATTTATTAAAAAGGAAAAGAAAATCAAACAATTCATATGTAGAATTTGAAAATACTTCTCCAGAAATAAAAAAATATGCCCATAATATAACTCAAAATTTGCTACCGCAAAAATCCAAGCCTGAATATAAAAAATACTACCTACACAATGTTGAGAGATTGAGGTTTCATTTTACTATATTTAATTTCTATTTTCTGTGGCCGTGGAGAAAATATAGTCTGTTACTCTGTTGGAATGAAAATCCGACACTCGTGGTTCCTCGCGTTCGGAATCCTCCACTCGTGTCGAATTCTCATTCCAACCTTGTTAGTTTCAGAATAACTACATTCAGTAGTGGCCGTGGAGAAAAGCAGTTTTTATACAACTGCTATGAAAAGTAGCGAATTTCTCATAGCTTACTTAATTTCAAAACTATGTATTGCTCATACCGTGCGGGAATATTTTTCCTCACGGCACTTTGCCCCACACCACATACATTTACATGGAGAATCAACAAAAATCGACAAAAACTTAGTAGGCTGCTGTTCAGCTTTAAATAGTTGTCACAACTGTCAGATTATAGAAGTTTTTTAAATTCTTAAGGTAATTTTCATTCGTGCTTTGATAAAAATCACAATTTCCATTAAATATTATTGTAATAAGACATACCTATTTATAATAAATAATATCAGTAGTGACGATTTTGATAATACTCCGCCAGAGATATTGGAAAGAGCCGCAAAAGTAACGTTAGATTTGTTGCCGATAATTTCAAGAAAAAAGTATGAATTGGCATACGAAAAATTTATGGAATGGAGAAGAAATACAAAAATAAAATTAAAAAAAATATTTAACTGTTAAGAGGTAGGATACTTTCGTGTTATTTTAGTTTTGCTAACCATAAAAATAAATATTAAGTTACATTACTTGTACTCTTTAAATTTGTGCAGTTGTAGAAAAAGTATAGTGTGCAACACGTGGGGAAAGTACTTTCTCACTCGTGTGTTTGCGGCACTCACCCTTCAGGATCGTGCCACAAAGTTTCACACTCGTGAGAAAAGTTGAACTTTCCACACTCGTGAGAAAAGTTGAACTTTCCCCACTTGTTGCACAATATACTATTCTGTAACATCTATCCGGAATGTAGATCATTTTATCAATTATATTAAATCACCCTTGGAACATTTGAATGTTACAGGAACTGTCAACAAACATGACATTTAATTATCGAAGTGAATTTATAGTTTAAATCTAATATTTTCTCGTTTCAAAATGAAATTACCCACCGAAGAAATGATAAACATGATCTTATATACGACCAGCGAGTTTTCGGAGGGTTAAAGAAAGATTTGAGGAGACAGGCAGTGTCAAGCACAAGAAAAGGCAAGTAGTGAATAAAATTGCAACAAATGAAGAAAATCAATTAATGGTAGTGCTTTCAATAGTTGAGAATACTCATGGTAGTTCGAGGGAAATTGCAAGAGAGCTGGATATAAGTCATACTTCTGTGAACAGAATATTGATCAAAAATAAGCTTCATCCATACCGAATTGAATTACATCAAGGACTGTACGAAAGGGATTATGATACCTGAGTTCGCTATTGCGAAAATATATTGAATTTCATTCACGAGGAACCAAATTTTCTTAAATACGTTTTGTTTAGTGACGGGATGGTTAATAGACACAATTGCTATTACTTCTCCACAGAAAATCGCCATTGGGTTAGACAAGTTGTTAACCAAAAAAGATAGTCAATAAATGTTTGATGGGGCATAATTGGGCATCAGGTGATACAGAGAGATTTTCTTCGATATGATTTACCAAATTTGTTGGGGTATACCGATTGACACCAGATACAGGTTATATTATCAACATGATGGCGCGCCTCCCCATCATCACAATCAGATGAATAGGTTTTTAAACAGATGGCGCCGAAATAAATGGATAGGAAGAAGTGGACCCATACGGTGGCCAGCAAGGTTCCCAGACCTCACGCCCCTAGATTTCTATCTCTGGGGATATGTTAAAGGCGATATCTATCAAGAGAAACCAACGACACCAGGAGACATGAGGTATAGAATTCCAGAAGTTTTTCGCTCTATTGCAAGAAGAACTTTAACTGAAGTTCGAAGAGCCATTGTAAATAAACTCAATTTGTGCATATCTCAAAATGGGAGATTGTTTGAACATCTACTGTGAAATGAAGGTTTTTTACATTTTTTGAGATTATTTTGTTCCATGTTTGTACATCATTGAATAAAAAAATATCATTATTGCTTTTATGACATTTTTCATACTTTCCTTAAGAATTAGATGCATTACCGGTGAAAATCAAGTAGGCAAACCCTACATTTTTGGAAGCTCATAGTGTAGACTATTCTGGTATGGCATTATATACAGGGTGTTCCATTTGAAAAAACTGAGAAAAAATGATCCCGAGTTTTGGTTGCCCCTGTATGGGAAAAGTGCCATTCGGTAAATTTATGAATATGAAATCAAAATACACCATTTTCGAGGATATTTAGTGAAAAAATTTATTCCTAGCTATTGATTTTGAGATATTTGGTGTTGAATGAACCCATTTTGGGACATAAATGTCACCATAACTTAAGAACCACCTGGTATAAACCCATACAAACCTATATTTTTGAGAAGCACTATTCCAAAGGAATTCAGTCTAGTGAAAATATATAAGGTGTTTAATTAAAAAAAATAACTTTGATAGGTCACACATTTATGGGACACCCTGTATGTTGGTATTTATTTTTAGAACATAGCTTTCATTGCTATCTACAACTTTTATTTGAAACATTTTTTCCTATCGTCCTTCCTTCCACACACGCATCATTTATTCACCCGGCATGTTAATTTTATTGTCATTGTTTTCTTAATAAAAACAATGGTTTGAAAAAATATTTTTTAACAATCTTTTCTCAATATTTCAGAAGCGTCTCCAAAATTAGGTCCTGTTACTTTTCTAATCATTAAAAATCTAGTTAAAAAAATTAAGAAAAAATTAAAGAAATCCAAGAAAAATACTGTTGGTTATTTCATTAATAAAAAGCGATCTTAACATAAAATATCTTTTTTAGATGTGCTACCATCTATGATTAGAAGAGAGTATTGACCATTTTTAAAGCAAATAATTGGGTTGCATACACAATTTGCATTGTGTATTGCAAAGCTTTTATTTGACTGATTCTAGTCAAAATGTCACTTCTCTTCTTTCGTATCCCTTTCAGAGATTAATACGAAGTTAGAAAAGTTAGTAAGGAATTTAATTTATCAGATTCGACATCCTAAGACCGGTTTCTGCCTTTCGGCTTCGTCAGTTAGGCTTTTCGAATCCATTAAAATATCTTAAATCGGTATGTAAAGGTTATTCCTTTTTTACGTGAAAACTGTTAATCAAAACAAAAAAAATTAAAAATAGCTTCAAATACCATGGGCGTAGAAGCTGGTGGGGAAACGGGGACATACTCTTCTAACTGCACACCACTGGATCTAGATATGAAACATGATTTTTTACTAACATGTCTTTTTACATTAAAAAACGACCTGCTAAATTTCAAACTAATATATTAATATACTTAAAAGTTTTCGAATAAAAATATTTATTTTTTTTTAACTTCAACCCCCCTGTATTTCGAAAAGTAATCAGGTTCGACCTCTCATTCCTTATATTATTTTGTCCAATTTTACGAGAGGTATCTACAGGCAGACGTTGTAAGTGTCATTTGGAAACGCACTGTATATTATCATCGTCAAATAACAGATGAGGGTATATATTTATAATACCTTATCTTAGACTATCACTAAAGAAAAAATAAAAGGAAAATGATTTAACAAAAAATGTAATTTATTCTTACATCTACCACATAAAATACAAAAAAATAAATATTACAAATAATCTTAAGAACTACTAGTCAAACTAGCCATCAACAGTTCCATTTTGTGCAAGAAATTTCTTCCCTCCATTTTATCCAACCTCACGTCCCTAAATTGTCCCCCCAAGTGTTCCCATTTCCTTTCTGTCACCAACCTACTCGGGAAGAAGTCCTGCCTGGGAGAATGGGCCACTGACACTTGAGTATCAGTGGACGGCTCGCAACGGACTGCTATTATCCTGTCACCTGTTGGCGACGACAAGAGGCAGGAACTGGCGTTGCCAAGAGGTTCTACAGTTCCGGTGCCTGCAAAAATATAAATTATTTAAATGTTCTTTGTTTTCGAAAACAAAGTAGGGGGAAGATTCCATAAGATATACATTACGTCAAACGGGAAAATCGATTTTTGAGATAAAAACTGACCGAAATTGTAGTAAAACGCAGTGAAAAATCGAAAAATAAAGTGTACTGCGCAGTATCAAGGTGTAATAATAACTCTCATAAATGTCTGAACGTTGTATTAAAAAATTGATCAACACGCGTTGTGGAAAAATATGCTCTAAACATTTCGTACCAGACGATTATGTACAGGGTTATTCATTATCAATTACCCACCCCTTATTATCGTTATTATTGCCTATAGAAAAAAAAAGTTTCAAATAAAAGTTATATGGTTATAACTGTTTTTTGTTAAAATGCTATTAAATTTTTTTTAAATAGGATATATTTTTACATTTTTATAATCCTCTCGATGAGCTGATTTCAACGATGTATAACACTTGATGTCTAATCTGGATAATAAAGGATCTACAGCCACCTGAAAAATCACATTTTTTGAGTTAAAGTAGCTGTAGTAGCCAAACGGTTCAAAATCGAGAAAAACGGTTTACATGTCTCTATCCTAACTTTTCATATTCTATACTGTGGCACAAAAAAATATTGTATACAGGGTGATTAAAAATCAGATGGGATTTCCAATATCCAAAAAATGTGCTTTTCAGGTGGCTGTAGATCCTTTATTATCCAGATTAGACATCAAGTGTGATACATTGTTGAAATCAGCTCGTCGAGAGGATTATAAAAATGTAAAAATATACAGGGTATCCTATTTAAAAAAAATATTATTTTTTTGTATCCCCTGAAATCTGCACGCTACTGTACATTTGATAGCATTTTAACAAAAACAAGTTATAACCATACAACTTTTATTTGAAACTTTTTTTTCTATAGGCATTAATAACGGTAATTAGGGGTGGGTAATTTATAGTGAATACACTGCCCTACTAAGCACAAAGGGGGTATCTGCATTTCGGCTAAAACTGAGAAACTGAAGTTCAAAGTTCTATAACTTAATTCTTTTTAGTTTTTTGAAGTTTAAATATTTAAAAATATTACTACTATTAATGTAATTTTATTCTGCATCACAAAAACCTTAGTAAAACAAGCAGAAAATAGCAACAAATAATCTGGTAATAATATCTCAAGGCGGCCGAAAAAATGCAGATACCCCCTTTGCGCTTAGTACGGCAGAATAACCCTGTACATCCGAGTAAGTAAGATTATATAGATAATAATCGGAATTAGTACTCCAAAATTTTGTCACTTTGTATTTCTTTAAGTTCATAACATTAAATTGAATCTGTATTCAAGGTAATATTTCTTATACAAGGTGGTTCATAACTATTGGGACATAGGCTAAGGGCAAGTTATTGGGACCAAAATATTGCGATAGGACCAAATATACTTAATAAAATATTGCTGTGGAATAATATACAGGGCGTTAAAGTTGAAATATACAGCGGTACAGCGGTATTATTTCACATTTTGTTATAGGGGGCGCCACGCGAATGATTCCTGATGATGAAATTAAGTAGTATAAAAACGCAATTGAACAGGTAATTTTATAATGTTTTCTTTGATATCCTTTATTACAAGAATTAGAAAAGGCATAGAGGTCGGAGGAGGCCACATAGAACATTTAATTTAAGTTTGCTCTTTTTATGTTAAATTATTTTTAATTCTGCTTTATAATCCGTTGAAATAGAGGCCTTATGTCACAAGTTTTTTATTGTCTGTTGTTTGAAATCCCCTTCTCAGAACTGTTCAATCGCGTTTTTCTCGAAAACGGGCGAAATTATCGTGTTTAAACAAGACTATCAATATTACGTAGAAATAATGTTTACGTCATATTTTCTGATCAAAATCACTAAAAAGTGTCGTCAAAAAAGATGCCACTTAATTTCATTATCAGGAATCATTCACGTGGCGCCCCCTATAACAAAACGAGAAATAATACATAAAATAATAGTCCTTGTCCAAAGTTATGCCTCTGTGCCGATTTTGATAACAATTGATAATTATACAGAGACATTATAAGAAAAAAACGAAAAAAAAAATCCAACTTTAACGCCCTGTATCTTATTCCACAGCAATATTTTATTAAGGTATATTTGGTCCTATCACAATATTTTGGTCCCAATAACTTGCTCTTAGCCTATGTCCCAATAGTTATGAACCACCCTGTATACCTAGGTCATTTATTTTAGCGAGGCAGTGACGTCACACAATTTTTTTTTTCGTTCACTCAAAGATAAAATTGTGCCAGTTACTTTTTCTTGTATAGCTTAAATATAAGTATTATAAGTGCATCTAATGTCCTATCAACTTTATTGAAAATTGGAATGGATGTAAAAAAGAACTGCCTTGACTATAAAGAATTTTCAATAGTAAGAAGTGTTTTAAGATTCAAATAAAAATTAATAGACATGTAGTTTTGGAATTTTTATTGTAAAATGCCACTATGTTACAGTAAATTGACACTTTGGAGGAAAATTTGTTACTACTCTAAGTGACATTGATTGCATAAATCAAGAATTTTCGCTATATCACTTTGACAACGTCGTGAAGTGTTGCCAACCTTTAACAATTAATTTCCCCTGCACTTTTTAAGTTTAAATCGTATTTGCTCTTAGTGCTTTACTGTTTATTCCATTGACAACAGAAATAACTAGAAATTGAGTCACTGGCTCGCTAAAATAAATGACCTATATTTGTTAATTTTTTCATAAGCTATTTATTTATTCATTTATGTTCAAATTAAGGGTTTTGCGACAGTATAAAATAGATATTTTTTATAATCAAACAGTAATAATACATTTTCAAATTATGATTTTAGATGATTATTTTTTTCATCTGTCAATACAGTCAGATTTTGTGGTTTCAGCCAATAACAGCTCAGGATCCTAACCAATCATTGTGTTTTATACTGATAAAACCGCTTCTTCGTATTTGTTTCTTGATTAAACTGTGTTTACCTTTTTTGAAATGTCAAATGTAAACATTTAACAATTTTTATTATACTAAAATGTATTGCAAATCTATGTTAATAACCAAATTTCAAAATGTATTTGTAAACTAACCTGTTTTTATTAGTTTATTTCAAAACGCCTTTAACATTTTTACATACTAAACTACAACTAAACTTAAAATTAATTAAATTAAGAAAGACTTCATTTCATTCTTCTTCTTCGCTTTTATTTACGGCGCCGCTTCGCGGGGTAGCCAGTCAAAAAACCGCCTTGGTGGCCCTGTATGTAAAACTATAACAGCTCAGGTTTCAATTTAAATTGGTAAAGAAAATTTTCAATATTTGTGTGTAAAGTGTCTTTTGCATAAATGACTATGTTCTCTGTTTTTAATACAAAATGATTCAAAAAATAATCCTTTCAAATATGACTCGTCCTCTGAAATTTTATAGATTAAATTTTTGATCTTCATACTCAAACGCCTTTATTTTAGGCAAAACCACTCAAACAAACTGATTTAAGATAAAATCACTCATCTTGCGGACTCGTGATTTTATCAATCAGTTTGTTTTCGTGGTTTTTCCAAATAAAGCCGTTTTCGTGAAAACCAAAAATTTAATCGATAAAATTTGGAGGACTACCTTTGATAAATTTCTAAAAAAGTACGCGTTGCCATCACATAATTTGCCAAATGTGGATCTTGTTGAATATGAGAAGAAAATTGAGAAAAACGAGAAGAGACTGAAAAGAAGAGCAAGAAGAAAAAGGAGAGAAGAAGAAATAAATCAGAATATTGAAACAAAGAAAATTAAACTTATTGAATCCAGCGAGCAAAGCACGGAAGAAGTACCTGCAGAATGGAGGACCTATTGACATAAAAGATAGTGACATCCAAAATGAAAACTCTGCGAGGGTGTGCAGAAGGCATCGACATGAACGTCGAAATCCAAATCGAACAATGACGATTTCAGAACGAAATTCATAGACCAATTAAGAAACGACGCTGACTTGAGTACAGCAACCGGAATCGAGTCTTTGGCATTACTTGAAACAATGTTGGACATTGTGAACATTTTTTACCGCACATAATCAAGTGTCTAACGTATAAAATGCGTTCACCTCGTTTAAAATTTAGTTTGCCAGGGTCTGTTGTAGCCCATTGACAAATTTTGTCAATCGTAAGCCTTATTTTTTATATTTAATACGCGACCAGTACTCATGGCACATTCAAATTTTCAACCATAGTGTTTTAACTATTGACATATGCCATGTATAGATTTCTAACAGACTCTACCTCTTTGAAGTCGTATTAGGAATCCAAGTGCTTTATTACCTTTTTTTGAAACATATTCGATATGTTGGTCAAAAAAGAGTTTCGAATCGATATAAATACCGAGATCTTTGACCACCGAAACTTTTGTTAAAAGTTCATTATTGAGGAAATATTCGTTTTCGATAGTGTCTTTATTCCTTGAGAATGTTATACATTGACATTTTTTGTGTTCAGAAAAAAATGGTTTTGCTGGCAATACAGAGTCAGACGATTTAAATCTTCTTGGATCAGAAGTTTATCGGAAGAATTAGATATTTTTCGAAAAAATTTCATGTCGTCAGCAAACTCCAAGAATTTTGTATTAATGAAACAAGAGGAGATATCGTTAATGTATATGTTGAACAGAAGGGGGCCCAGGTGTATACCGTATTTACCGCCTTTTGCCCTATTTCCAGTAAAATAGAATGGATAGTTTAAGAGAAAGGAAGGCCCGATATCCAACACCACCACCGTGCTCAGCATCCACGAAAATGGGGGGGGGGGAGTGTGTTTTTCTACAGGGAAACTTTGTAAAGCGCGTTTAACCCCGCTAGAGGATGGTTTTTTGTTTTGGCCGTTTTGAAGGGAATGCCGATGGTAAACCTTTTTTTACCCTCAGATTCGATTTCAGCGACCTCGAAAACGGAGGGGGGGGGAAGAGGGGAAGACTACATTGGCCGTCCGGAAAATTCCGACTCCTGACCTACACTATATTGGGATCTGACATGGGGGCATATGGCCTATCCAAGATAGCGTCAATTAGGATGAAGATTTAAATTTGACATGTGTGTTGCTCGCTTATTAAATATAAAAAATGAGTCTTACGATTGACAAAATTTGCAAATAGGCTGTAACAAACCCTAGAAAACTAAATTTCAAACAAGCTGAACGCATTTTATACGCTGGCCATTTGGTTAAATGCGGGAAAAATTAATGAAAGTGACAGTGGCTGTGTGGACTTTCTGTTTATCAACGTCGAATTTTACATTATGATACGCATTTGAGAACTCTAATGTTTCATTAGAGTACGCAACTTTTTGTTTTATACAGTTGGTAATATGAATCACCAAATGACATGAATTGACATTTGTCTATTGACATTAAATTTCAAATCTGTCAAACAGTGCTACCAACTCATTTTTTTTAATGCAAACTTCTCTATAATATGTAAAGTATTTTATTAAAAAATTAATAAAATGGCAATATATAAAAAGTATTATAAGAAACTTATTTCACATGGCTGTTGTGACACTCGTCCTTTAAAAAACTCATCGCTGCGCGATTCGTTTTTTAAACTTGGACTCGTGTCATAACAGAATGCCATATGAAATGCGTTGCTTAATGTACTATTTCTCGATCTAAAATGGTCAAAAAATTATCGTCTCGTGAAGTTTTAGGCTGTAAGTTAACTAACAAATCAAGCACTTCGCTTTGCGAACAACGAAATAATGCATACTAATGTCTAAACCAGAAATAAATAGGGTAAACCAGTAAGGAATTTTAATTTATTAGATTCGACATCCTAAGACCGGTTTCTATCTTTCGACTTCGTCAGTTAGGCTTTTCGAATCCAATAAATAAAATTCCAAACTCGTACAAGTCAATAGCTATATCCGCTATAAGATACCATTTGTAGATGTGCTACCATCTATGGTAAGAAGAGAGTATTGACATTAAATTTTGACTGAATCTAGTCAAGATGTCACTCTCTTCTTTTTATCCCTTTCAGAGATTAATACAAAGTGAGTAAACCAGTAAGGAATTTTAATTTATTAGATTCGACATCCTAAGACCGGTTTCTGTCTTTCGACTTCGTCAGTTAGGCTTTTCGAATCCAATAAATAAAATTCCAAACTCGTACAAGTCAATAGCTATATCCGCTATAAGATAACATTTGTAGATGTGCTACCATCTATGGTAAGAAGAGAGTATTGACATTAAATTTTGACTGAATCTAGTCAAGATGTCACTCTCTTCTTTTTATCCCTTTCAGAGATTAATACAAAGTGAGTAAACCAGTAAGGAATTTTAATTTATTAGATTCGACATCCTAAGACCGGTTTCTGTCTTTCGACTTCGTCAGTTAGGCTTTTCGAATCCAATAAATAAAATTCCAAACTCGTACAAGTCAATAGCTATATCCGCTATAAGATAACATTTGTAGATGTGCTACCATCTAGATTCAGTCAAAATTTAATGTCAATACTCTCTTCTTACCATAGATGGTAGCACATCTACAAATGTTATCTTATAGCGGATATAGCTATTGACTTGTACGAGTTTGGAATTTTATTTATTGGATTCGAAAAGCCTAACTGACGAAGTCGAAAGACAGAAACCGGTCTTAGGATGTCGAATCTAATAAATTAAAATTCCTTACTGGTTGACTCACTTTGTATTAATTTCTGAAAGGGATAAAAAGAAGAGAGTGACATCTTAACTAGATTCAGTCAAAATTTAATGTCAATACTCTCTTCTTACCATAGATGGTAGCACATCTATAGAAATAAATATTCTCAACAGGTATCTACAAGTGCATTAAAAGGATATTAATGCTTGGGAGTAGTTAATCTCTTGATTTCATATTTTTTGTCCAACTGAATGGTAGGTTTAGGAACTACCTGATCTTTTTGACCAACTGACGTATACAAATGTAGGTTTCTTATTTGTATACATTTTTTTTCGACAAATGACAACATTGGCATTATTTTATTAAAGACCATGTGAGTCGCATAAACATGCTCTAAATAACTCGATCTTTTCTGAACTGATCCAAAAAAAATCTTATAAATCTTATAAAACAAAAATTACATGTAGTAATTGTCAGGAGTCTGAATTTGAGGTGATTTTCCCTTTTTTCCGGACAGGGCCAATTTAGTCTTCCCCCCCGTTTTCAAGGTCGCTAAAACCGAATCTGAGGGTAAAAATACTTTTTGCCTTTGGAAACCCCTTCAAAACGGCCCAAAACTACCCCATAGAGGAGTTAAACGCACTTTACAAGGTTTCCTGTAAAAAAACAGACTTTCCACCCATTTTCGAGGATGCTGAGCACGGTGGTGGTATTGGATATCGCTTCCGACCTCCACCAACCCCTCCACCGGCCAATACTCTCCCCCGAAAGGGGTCAAATTTTTTTTAAATATCAGCTGCAAATACCTATATATTATTGGCTGGTGAAGGGGTTGCCGAGGGTAAAGACTTTTTTTACCCTCAGATTCGGTTTCAGCAACCTTGAAAACGGGGGGGGGGAGACTAAATTGACCATGTCCGGAAAAAAAGAGTGTCACTCCGACTCCTGACCTCCACCAATGCAATTCTTGAGCAATTTGGATGTTTATTACTTTCTTGCTACATATACAGGGTGTATCATAAGGAATGGTCAATATTTTAATCATAGGTTCAGGACCTCGAAATATTTATATTTTACTAAATAACTCTGGGTCAAATGTTATCTACTACTAAGATACAGGGTGGTGAAGATAAAATTTATTTTTCGTTTTTTTTGCCATAATTTCTTTATTATTTAATATATTGACTTGAAATTTTTAAGTTAGTAAAGCGTGTTATCAATTTTGAGATTAGATAAAGAGGGCGCCACCTACACTCTACTGGATGAAGATAAGTATCAATTTTTTTAGTCCTGGTCTTTCTTGAATTTTTTTTCAAGTCATTATGATACACCCTGTAAATTTGAACAAAAAACAAAACAAAAAGGTGTACCTACTTGTTTTGATAGTATAAATTCAGTTCACTTTGAGATATTTACTTTGACATTTTCTCTTTTTTTTTTCTTCACTGGATTAAAACCACTTATTTTTTAAAAAAGTTTTTAATTGACGTTTCGGCTTTCTCTATCGAAAGCCGTTATCAAAATGACATAACAAAATAAATAAATTTACTATAGAAACAGAACACTTGTTAATCTTGCAAAAATATGACATCAACATAGTACACTTAGAATAAGATTTTGAGATTTAAGATGTCAAAATCTGTTTCAATCATATTTTTGTGACGTTTCTGGGAACGAATTTTGAAAAGAGAAATTGAAATACAAACCACTATGAGCTTCCGAAATGAATTACTTTGACATATTTCAACACAGTAGGCTTTGAAACTAAAATGAAAATGTACAGCTGTCAAATAATTAATTATTAGATGTAATTTTGTTCACTAAATTCTATCTAAATAAGTAATGAAAATGCCACGACACAACCATTTCTCTAATTCAGAAATGAGAGATATTGTCGTAAATCAGTGAATATTACGAATGCAGCCACTTGCAAGGTCGGCCAGTGGAGGTTGTTACGGTGCCGCCTCTTTAAGTGCTGTCTTGATTTCGATTTAGAATTTATGGACTGTATAAATTTAGTTTGTTGTAAAAATCCCAGTAAAACTCACACGTTACGTTTTAACACCGTTTATTTAAAATTTCAAAACAGGAAACAAACAAACGTAACAAAATAGAAGACATTACATTGCTTACACTAATTAGTTACACAAATAACTATTAAATGATTTGTGCAGTCCCCAGAATCACTTATAATTTTATTCTTTATAAAAAAGACATTAATAATCTGAACGATCAATTGTGTACTGTATTTGGGCTTCTTGGCGTATGAATTTTTACCACGTTTTGTTAAGTCACGCCTAGTACATCGTACGTGACTATACTCGCGTATATCTGGAAGTTGGCCTGCAGTTTAGTGGCGTCGGTGAGTCGGAAAAAAAACATGAAAAATGGACCAAAATTCATCAGGATTGAGAGTACCTCCCCCCCCTCCCGTTTTCGAGGATGCTGAACACGATGGCGGTATCAGAATTACTGTTTTCGATTACTGAACCCCCTAAAACAGCCAAAAACTACCCCCTAAAGGGGTTAAACGGACAGCGCATCATTTCCCTGTAAAAAAACGTCTTTCCCCCCGTGTTCAAGGATGCTGAGCACGGTGGTAATGTTGAAGATTACTTCCGACCCTCACCAACCCCTCCACAGGCCAAAACTCACCCCCCACAGGGGTCCTTTTTAATTTTTTATATTAGCGGCAAAACGTCTGTTTTCGAGGATGCTGAACACGATGGTGGTGTTCAATATCACTTCCGACCCCTACCAACCCCCCCACAGATCAAAACTCTCTCCCGAATATAATAATAAAATGTCTCTTTTCGATGATGCTGAACAAGATATTAGAACGAAATTCAACCCTTTCTAGGGTGAGTTTTGACCTGTGAAGGGGTAGGTGAGGGTCGGAAGTAATCTTCTACACCACCATCGTCTTCAGCATACAGAGGGACATCCGTTTTGCCGCTGATATTAAAAAAAACCGACCCTTTCGGTAGAGTTTTGCCCTGTGGAGGGGTTGGTGGTGGTCAGAAGTGATATTGAACACCACCATCGTATTCATCATCCTCGAAAACAGACGTTTTGCCGCTGATATAAAAAATTAAAAAACACCCCTGTCAGAGGTACTCTCAATCCTGATGAATTTTGGTCCATGTCCTTCCGACTCACAGACGCCACTAGTTTTTTATATGTGGAATACGGAAGCTCGATCTTGCTCTTGTATAATGCCGTCTCTTTCGCACCCGTTAGATGAAATATTTTTAGTGATATATTTGGTTAATTTGATATCGTGACTACGTGCAGATTTTGAAAGTCGTAATGGCGTAACTGATACCGAGTGGTGCTGTGGTTGAGAAGGAGAGATTTCGTATCCTTCTTGCTCGCTTGGAGACAGAACTTTTGAATTTGTAATATTATTTTAAGTGTATTTTGCAAGTCGCCGACGCTGCGTTGCCAGACTTGTTTCGTCAAATATTTGGCATAGTTGCCGGTTTGGTTTGAAAAATGAACAACTTGAATTTATGTTTAATTTTTTGTGATTGAAAATTAAACAGATATGTTTTGTGTTTATGCACAAATAAATTTGTCTGGTCTTGCTGCTGCCATCTAACAATTAATTATTTGACAGCTGTACATTTTCATTTTAGTTTCAAAGCCTACTATGTTGAACTATGTTCAAGTAAATTAAATAGATACTGTGGCTAGAATATTTTAAATGCAAATATCTCGAAATGAGCTGAATTTATACTATTAAAACAAGTACACCTTTTTTGTTCAAATTTACAGGGTGTATCATAATGACTTGAAAAAAATTCAAAAAAGGCCAGGAATAAAAAAAAATTGATACTTATCTTCATCCAGTAGAGTGTAGGTGGCGCCCCCTTTATCTAATATCCAAATTGATAACAACACGATTATGATTTACTAACTAAAAAATATAACCATACCACATTTCAAGTCAATATATTAAATAATAAAGAAATTACATCTAACAATTAATTATTTAACAGCTGTACATTTTCATTTTAGTTTCAAAGCCTACTATGTTGAACTATGTTCAAGTAAATTAAATAGAAACTGTGGCTAGAATATTTTAAATACAAATATCTCTAAATGAGCTGAATTTATGCTATTAAAACAAGTATACCTTTTTTGTTTAAAATTACAGAGTGTAAAGACTTGAAAAAAGTTCAAAAAAGGCCAGGAATAAAAAAAAAATGGATACTTATCTTCATGCAGTAGAGTGTAGGTGGCGTCCTCTTTATCTAATTTCAAAATTGATAACACGCTTATGATTTACTAACTTAAAAATTTCAAGTCAATATATTAAATAATAAAGAAATTATTGCAAAAAAAACGAAAAATAAATTTTATCTTTAACTCCCTGTATCTTAGTAGTAGATAACATTTGACACAGAGTTATTTAGTAAAATATTAATATTTGGAGGTCCTGAACCTATGATTAAAATTTTGACCATTCCTTAGGATACACCCTGTATAAACATTCACTACAAATCACAGGTATAATAGAGCTTCTAATTATTTTACGAGATGTTTTATACCGTCACTTTAAGAAATCCCTACAAAAACTCCAGAGATGTAAAATCTAGTGATATTAAAAGCCATTTTACAGTATTAACAAAAAAATGAAAAAACAAAGTTTGCTAAAATCATGTAAGTATACATTATTCACTAATCTTATACAAACCTAGATGATTGGAGTTGCCCAAAGCTTGCCAACCCATAGTCTTCGCTAAAGCTTGTACAGCTAAAATCTGATGCTGGTTAATATGACAGAAAATCAAATCTCTCAATTCTTGGGGCTCATAGCTCATGTTCATAACTTTCCCATCGCGACATATGCACTTCAAACTTTTCTCACCCACATGGATGATCAGGGGCGTGCGACAAACAGCATCGTATCCATGAGTGGAGATGTGGATCTTGACGCAGGACTGAACAGACAAAAACATTTCTTAAATCTTAAATAAATTCATTAGTTTAGGAAAGGGTTCATCAGAATTTAAAAAAACCGTGTTTTATCATCCTGATTATATATTATTGGTAAGAATTTAGAGAACTTTTTCATGTGTTCACTTGCTAGTTAATTTTAAGTACCTAAACCCAAGTTTAAACAAACGTTATTATTGGAAAACATCCAACATATTAACCCTCAGCTGATAACGTTATGTCTCTCGCACCGACTGATTCAAATTTTTTTATTTGAATCTGTACTTCACAGTACCTTTCCAGAGTCCGTGTATTCAGTCGTAGATTGACAAGTGTCTAGTGTGTATGGTTGAATAAAATTTTGAATATCATTTACGCTTCGGTTCCACAAATCGACGTTATCACTCCTGTTATATTTTGAGGTAAGAATAATTTGAGTGATGTTTTGTTTGTAGTACCGATTATATTATATTTTATGACAATACGTTTATAATGAATTATGAAAGGGAATAAGAATGGTTGTTATGGCTTCATGGGGAAGTTTTAATTGATGGATGAGGATGAGGAAGGGAGTTTGATAGACGATCATATAGAAATTGCTGAGGATGTAGACTCGGAAGAGGAGTTTGAAAGTGAACAAACCTTCCTTGTTCCTTCTGAACCAGAAATTGAACAAAATATTCCCGCACAAATTGTAAAAAATATTTGTGCTCTAGAGCACCTGACTGGATTTGGAAGAATTAATAGTTTCAATAATCCATATAGACTTCGAGATTAAAAGTTTATTTTGCTTATTTTCCAATATATAAGTTACTGTTATTTGTTCTTTTTTGTTATTATTTTGATTTAATTAAAAACCTGTTCATAATAGATAGATATATTTATTTGTTCAAAATGTTTACAGTAAACAAATAAAACCCAATGGGTGTTGAACAATGTCAAAAAAGTCGACATAATATTAGTGTAAAAAACAAAATTAAAATGATTAAAACTAATATAAAAAAGTTATATTTATAAGTATAACAAAAAACAAAACAACTAATGATAGCCATACAGTATACTATCAATAAAATAATATCAATTTAAATTTTAAGCAAAAATTACATTAGACATACGCACAAGAGGTGTTTGGGAAAAACATTTCAAAGAAAAATAGATATTTTAAATAGCGGAAATAAAAACATAACAAATTTAGCAGAATATCATCTCTTTATCGGGGTCATTAAAAAATTCATTAATATTATAAAAGGCCTTACTGACTAGGTATTTCTTTAAAACATATTTAAGTTTATTTTTTGGCAGATTTCTGATTTTATCTGGAAAACAATTAAAAATCTTTATAATACTGTATTTTACATTTTTTTGCAGGTAAGTAAAATTGTACTTTTCAATTATTAAATTACTTTTGTGACGAGTATCATAATTATATTTTACATCAAATTCAATGAAAAGGTGTCTGTTATTACACACAAAAGTCACAGAATCCATTATGTAAAATCCAATTACTCTCAATATATTTTTTTCAGTAAAAACCTGTTTGCAACTATCTTGCTGTTTCATTTTAAAAATACTTCGAATGCACCTTTTTTGCAATAATAATAATAATAATAATAATAATAATAATAATAATAACGTCTTTATTATACATAATACTATACATAGTAGGTACATGTATAAATGGCGAAGTCTGACCAATGGCCATTCACACTTAACCAACCTAAAACTAAGATATCCTAAATTCTAAACTACAACTAAACTAAACTAAACTAAACTGAACTATGCCGGTAAACCATTTAATCTACTTGCTTTTCAAGAAACCATCGCTTTAATTTGTATCTAAAACCTCTCTGAAACATTGTATAATTTAGAGGCATTATACGTAAATGATCTCTGAAACATGGCAGTGCGATATCTGGGCAGTGCAATAAAATCACCGTCCCGTAAACGAAGTGAGTGGGTATCTTTACGAAATACAATTTTATCTTTAAGATATGAAGGGCACGAAGTTATGAGAATTTTTATTAAAAACATTAGAAAATTCATTTTGAACATGTTTTCCGTCTTCAACCACCCACTACATCTAAAATGATAAGATATGTGATCATACTTTTTTAGATTATATATAAGCCTACAGCAGGTGTTTTGAATATATTGCAATCGTCGTGCAGAGACCTGATCCAGACACGGGTAATAAATGACATTACAATACGCAATTTTTGAGAGAATTAAGCTCTCACGCAAGGTTTTTTTCCTTTTAGAACTCAATAATCGTCTATTGGCAAACAATAACTTTAAACCGCCGTAACAAGACTTTGTTAAATGGGAAACATGATCGTAAAATCTAAAACGATCATCCATATAGAGCCCCAAATTTTTAGCCGATGTAGTAAAATTTATTGTGTGATCTCGTACCTTCGGTTTCACTATTGACCTTATCTCATCATGCTTAGTTTTTGAACAAAACATAATAGCTTTCGACTTGTCAGGATTAAGCTTTAAATTATGGCTATGAGCAAAATTATAAATACTGTTAAGATCCTTATTTATTTTTTCGTTAGCAGAGACACTATCCTCTGGACTGAAATGGATATAAAGTTGAGTATCATCTGCAAAACTCTGAACACTACAAAACTAAATTTTATTTGATAAATCAAGAGTGTACAAAAGGAATAGCATAGGCCCCAGAACAGAACCCTGAGGCACTCCTGAAGGGATAGATCTTTTTGAAGAACATTTACTGTTAATCACAACCTGCTGAGAGCGATTTGTTAGATAAGAACGAATAAACTTCAAAGACTGCTGGCTAAAGCCGACATATTTACATTTAGCAATTAGCAGTTCATGACTGATGGTGTCGAATGCCTTACTAAAATCAAGCAGAATTGGCGTACTTGCCAAATTACGATCAGAAGCTCTTAAAATATCATCAGAAACTCTTGCAAGTGCTGTTGTTGCGCTATGGCCAGGTCTAAATCCCGATTGCGTAGGTGGTATTAATTTATTTTGTTGAATGTACTCAATAATTTGTTGGTATACAACTTTCTCTAATATCTTTGATATGACAGACAACAAACTAATTGGACGTATATCGCTAAACTCTGCAGGATTGCTTACCTTGGGTATTGGGTTCACCAGTGAATCTTTCCACACATCTGGAAAGAAACCGGTTTTTATAATGTTCGATCTGTCAGTCATTTTAAACTCGAAAACTGATTCGTTGAATCTATGCCCATTATAGTAGTCTATGTTGTCCAGACATTCTGCATCATTATCTCTGAAAACAGTCACAAAATAGTCATTAATTTCTTCAGGATCTAATAGGTGAGGTGAAATTTCCATTGGATTAGAATTTTGTATTCTTAGCGTTTTCAAAGCCTTGAAAAATGATGACGAATTTTCCTTCTTAGCGAGATACTCCAAATACGCAGCCTTTTGTACGCAAATTTCTCATTTCCCTATAGTACTCCCAACTAGCTGGTGTTTTCAATTTGTTGTACTTAGATCGTGCCTTGTCTCTCTCTTTCAATATTAACTTTAAGTTGTCTGCCAGCCACGGAGCACGCGGCTTGCTACATCGAACATTTCGAGTTGGAGCGTGAACATCAAATAAAGCCAGAATTTTTTCCTGCAGAAACTTCACCTTATTGTTGATGTCATTTATGAACACAATATCATGCCAACGAATTTGAAATAAATCATGCTGAAAATTGTCATTGTTGAATCTGGCAAAATCTCTAAACAATACATTCTTTGGAGGGACTTTGCTAACACTAAAAGAAACATTACAAAAAGGCATGCGATGGTCACTAAATAGATCATCGGTATTGTAAACACCTGAACTTTGACAAGAAATAGCGGTATTCATGAAAATTGGATCTAAAAGATTAGCAGTTGTAGCGCTGACCCTTGTAGGTTCTCTAATAATCTGTAAAAAATTATACGATTCAAAACATCTGCTGATGGGATTATTTGGTTGAAATAAATTTACGTTTATATCACCAAGCAGGATTATATGATTATACAACGGTACAACAGTTGACAGAATACTGTCAAAGTACTCCACCGCGCGTATAACACTAGCGCCAGGTGGCCTATAAAATATACCCAAACCAACAGTTGTATGGCCAATGTGTATCTTGACTCACATTATTTCTAGAATGTTACTATCAA
Source organism: Crepidodera aurea (assembly GCA_949320105.2). NCBI lineage: Eukaryota > Metazoa > Arthropoda > Insecta > Coleoptera > Chrysomelidae > Crepidodera > Crepidodera aurea. The sequence continues at coordinate 93,063,529 of OX439473.1, read as the reverse complement.
CATTGAGATTAAGATCTATAATTTCGCATTTTTTTTTTTTTTTGTGTCAACGGCATCGACTACTATGGCCATTAGCCTCGTGTTCTGTGTAGGCTTTGTTACTGTTTCTTAGCGCCACTTTAGGAACAGCACTGTTAATTAGAACCCAACAGTGAATGGTCGAGTGAGGAATCACACCTGGTATATGAAAATCAATTTCTAAATTTTTAATTAATTAAAAATCAGAAAATGATTTCTGCCTTTGGTGTGATTCGAACCCACAACCCTTGGATTATGAGTCCAGTGCTCTACCGCTGAGCCACCCACCCCCCAAATTTAAATGATTTCTAACATAGACACCTACACCTCCACCCTTTTTAATATTACGATCATTACGATAAAAGTTAAACCCTGGTATATGCACTACATCAGATGTTATCAGAGGAGACAGCCATGTCTCAGAGATCCCGACTACGTCAAATGATTCCCCAGTAATAACATTTGATAAATCAAACAAGTGTGGCACAATTGATCTAGCATTAACATGACCAAACTTTACTAATTTCTTTATATGTGTTTTATAATTCATAATTAATTTTAGATTGTACATTTGAAATATATGATTGAAAAATAGGGCAGTGGGAATCACTCGATGGATGATTAGTAGGCAAATTATTTTTAAACAATCTGTTATTTTTTATACAATTTATACAGTTACTTTCCGTTGAATGACACTGCTTAATACTATGACTAAGAGAACACTTTGGACATGCAGTTTCTTTTTCTTGGCAATTTTTCTCAACATGGCCAAATCTACAACATCTAAAGCATTTGATGATTCGAAGGTGATCGATAACCTCACACCTCTTCCATCCAACAAAAATGGACCTTCTTTGCAGAAGAATTTTCCTCACGGCAGGCGAAACCTCAATTACGATATTGATACTGTTGAAATGTTTTAATTGGGTGACATATGTAATAGTAGAAGAGTCAACATCACAAAGGTTATGTAAAGTGGTTATATTTTTAATTATTTGGTCTGGAGTTTCAAGACCATTGAGTCTCACATTTTTTATTAGCATACAAGGATTGCGCTTATTGGCCACATTTATTTGGTACCGTTGACCAATCTTGGTATTTAAGTTGTCTTTTAAGGTATGTAGTTTTTTTTTTTTTTTTTTCCTAATTAATGGCACTGGCAATAAGCCAACAGGCCAGACAAGTTGTTCCATCAACAAAAGTTAGTACTTTTTTGACTAGTTTAATTAACAAACTCAATATTTGTCTACATTAAATAATTAGAAATAAAGGGTTAGTATTATTGCCTATATATATATATTGTATTTTTTTTTTTTTTTTTTTTTTTTTGTCAATATTTTATGTTTTGTTCATAGAAGTTTTAATGATTATTTTTTTTTTTTTTTTGTTTTGTTTTTTTTTTTTTTTTTTTTTTTTGTTTTTTTTTTCCACTTAAGGCTTACAAGTATAATAGTTGGGGTAGCAACGCTACTCACATTTTTATATTAGTATTTTTACAAAATTTGTATAATTTGTTATAAATATTTAAATTATCCAGGGTCAACAGAATTTGTAGATTTATTGGTAATTGAACTTTTTCAAGAATCAAATGTTGGTAAAGCAAATTTATTTCATTGGAATTTAACGGACATTCTAAAAATATATGTTGTAAATCGGCTATTTCATTACAACTACATCTATCATTATCTACTAGACCAATTTTAAATTTATGGGCGGGGTACAAGCCGTGATTGCTCCGTATTCGGCTAATTGTTCTAATAAAGGACCTATTGCATGAATGTTCGAACCAGGGTTTATTACGGATTTTCGGTTGAATGCTTTTAAAAAATTTTCCAGAAGAAGATTCATAGAATTTTTGTTGCCATTGTTTTACCATTTGGAATTTTAAAGTCGACATAATGTCGGAAACTGGAATTTTTATGTTAAGATAATTATCGGACTTAACTGCCTCCTTGGCCAGGATATCTACTTTTTCGTTCCCTATTATCCCAATGTGGGATTTTACCCATGATATGAAAATCATTTTTCCTTTATTTTGGGCTTCACTGTATAACTGTAGAATATCTAAAAGTATGTGATTAGAATTTGAGTCCAATTGGTTTCTTTTAAGCTTTTCAATTGCACTTTTGGAGTCACTAAATATGACAAACCAGTTTTCATCTTGATTTATACAAATTTCTATTGCTAATTTAATAGCTATTAACTCAGCATTAAAAATAGAAGTAAAGTTGGGAAGTTTGTAGGAAACACTTATATTTTTGGATGGATAATATACTGCACATCCTACGCCTTCTTTGGTTTTAGAGCCATCGGTGAAGATTTTTTCATGGTGATTCCATTTTAAAGTAGAGTTCCTATGAAAAGCTTGTCTTAAAACTAAAGTGTTTTTATTGTAGAATAATGGATTAATATCGATCTTAACTGGAGTATAAAAATTTGTGAATGGGTATGTCCAAATAGGGATTCCATTAGATTGATAGATTATCTCTGCTAAATCCAAGTTTGAAGTAAAACTTTCTACTAATAATGGCACCTTCTTCTTATCCCAATATTTATTTGTAAACACCTGGGCTGATAAACTTGCCAATTTTGGTAACAATTTTAAATTTTGAGATCTAGCTTTAAATAAAAATTTATCACTTATCAATCTTCTTCTTAGACTTAATGGTGGTTCGCATGTTTCTACTTCCATAACATTAATTGAGATGGGTTTCTGCCGCAGAATGATAAAAAATACTTCCATAATCTAGAATTGATCTTACTAACGATTTGTAGAAGATTAACATAATTTTCGGATCTGCCCCCCATGCGTAGTGACTAAAAGTTTTCAAAATATTAAGACCGTTTTCTGATCTTTTAATTAACTGGTTAATATGATCTTTCCAGTTTAATTTATTATCTAATATAACTCCCAAGAACTTTGTGGATGATTTGCATGGAAAATTATATTTTGATAGTTCTATATATTGGGGGCATTGATATCGTGATCTTGTAAAAGTTACTACTACAGATTTTTCTTCTGAGATAGATAGTCCATTAAGGAATAACCATTTATTTATTCCAATGACGCCCTCATTGAGTTGAGAGTTACATGTTGTTATTGATTTGTTTTTCGTATAAGCCATCATATCGTCCGCAAATTCTCGAATAGTGATATTTCTTGGAATGTTTGATCTTAGGTCACTGGTATAAATAATGTAAAGCAACGGGCTTAAAATTCCTCCTTGAGGTAAACCTAAGGATGTTTCACGGGGTTCCGAATATATATTGTTAATTCTGTAATAAAGTCTTCTATTTGAATACAAATAATAAACATGTTTGGAAATGCAAATTGGTATACCAAGTTTACACATTTTTTCAAATAATATACTTAAGTTTACATTGTCGTAGGCACCTTTTATATCTAAAAAAATTGCTGCTAAGGATTGATTGTCGGAAAATGCTAATTGAATGTCTGTAATAACATTTGCCAGATTTTCTGTGGTTGATTTTTGTTTCCTAAACCCAAATTGTGAACTGTGTATTAAATTATTGTGTTCTAAATAATACTCTAACCTCGATTTAATCATTCTTTCGTAACTTTTTAATATACATGAAGCTAGTGAAATAGCTCTGTAAGAAGAAGCTACATGTTTAGGTTTTCCTGGTTTAGGTATAGGAACAATAATATAATTTTTCCATTCAGGTGGAATAGTTAGTTTGCTTTCCCAAATATTGTTCAGAATGGATAATAAGTAATTTTTCCCACTTTTAGGTAGATTAAATAACATTGGATAATGTATATTATCATAACCAGGAGCTGTATTATTGGGTTTTTTTAAGACCATTTCTAATTCATTCAACGAGAATTCTTTTGTTAAATAATCAGTTGAGTGGGCAGTTGCTCCTGGATTTGAACTGTCTGGAACGTTCAGAAACGACGGATCTAAAGAAACGAAGGGCGGTGTCAAGTTAATATGAAATTCCTGAATCCAGTCATCTACATCAGACGGGATTTGATTGCTTATTTTCCTATTTTTATACTTATTAACATTTTGCCAAATGTTTTTAATCGGCACCATTCTATTAAGGTTAGAACAATATTTTTTCCAGCTATCCTTTTTAGTTTGTTTAAATGTTTTCTTTGCTATGGCATCATTTTTTTTGTATTCTATTAAATTCTCTAATGTAGGATTACTAGTGTACTTTTTATAACTGTTTTTACGTATTTGAACTAAATGTTGACATTTTTCATTCCACCAAGATTTATTTTTGTAGGATATTTTGTTTTGTTTATATTTTGGTATGGAAATTTCAGCTGATTCATTTAGATTATCTAGAAGCTCTTTATAATCATTTTTTTGGCTAGAAGTAAATTTTTCTTGACATAGTAAATAAAACATATCCCAGTTTGCGCATTTGATATTCCATTTTCTTGAAGAAATTATGTTATTGATTTTAGGAGACATTGATAGATAAATAATACATGGTAAATGATCTGATCCATATAGATCTTTTAGTGTCTTCCAGTTTAATAGATGTTTTATGTCAGGGGAACATATTGTTAAGTCTATCGCTGAAGGTGTATTACCATAACTTCCAATATATGTAGGTGAACCATCATTCAAATACACTAGGTTATTTCTGTCTAATGCGGTAAGTAATGCTGATCCAAAACAATCAGTATTAACACAGCCCCATGCTATATTATGTGCATTAAAATCTCCTGCAAAAATTACTGGAGGTTTAAATGAGTTAAAGAAATTATCCCATAAATTAGAAGAAATTTTTGTTTTTGGTGGAATATATAAGGATACAATAGTGATTTCAATTTGATCATTACATTTTAGCATTATAGATTTTTGATTACAATTTGGTAATTGGACTGATATCGGTATTTCTTTAAATATAAAATTAGATTTTATTAAGATTGCCGTTCCGCCTCCGCTGCGGTCTACACGGTCATCTCTTACAATATTGTAGCCAGGTAAAGTGAAATATTTGTTAGATGTAAATCTTGTTTCGGATAAACACGCTATATCTATTTTTTGTTCACATATTAAAATTTGTAAATTTTCTTTATTTGAAATAGCCGATCTAAGATTCCATTGACCCAGGATTATTTTCTCCATCGTTGATAACATCACAAATGTTTTTTTTTAATAATATTAACAATTTCATTTTCTTGTATATCTAAATTATCTTTAATTTTCAATGTTCTTATTGTTGATAGAACAACCTGTAATATAACTTGTGAAACTTCTTCATCACTGAAGTTATCATTTTGTAAATTAGAACGATATTTTTCCGATGTATAAATTCCTCCTGAAGTTGATGGGAGGTTAATTGGGGCTACCATAGACTTATGGGTAAGAATTAGGGGGTCTGGAGTCAATGGACGACGTCTTTTATTGCGCTTGGCTGCAACATCTGATTGATGTGTTGAACACCACTGATTAGGTGCGAATTGTAACTGATGTTGGGAAAATGATGATTGAGTAAATGATGGTTGGGAAAATGATGTCTGAGGAAATGATGATTGAGGAAGTGATTGTTGGTGAAATGCTTGAGAAAGTGTGGGTTGAATAACTGACGATTGAGGAAATGATGAGCGAAAAGATGTCTGAGAAAATGTGGATTTTGGTAAGTTTGTAGAGTTAACTTTTTTATTGTTACAAGTGGTCAGATCATTATTATTTAAAGTCCTCAAGTCCTTTTCAGCTTGGGGAGGTGAAATTTTAGTAGCTGAAGCATAGCTTCTCTTAGGGATGTTACTGTTGGCATCTTTAAACGAACAATTAGATTCCGACATATAAATTTTAATTTGTTGTTGCCTGTCAAATTCTGGACAAGATTTAAAATCATTTGTGTAATGTGAACCATTACATGAAAAGCAAGTAACTTCATTTGTTGAATCACATGTAACCGTGTCATGATTCTGAGCGCATTTGAGACATCTAATTTTACTACGACATTGACGACTTATGTGTCCGTATCGGTAACAATTATTGCACATAACTACTCGTTGTTTATAAACTTCGACCTCGTATAGAACTTTATTTATTACAATATATTTGGGTAAAGATTGACTCTTAAATGATACTAAAATAGTACTTGTCGGTTTCAATTCTAACTCATTATCGGAATTTTTGATTTTCCGTTTCATTCGTTTGACGTAATCGACTTCAAATTTGCAGTGAAAATCATAGGGTAATATCTTACTTTTTAAATAATCTTCTGATAAATCAGATTCTATTTGCTTAATAATTCCTAATCGAAATAATAAAAATTTAGGTATGTAAGCAACAAGATTATGTTTTTCCAAAGCTGTGGATTTTAACAAAATATTAGCACTAGAATGATCTTTCAATACTACTCTAATTCTGTTTTTACCAATTGATTGTATTTGTTTAATTTTATTGTCTATTTCAGGATGTGAAGTTAGGATTATTTCACCTATTTTAATTGGATTTAATTTGCCGGTAAATTCTTCACTGTTATTTTCAATATAAACATGAAACGGACCCGTATCAGACGACTGATAAGAATAGATGTTATCGTGTTTTTTATTTCTTTTATTTGAAACCAAATTGGTATTTGACTCTAAATTATCTGTTTGCATTGAATTACTTTCATTGTTTTCTAAGTTTTTATTAGGTTTATTCAAAAAATCTTTTTGTATTTGGGTAATATTTAAAATAGAACTTATAGAATTTCTACTTATCTCATTAGTTTGTATCCCTTCTGGTGGATCGGGGGGTTTCCCCCCTGAATCGACATCCATTTAGAACTGACGTGTCAGCCCTTTTAATTCCTTTATTTAACTTTTCACTATAACTATTTTAATGAACTTAAATTAAATTGTTAATTAATCACTTTAAACGCGCGAGTATTCTTCGATCGTACCTTCTAGTACGGGAACTGAACTCGAACTGTTAAGGTATGTAGTGATTCTTCACAATGTATAGCGATTCCATTGTTAATAGTTCTCGTACCATGAATGCAGACTTTAAGATCACCAGGATCCACTGATTCAGTTACATCTTGACTTGATGATTAGTACTGACGGAGGGGGCATATTAGGTCGTTTCACAGCATCGCTGTATTTAGCATCTGTTGCCTTTTCTAGGTCATTTGTTATATTTGCTTTATGACTAATTTCTTGTTCATACTTTGATATAGCTGATTTTTGTAATTCTACCGTATACTCCAAATCTGAAACTAACTTATCCGTCAGTTGTTTCTCACGATTTAAGCATTCTATTTCCTTATGTAGAAGCGAAATCTTTACATTGCTTTGACCTGTGAATGTTTGGAATTGATTACTACAATCATCGCAAAACCATTTTAAGTTAGAACTATCTTCAACCACGAATCCTTCAGCGATACGCAAGCCCCATGAAATGTATGTCCACACAATGAACAAGCAGTACATCTTGAGTTAACTATGAAATTATCTCCACATTCTTTACATGTATCTGTATTAACCATGATTCCAAAAAATTTTTAACCAATGCTACTGTACTATAACAGACACATTAAACTGTAAATTTTTTGCATTTTGTTATCACTGAATAAAAAGAAAGAAGATAAGATAAGGACAGTAATTTTTACAGCTGATAATTGCAAAAATGCATAAATATTAGATGTAAGCATGGAATAGACTCACAGTGATTATGTCCTTTTAACTAAGGAAAATTTTCTCGTTGGAACGGTCTAAATTTTTCTTATTTACGCACTTTTTAACAACATAAAAGTCTCTAAAACCACTTAACTAAACTTTCTGCGTGTTCATACACCGACAACAAACAACATTTTTCCACAATACCATAATACTGTGTATATCAGGTGAGTTACCCCAAAATATCACTCCATATGCAACAATGGCTGCCTCTACACTTATGTGATCTCATATTACACGCAAGGCATAACAGTATCTGGATATACTGCTTGCCATACCTTCAATGTGAGCTTTCCAATATAATCTCGCATCAATATTCATGCCCAAAAAGCGCATACTCTCTAGTGCTTTCAACTCCTCCCCATTGTAAGAGAGTGGAACATTCATTTCCCTTCTGTTGCTAGCTAAAGACAAGGGTTTGTGTTTTTGAAACATTCAACAGCAAAAATATGTATCGAGGGCACATAATGCCCTTTGTACTTTATTTAAAAGTAATTCATCATTCTCTTCGCTAAATATAAGAGAGGTATCATAGGCTTATAGCACGGTGTATTATTCTTCAGCAACATCAGGGATCTCAGTCGTATACATAATATACAGAAGAGGCCCCACGATTGATCCCTGGGGAACCTCTTTTTTCTGACCTACACAGGCAACCCCTTTCATCATATTCTATCACCTGCTGGACACGATCTTTTAAGTATGATTTAATCCAATCCAGCGCCACACCACGCACTCCATACATTTCAAATTTTTTACATAGTAAGTTATGATTTACCCTTTTTTCTTAGCTCACCTAAATTATTAAAATAAGAAAAATGTATATAAAATTAGATATATGTATGTAGAGAACAAAGTAAATAATCATGTTTTAACAAAAAATTATCATTTACAATTAATTTTTATTTTATTTTTAATTATTGAAAAAGTCGGTCCGATAAACCGACGTTACCAAATATTTGAAATTTTTTCATGTTATCAGCCGAGGGTTAAACTAATCTAAATAATAAAAGTCGATCATGTACACTAAATAAAAATCGAACAACTATGTTGTTTCAATTAATTAATCTTTACGAGGAAAAGGAATTTTTATGAAAGTTGCACAGGAATCGCATCACGAAATTTTGTATTTTGCTTGACAATCCGATGTTTTACTAAATCTAAAAGTAGTTCAAACTCCACTGCAGTCATTCGAATAAAATGTTTAAACTGCTGTGCATTCTCCAACCGCAACTCATTTACGAGAGTTGAACCGGCTTCCAAGTCAATTCCACGATCTATCCATTTCCTTACCCAACACCTCTTTTTTCTGTTTTTGCACAATTTTATACTCAATTATAGAAGCTAGCGCTTGACGCGAATTCATTTTGACACAACAGGCTGCAGGTTGATTCTCGAGTGGACACGGAATTGTCCTGATCTCGAGACCCAAGTGATCTCAACTGGACAATAACCTAAGACAAATCTCGAGATTTTATCTCAGATTGACACTTAGTTTTAATTGCAAAAAGGATACGCTCTATATCGGAATAGTCTCTTAAGTTTTTTATCTGGGTTTTTTCTTATGATATTATGAAAACTTTATAATAAAGTATAAATTGTCTTATAATATGCAAATGCGTTATCCTTTTAAAATCGTTCCCAGAAACGTCACAAAAATATGTTTGGCAACAGATTTTGACATCTTAAATTTCAAAATCTATTTCTCTGTCCTATGTTGTTATCGTATATCTTGTGAGATTCTACAGTGATCTCTTTCTATAGTAGTAAATTATTATTATATCTTTTGTTATGCCAAAAGTCGAAACGTTAAATTAAAAACTTTTTTGATATAAGTGGTTTTAATATCCATTGTAAATATATTGTAAATTGTCGTTAACCCGTTCAGAGATAACCTAATGTATGGAGTTTTTGTTAAATGTCGCATTGTATTCCACCTCTTCAAAGTCTACGAGAATGAACAGAAACCAACAAATGCAGGTAACCTAGTTATACATTCCAATTTTGTCTTCGCTAGTCATTAGTCAAATATTAAGGCGATTAGGGTTGCAACAGCATAATTCCCGTCTAATCCCCAACAATGGGGGAAAACACTAATTTGTGGAAAAAATAACACTACTCGCATTACGACCAGTCAAGACAAAAATATATTTTTCGATTTTTTAGTCGGAATAGTTCTTTAAAAAAAATCGAAAAAATACTCTCGTTGAAACGACGACAAAAGACCGGGAATTTATGTCACAGGTGCTTTGGCCAATCACAGAGCGCGCTCGTGTCGAGGCCAAGCGAAGCAAGGAAAACATCGTTACCGTCTCTATCTATCGATAGGTAAACGACACACAATTCTTAGAACTTGTGACGTAGCATCGAGTGCCTCCAAGTCCCTTGTTTGAATGTTCACTGAAATTTTATGATTTTCAAATGGTGTTTTTCAAAATATTACAGAATAATTTGTAATAAAAAATATGCAAACATGTCATTTAGTGGTTATATTTTAATTATTTGCACATTTGAACTGGATTTACTCATTTGTGATCTTGCCCATTATAAAAAATCCCTCTTTAGAACTGAGAAGATAAAATGAGGAATATAATTTTATAAATGCAATGCGAGTAAACTACTAACCTGTGTGGGACTGTTTAAGGTGTTCCAGTGGGAGGTTATTAAAGGATCTTTGACCTCTTTAGCGATGGTGTCCAACACGTATTCGGTGCGCATGCGCATTATAAAGTGCTGAGCTTGCTGAACGATTTGTTCCAAAAGCGTTTGGGTTTTCGTCATATCAAGAAGTTCATGTCTATCTGCTGCCATGGGACCTGAGGAACATTGGTAAAAAAAATTATAGACATTGTTTAAAAATGTACACATTGAAATAAGAGATCTAATTTGGTATTAGCTAATAGTGGAGTGAAATTAGAATTTTATATGGATGTAAGATTTAATTTTTTCGATTTTATACATAAATTGTAAAAAAAATTCAATAAATTTGGGCTGGAGCTTCTTCGTAATTGTTTTTTGATTAAACTGTGTTTACCTTTTTTGAAATGTCAAATATAAACATTTAACAACTTTTATTTATTGAAGGTATGGAAGAAAAAGTCCTGTTTATCTCACAAGTTATTTATTGAGGGTGCGACCGGTTTCGGCGATCAAATCGCCATCATCAGGCCCTGCGTGGAAAAATTATGGAGTTACAAAACAAATTTGTTAAGTTACATGATTTTAAGGAATTTATTTTAATTTTTAATTTTATTTCAAAAAAAAGCAAAACTCACCATAACTTTTCCACGCAGGAATTACCACAGGAAAAACACCAACAACATGTCAGCACATAAATCAAATTACAATTCTATTTTTAGAAAATAAGGAAACGAATTTTACAGGTCCCAATATATTATAAATGTAATTTATAAGAATTTAAAATATTGTTATAAAATTTTAAAACTTTTTTAAAAAACCAGTCATAAGGACATTTACATACAAATTAAAAATTAAACTAACAAAGAGACATTTTAAAAATTAGCTGGTTAAACAAAGGAATAAATTTTATCTTTATCAGCAAAGTTTTTATACAAATGAGACGTCATAAAATATTTCAACCAATAGGAAATGATTAGATTTAATATGGGTAATACAGAAATTAATTAATAAGATGATAAAGTTATCTGTAATAAGAACTATCGAAAACGTATGGTTTGTTGAAAATGAGGTAGGTGGCGTTAACATATATAATATAATTATTTAAATAGAATTTATTTCAAAAAATAAGAAATTGTAATGTAACATTTTAAACTGAAAACATTTAATATGAAAATTTAATATTAGAAGCTTTTGTATTTGGCCAAGGGTTAGACAATAAAAAGAAAAATTAATTGTAGGAGAGAAAAGGACGAAGATAATGAAAGAAACGAACAAACCGTTTCAAACTGAAAGTAATTGGAAAAATGACAAAAGTGGGGGTTCACTGATAAATAGCATAAAAAGGAGCAATGGTGTTCTTTTTAAGTGTGCTAAACAATGGAAGACTGAAGTTATTTGACGTGAGAAAAGTAAGTTATAAAATTGGAAAAACTGTACGGATAAGTAAATTATGATTGAAAAGATTTTAAGGAAATAAAATAATTAAATGATAAAGTATTCTTAAATTAATGCTGAAAAAGTTGGGGTACTATTGAAGTTAATTTGGGCGTTTAATGAACATGTGGGATTGAATTTGACGTTTTTTGCAATTTCCATTTTTTGCAACAAAAAAAACGTCAAATTCAATCCCACATGTTCATTAAACGCCCAAATTAACTTCAATAGTACCCCAACTTTTTCAGCATTAATTTAAGAATACTTTATCATTTAATTATTTTATTTCCTTAAAATCTTTTCAATCATAATTTACTTATCCGTACAGTTTTTCCAATTTTATAACTTACTTTTCTCACGTCAAATAACTTCAGTCTTCCATTGTTTAGCACACTTAAAAAGAACATCATTGCTCCTTTTCATGCTATTTATCAATGAACCCCCACTTTTGTTATTTTTCCAATTACTTTCAGTTTGAAACGGTTTGTTCGTTTCTTTCATTATCCTCCTTTTCTCTCCTACAATTAATTTTTCTTTTTATTGTCTAACCCTTGGCCAAATACAAAGGCTTCTAATATTAAATTTTCATATTAAATGTTTTCAGTTTAAAATGTTACATTACAATTTCTTATTTTTTGAAATAAATTCTATTTAAATAATTATATTATATATGTTAACGCCACCTACCTCATTTTCAACAAACCATACGTTTTCGATAGTTCTTATTACAGATAACTTTATCATCTTATTAATTAATTTCTGTATTACCCATATTAAATCTAATCATTTCCTATTGATTAAAATATTTTATGACGTCTCATTTGTATAAAAACTTTGCTGATAAAGATAAAATTTATTCCTTTGTTTAACCAGCTAATTTTTAAAATGTCTCTTTGTTAGTTTAATTTTTAATTTGTATGTAAATGTCCTTATGACTGGTTTTTTAAAAAAGTTTTAAAATTTTATAACAATATTTTAAATTCTTATAAATTACATTTATAATATATTGGGACCTGTAAAATTCGTTTCCTTATTTTCTAAAAATAGAATTGTAATTTGATTTATGTGCTGACATGTTGTTGGTGTTTTTCCTGTGGTAATTCCTGCGTGGAAAAGTTATGGTGAGTTTTGCTTTTTTTTGAAATAAAATTAAAAATTAAAAATAAAAATAAATTCCTTAAAATCAGGTAACTTAACAAATTTGTTTTTTAACTCCATAATTTTTCCACGCAGGGCCTGATGATGGCGATTTGATCGCCGAAACCGGTCGCACCCTCAATAAATAACTTGTGAGATAAAAAGGACTTTTTCTTCCATACCTTCAATAATTATTACTCACATATGGCTAACCCTACTTTAAATTTAAAACTTTTATTTAGCATTATCAATTATTATTATACTAAAATGTATTGCAAATCTATGTTAATATACAAATTACAAAATTTATTTGTAAACTAACCTGTTTATTCGTTTATTCACACACACATCAGTTTTTGAATACCCAAATACTTAAAAATCCATAAATCTCTTTAAAACTGACAAATGTCAAACTCTATATCCGAATTAAGCCAAACGCAATCACGTATGCCTTGGTATCCCTGTATTTAAAACTATAACAGCTCAATATTTTTTGAGGTTTCAATTTAATTTGATAAGGAAAATAATGAACATTTGTGTGTAAATGTGCATAAATGACTATATTCTCTGCTTTTAATACAAAATGATTCAAAAAATGATCCTTCTAAATACTACACGTCCTCTCAAATTTTATAGATTAAATTTTTGGTCTCCATACTGAAACGCCTTTATTTCAGGCAAAACCACTCAAACAAAATGATTTGAGATAAAATCAGTTTGTTTTCGTGGTTTTTCCAATTTTCGTGAAAACCAAAAATTTTTATCGATTATTTTTTTCATCTGTCAAAACAGTCAGATTTTGTAGTTTCAGCCAATAAGAGCTCAGGACCCTAACCAATAATTATGTTTTATACTGATTATTTTTTTCATCTGTCAAAACAGTCAGATTTTGTGGTTTCAGCCAATAATTAAATTAATTAAATTAAGAAAGACTTCATTTCATTCTTCTTCTTCGCTTTTATTTACGGCGTTTCGCGGGGTAGCCAGTCAAAAAATCGCCTTGGTGGCCCTGTATGTAAAACTATAACAGCCTAACAGCTCAGGTTTCAATTTAAATTGGTAAAGAAAATTTTCAATATTGGCGTGTAAAGTGTCTTTTGCATAAATGACTATGTTCTTTTTTTTTAATACAAAATGATTCAAAAAATAATCCTTTCAAATACGACTCGTCCTCTGAAATTTTATAGATTAAATTTTTGATCTTCATACTCAAACGCCTTTATTTTAGGCAAAACCACTCAAACAAACTGATTTAAGATAAAATCACTCGTCCTGCGGACTCGTGATTTTATCAATCAGTTTGTTTTCGTGGTTTTTCCAAATAAAGCCGTTTCCGTGAAAACCAAAAATTTAATCGATAAAATTTGGAGGACTCGTGGTATTACCTTTGATAAAACCGCTTCTTCGTATTTGTTTTTTGATTAAACTGTGTTTACCTTTTTTGAAATGTCAAATATAAACATTTAACAACTTTAATTTAGCATTATTAATTATTATTATACTAAAATCTATTGCAAATCTATGTTAATAACCAAATTTCAAAATTTATTTGTAAACTAACCTGTTTATTCGTTTATTCACATACACAACATACGTTTTTGAATACACAAATACTTGAAAATCCACAAACCTCTTTAAAACTGACAACTGTCAAACTCTATATCCGAATTAAGCCAAACGCAATCCCGTATGCCTTGGTGGAATTTATAACTATAACAGCTCATGATGTTTCAATTTAAATTGATAAAGACAATTTTCAACATTTGTGTGTAAAGTATCTTTTGCATAAATGACTATATTTTCTGTTTTTAATACAAAATGATTCAAAAAATAATCCCTCCAAATACCACTCGTCCTGTCAAATTTTATAGATTAAATTTTTGGTGTCCATACTCAAACGCCTTTATTTTAGGCAAAACCACTCAAACAAACTGATTTGAGATAAAATCAGTTTGTTTTCGCGGTTTTTCCAAATAAAGCCGTTTTCGTGAAAACCAAAAATTTAATCGATAAAATTTAGAGGACTCGTGGTATTACCTTTGATAAGTTAACTCCAATGTTAAAACGTCATATACTTGGAAATGTTTTTGTCACTTTGACATCGATAAAAAAGGTGCATCCTTTTTTATCGGATAAAAACTTGTCTTCCTCAAATCTAGTAAGCGGACGTCACTTTATTTGTCAACTTTAGTTACAATTTCAGCAATTAAGCGTAAGAGCTGGCAAATTTTTAAATTTTAATACCTTGTTACTGATTATTATCGCTTCTTTACAATATGAGTCGGTTTGGAAATGTTTCATATGAACAAATTACAAAAAACATTGAAAAATTAATACCGCAATCTACAAAAAATACGAAGTCATCAATATGGAGGCAATTCATTGAATTTTATCATGTTCGACAATATCAACTATTAGAAAATACTTCATTACAAGAATTAGCAGATATGTTAAAGGACTGGGCTTTCAATATGAAAAAAAAACGGGGATGACTACAAAGAATATGCCGTTAAAACGATATGGAATTCAACTGCAAAGATAACGCAAGAAAAATATTTTAAAGAATACAATATTAAATTTGATCCTTTTGCGGACATAATATTTAAGGAAGCTCGTGATGCTAGAAATAGTAAGAGAAAAGAATTGCAAAACTGTTCCTTTAATTAATTGTTCTGCTAAATTATTAATTGTTCAACAAAAATAAAGTTTCTGTTTTTTATTCTTATATTCTGTCGTTAATTTATCTTATCAAAAAACACGCGAACTTTTCTTTTATGGATAAATTTCTTTTTATCTCAACATTTTTCCATCAGTAATTTTACTCTAAAAACTGACATTTGATAAAATCGCGAGACCGAAGTTTTTCTCGTAAAATTACTGATTGGCAAAATGTTTCGATACAAAGAGAAATTTATCCGATGAAAAAAAAGCTCTTTTGTTTTCACTGTTGACAAAAGTACACACAAAATCCTTCTTTCTAAGATAAAAATTTTTTCTCTACTATTGTTTTTCCAAAAGTGGCGGCCGATTCAATTTTTTTTCGAAAAATGCCGATTTTGGCTGGACAAATACATTTTTTTTAATTTTTACCATATCTTCCCGACATAAAAATACATATTTTTTCCAATTTTTAAGAAAATTCGATGATTATTTGGTTATTTATTGCCAATTCAGTAAAAAAAAATAATGTGGGCGAATTCGTTTTTTGAGGTTAGGATACATTTAAAAAAAAACCTACTATACGGATCGATACTCTACTTCATCACGGTCATTTTAATTATTTTTTTATTTTTCCACGGCTCTTAGAGCTGGAGATATTTAAAAAATAGTGAAAAATATCGAAAATGCCGTTTTTGGCTCATATCTCGCGAAGCTCCAGCCCAAATTTATTGAATTTTTTTTACAAGCTTCTCTTTATATATAAAATCGAAAAAATTAAAAAAAAAATTGACTTAGTTCTTACATCCATTTTCAGAATATTTTCGTCTAATTTCACTTCACTATAAATGTCGGAAGAGTGCAAATTTTCTGAAATGTCAACTTAGAAAAAAAAATCAATTAAAAAGGCTTTTTTGATAAAAATAGATACTTTTACAATCTAAAATAAAAAAATTAGAGTTGAAGCTACAAGAGTTAGTGGTTTACCTGCAAGCATTCTTTTTTTAGATGGGCCAAGAGGTCCCGTCGCTGGATGAGGAAAAGGGTGATGAGTATTTTTATGATGTACTTCTCGTAACAGTTGATGAAGCGAATGTTCCAGAACATGGTCATGATCACTCTTTGATGGTGGAGGATTCTGTTGTTTTTTATCACTAGAGGTCGAATGTCTCAGCGCTATTATAAGTTGGATACCTATAACAATATTATTATTTATCATTTATAAAGAAAAGTTTACAATTTAAATAAACTTTTCCAACACAGCAGTAAATTCTATAAAGATCTCAGAACAAAACCAGTTGAGAATGCTCTTCTAGCATTGCCATAGACCGAACAAATTGTAATGAAAGTACTAATAAAATCGTCATTCACTGTGTGTCTACTTTAAATTCAGTGACATTTTAAACTTTAAAATTTTCATATTTTGAACGCCACTTTGAAGGTGTTCCCGAAAATGTACGGAGGGGCACATCAAACCCTAAGCTTACTTTTTGATGCTCTATCAAAATCTCAAGTCAGAATTTTAAAATTCATAAACACAAAAAATCAGCATACACACACAGAACGAATTCAGATACCAAACAAATTTGTTCAGTGAAAATACAAAATTTTTAATGAATAAATAAAATTATAGTTTTATACCTAGAATATAAACATTAATTATCATGACATATTTTTCCTCTAAAGTAAAATGTTGTGCGTGAAACTGTCCTACTCTTATTTTCCAGTGACAAGAAAATAGTTGCACAGTATACTTTTTCTACGATCGTGCAAAAAGTTACTTTTTGCACTCTCAACTGTGCCAAAAGTTTTACTTTGTTGCACTAGTGTAAAAAGTAACTTACTTTGATACTCTCTAATTAGTAGTTCGATCTGAAGAAAACATTTTCCTTGTAATTTGAGTATACTTATAAACGTGGTAACTGTAGGGACTTAGGTAACATTAAATATTATTCAAAACATTATTGTTTGATATTAAAAAGAAACATTTTTTACTGTAGTTTTGATTAATCCAAATCTTGTTACTAACGAAAGCATATTCATAGTTAGCTATGGATGGCGTCTGACAGTGGCAGTTTACGTAATTCATCTCAAGTTGTCAATTTAAAATTTTAATATTTTGTTAGCTGTTAAAAATGTCTGATTCGAATAGTGAAGAAGAATATATTTGTACTCCTCCAGATTTAATTCAAACAGCAAATGAAGCCACAGCAGATTTATTACCCGAAAAATCCAAAAAAATTTATGAAACTGGTGTGACACAGAGAACATTAGCACTCAACATGATTGCAGCTCTCGACTTCGTCTCGAGCTGCAAACTTCATGCATCGTGCAACAAATTTACACTTTTTGCACTAGTTACACAAATAACTATTCTTACTATTGAAAATGCTTTATAGTAAATATTTTATTGTTCTATAGACTAGCAGTCCTTTTTTACATCCATTCCAATATTCAATCAAGTTGATAGCACATTAGATGCACTTAGATTCAAGCTGTGTGCAAAATTTACTTTTCGCCCGGTACTAATTAAATAGCCAAACAGCCATTTTACACCCGAAAAGGCGGGCGCAAAGATAGTACTTTTCCCGCATGAGTAAAAAAAATTATTGTAATACGGTTTTAACAATTTTTCTCAATATTTTGGCTTCTATCTGACTAGTATGAATCAAGTTTTGCAATCCTCTTAAAAGAAAAAGAAAAAAATAAAACTGCCCATTTGACAAAAACCCTCTAGCGACAAAATTGATTGAAAGTTTGATTTATTAAGCAATGAATTATTTTTCAATATGAATATTTTAAAAAATATAATTTATTAAAACCAAAGTTATAAACAATTTAATTATTTGATAGATCCACCCGCCCCTGACAAGTGTTTTACTGTCGATTTCTGTAGATTTCACTTGGCCTCTTTTGTAATGAACTTTTTTCCCAAAACTCTCAAATAGGTTGTTAGCCCCCATAAAACACTTATGGGGCGCAGGTATTTTTATTATAAGCCAGCTAGCTCAGAGAAATAATTGTTAAAGAAAATGTCCCGTAGAGTAAGGGGGGTTCAAAATATGTTAAGAAGGAAAGAAAAGAAATTATGCTAACCTTAGTAAATTTTAATGTTTTAAAAGCAATACTTTATATAAAAAAAACTCTGAGTGGTACCATTCAGCTCACAATATTAAAAATAGTAATTTTAGACAAAATTGTGTTGAACAATATGGTGGTTTCCTTAAAGGTTCTTAGTGCTGGTTCACAGTGATGGATAGGTAAAAAAAAATAATGGAAATCTCTTACTTTAGTTCCTCCAGGTGCTAGAGGCAGGCAGATATGAGCAAAGCCCAATGGTATAAAAACCAACCCAAAGGAGTAGCTTCCTCAAAAGTACGCTTAAGCGATGGCACAGCAAGCGATAGGTGTGCAGAAAGGTGTGAAGTAGAGTAAGCTGTCCCCAAATTAGTCAAGCAGGTGCCAATGGAATTGAAATAATGCCGAAAAGCAGGTTAAGAAAAATAGAAGAAAGTAGAAAGCAGGAAGCATGAAAAGCTGGATGCTTTTTTTTGTCTAAAAAGATATTAGTAAACTTAATATTTTTATTTAGAATTTGGGTTTAAACCCTTGGCAATCGATGGACTTAGGTGATAGGTAATGATAAATGAATTAAAATTTAAAAATGATAAATTGGAATCCAAAATAGTAGAACTAGAAAATGCTGTTAAAGAATTAGATGAAATTAATCGTAGCATGTGAGACTCACTGAAAGCAATTGAAAAGGACAACGAAAGTTATCAAATGGAAATAAATTCGTTAAGAAATGAAGAATTTTGAAATTGGAAAGAAGTTATTTGCTGCGCATAACAACGCCTTGACCAAAGTGAGGAATGGTGACATAGGTAAGCAGAAAGAAGAAAAACAGAAAAGGCCTAAAATACTAACTGTGGACATTATAAATATCACTAAAACATATACATTAGATGACTATGTTATTATTCATGCTGGTTTTAATGACTTAATAATGAACAGAAAATTTCCTTCTTTTAAATTGTTAAATGCTAAATTAAAAAAATGTCTAAATACAAATTTAATTGTAACTACAATGCCATTGGCTGCTGTGTCCAATTATTATTATTCTAAAGTACTCAAATATAATAATGTCCTCCTCCAAAATTACATGAGTCGCTTAAATAACTGTTCAATAGGTAAAGCTTGTACCATGAATATAAACAATTTAAGTTATATTGCAAAACAAAGCATAGCGTTGAAATTATCAGATATCATATTTAATAAAAAAAATAACACCTTAATATTTATTGATATAAAAGATACAGTAAGTACTGCTGTGCAAAAACCATTATCTAATATACCCATGACCAATCCTAATCACACCCAGACTGATTTTTTAGATGTAGGGAATTTAGATGTAGAGATTTTAGATTATCAAACAGATTAGTTACTGAAAAAGTCGATGTAAGCTCACATTCACAGAGCAGGAACTCGTCAATAAAAAAATTCGAAGAAAAATCCCCAAAACAATCTCTTGACAAACTTATATGTACAGGTAACTTAAATTGTAAAAAGTCGGTGAGTATGTTTCATGTAAATATCCAATGCTTATCAAATAAAATTGAAATGCTTGATTTGTTTTTAGAGAATTTTAATTTCGATGTTGTTTGTGTGTCGGAACACTGGCAGAGAGAAGATAATCTCAAGACCATAAATCTTGATGGCTATGTTCTTGCTAATTTTTATTGCAGAAAAGAAAAAAAGAATGGTGGTACCGCAATTTATGTAAAAAATAATTTAGAATTTTTACCTTTAAATCTTAAAGAATTTAGTATTGAGCAAATATCTGAATTCTCTGGTATTGTTTTGCCTCTCATAAAAACGGTTGTTATTGCTGTCTATAGACCTGGTAAAACAAACGATCTTGATAGATTTCTTATGAATTTTGAAGGTTTATTGTATAGCATAAGAAAACCAAACATAAATATCATCAATATGGGAGACTTAAATATAAATTTCAAAGGGGTCTCAGGCGATCTAAACGAATTCAAATGTTTTTTGCTATCTTTTGGTTTAAAATTAACTATCCACGATTATACTAGAGTCACTGCCACGTCTTCGACATGTATCAATAACATTATCACTGATTTTGAGGAAAATGATTATGTTGCTGAAGTTATTGAGCCTTGCTTATCTGACCATCGCGTGCAATATATTGTTTTTAAAATGACAAATGAAATACCCGGGCAACATTCATACAATAGAATCCTTACACAAAAGGGTTTAATTACCAACTTTATGGGTATACAACGTACTGATTGAAATTCATAAAAAATCGGATCAATTAACTAAGCAATCTGACATCCATAATTACCATACGAGGCAAGCAAACAATATCAGAACCAATCGTTATCGTTTAACTAAATCACAAAAAAACTCAATTGATTATCTACAATGCTCTTCCCAATCATTTTAAAGTTCTGAATTTAAAAAAATTCAAATCCAGTGTAAAAACATTTTTATTAAATTACTGCTTCTACTCTGTAAGTGAATACCTGGAACACCTTCAAACAAAAAAACTTGAACGTATATACTCACCGTCCTATATGTAGTGTATTTTAAAATTTTATTGATTCTAATTGTTATACTATCTTTTTTAGTTTATGTTAGGTACACCCTCTGAAATTGAAAATGTATATTGTCCTTAGCCTCTTAAGGACTTGGTACAAGCTAGACATATTTATATATATATAGTTTAAGTAGAAAAAATTCGTGGGAATCAGTCAATATAAAATAAATTAGTTTGATTTCTTCGTTTTGGTCAAGCTTTCGAAAACGTTTATTTTCTTTTTCAAGACTATTAACATGAAATACGGAAAAAAATTAAATACAAAAAGGAACATCGGTGTTAAAATATTTTAAAATGACAAAATGTCAGTTTCCAAAAACTTCAGTATACAATTGTAGCATACAGAGTGTGATTATAAAAAGTATAAGAATGTGTAAATATATATAAAAAAAAAATAATAATCAATATCAATTCAAGGAGGAGTTTATTTTTTTTTATATATATATTTACACATTCTTATACTTTTTATAATCACACTCTGTATGTTACAATTGTATACTGAAGTTTTTGGAAACTGTCATTTTGTCATTTTAAAATATTTTAACACCGATGTTCCTTTTTGTATTTAATTTTTTTCCGTATTCCATGTTAATAGTCTTGAAAAAGAAAATAAACGTTTTCGAAAGCTTGACAAAAACGAAGAAATCAAACTAATTTATTTTATATTGACTGATTCCCACGAATTTTTTCTACTTAAACTATTATTGAACAGTCACGAAAATATCCACTTATTATATATATATATATATATATATATATATATATATATATATATATATATATATATATATATATACATGCCTATCGTACGATGCGAAGCCCAGTACACACTAAAGGTGAAAAGAAGCCCAGGTTAGGGAGGCGAGAGGGGTAGCTTCAACTATTTTAATATTTTTATGTATCTATTAGTTTTATGCGTTTTCTCAAGTAGTGAGTGTTCACGAAGCCAGTGTGTATAAATACAATATAGAAGGTAGACTTAAGGAAGCCCAGCGAGGTTGCCGTATTTAAAGTACGATTCCTTCTGCTTTCTTTTACATTTTTAATGTTCGTAAAATGAAACTACTTGGAAAATAGTTATTATAATTGATCATTTTGGTTAGTTTTAATAATTTAAAATTTTAATTAGTTGTTTCTATAAATTATGAGATCATTGATGTTCTCTATTTCGGTGCTTGTACATTCAAACTGTTGTTTTATTATATTATTTTTACGTTGTTTCAAAAATATTTAAACGTACAATAGATTTATGACACTTTCTATACATTTCCTGAAACGTTGAAATTAAAATAAATTTGTATACAGGGTTTTTCATCGTGAAATAAAATACGTTAACTGTAAAAAAGATCACCGAGATGATTCTAAATATATTTAATGGGTCTTAAGGTATTACAGGTATAACAGAGGTACAGAGTGTTTTACCGATTTTGCTCATTTCTTTCTTGAGTCATAACTAATGATTCCACTACTCAAATGAATAACGTACAACGAAAAGAGCACAAAAAGATAGTAATGGAAAATGAGTAATTTTCAAAATTTTTTATATTTTGTAGTATTCGACCTACTGAACAGAGCACTGAAGTTACAAATTGTACATTTTTAAAATTATATATAGTTTATAGACCGTATACAATTCATAAAGAAAGTCCGTGGTCATTGAAGTTTTTTGTGCAAGTTAAAAATGGTTATAAATATTTTTGGATCTATAAATCCTTAAAGATAGAAACAGAAGGTAATTTTTCTGTTGACTTTTCTCTCTAAGCTGAAGATACTTAAGGAAGCTCCGTGAATTAGTTTGTTTACAGGGTATTCTCACTAAATATGGTAAACCTACAATGTCTGCATTTTATTTTATATATTTTGTTTATGTGTAGAACTGTTTTCACCGTTAATGTATTTCCGTTTCCTAATGAAACACCCTGTATAGAAAATAATAAAAAGCAACGATTGTTTTCCCAAGTAGTTTAATTTAGGAACTATTTTCGTAATAATATAAACTTTGAAATAGTGTTCTGTGAAATTTGTGTAACTTTGTTTAAAAAAAATGAAAAGAAGTGAATTTCTGCTAAAACTAGCTATGGAGAATAACATTGCCACTGTTACCGAAGAAGCCATCAATATTTCTCAAATTTCTAACATGTCTACATCTTCTATAACTGAAAAATCATCTGATAGTAACATTAGTCAAATCAATGGAACTGCTTTCTCTGAATTTAATCTGACCCAAAACTCACTAAAAGATTCATCTCTTTCAAAATTAGACCCTTATAACTTTATACCTGAAATACCTGAAGAAAGTCACTCTACCTATTTAAACATTTCGAGAAACGAGAAATGATCAATATGCATATTACCTACTCCACAAACCACTGCCTATGAAGTAGTTTCTCAGACAGATAATTTGATGAGCAATTACAGTCTTGCAAATAACTTACAACTTGAAGAATGTTACACAATGCCTAATATTACGGATTCAGGTTCACAATGTGGAAATATAATGAGCTTAAACGAAAAAAACTTCGACAATCTAACTCCTGAGATAACTAGATACTTGGATTTTTTACCTGAATCTGAAAATTTAGTTAATCGAGATTACGTTACCTTAAAAAATGTAACAACTGAACTACCTACGCAGTTATTAGATTCAACGTCATCTAAAATTCCAGACAGTACATATGATATTGATAACGAAGTAAAAGATGATTCAGAACAGTTTGAAAGTTCAGGAACTGAGTACATACCATCAACGGATTATTCATCATCAGTATTCGGCCAGAGATGTTTGGGACTCTGATATCAGCAGTCAAACTCATTAGCAGTTATAACGAATCTCAGAAGAGCGTCAAAGTTCCATCTTTAGCTTTACACATGGGAACAAATCTAAAGATAGTATGTGATGTTGCCTTCAAAATTGTAGTTGAAAAAAAGAACCTTCCTAATATAAATTGGGATGATAGAGAACAAAAAAAAAGTGATATAAGGATTTAAAAAAATTAATAGTAGGACACTGGTGTAATGAAATATCTAGTCTAGCATTAAAAACCCTAAAGGAGAGAAAATGGGAAAAACCAGTAGATTTGCCATTAACAAGTGATATACTTCTCTTTCAAACATATGTTAATAACCTTGCCGAGGATTCGTATGAAAAGTTAAAAAACAATATAAATATTCAGAAAAATTATAAAATTCTGACTGAATGTATCTTAACTCAAACTGTTATGTTTAATCGTAAGAGAGTAGGTGATGTCCAATATTTGAAAATAGAAACCTACTGTAAAGATTATGCTAGGACTGACCAAGAAGCTTTTACTCAATCGCTTACTGAGGTAGAACAAATTTTAAGTCAAAAATTTAAAAGAGTTGTAACAGGTGGGAAGGGCTCTAAACCGGTTCCTATTCTTTTCCCTACACGCATTCAACTATTCATAAATTGTATACTTAAAATTAAGGAAACTACTGATATAGTGCCAAAAACAAATCCATATCTATTTGCAAACCCTAATTCCGAAAATAAATGGATGGCCGGAGCAAATATTATTCGCCTTTGGCTAATAATTCTGGAGCTAATCAACCGACTTTATTAACATCAACAAAATTCAGAAAGCACATAGCAATGATGTTGCAACTAATGAACATGCAACCAGAAGAAATGGAACAAGTAGCCACATTTATGGGACACACCAAAAAAACCCATGCTGAATTTTATAGGTACATATTTTTTTAAATCTTGGTTTCAAAAATTGTTCTTAGATAATTTTTTCTTTTCTTTACAACTTCTGTCAAGCATATTTTTTCTGTCATTCATTTTAAAAGAATTTTTTTTTTAGATTGCCCCAAGACATCTACCAGACTGCAAAGGTTGCCAAAGTCTTACTTTTACTTGAAAAGGGGAAAGGAAAAGAATTTCAAGGCAAAACTTTAAACGAAATAGACATTAATGAAGACATTTATTACAGTTCAGAGTCAGAAGAAGATGAGGAGGGCCTTGTCGATTTACATCTTCCGAGTACCTCAGCCACTGATAAAATTTCAAAACAAAAAGAATTAGAGGTAACAGAATTAAGCGAAAATGTAATTAATGAAAAAGGGATTAAGACAAGAGGAATTCGTGGAAGAAGAATTAGAAGAACCGAATTTATGTGCAGAAAAAGAAGTTGAAAATAAAAATGAAACTATTTCTTCTAAAAAACTTTGCGAGAGCAAAAAAATATCTGGCCGGATTCGGTGGACCAATCAAGAGAAAAAACGTGTATTAAATTATTTTAAAGATCATTTGGAAAAGAAAACTACACCTAGAAAATATGAGTGTGATCAATTTATCGCCAAGCACGGAAAAAGGATAATAAACAAGGATTGGGTTAAGATCAAAACGTTTGTTTACAATTCATTTAAGTTGTCTTAAACTCGCCTTTTAAATAATTTTCAGTTTTAAGAATATTCGTTTTTTTAAAGTTTATTTTTATTATTATTTTAACACTACCACTTTTTACCTTTATAGATAATCTCAAATAAACAAATGTTTAAATACAGAAATTTATTTTTTCGTATTTTATATACTATTATTCCTTTCTTATTTCAGGACTAATACAGGTTGACCAGTCGAAAACAAAACGCCCAAAAAATTATTTTAAACATATTAAAAATGTTCAAAAACTATCGAACTACTGAACTATTACTAATAGGTAATTAAACCTCCTTTAAAATGAGGTGTCACATGCCCCATTTTCATTTAAAAATTTTAAAGAGGTAGCCATTATTCAAAGGGGGAAAGGGACGGTACATAATTGTATTTAAAGAGTGCAATATTATAAATAAAAATCGAAGTTTCAGTATTTTTCTTAATTATTATTAGAAAATTAATTTATCGGTTATTTTAGAATCTCATTGTATAATAAAATTAAATAGGTACAATAATAATGTCGCATTTAAGCTATCTATAATTCATATTTCAAGTACAGCAATGTTGCCTACTTTGGGGGCTTCTTATAGTATGCACAACGTTCTTGGCTCCTATAATCCATGTACTATATTCAATGAATATACACTTGCAATCGTAAGCCCTCTTCAGTCAACTGCGGTGAACTATAGGTGGATAAATTGAGATACTATACAGACTTGACTCCCTATGAAATTTTTAGAAATGTTGCCAGATGGCCCTGTCTACATTGTCTACATTTTATACATGATGTTTTTAAGAAGCCCGATTCGGGCCTCGTAAAAACCTAATGGGCTTCGTATCACCTATGCCAAATATCTATTTGGGCGCTTCGGAAAGGTGGTTGGTATATATATATATATATATATACATACCAACCACCTATATATATATATATATTGCATTATATAATTTTATTTTATATGTATACCTATTTTTTATTTTTTTTATGTTTAAGTGTATGAAATGAAGTGTAACTGTATTGACGTGTCATAAATGTCTTTGTACGTAATATGACTTAATAAATTTTTTCTTTCTTTCTTTCTTTCTTTCTTTCTTACCGAAGATGTAGTGTGGCCAAGAAGTGGAAAAGACTGGATCCAGATCCACAATGAAGTGTATTCGTAAAAAGAAGTTAAGGATCCCAATGTCTTAAATACCTTTTTATTTTTGGCTTAAAATCCGAAATAAAATTCGAAATTCGAAGAACCATATACTTCTGAACAATGCCAAGAACAAAAAAAGTCAAAGGTCTAAAGTACAAAAATTAAGCCTGCTAATATGGTGATTTTTATTAAAATCCAGAGGTTAAATTGGCAAAACTGATTAAATTGAAGACCAGAAGAAGAGGTTTCTTCCTAACCTAGTGAACTTTGACATACCTGTCTAATCTAAATAAACAATGTTTTTATTTTTATTTAATAAATTATTTTAGTTGTGTTAAATTATTTTATTTTTATTAAAGTTCTGTTTCTAATTTTAAAGAAAATGGTAAGAAACATTTTATTAAATTATTAATTAGATTGATTTAAAAAGATTGATTAATCTGAATCTGTTCAACAGAATGATAACTACAGTTATTTTTAATAACGAACCGTAACAAGGTACCAAATAACTAAGTTTAATAGTGAAATTTTAAATCCTCAGTTAAACAATATTGGAATGCGGCAAGGCAGTGTACTTGGACCTCTTCTTTTCAATTGTACATTAATGATTTGAGAAATGTATTGAACAAAAGTAAAATTCACCTTTTTGCTGATGACACGTTAATCTATTTTTATGGGGGAAGATTTTATTGAAGTAGTGGAAACGATAAAAC
This sequence comes from Crepidodera aurea, assembly GCA_949320105.2. Classification (NCBI taxonomy): domain Eukaryota; kingdom Metazoa; phylum Arthropoda; class Insecta; order Coleoptera; family Chrysomelidae; genus Crepidodera; species Crepidodera aurea. Next base: position 93,036,105 of record OX439473.1, on the reverse strand, counting down.
ATGAATTACACTTATTAACTGAAAGATTTAAGATCAATAAGCTGTGTATTGGGAATTTCTTAATCCTTGATATTAATATTAAATTAAATAATGAAAAAATTCAAATGGTATTGGATAGGGAATTAACATTTAGTAAACACATTGATTATATTTGCAGAAAAATAGGAAAAAGATTGGGTTTTTCGAAGAGGATAGCGATTTCTGACTACTCAATCTAAATTAACAGTTTATAATTCGTTAATATTGCCTCCATATGGAACGATTCGCTGATGAAGCATGGAATGAAGATCAACGTGAAAAAAATCAAAAGTGATGGCAATTACAGAAGATCATCAGGAATTAATCATATGTATAAATAATTCGAAGATAGAGCAAGTTATTATGATTTTCAATATTTAGGGGTCATAATCGAAAATACTGGCAGCAGGAACTAGAAATTAGCACGCGAATAAACAAAGCCATTAAATTCTATTACACAATGAATAAAAAATTTATTAACAGAAAGGAAATATCTAGGACAACAAAAATGAAAATGTACCACTCCATATACAGACCAATACTCACATATACGAATGCGAGACATGGGTTACACACGACAGACAGAAGAGTAAGATACAAGCAACGGAGATGAAATATTTAAGACGAGTGAAAGGGATAACCAGGAAAGACCATATTAGAAACCAGACAGTAAGAGATGAATTAAAAGTAGAAACCGTATTGGATTTTATAAAAAAGAGGCAACCGAGCTGGTGGGGTCACTTACAGAGAATGAAGAATACCCAGAGTAGTCAAACAGGTATGGCAGGTAAGACCAAAGAACAAGCGCAAAAGAGGAAGAACAAAAAATATCTGGGACAAAATAATTGCAAAAATCTTCAAAGAGAGAATTCTAGCGTGGAATGAAGCAAAAACAAAAAACAAGAAAGAATGGTGGAAATTCGTACATGGATAAGAGGAGAATACCTCCCTACACCATACTATATAATAATAATAATAATAATAATAATAATAATAATAATAAACTTCTTTATTATTCTCTTGCATAAGGTTTTGTTTTTACAATAAGTAACAATTAAAATATAAGAGAACAAAAGGCGAAGTTCAGTTTAAATGGCGTCAAACACCATTAAACTGCTCTTCCACTGGTAGAAGGGTTTTTGATTATATATACAGGGTATAGTTAAAATTAAGTAATTGTACATAGAAGTATGGTAAATTCCTCACTTTAAAATATTACAATATGAACCAACTTGCTCTAATAAAATGTACCTACTTCGATGTAATATGTAGAGGGCGCTAGGGCGATACACTTTTTTGATCTTTAAGTTAGTGCTATTTTTGTAAAAGAATATTAAATCCACGTTATTTTTGTAGAAAAAAGCATACTTGTTATTAACCTTAAAACTTAACGGTTTACGAGATAATCGCATTTTAGGGATCAGCTGCATGATTACAATGGTAGGCAAAAGAAAAATTTTCTGGCCCTGACACCATTCTTGCTGATTCTTATGTAAAAAGTAGGTACCAGATTCTGATTTCTCGTGCCCAAAAACCCCCAGTTCTAAATTTTTATGTTTACATATCAAAAAACGCTAAAGTTATTGCAAAAAATAAATCTTAAAATTTAACCTTTAACACCCTGTATATTCCTTATTAGCAACATTTTATTAGAGCAAGTTGGATCAAATCTTAATATTTTAACTTGGGGAATCTACCATACTTCTATTTCAATTACTTAAGGACCAACCTGTATATAATATTGCCTCACTTTTTCTATTGCTTTGACTTACAGGACGCTCAAATTATGATAGACTTCAAATTCTTCAAAATAAAGCCATGCGAGTAATACTAGGATGCAATCGATATAGTCAAATACAAGACATGTTAAATGCATTAAATTGGCTAAGGGTGGAACATTTTATATATGTCCAGCCAATGATATTCATACTCTTTTTTATTTGTTTTTGTTTGCAAATTATCTATTATGATAATTAAATAACTATTATTATCTATAATGACAAATTCTCAGATACATAACGTTATTACCCTTAATCACACACCTGGTAATCAGAATAGAATTTTTTTAACAAACAAAGGTTTAATTTACCTGGTAATACTGTAGCCATAATTTGATTCCCCACCACCATGTGAGGAATAGGAGCCTGCAATTGTACAGCCTCTTTCGCTAATTGATTAAATAATTCTTTACAGAACAAAACATTTTGAGCAGCTTCCAATTTTTGTTGCCAATGCATATCTGGATTCGAAGGTGGAGCGCCTGATCCTAATAGAGTTAAATTAGCAGTACAGAGATCTTCCTGATCTACAGAAATAAAAAAATAACAAATGACAAATAAAACTTTATTTTATTTTACCTTTTTGGCAGAGAACCTCAATATATGCAACACCCTGCAACTCAGAAGGAATAGAAACCCTCAGAGCGCTAGAAGGCTTTACCGGAGCGGGTCCTCCTGGCAGGGGGCTACTAGGTGGACTATTTGTCTTTTCTTCATCCTCGGCTTTTGTAACTTCAAATGTACCAGTTTGTAAATACTTAGAACCAGTTGTTCGATAACTTAAATCGCCTATTATTGTGTTTGAAACTTTTTTTAACCTCCAATTTTGTCTTAACCTGAGAAGTTCTATGTGAAAATCTAAGGTGGTACGACTTCTAGCTGCTTCATTTTGGGAATTTTTCATTTTTTCTGCCCCAGCTAATAGCACGCTGGCAGCACCTTGAAAATCATAATTTATCTCAATATTTGTCTAAATAATAAATAAAAAAGAAAATTTTTTTCCAGAAAAAAAACAAATTCCGAAAGTCTACAACAAGAGAAATAGTTTTAGCTGCATAAATTGACACATAAATAGTCCATTTTTGTTATCACAGGTCAGTTTCCATGTTCCAGCTAGGTGCACAAGAAATACAACTATGTTCTCAATATATTTTCATAGATGCAATTATTTCTCTTCTCTGAGTTTGGAACCTGCAAATGCAATGTAAAAAAAAGAGACCAATCTTGCCAATTTTGTTTGAATTGTCATAGATTATTTCCTCAATTATTTGTAATTGTTCTATATAGTAGTTGTATTTTATTTATATTATATTTGTATTTTACTTATACATTTGTATTGTTTTTGAAAATTTGTAAATTATATATCAACTGTAAACTTTAAATGTAATGGTTTATCCATAAATGAATTAAATAATTATAAATAAGAGCATCTGCATATTGATTGATCAATAGAAGAACTGGAAAGAGAACTAGCCTTTGAGATAAACCTATCGACACAAAAAGTGTACCTAATAGGAAGTTGTGTATTGATCTGACATACCCTTTCGATTCATAGTTTCACAAAATACACACTCTTGTGAGAAAGAGAATTTAGCTTTTTCTCTTAGAATTATTAAAATTAGTCTCCCTTATGCTTTAGAAACTGTAAATTTTTATTTTCTCTGTATTACTAGAGAACTAAGATATATTGTAAATTTTATTTTTTATTGACCTATTTAATACGGGTCTCTTTTTCTTTAAAATCCCATAATTTTTAGCGACAAAGGCTCCTTTAGAATAATAACAGAATATAATTAATCTATAATTAACATTGCTGTAAAAAACAATTATAACATACCTGCAAGAGCTTTTTTCCGGGCATAAATCTGAACCATAGGTTTCGTCTCCAATGGTTCTTGCTGAACAGGATCCAAAACTAAATACCTTTTATCTTTAGCAATAGCTAAAACATCAGCTAATACACATACTTCTTGTAAGGCATTCCTAAGTTTATTTCTAACAGAATCCCATGGCCATAGAGAAGATTGAAACGCATCTTTGCTATCAGTATCCGATTTAGAATCCTCATTTGACTCTTCCTTTTTAATTTCTACTTCGGAAGTTTTGCTGAAGTCAATTTTTTGAGCATACTTAGCAAGGCTTTCAGATAAAGTCAGGGGACTGAAAAAATAAAACTAAGTCCTTGTTAACCTAACTTTTTAGAACTTACGGTTGATATATTTCTGTTCCATCATATGTTATTTCTTGGATTTGGTTTTCAATGGGTGCTTCGACAGAAATATTTACGCTATAGGACATTTTGATTTATTTCTAATTGAACATAAATGTTTATAATAGTTGTTTGTTTTTAAACGTTTGACAATTTTTGACATTTGAAACACTTATTACTTCTTCTTTTTTCGTTTTTAATTGCTGGAAATTTATTATTTAAAAATTTACTCTTTTTTTTTAAATAATACTGTTGTCTATACAAAGGTATATAAATGTACCTTTATGCAGACAGACAACGATCGTAAATTGTTAATAATCAAAAACATATTTTATATAGGTCTTATGTATAGTAACTAGTAACGATTACTGAACGTACTCCAGATTGTTCGCTTATTATTATGTTATTTTCTAACTAAAGGAAGTGTGGTATATTAAGTTATTAAGAAATTTTAACAATAATTTTTTAAAAAGTTAATAGTAATAACAAAACGTTTTATAAATCTTTATTATGAAGACATTAAAAACAGTGCGAACAAAAACGTTATTAAATAAATTCCGTTGGTAGCAGTGGTTGATGAAGCATTTCCTTCCGTTGCCGGCGTTGTCAAAAATCGATTTGTATTTTTGTTCCTTCTTGTTTATCGTCGTCATCGAAACAGCAAGTTTAATATCTTCGTTGTGTCAGTTTCTACGAAAACAGGGCGCTACGCATCGCTTCGATTTTGGGTAACTACATGTAAAACTAGTCCTTGGATCTACGAATCCTACGAGTTATTTATATTTAACATACAATTCACGTTTTGGCTGCGAATATTGTATAAATCTACTTTACTATAGACGCCCGGCAGCTCCGACATTTTGTTTTCAATTTCACACAAAAAAAAGCTATTTGCGTCGATAAACTGAATCTTGGGAATCAGTTGCCTCGCATTTTAGTTAAGTATTCCTTTTCTAATTCTGAAAACCATCATGCTTTCCAAGACATACGATAACTGCACCTTTAAAATATTAATTTTTAATTTTCACTCTACATTTACATCAAATACGTATTCGCCCAAGCGGGTGGTGTTTTTCAATATTACCTACGAAATTCTACGTTCCACAGAATCATGGGCGACAGATCACGAGACAGGACAGCGAGAGTGTACGTCGGGGGACTCAACGATTCCATTAAAAAAGAAGACCTAGAAGGCGAATTTGAAAAATATGGTAAGCTTAACTCCGTTTGGGTAGCTTTCAACCCCCCAGGCTTTGCTTTCGTGGAGTTTAACAGTCTCACAGATGCTGAAACGGCATGTGATAACTTGAATGGCACAGAATTCTTAGGTGCTAAACTAAGAGTTGAAATTGCAAGAGGAAGGCCCCGTCGCGGAGGGCCAAGAGGCGGTGGCGGAAGAGGAGGTGGTAGTTTCCGCGGTAGAGGAGGCGGTGGCCGTGGAGGTGGCGGCAGCTTTGATAGATACGGAGGAGGTCGCATGGAACGAGGAGGAGGAGGTGGCGGTGGTGGTGGCCGATTTGGAGGAAGAGACTTTGACAGAAGAAGAGATTCCTTCCCTAGAAATGGTTACGGAGGAGGTGGCGGTGGCGGTCCCAGAGGCAGTAGGGGTGGCGGTGGTAGATTCAATAGTGATAGATTCAGATCCAGATCACCGAACGCTGGCCCACCAAGACGTAGGGATTAATTTTTTCTTTAAGATATGGTAGGCATTAGAGTGTAAGTGGTTTTTGAGTATATTTGGTTTAGCCTCTAATTTTTAGGGGCTATATATTATGAAAATATGTTTAACAAAAATTGCAGTTTTTGAATACATTAATATAACTTTAACCAATTTATTGATAACTTTTTACTTAAAGAATGAATTTAAAAAAAATTCATATTCAAAAGTGGTGAGAATTATTTATAATTTATTTGCACAAAACTTTGTATTTGTAGGTTTTGAAATAGTTGTGAAAAAAGCAATGAATTGATAGTTTTAAATAGAACATTATGCCAAATAATCAACAATTAAGGCTAGGACAGAACTAAATTATGCTAAATACTTGAATTACATATTTTGATATTTTCATAATATTTTACCATTTTGTTTTTAATGTTTAAAAGTAATGTAATCTCAGTTGGTCTTTGAAATTTACTTAAAGCTGAAAATTACAGATTTAGGTAATCTAAAAATTGTTCCATTCTTCACCAAAGCAACAAAATGTAAATTGCCTTACAGTATTTTTCAAAGCATGTCGCACTTTAAACTTTGAAAATTCATACATTTTCTGCCATAACTGAAAATCCATAAGTCTAATGTTACATATGTATTTTATTTTTCCATGTTTAATTATTATTTACTTTGAAATGTTTGATATGATTACAAATTAATTGAAATCAAATTAATATTTTCTCGTTTTGGCCTCTTCAAAGCAACAAATAGAGGTACTACACAAGTTATACTACAAATAAATATATTTATATAAACCGAAGTTTGGTAGAAAGGAAAATCCGTCACAAAAATATCAGTTTTGTTTAGTATGGTGTAGCACTCTAAGTAGGTACATTATTTTACAATACAATGAGAATTTAGAAATTACTGAAATTTTGAAGAAGTTATTTATTTATATAACAAAAATTCCAACAATTTTTTGTTGTAACTTTTATGAAAATCATTTATTTTAAATTGGTCTGAATCTATGAGGCAAAACGTAATAGTAAGGTGAACATGGAAATAATTATATCCAAACAGAAGCAAAAGCTCTTCGTTACAGTAAACAAATAGGGTGTGGTACTCAGTGGTGGTTGAAGATCTTCCTTCATATTCATATGAATTTAAATAAAATTCGCAAATATCCCAATTTAGCCTGTATAAAGATTTTTGGTACAAAATGTTTATAACTATATTTAGGCTAAACTGAGGGGATTCGTTTTGAATTTATACCACTATGTCTTAATTTATTGCAGTGATCAAAATACTCTTGATTGATTGTCCTCTGATTTTTTTATATTATTTGTAAAAAACGATTGTAACAAATCTGTACCTATCAGCAGTTTTGTATATATTTTATACTTCGAATTTCTTTGTGAAACACTGATGAAAATTACAATTGTACCTCTAATAAAACTATGTAGGAAAATTGCATTTTTTTACCTCATGTAAAAACCTATATGGTGAGTACAAGTTAAGATAATAGACAAGGGGCGATAATTCTTGAAACCAAAAAAATATAATAGTATTGGAAAAGGAAGAGAATATAACAAAAATGAAAGGAAAAATAATTACGGGCGATCTGAGGTCGGGAAGTGGAAGGGGGTGTGAGTTTTTAAGGGTAAAAAACTGTTTTATCTCGATTTCCGGCAAAACTACCCTATGGAAAAAAGTTAAATGGCAAAGTTGTAGGTAATAAAAAGATTACGACTTTTCTATTTACATTTTTTTCACATAACCTCAAAATTTATGTGAAACATTAAAAAACCCAAGTTTTTGGTTTATTTTTTACAAAAAAAAATTTTTTTTCGCGAAATTTGGTGAAAACTTACCTTTTTATGTCCTAAACACACTGTAATTTTTTTTTTTTAGAATATTTATTTTTTCACCTTATTTTGACTGAATATCGAAAAAGCACCGTAATTTTTTTTTTTAAACTCGGTGGGCCCTTTGATAGTGTAAAAAAATATACATTATTATGGTAAAGGTTCTCAAAAAATGCAAAAAAAAATCGAACCCGAAATCTTTTTTTTTAAAATCATGTACAATTTTGAGCTATTTATTAAAATTGTACATGACGATTTAAAAAAAAATCGGTTTCTAGCTTTTTTCGTTTCTTTGCATTTTTTGAGAACATTTACCATAATAATGTATATTTTTTACACCATCAAAAAGTAGAGATTACAACGAACAAAAAGCCCACCGAGTTTTTTAAAAAAGCAGATATTTTGACGTGAGAATTTTCGATTGAAAATTAGGGTGCTTTTTCGATATTCAGTCAAAATAAGGTGAAAAAATAAATATTTTAAATCAAAAAAATTAGTGTGTTTGGGACATAAAAAGGTAAGTTTTCACCAAATTTCAAAAAAAAAAAAAATTTTTAAAAGAAAAATAAAAAACCAAAAACTTGGTTATTTGAATTTTTCACATAAATTTTAAGGTTATGTGATTAAAGTAAATACAAAGGTTGTAGATCTTTTTATTACCTACTTTGCTATTTAACTTTTTCGATAGGACTTGTAGTTTTTTTTTTTACCCTTAAAAACTCACCCCCTTCCACTTCCCGACCTCAGATCGCTCGTAAATTATTTTTCCTTTCATTTTTGTTATAATCTCATTTTCCAATGGGTTTCATCCTATTATTTTTTTTCACTTTTTACCATTTTCAAATGCTTCAGCTCTGGTCTATAATTTGAAAAATTATGCAGAAAGATTATTTTGCTTTCTATGAAAGAAATGCTGATTAAATAGGTTGGTTGTAATTTAATCCTTCCGGAATTTTCGTCAATAATTAGTTCCAGAGAAACAAAAAGTGACACTTCGGTTCCTGTAATAATGGGGTGAAGTTGTCCCTAAAGTACAAAAAAACTATTATGCTGACCACTTTTTAATTATGGTGTCCACTATTTTACAAAATAAATTACATTGAAGTTATAAAATAACTATAATTTGATGCTTTAGAAAGTCTTAATAATCGTTCAATTTTGGGTCCAACTTCACTAGATTTGTCATGTAACGTCCAGTGAAATAAATGAAGCCACTTGAGGGAATTCATTTTGATAATAAATAACGTTATTAAAAAATATCACTAATTGCTTAAAATCATTGTAAAAATGGAGGTTACAATTTTATTAATTTTAGGCCCCTTTCAATGTTATACAGTGCCTGCCCAATTAAGTCGGCGCCATATGGAAAACTTTTTTATTATTTGTTTTATTAAAAAAAAATTTAGTTGTATACGAGGTTTGTCAAAAAATATAAATTTTGCTCGAGAGAAAAGTACCTTTATTTTTGAAATATGAAAAAAAAGTTATTAAAAAAACTTGTTTATAATGACACTATACGTCAATATACCAATTTTAAACAAGATATTTCAACTTTAAGAAAATTTTAATTTTTAATATTTTTTGATACACTTCCGTAACTGACAATTTTGAATTCATTGAAAAATTTAATAATGTTCACAGAGACCTTACAAACCCATACTAGACTTCAGTTTATAAGCAAAAAGTTAGCCCGAATTAAAAAAAAATTATTTTCCTTATATGTGTAAATATTTTGAAAATTTAATTACTGCTTATTGATTATAATGTGATGCAGAATTTTTTATGAAGGATATTTTTTTTTGAAAAATCAAGAATTTTTCATTTGTACTCAACTTTTTCAGACATACTAACCACACCATCGAACAATATTAACAAAAATTGGTATGTAACTCTTGTCTTTTCGTTCCTTTTAAGCTTTCAATGAATTCAAAATTGTTAGTTACGGGGGTGTATCAAAAAATGTTAAAAATGAAAATTTTCTTAAAGTTGAAATATCTTGTTCAAAATTGGTATGATGACGTAAAACGTCATTAGAAACAAGTTTTTCTCGTATTTCAAAAATAAAGGTACTTTACTCTTGAGCAAAATTCATATTTTTTGACAAACCTCGTATACGACTGAAAACATTTGATAATGGTGATGGTGGTGGTGATTTTAGGTTTTAGACCATGCACAACTTTTTATCAAAACTTTTTTTCATAAAACAAATAATAAACTTTTTCATATGGTGCCGACTTAATTGTATAATTTTATGACTATTTAAGAAGAAGTGAAAAAGATTGAAATTTTAGTAATCTTTCCTGCGTATGTTTTAGATTTTTACACAAATTTTCATTGTATTTGACGTTAATTACTCTTTTGTTAGTTTGCGCTGCAAAGATTTCAATTCTGGGGGAGACCATGTCTGTGATATTTCTGGGTTTTCCTACAACTATAAACCAAATGCGCCATCAATTATCAGTAAGTCGCCCAAGAGCGCCACGGAAAATAATAATTTAATAGCCGTCCCTCTCCCGTACAAGCTCTGCTTCTGGGGTTCACTTATAAAAGTGTGAATTGTCGAAGGGCGTATATTATTATACAAACAATTCCGTAATATGTCGTAAGAGTTAAAAAATGATAAAATATAAAAGCGAAACTATACTTATTACTTATCAAGAAAGGAGTCTGGTAGTTTTTGCTGAATAATATATATTTTTTGTATTCCAAAACAAAAAAAAAATTAGTACTTGTGTATCTAGTAGTAAAAGCAATACAATGCCGAGGCCACCAAACATTGAAGTCTGAGAATGTGCTTTTACTACGAGGTACACATATATATGTTAAATTAAGTAATTTGTATGAATGCACCCGCAACACCAAATATTAAGGCAACCTAAAATGTAAACACTACATAAATATCTAGATAATTTTAAAATTCTTACGTCTCTACAGGCCGGTTGTACAATCCAAGCTTAGGTAAGCCACCCTTAACTCTAAGCTCAGCTTAATAAACGTTGGCAGTTGTACCTCATTCATTAAGTATATATAATCTAGTTGATTGATACATCTGTCAAAACTTTTGATTTCTTTTGTTATAGTTGTCACTTTGACGTTTCAGGAAAGCACGTAGCTTTTGACGGCCTAGGCCGGTAAAGATTTTCCTCTACCGTTTTCGGTCCGGGACTAAAATACTATGAACTATCGAAATGAATTACTAAAATACTAGATTCGCGTATTTTGGTGTCTGAAGTTGTTTCTAGAAAGTAAGCATTCTTGAGCGATTTCAGAAAAAAGAAATTTGATCATAATTATGTAAGAACAGGGGTCCTAGTACCCCCTATTTATAAGCTTTGGACCCGATTCATCCTATTGGTTGGATATTCAAATGAGCCGCTGTGATAAGACGATGTGCCGTGCACAGTCTGCTGCTAATAGCGAATAGGATCGCAAAGGTAAGTACACCGCACCGTGAAATGCATTTGTTCGCGTAGCCAACTCATTGTTCAATTATCGATTGCACGTTTTTATTTTTTTAATTTAATTTAATTTTCACTGAACAAATTTATGTGTTGGTATCTGAATTCGATCTGTGTGTGTGGTGTGTGTTTATTAATTTTACAATTCTGACTTCAGATTTTGATGAGCACCAAAAAGTAAGCTTAGGGTTTGATGTACCTCTTCGGGAACACCTTCAAAATGGGGTCCAAAATATGAAAATTTTGAAGTTTAAAATGACATTGAATTTAAAGTAGACCACAGTGAATGACGATTTTGGTAAAAGTGAGTAGACTGTGGCTGTGTTGATCAGAATAAGAACTGTAAATCTAAAATTTTATTAATACTTTCATTACAATGTTAGTAAGAGCATTCTCAACTGGTTTAATTTATACTTTGGCTCCAGAGCTCAGTATATCTAAAGAACGACACTTATTTGTAGCCAGATAGACCCTTTACCTGTTTAAATCCTGGAAAGTGTAGAAACTGAAAATGACTAATTAATTTATCAAATATTTGCAAATGGTATTTCACAGACATGTTCAAAAATAAGTAATAATATTTATGTATATATATAATGAAGTTCTCCTACTTACTTTTTATCTACAGATTTGAAAATCATTTTTTTTAAACAAAACATGGCAAAAAATAGACTTCATTCTTGCTGGTACAAATTTAAATTGACTATTTTTGACATCTTACAATGCAGTGAAATGGCGGTGTTGCTCAAAGATTGTAACAACCTTCTTAAAAAAAATTGTTAGAATATTTAAAATCTCTGTGTAAACAAGGTTAATATTTCATTTCGGAAGCTCATTGTGGTTTGTATTTTAATTTCTTCATACAATTTGACCTCTGATAAAATTGGAAAATTGTATTCTTTTCACGTTAAAGAATATATATTTACCGATTTTAACTCAATTAAAACTACTTTTGACTGAAAATAATTTTAATTAAATTGCGATAGTTCAAATTACAATTGAACTTATCTTTTAAAATTCAACATCACTAAAAAACAAATATTTTCAAAATATCTTACTGTTTTTTAATAGAATTTTTATAATTAACATGTAGGTAGCTGTATTTTTATTTTTCAATAAAAAAATTCTATAGACAAGATTACTTTACAAATAATTATCAATTATACATATTCTAATTCTTCTAAATGCCTTAAGTACAGGGGCATTTTTTAATTAAATTTTTTTTAATATAAATATCAAATTCCTTTAGTGTATCTTGCATTTCTTGATAACCTACAAGAGCACAAGCCTCATTTATTTGTAACCACTTAAAATCTTGGTGTTCCTCAGATAGTTTCACCACAGTATTTGGATTCACAAGTTCAGCCAAAAAGTAATAAACATCCTTAAGTTTTCCATTTACATTATATTGCAGTAGCTTTTTACAATCTTCATATATTTTTAAATCTGTTTCTAACAATCCAGATTCCTCATTTGTTTCTCTTAAAGCTGTTGTTAAAAGGCGGGTTTCACCTGGGTCTACATGGCCCTTTGGCGGAGTCCAGTGGTGAATTCCATAAGAAGTTTGTAATAAAAGGTATTCAATCATGGGAGAAAATCTAAAAACTACAAGACCTGCTGCGACTTTGCGCCCCATCTTAATTCAATTAAAACAGGTAAAACAAATAATCTGGTTACTGATTTCTAAATTAAAATATTTAACGAATAACCATTGGTTTCTAATCTAGCTTTCTCTTGATTAAAACTTCTAGCCCTGTAACAGTATTTTGGCCCTTCTTATGTGCTTATAAAATTAGAAATTAGAATTATTATAATATAACATTTGACGTTTTTAAGGGTCGCCAACCCATCAATTTACAATGAAAATTCAGAAAGGCACCTTCCTAATTTTTTCAGTGTAGAGTAGAGAACAGTTAGAAAGGGTAGGTAAAGACTGTTGTTGTGGTCATAGGGGTGGGTATTAAGTTAGAGTAGGGAAACTATAAAAAATGCGCATTCAAGTGAAAATGTTACGCTGACAGAAAGAGAGAGAATATGGAAGACCTCTATACAGTATGAGCGCTGCAAACTGCGACATAATCATCCGAATGACACAATTAATTTTTTTGCGAATAAAATGGCGACCAATCGCCATTTTTAGTAATAATAATAATAATAACTCCCTCCAATTCCACCCCCTTACTAGTGAACCTCTAGAAGCTTCTGCGCGTGAAATAGTCTTCTCTCTTTTTGTAAACAATGTTATATTTTGGTTGTCTCCCATACTTATATGACGACAGTGATAGAAGAACGCAATTTTATTTTGAATTATTTTCATTGCCGGCGCCTTTTACACTTTTAATTTTTGGCTGCCGCTGACGGAAGTGGAGCCACAATTTTGTTTTCTAAAATAAAAATTAAAGCTTTGTCAAATTATATAACTTTTATTTTTTATTTAGTATGATTTTTTTGTATTTGTAGCTTTTTCGCTGACATATATTAGTAATACATCCAGAAGCGTTTACAAGGTGAAAGTCAAGGTGATTCCCTCTTTGTCTAATTCAATTTAATCAGGGCAAGAGTGAGACAAGAGACTCTAGAGAGTGGTACAGGGTTCCGGTTTAAAATGAATGTCACGGCTACTGCAAAAATAATCACGACCGGTATTTCAACCAAGCAACTTCCTTTTTTCATCAAAAGATTTTTTCAAATATCTGCATCAAAAATGGTTAAAGTAAGTTTTTTTATTAATTATGTAATTTTAGAGGTTAGAATTACGAACAAGTCTTTAGATTTCACGATTTTTATATAAAATATATATAAATATTTACTAATTCTTTCGCAGGTAGGAGATGCTGTACCAAGTGTAGATTTGTTCGAAGATTTACCTACAAATAAAGTTAACTTAGCCCAATTGTCTTCTGGGAAGAAAATTGTTCTTTTTGCTGTACCTGGCGCATTTACACCCGGTTGCTCCAAGGCGAGTTTTAATTCTAAGTTAATATATCCAGGTATTTTAACCCTATTAAGAAAAAAATCATACTTTTTTATAAATAGTGTTTCTTTTGGACTACAACTTATTTTTTAATAAATTAAAGTTGTCATCTAGCTTTCTACAACTTATGAATATTTATAATTAAAAACCTTGATAAATTCATAACATGTAATAAAAATACTTTCATTGTGAATGATATTTTTCTAGTAAGATTGTTCTCATTGTTATCTGAAGGTTGGCCCAATTAAGCAAATTATTCATTTTATTACAGTAAATTATAATACAATTATATGTTTACATTTGATTTTCTTAATTATGAAAAGACCCCGCACTAATCTTATGGATTTTGGCCCCCGGTGAATTTCTCTGTAACTTTGGGAAAAGATCGATCTACTGATGTCTCAATGGGCACAAAGCCCAAAAATCACTCCTATGGCCCCTATGGGGGGATTTTAGCCCAAAAATGATGAGGCGCGAGAAGATGACACATCGCTCAAGAAACCAGTTCCTTTGCTGGGGTGAAGGCTGAAAATGGATTTTTGGGGCTGTTCTCTCTTTCATATTCTGGGATCAGTTCATGGCTGCTGACCTCCTAAATACCCGAAAATGGAGTGCGAAAGGGGTAAAAACGTGAATAATAAGACATACTGTTAAGTCTTGTTGTCACAGACTTTATTTTTAAATCGGCAACGACGTGCTTGTATTGTTTTATTATTGATTGTTAAGTCATTCTGACAGCTTTTTTTTAATTCTGTTCAATGCTCAAACAAACTGATTTGAGATAAAATCAGTTTGTTTTCGTGGTTTTTCCAAATAAAGCCGTTTTCGTGAAAACCAAAAATTTAATCGATAAAATTTGGAGGACTCGTGGTATTACCTTTGATTAAACTTTTTTGTAGGTTTCTTTTTATGACAATCATGCAAAGTCAAAGAGAGCGGCTAGTCTTTAAAATTGTATGTCCACTGTTCGATAATATTTAAAATTCATTACTATATTTGCTAAATTCTTTAGTTGGTTGGTCGAAAGTAGTAAACATTTGGATTTTGGATCGTCCTAAAAAGAAACAGTTTAAAATTGCTCGTTAAATGAAACTATCTCGTTTTTAGACCCATCTGCCTGGTTATGTGAGCAAAGCAGAAGAATTGAAAAAGCAAGGAGTTAACGAAGTTGTATGCGTATCTGTTAATGATCCGTTTGTAATGGCCGCTTGGGGTAAAGACCAAAAAACCGATGGAAAAGTGCGCATGCTCGCCGATCCGTCAGCTTCCTTGGCTAAAGCCTTAGATCTGTCAGTTGAGATTGGTCCACTAGGTAATCATATTACATACGAAGTGTTATTCCCATATCATTTATAGACCATGGCCAAACCGATTTTAAATACCTTGCAAAATTCTTAGCAGTATGTGGGTGGTCGGAAAATTTAGGGTAAATTACAAGTAAATTAAGAAAAATCAAGACGACTGAGTAAAAGTTCCGGGGGGATAGGTAAAATATAAGTTTTGAGGGTTGGATATCGGTTTTTACGATTTGTGGCTGAAATAAGCATCTTATTGAAAAAAGTTCAATGTCAAATTTGTAGATAATTGAATCTAATACTTTTGTATTGATCATTTTTCAACATAACCTCAAAATTATCAAGAACAACGCTAAAAACATTTTTTATGAAACTAAGTGAAAACTTTCTTTTTGTGTTTTAAGTAAGGTGTAATATTTTTTAAAGCTAATTTTTAGTTGAAAAAGTTGGTTTACATATTTTCAATTTTTTAACATTAGGCTCATTTTCTTCGTTGAAACCTCGACTTTAAGATAGTATGAAATAGTATTTTACATAACAAGTGTAGAAAGTGACTTTCTAACGCATTATGTACAATATTTTTCCTACAACTAATAATTAAAACAAATTCCAAAAATAAAAATTATTTAATAAGAAACAACAAATAAATTAACTTTTTCTACACCATATCTTTAAAGTACCTTGTATTTTACCGGTTTGTAGCGCTTAAAACGGCTGTTTATGGTTAGAGTGAAAAAAAGTAAAATAGTATTAAAAAAAGTGCCATAACGTTAACTTATTTCACGGTTTCCATAAGCTAATACAGTTGATTGGTGCAATATCAAGTCACGTAAATCCTTATGTTAAGTTAATGGAGAGCGGAATCAAAAAGTTATCAAAATACGCCTATAGGCCTCGTGCATACTACTAAGTGGGGGTAACACTGTGGAACACCAGCGAAACAGGTGGCGTATTTTGAAAACTTTTTGAGGCCGCTCTCCATTAACTTAATATAATACGTGCCATTTGTAATTAAACGAATTTAGAATAACCATTGACTGTTAAAATATCTATATCAAATAATAAATTTAATATTGTTCTATTCACATATTTTTTTTTTTTAAATAATATTACGTGAATATTATATTATTTCTCTAAAAATACAACTGAAATGAGGTTATGTTATTAAAAACTAAAAATTACGAAAATATGATGTAAACTTACTACTTTTATGCATGAATATTATGGCAAATCACTTCATTCAACTTTTAACAAAGTTATTTTAACGTTTTATTTATTATTTTTTGAAAAAATTTCGTTTCGCAGCTCGCCTTAATTATAAAAAAGCTGCCTCAAAAAATGCGATGCGCGCGCATCTGCACGAGGCCTATAGTATCAATAATTCGATTTGTTTTAATTTAGTAGTTGTTCCTGTTATTTTTATTATTATTAATTATGATTATTATTATGGATAGTGAAGAGTCCGAGTTTGAAATATGTACTCCCGAATAAATTATAAAAAAGGCAAATGTGGCTACATTAAATTTTTTGCTGGAGAAATCTAAAGAAAATTATCTAAAAGAATATGACACTTTTATGAAATGGCGGAACCAGAATAATAATCATAGCTTTACAGTGAGTGTTTAGCTTTTTTTAAAGCGGGTGCAATATTCCAAATTTCATTATTTGTATAGGGCTGTAGAAAAAATATTGTATGCAACATATGCATAAAGTGTTTTTTTCTTCACTCATGGAATTGTCCATTTTATTACTATTTTATGTTAGTACTTACTTATAAATTTTCTGTCATTGATTTGACAGTTCATGCCTTCTAGATAGAAATGCAAAATTCAAAACAGTTATGAAATATTCATATCGTAACAGTTTTAAGTTCATATCATCACCGTTTTAAATGTGACAGATATTGTCAACTTTCTGACGTATTTATTTATGCTATATACGCTACTTTCGCATATAGTCGTAGGAAATAGTAGTTTATGATGCAAGGAGAAGAAGTGTTACTTTTTCGGACGATTATGGAGTTTGCCGGCTGAGACGTTAGTCGAAGCCGGCAAACCATAAGAGTCCAAAGAAGAAGCTTCTCGTCCGCGTTATCATACAATATTTTTTATTCAAATATAAAAATATTAATAAAATAATAATAATAATCTTTATTCAAAAAGAAATCCTAATATACAATAATTCTAATAATCATTATTACATAATTATTTGATTAAATGAATGTAAGTAAAACGATACAATAAAATAATAGTAACAGCAATAATAAAAATACGACCAATATTTTGGAATACAGCACTACACATACAAAATGAAAATACATAAAGAAGTTTAGTTTTCTTTGATGTACCCCAGAAGATTAGATTTAAATGAACTCAATGTTGCACTTTCCTTGATATGAATGGGTAGATTGTTATATTGAGTAAATCCTTTGTGAAATAAAGAATTCATGGTTTTTTTTGTAATGCGTTCTATTTACATGAAAATTTGAATTTGTTAGAGTCTGATAATTGTGAACTTGATTATTGAATGTGATGAATTGATTAAAATAAGAAAAATAAAAAAACATTCTACCTAGTTCTACTTATAGTTTTGTAGTTTGGCAATGTCAATGGAGCTTGTGTTAGAAAGTGTAGTAGAATTTTCAAAAAACGCGTTTCATTGCATTTGTATAGTGTAAGAAGTACTAAAATAAATAAAATATACACAATACTTTTCGAATCAAAATAGTATGTAGAATAAGAAATGGCAAATTTTTAAAGCTAAAAGAAAAAAGTTAAGCCAAATATCTATATTTTACTTTTCCGGACAGTTCACCGTCCGAAAAAAAGTCCTAGGCCGAAAAGTTCTTCTTCCTGTTATGTACTGTATCGAATTTGACGTTTTTTGACAAATTCGAATAAAAAAATATATTTGTATGGGAAAATTAGGCTTTTTTAGAATTTAAATTCATATAAAGTCGAAAAATAAATATTTTAAAAAAATTATAGCTTATTTATAACAAAAAAGAACATTTTCACCAAGTTTTATAAAATGGAGATAAAAATTAAAACCAAAAAACGTTTTTCCCGATAATTTTGAGAAATGTGATCAATGCAAAAGTTTCAGAATTTTTAATTATCTACTACTTTTTCGATCAATATCCAACCCTCAACACGTATTTACCTACCCACTTCCCTTCCCCTATCACTCTTCCGACTCTTATACTCAGTCGTCCTGATTTTTCAAGATTTACTTATAATGGGGCAGATCACAAATGAGTAAATCCAGTTTAAATGTGCAAATAATTAAAATATAACCACTAAAACACCATTTGAAAATGATAAAATTTCAGTGAACATTCAAACGGCTACTTGGAGGCGCTCGATGCTACGTCAAAGTACTTGTGACGTATATTCCCGGTCTTTTTTCGTCGTTTGAACGAGATAATTTTTTCGGGATTTTTTTTTTAAAAAAACTGCTTGGACTAAAAAATCGAAAAAATATTTTTCGACTTATCTCGTCATAATGCGAAATTAGTGTTCTCGCCCATTTACCCCAAATTTTCTGACCATCCACATGCTGCTAAGATTTTTTTCGAAAATGATTGGTCCTGGTCTATTATACTGAAATGTGCAGTTATCCAGAATTAAATCTCTTAGGTTAACATATGATTTGTGACCAAATTTTTAAGTTTTGATTACTTTTTTAGGTGGAGTAAGAAGCAAGAGGTATTCCATGGTCATTGAAGACGGTAAAATTACTTCTCTTCAAGTTGAACCTGATGGTACTGGACTTTCTTGCTCATTGGCGGAAGCAATAAAATTGTAAATTGTTTAAGCATATTTTCAATATTAGAGTCACGATTTTATTGTTTTTATATTTAAGTACTTTTTCAAGTTGTGATGTTAATTTTCAGATATAGAGTTATAAAACGGTTTTAAGGATCTTTTATTCATTTTGACAAATACATTATTATTTTTAAACCTCGGCGCAAAAGGAGGACTCTTAAGTTCCATTAAAACTCAAACTCCATTATGTCGATTTGCAAAAAGAGAGTTTGGCGTGTAGATTAAAAAAATTAGGGTTTTGGTCTCCCAACAGAAGTGCCTCAAAAGAGGAAAATTGGAAAATTTCGGTATCTGTTTTTTATTAATTATTTGACAGCTGTACATTTTCTTTTTAGTTTCAAATAAATACTGTGGCTAGAATATCTCTAAATGAGCTGAATTTATGCTTTTAAAACAAGTATACCTTTTTTGTTCAAATTTATGATAAAGATAAAAAAAATTGATATTTTTCTTCATCCAGTGAAGTGTAGGTGGCGCCCTTTTTATTTAATCTCAGAATTTAGAAGACGCTTATGATTTACTAACTTAAAAATATAATCGTACCAAATTTCAAATAAATATATTAAATAATAAAGAAATTATTCCAAAAAACGAAAAATAAATTTTATCTTCAACACCCCGTATCTTAGTAGTAGATAACATTTGACCCAGAGTTATGATACACCCTGAATATCCACTTTTTGGCCGTTCTTGATACAGGAGCGTAAAAAGAGCCGGGGTATTTGCCGGCCAACTCCGGCACATTTTTTCATTATAGGCGACTCTCAAAATGTCTGAAAACAGTTTTTTGGTAATCTAGGCATCCATAAGAATGATTTGAAACAAAAATGAACCAAGCTGCTATAAGTCACTTAGGTCAGATTTTTTGACATTTTTTAAAATACACTCGTAGCCCAGTTGTCAGAGAATTTGACCTCGCACAAAATGTGATATCGATGAAACTTGGCACTTAAGTATAGTTTAAGTAATCTGTATAATTCAGCGATCTGAAAATTTCTTTAAAGTCGATGCCCGAGTGTTCTACTTTAATATATAGCTCGGGAGCCAGAGAATATTTCTCGAGTTGATAAAAAAGAAACATGCATTCACTAAGATGTTATCGAAGCGACTAATCGCTCAGCCACCCAACCAAATCATAGTTTAACTGGTCTTTGCGTCCTCGGCAACGTAGCGGCAGTCTCAAAGGACGCCGGTACGTTAGAAGTTTTTTTGCTAGCAACAAAGGCGCCGCTTTAAAGCTGTTAAATTGGGGCTACTATATGTATTACACGAACTATACTTGAGTGGATGTAGAAAACAATAAAAAAATCTTTGCTACTCTAAAATGTATACCTACTAAATTCACAATTGTGAAAATAAATCGAAAATTTAGTTTTTCCATTATATCTCAAAAAATTCTAATAACTAATAGCACCACATGAAAGAACGGAAAATTTTACTAAAAATTATATGTTATTTTAAAAAAAAATGTATTACTGTAAAAAATAAGAAAGCAAATTCGAAAACTCTACGCGCGCCGAACCGTTGAATACAAATATTCAGGCGAGGCGTTCGGAAAAACTAAAGTATCTTTTTCTAAAATGTACGCAAAGAAAAAACAAAGAAAGTATTTTAAACTTTTATTTTTTTTTGTTTTCTCATAGAAAATTTGACCGGAAATTATAATTTCTAAAATTCTCACTGATTTTTATAAAACTGAAGATATTTATTAATAGAGGCATAACAAAAAAATCCTTGTACACTTATCATCATTATACTTCTACGTTTGATTTAATAATAACTTCATTATTATTAGAAGAACTTTTTAACCTTTTTTTCACGTTAATCAAACAGCCATCACAAAACCAAAAAACGTTTTCACACTCTTGTTTAATTTTAAACAATGTTTCTTTTACTTTGGCACAACTAATATCAAAGTTTATTCATTATAAACATTTAAATACAATAATTTTACAATTTACTTTCTTTCATTAAATATCCTCCAACTCAGCCCGTGCCTAGACAAAAATTTGTCTGTTTTGCATTGGACTAAGTTTTAAGATATTTTATTAATTGTATAGGTAATTGAAAGGTTGGTGTTTTAAACTTCAGGTTTTTGCTGTAGGGTAAAACAGAGAAAGCATAATATTCAATAGGAGAATAATTAATTATTTTAGTAACGGGAACATTGTTGCTATAATTTATCGATTTATTGATAATGCCATTTAAGACATTATTTCCATAAACAATTGTAAGTGAGTAGTTATATAGTTTATTATATATTTTTTAAATTTAAACAGTTTGGGTTCTTTTTTAATATCAATTGGGATTAAATTATAAAATTTTGGACCGAAGAAAAAAAGCGATCTTTGAGTTACAGTTTTTTTAAAGTACGGGATATTTAGATCCAGCCAGCTACATCTCTTATATATCTATGTGAAAAATATATAAGAGATGTAGCGATAATACAGAACCCACTACATCCGAATCAACATGCGTATACCCCAGGAAAGTCTACTGATTCAGCCCTCCACCTTGTGGCCGGCTACATCGAAAGATCGCTGAACTCTAAAGAGTCCACCTTGGGTGTATTCATAGACATTGAAGGTGCGTTCGACAAAACCACTTTTCCCAAAATAGCAAATGCCTTAGCTAATAAAAAATATCCCCAACACAATAAATGGATGGATATATAACATGCTCTCAAAGAGGGCAATAAAAATCAGTGTAGATGATGTTACCATAAGAGTCATGGTTGTAAAAGGTTGTCCACAGGGAGGGGTGCTCTCACCACTACTGTGGAACATGGTCCTAGACACCTTAGTCAATCGCCTCAACGATGACAGTTTCTACACTATAGCTTATGCAGACGATCTAGTGATCCTGCAAACAGGAAGATTTGAAGGAATACTCTGTGCTAGAATGCAAGAGGCCCTTAATATCATAGAACAGTGGTGCAAAGACCACTCACTGTCAATAAACCCAAAAAAGACAGAGATGGTTCTTTTCACGAATAAAAGGAAGCTTGCAAACATCGAGGCCCCAAAGCTCCTAAATACTAAATTGAACTTTTCTGCAGAGGTGAAATATTTGGGGGTCACCTTTGACAGCAAGTGAACATGGAACTCTCACCTAGAAAACAGAGTCAAAAGAGCATACATATCTTATGAACAGTGCCGTAGAACCATTGGGCGCACCTGGGGAATGTCACCTAAGGTTACGGCCTGGATCTACACTGCAATCATAAGACCTACGGTGCGATTGCCTGGTGAGTCAAAACTAGCCAGCGGACAGTCGTACGCAAATTGGATCAAATCCAAAGAATAGCATGCCTCAAGGTAACGGCATGAGAACCACACCAACTAGAGCAATGGAGGTGATCCTTGGTCTCACCCCCCTTGATATATTTATTAAGGAGGCTGTGGTGATGACCATGACACGGCTACGCTCTACAGGTATACAACCTGACGTAGGATCTGGTCAGTCGAGGTGTAACTTGTGGCACGAGGTCCTTGGAGAGGTCCCACTGCTACAAGCCAACACAGATTCGATTGCACCAAGATTGCTACATTGGCAGCAGGTGCCTTGTGCATCTACACCGATGGGTCTAAAACAAATGAGGGGTCAGGCTGTGGAATTTATTCCAGATCCCTGAATCTCAATATAAAATGGGCAATGGGTTCTAATGCCAGTGTAGCTCAAACAGAGCTCACTGCTATCTCAATCGCCGCAAAAGAGACTACCAGTAGAAACATTACTGGTAATAATATTTACATCCTCACGGACAGCATACAGGCACTACTAGCTCTGGATAGACCACACATTACATCAGGTCTAGTACTAGAATGTCACCAGGCCCTGATCGAAGCTTGCAACAACAACGTGGTCACGTTAGCTTGGATCAAAGGTCATGGAAAATCAAAAGGCAACCGTGCAGCTGACTCTTTAGCTAAGAAAGCAGCCTCCCATAAACTTTTGGGACCTGGCACTTTCATAAGCTTATCGGCATCAGCTGTGGCTTACCTACTGAAGAAACACTCCCTTGACAAGTTTAAGGGTAAATGGGACGACGAAACAGGTTGCAAGCTAGCCAACTATTACAGTATCCGAACAGTGAAACAGCCAAAAAATACATGACTACGAACAGACAGAACCTGCGCACAGCCACAGGTATCCTGACTGGCCACTGTCATCTACGAAAACACCTCTACAGGATAGGGTTATCTGACACTCTACTGTGTAGAGGATGTGAACACGAAGACGAGACTGTCGAACACATTCCTTGCGAATGCCCGACACTCTCACAAATGAGACATTTTCTTTTCGGCGAGCGGTGGCTAACACATGCCAACATGAGGGAGCTACCTTCAGGCGACGTCATCGCCTACCTTAAACAAGTAGGCTGGCTGACGAGCTAGAAGGAAGGCTCAACCTCAGAAGGATGCACAATGGGCCAAATGTGGCCTACGTGCTGTGGGGTGATCCACCCTTCTAGATTTACAGATACAGATAGATCCATATTTGTTAAAGACCGTGTTAATCTGTTGTCTTTGTAGTTAAATTTGTTGGGGCTGTTATATACGTTTAGAATGCAGCTATAGATATAAAGTGTCTTAATACTAAATATTTCAGTTTCCTCATATAGCTTTTTTCTTGAATATAGTTTTGCTTTTTTAAATATAATCCTAAGTAAGGTGTTTTGAACCGTCTCTAAAATCTTAAGTGTTGTATTAAAAGTCCCACCCCATGCAACAATGCAATATCTTAAAACCGATTCTGCAAGTGAGTTATAAACTATTTTTAACTTTTTTTCGGAGAGAATATCCCTTAAGGTGTAAAATTTGTGCATTAATGCTCTTAATCGTTTACTCATGTGGGTAATATGTTCTGTCCATCGCATATGCTGATCGACAATAACACCCAGGTATTTTACAGAGGAGATTTTATCTATTTTTGAACAATTACAATTTTTATCTGATATACATTGGGGTTCATGTAATTTTATAGTAAGGTTACGCTAAGGCCACACGGCACCCTAAACGGAACGGAGAACGGAGAACGGAGGACGGGTGACGGACCCGTTGATCTCTCTAGTCACAAATAGCGGTTTGACGAGCGTCACGGAGCGACCCCTTCCATCATGTTTCTATCGGCGCCTTGTTTTACAAAATATACATTACAGGTCTTGATTCAGTACTTAACTTAACTACCATGGAGTTGGAAAGACGAAAATTGATAGTGTGTTGTTTGTTGCGTAGGCGGAGAAAGAGAAAGAGAAATTATTGTTTTAGCAGATTATTTTACAACTCCTGTAGGGTCTGTTCCATGGCAATGGTCCAAAGTATAAACGACTGATCCTATTTTCAATAGTAAGAAAAATGTTATAAGATTCAAATAAAAATTAATAGTTATGTAGTTTTGAAATTTTTATTGTAATATGCCGCTATATTCCAGTACATTGACACGTTGGAGGTCAATTTATAACCACTCTAAGTGAGTAGCCACATTGATTGCCATAAATCAAGAATTAACGCTATATCACATCGGCAACGTCGTGAAGTGTTGCCAACCTTTAACAGTTAATTTCCCCTGCACGTTAAGTTTAAATTGTATTTGCTCTTAGTGTTTTCGTGTTTATTCCGTTGACAACAGAAATAACTAGAAATTACGTCACTGCCTTGCTAAAATAAATATCTAGTGGTTATAAAAAAATAAGAAAAAATTATTAAAGAAATCCGAGAAAAATATTGTTGGTTATTTCTTTAATAAAAGATCTGACAGACTTCATAAAAACATTAAATATCTTCGTTTTTACGTGAGAACTGTTAAGCAATACAAAAAAAATAAAAATATCAATATCTATTTCTTGAGACATCGTCAAAACAGCAAGACATCAATTGAATAATGAAATGAATGAATACGGTACTGATGCTTGAAAGTCTAGCAGCGTCTGCGCGATGGAAGACGAGACGGGTCCGTGAATGCCCGTGTGGCATGGTAGATAACAAACAATGATCCGCTAGCTAGTGACGATGCGAAAAACGGAGACGGGCCCGTCCAACGTAGCAGAACCGACGGAGGGTCCGCTACACAAAAACGGGTCCGTTAGCCAATTTACGGGCCCGTTCCGTTTAGGTTGTCGTGTGGCCGGTATCATTGCTCTCCATGTATCATAAATTCGAACGGGCCGGACCCGTTCCGTTTAGAGTGCCGTGTGGCCTTACGCTTAGTCGGTTGATCGACAGTTGTAGGACTGAAAGTTATTTTCTGCATTTGTTTTAACATCCTCCCAATTTTTACCAATCAAGATTATGGCAGTGTCATCGGCATAGCTAATTAGGGGCCCATTAAAGTTATTTATTTTTGTAATATTATTTAGATATATAATAAAAAGCAATGGTCCTAACACCGTGCCCTGTGGGACACCAATTTTTATTGTGGATTCAGAACTTAAATCAGTACCTACTTTTACTCGCTGAATTCTATCTTTTAAGTAATCTGATATGAGCTTTAACGCAATTCCCATGACACCACAATTATTTAACTTATCTAATAGGATTTCATGAGATACCGTGTCGAAAGCCTTGGCTAAGTCGAGAAAAATTGCAATGCACTTTAAAGACTCATCAAAGCTTTCACCGTATTTTCCACCAAATCAATCACCGCATTTTCTGTGCTTGAGTTCTTTATGAATCCATATTGTTTTTTCGAAGGGCGCGGTCTTCCTGTGTATAAAATCCTATGCTGCAGACCAAAAGTTAAATCGACTGATTTCCGAATGTAATGGGATTTAAAATATAATTTTCAGACAAATTAAAGATAAAGGTCTAACTTAGGTAGTCTTACTATTCTAAATTGATAAATTTATTATTTTCTATGAAAACGACAGCTTCAAAATCATCCAATTTTTTTAACCTTAAAAGTGGCATTTAACAATCTATATATCCTCGATTCTGAAAAAATAAGAAAAATAAACATTAACTTGACCTAAGTTAGACCTTTATCTACAATGTGGTTTAATCAGAATACATCAAAATACTTTAATTTATGAAATCAGTCGATTTGAAATTTTGAAGTCATTTCAAATTAATTTGAAAGTTTGGTCAAACAATGGCGTCTAAAAATTCTTTAACCATAGGTATTCAGTATATATATATATATATATATATATATATATATATATATATATAATTATATATAGATCATATAGGTTTTAACACTGTAAGAAAGATGGTGCCCGAAGCAAATCAAATTTGCAATGGATGCCAACCCATCAGCTGAGATATTTAGCGGGGTGATACCATAATTAGCCCAGTTGTGAGAGACTTTGACCTCTCATAAAATGTGATATCGCTTTAAAAGGTGTAGAAAACGATAAAAAAATCTTTGCGGCTCTAAAGTGTATGCTAAATTCGAAAAACTAATAGCACAACCACGTGGAACAGCAAAAAATTTTACTATTATTTATATTTCAGATAACATTTGTTCACTTTAAATTTTATTTTAATGTAATATACTTAAATGTTTCTTTTCAAATTGTTTTCATTATTCTACAATAAATTATTGATATTTTGTAAACTATAAACGTCACTTATAGCAAATTTTATCTCAAACTATAAAAATGCCATTTTTGGTTTTACTGTACAACTCAAGAAAATCAATAAACCCTGTAGATTTTTTTTATCTCTAATTTTTTCCAAAAATTCAATTTTTTTCTCATTTCATCGTATTCCTATCTGTTATGGTTTAGAATATAGCACTGTTGGCACATAATAAAAGAAACATGCACTCAAAACACAAAAAGAACGCTGCAATTTTATTTATTGTCTTTGTAAATAAAGTAAAGTAAAGTTTTTGCTCTCCAAACATTTAAAAAACTTTAATCAGAAAGGAACATTCTAAGTACGCCGAATATAATAATATATCATGAATTTAAATTTTCGCAGGAACTCACAGCTGTTGTTGATAAGAGTTCATTTGGCAACGTCGAATCAGTGGTTAGACAACGTTTTGTCTGAAAGTTGACGAGATTTTAGAGTATTTATAGATATATTTTTTATTACTCGAGGACGAGATGCTTTTTGCGCATGTCGTTTAACTGTCATAACGCGGGAATTTTTAAAAAGAATTCGAAATTATTTGTGTATGTTATGCATTAGAATAAAAATATAGAAAGTATTTTAGAAAAGAATTAGGGAATATTATAAAGTAAAAGATAAGAATATATTCAAAATAACTGATATGTTGTATGACTTTCATAATAAATTAATTTTTACTTTTTAATAGTTAGTATGTGTCGGAATCATGATTTTTCTTTTTTAATCAGTTATAATAACTATTAAATTGTCAATGTGTCAAATTATTACTTTCCATGGAACTCTAATTTATCAAATTAAAAAAAATGTAATAATTTTGTGCATAGGCATAGAACTGTAAATTTTCACTTCTGTTTTGTTTTCAAACATCAACTTCCTGTTGTCAAATTGGTTAAAAAAAAGTTCTGATTTTGGTGGATGTCGATCAATATGTAATCTTTCATATTTTATATTCAAATTCATTAATCTGAAAATTATAGAGAAATATTTATTTTCAAATTGTTTGGGACTTCTAAATATCTTTGAAATGTTCACCTAAATCGTAATTCATCGTTCGCGCGGTTAATTTTTCTTTCGTTTCTCACACTTAATAACGAAGAACAAAATCACTTTCTACGGGGTAATTCATTGAGAAATGCGCATACAGAAAAGGTAGATGGAGAACACCGAGGTGCTTCTAAATAACCTATGGGTCTATCGTTCTTTATAACCAAGATACAGGGTGATTTATTAATTTTCCCCATTTTTTCAATTCATCATAACTTATGAACGACCCTATACGTTTTTGTAATATTTGGTTCGTATGTTCTTTGTCTACAGTGGTGTCGATTAACATATTCCAAGTCCGGCCTTAAAAAGTTAATGAGTAGGTTTCGAATCGAAACAATACCCAGTATATTAATATTTTAAAATTTTATTTGGAAAGAGCAGAAAAAAATAAGTAAGACTAAATATATTTGGTGCTTCCGCTTACAACTTTTTTACTTATTAACTTGACTTAAATCTAGATGTTTCGATAATGAGGTGGCACAAAAATAAAAAAAAAATTCTTCCCCAAATGGTACTTTTCTAGCTTTAATCCATAAAATCATCAACTATTTCTTATTCTCCTAATTTCTGGATCCCAACCTTATTGAAAAATCAAAAAAAAATATTATAAAGTATATATTTATAAATTTATTTTAAAATTATTCATTTATCTGTTTAAGAATTTATTAATAAACAAATTCATTGATAAAACATATAATTTTTGTTTTCTTCTGTGTTTTTAGTACAATGCTTTTTGTGATCATTGTAGGCCCTTTCACTATTTATTTTTTATTATCCGATCGCTGGATTATAGCGATTACTTAAACTATAATCGCGATATGCCGGTACGTTAGAAGTTTTTTTGGTAGCAACAAAGGCGCCGCTTTAAAACTGTTAAATTGGGGCAACTTTATGTATTACACGAACTATACGCGTATTGCATTTGTCTTAGCGACCCGAGTTAAATAACGCCGGGCGCCGTCCGATTAATTAATATTTCTTCAAAACACAAAAATATAAGTAGATCATCATAAAACGCACTTTTTATTATATAAAATCAAGGATCTCGGGTTTAAATAGTCTTCAAAGAAAAGTTTGGTGAAAAAAAATTGCTAAAGCGGCTTACTCCTTTGATGCAATTGTCTAGGAGTCTAGGGCCATCGTGAGCTGAACCAAAGTTCAAGCGATGCCTGCCCGCCTTGACTTAAAAAAACGATTCTTTGATCTACAAAGAAGCGCCGACGCAACTTGACACGTATCGATTCTGGAATAGTTGTCATAGCTATATACTAACTTTGAAATGAGCAATAACATCACTCTGTATACATTTGAAAGGGGCATTTTATTTCGAAAATTTAATACCAATTATACCCTAGTAAAAAATTGTTTCCTACTTGTAAATATCTTTGACATGTTTACCTAAATCGTAATTCATCGTAATAAATAAATAAATAAATCGTTTGCGTGGTAAATTTTTCTTTCGTTTCTCATATACTTCATAACGAGGAACAAAATCACTTCATATAAATTACTGAAAAGAAAATGTTATTTTGATATTATCAATGCCCCAGTAACAAATTATTTTAATTTTAAGAATTAAAAGAAAGATTTTATGGATGAATAGTTTTCATTGAAAGGCTCTGTATAAATAATATATACCTACAAAGAAAATAAATGAATAATTATTTATCATTATGTTCTTTATTGTTAGCTAACCACTTACAAAGAGCTATCGACCGAGGTCCTTCTGCCCATAAATGAATAATAAAAAGTTAAGATTATACATTTTGGTAATACTAAATATTGTTGTCCCCTTGTATTAAATATAGCAGACAATGAATTTCTCGAACGGTTTCTGTAATGAGAAAATTTCAAAGGAAGGTTTCTGTAACTACTTTGTTTAATTTAAGCATTTATCACGAGATACCAGCACCTCCCGGACAGCACCTTATTTGACATAATTTCGCTGACATTTGACGTACAAGACCGCGCCCTTAAGTTAAATAATTCAAGCAGTCTTTCTTTTAACGCCATCTCAAATATTTTCGCAAAATTTCTTATTAAGGAGATGGGCCTATAATTATTAACCTTACTTGCTTCTTCCGATTTATAAATAGGTGTCACCAATGATTCTTTCCATTGCAGGGGTATTTTCCCACTCTGGAAACATAGATTTATTATATGTGCTAACGGCTCTGAGATAAGCTGATGAATACTTTTTATAGTTTTTACCTGTATTTTATCTGAGCCAGGTGTACAATTATTTTTTAACTTTGATATTAGTATGATTATCTCCATATTATTTACTGGTTTTAGGAAAATATTTGATTGGACTTTATCATTGATTGTAAATTTGTCAGGTAAGGTAACCGGAGGTATTTTATTTGCCATTTCAGTTCCGATGTTCGAAAAAAAATAGTTAAATATATTTGTAGCGTACTACTAATTATGCAACCCACTTTACCGCGGTGTTGATTGACTTCGCCACCAGGAGACGGAATAAGACGCGGGATTAACCTAACAAGTTAGCTTGGTTATGCGAACGTTCGTGACACGTTGTGTTTACAGTTTCTTTTCAATACTTTTCATTTTGCTTTTGTTTATGTTTTAAAGTGCTTTTAATAAAAGTTTCTCCTATTTTCACGGCGTTAATTTTATTGTGTGAGTGGAAATATCTCAAAGAACCCTACCTTTACAACTGGCGGCCCGACGTGAAGCCGATGAAAAGGAGAGTATTTTACATTTAACAGGTATCTTTAGTTCTAAAAACCATAAACTTTGTTTTACGATTGGCTGTAGTTGCCAATCGTCAGTGAAAAGTACTCATATATATTATAAAAAGGAAAAACTGTTCAGGTTCCCGTACAAGCAAAACAGATTCAGACATGCCAAATTGTAGTTATTTTGTTTAAATAGACTTGCCGGTCTCAGTAACTACTATTTAATTATTTGCATGTTTTCAATTAGCCATCATTAGTTGTGCTCAGTTTGTTTTATGCTTCTTCAGTACATTAAAATATATTTAGATTTCGGTTATTGGACATTCTACGTTATTTGCTCCATAACTGTTGTTTCCGTTGTTTGGACCATAAGTGTTGGTAGATGGTACTGTTGTTTCCGGTGTTTGGACCATAACACTTAAAATATTGGACATTTAATTTCGTGATCGCGTATATATAAACTTTTCTGGCTGAACTAAGTAGGTCAGACCCGATATCGTACCGTGAGTGTTTTAATGAACTTTTCTGGCTGAACTAAGTAGGTCAGAGTCGTTATTTTATCGCGTGTGTTTTATTGAACTTTAAAATCAAACAGTTATGGCACCAAACAAACCCATTGCCCAAAGTGAACCGGTAGTTAATCAGCTAGTACTGACTTCTGAAATACTACAAGGCCTCATTGCAAGTCTTACAACAAACACTGCACCCTCTGCAGATAAAAATGCAAACTTTTCACAGTGTACAACTCGTTTTTCTGGGAAAGCTGGCGAGAATGTCGAAGCTTTCATAGATTCTATAACAGTTTACAAAGAATGTGTTAATATCACATCTGAGAATGCTCTGAAAGGATTGTCGATGCTCCTTACTGATAGTGCTGCTACTTGGTGGCTTGGCATAAAGACGTCCGTGCAATCGTTTGATGAAGCGATTGTATCACTACGCCACGCATTTGGGTATGCCAAACCTGCTTACCAAATATATAAAGAATTATTTTCGAAGGAACAAGGCAAAGACGAACCGACAGACATCTTCATTAGTAACGCTCGCGCGCTATTCGCACAATTACCCGCTCAGCCTGTCGTCTGCGAAGAAATACAGCTAGATCTGGTGTATGGTCTCCTTAATTATAAAATCCGAGAAAGAATGCAACGGGAGAAAATTAAGACGTTCAAAGAACTAATCGAGACTGCTCGAATAATTGAACAGACGTTATTTGAAAAGAAAAAGATGTCTTCTATCAGTGCTTCAAACACTGAAACCAATCAAAAAAAGTCAAAGTCTTTAATATGCAACTACTGCAAGAACTTCGGTCACAGTAGAGAAGAGTGTAGAAAATTGGCGAAAACTCGTCAAGACCAAAGCGCTAAAAACGATAATAGCTATGAGGTCAGAGCCACCGAGAAACCATCTCAGTCAAGTAGTGCAAATCCTGAAATTAATAAGCTAATTTGTTATGGATGTGGTAAACTTGGATATATTCGAAGCAATTGTCCTCAATGCAAGCCGTCAACTTCGACTTCTGCTTTAGATAGCGAATTTTACTGTCAATCATTCACGGATGATCCGCAAAGCCGACCGTTAGTCAGAGTAGAGATTACTGGCTCGTCAGGAATGGCATTCATTGACACGGGCGCTAAATCTAGTATTGCTGGCGCTTCACTTAGGAAAATACTTATGAAAAAGAATATTCCTTACCAGATTCAGAAAATGAAAATGACACTGGCTGATGGAAAGATGCACTTGGTGGACGCCTCGGTCTTTTCTGTACACATTGGTATTGAGAAGAAACAAGCACCAATAAAACTAATATCTGTCGATAAGCATACCAACAGCAGAACTCTACTAGGAGTAGACTTCATTAAAGCCACCCAAATGGTTTTAGATGTTTCATCGAACCTCTGGTATTTCAAGGAGAACCCTAGTGTAGGTTACCCTTTCGTAGAAGAAGAAAGATGTACCCCATCCACCTCGTTAGCTAGTGCACAATTTGAACCGCTATACCTTCGCGAAAACGAAGGTAGTTCTCTGAACCAGGGGGAGAGAGAACAATTCAACGAACTGATCATTAAAAATCACGAAGTTTTCTCGCCACATTCAGAAGCTACGCCATTTGCCGAACACATAATAAAACTGAAAGACGATGTTCCTATATCAGTGCCACCTTACAGAATGTCTGAACCAAAAAAGAAGATTTTAAAGGAAGAACTAGACCGCCTTTTGGAAGATGATATAATCGAGGAATGTGAATCTTCATACTCGGCCAATGTCGTACTTGTCCCAAAGAAGGATGGACGAATGAGACTATGTGTCAATTATCAGAAATTAAACTCAATCACGGAAGCTGATAGGTATCCGCTTCCACGAATGGATGATTTACTACATTCAGCCAAAAGAACAAAATTTATGTCTACCCTAGACCTGAAATCAGGATACCATCAGATCTCAGTTCGACCAGCTGATCGAGACAAAACGGCATTTATAACGCCATATGGACTATTCCGTTACAATCGTATGCCGTTTGGCTTACGCAACGCTCCATCAACCTTTCAGCGACTAATCGATAGATTCCGGGCCGGACTACAAGATATATTAATATTGGCTTATCTTGATGATCTGATAATCCTATCTCCATCCTATGAAGAACCACAGCAAGTCGTTCCTAAATCCCAAATACCAGATATTTTACAAGAATATCATAATTCTGAGACGGCCGGCCATTACGGAGTAGATCGAACTTATAAACGAATCGCAAGTAGGTATTACTGGATAGGAATGCGTGCTACTATAACAAAACACGTTTCTCAATGCATAGAGTGCCAACGTTTTAAGCCAAGCAATGTGAAACCTGCAGGTTTAATCCAAACTCCCATAATGGCTGCACGGTTTGAAGTTATAACCATTGATTTATTTGGCCCTTTACCAGAAACACCTGCTGGTAACTATTGGGTCTTTGTGATAGAAGATACCTGTACACGCTGGACTGAACTCTTCCCCTTAAAGCAAGCCAGTGCTGAAAACTGTGCCCGAACCCTAATAGATGAGGTGATATTGCGATATGGCGTACCCAGAAGAGTAATTAGCGATAATGATAGCAGGTTTGTCAGTAGCGTGATGCAACAAGTTGCTCACTGTCTCGGGTTTACTCAATCCCTTATTCCTGTATATCATCCGGCCAGCAACCCAGTTGAACGCAAGAACAGAGATTTAAAAGTCCAATCGACTTCCGACCACACATCATGGGAAGATCAACTATCATCTATCAGATTTGCCATAAATACAGTTCAGTGTTCCTCAACGGGCTATACCCCATCATATCTCATGTTTGGACGTGAGTTACGAACTCCTGACGATGTTCAAAGGGATATTCGATCAATTATTGAAAGAGATAATTTCGTTCCACAAATCACACCCTATTTAAAGTTGATGAGTAGAACCCTACAGGAAGCGAGAGAAAAGCATGAAGCCTCGCAAGACATATCCAAAAGAGGGGCAGATAAACGCTACCGGGTAGCGAAATTTAAAGAGGGAGATAAGGTCCTAGTTGATGTCCATGCTCTAAGTAAAAGTAAGAATCAGTTTACCAGTAAGTTCGCTCCTAGACGCGATGGACCCTACGTAATAATAAAGGAGGTCACTCCAACATCGTATGAAGTTGCTTTACCTCAAAACCCTACAGAGGTCATGGGTAAGTACCATGTTTCTGCTTTGACCCCATTTCGAGCTCAAGATAACTCCGACCCTAGTCCACTACGGCCAATTAAAAAAAGAGGGCGACCGAAGAAGGTATCACAAAGCGTGGAGAATGATGAAGAGCCTACCATGCAGGAAGAGGATACTGAGTCAACTTGTGATACTCAGCATACTGACGACGACCGGGATGCCGATGAGTCATTTCCCCCAACAACTCGAACTCACAGCAAGAGAGCAGTCCATAAACCCAAGAGATGCGCGTGCTGTGAATAACAAAATATATATAGATCATTCTTGCTTCATCTCCCGGGACGTATCGAGAAGCAAAGGGGGAGGTTGTAGCGTACTACTAATTATGCAACCCACTTTACCGCGATGTTGATTGACTTCGCCACCAGGAGAACGTTCGTGACACGTTGTGTTTACAGTTTCTTTTCAATACTTTTCATTTTGCTTTTGTTTATGTTTTAAAGTGCTTTTAATAAAAGTTTCTCCTATTTTCACGGCGTTAATTTTATTGTGTGAGTGGAAATATCTCAAAGAACCCTACCTTTACATATTAGCTTTCTCTTTATTATTATTTACTGGCATTTTATTGTCATTAAGAATAGATGTGTTTTCAATATTTTTAGATTTTTGGGGACTACCTGAGATATCATTTATAACTTTCCACATTTTTTTTGTGTCATCACCTGTTTCATTTATTTTATTTTGATAATAATTATTTTTAGTTTTTTTTAGTAAAGCATTTAGTTTATTTCTGTACGTTTTATATTCCTGCTGAGATTCGGCTGAAAAATATTTATTTAATTTTTTTTTAAGATAATCTCTTTGTTTAATCGACATTATTAATCCAACTGTTATCCAAGGCTTAAGTTTTAATGTTTTCTTATCTTTAGTTACAATTTTAGTAGACGCCTCTATATAGTTATTTAGTTTACTTATAAAAATGTCATATGCTAGTTGTGGGCCACTATCAGTATTAATAACCTTATACCATTTTTCACTTTTTACAAAATTTTGTAGTTTTTCGTTATCAAGTTTTTGTATGGGTACTGTGGTGTCAGATCTAAGTAATTTTTGACTGGAAAAATGTAAAAAGACAGCTGGAGAAAAGTGATCAGTCATGTCTGTATGGAATACTACTGGATCAAATTCAACTAGGTTTTTAATATTGTTTTGTGCTCTTATAAAAATATGATCAATGGTTCATTTAGTGTTATTTGTTACTCTGGTGGGTTTATTAATGAATGAAACGAAACCATTAGAGTTTAGTATATTAAGATAATTATTAGTGGAAGTTTCATCTTTCTTCATTAGGTCAATATTTATATCCCCAGCAAATACTTCTAAATTTTGTTTTTGTATTGTCTTTAAGTATATGTTTAAATCCTTTAGAAATTGATCAGTTGATGGCAGCCTATAGAAGGCTGTTATACCTATTTTATTTATGTTTTTTGGGAAGAGTTTATTTGAAACAGTTAATCTTAAAAAATTGTTGTCATTTATGGGTATTATATCGACCGCTGCAGTTAAGTTATTCCTCACATATAATAAATGGAAAAGTTTGGAATTGCAAAATCATTTAAATTAATTATTTCTCTCGTTTCTGATAAAATTATAACATCAAACCTGTTTTGGGCCATTTCTACGTACGCCAGAAGCTCGTCGAAATGCTTTTGTAAGCTTCTTATATTAAAATGTACTCCTATTGAGACGAGCACAACTTTGAAGCGACACCACCGGTATTAATTTGAATCTTCACGAAAAGCATAATTTTGTTTATTTACCTGCAAGTCGAACGTGTGTTTTGATTTTGTGCTTCGTGTATTTTGCTGTTATTTGTTAGTTAAACGTTAAAAATGCCCAATAAAAATAATACAAACTATTGCGTTTATGGGTATACCTCTAGGAAATCTAAAAATCCGGAATTACACTTTCATTATGATCCACCCAAGAAGCAACAAAAAAGGTGTCATCGAGGAAGTTGATCGTCGTAAATTCCGGAAAAAGCGTAATCAATTTTAATCTGAAGATTATATTACAAAATCAGGTAAGATAAAGATTAGCATTTCTGAGATTATTTCTTCATTACTACTGAAATGTTTTTAGGAATTATTTCAAACAAAATAGCACCCAAGTAGTGCAAAAAGTGTCTGCCATCACATCATTTGCCCAGTAAGCCACTTGATGTTAAAACCATTAAATGTGCAAGGAATGATGGTTTGTTAGAAGACAGCAAAGTGTTGCCTATAAACTAAGTAAACTTGTCCTTACAAACTGTCGAAACTGTGTACAGTTGTACTTTTATATATGTAAACTTAAAATCTAATTAGGTGTGCACATCATTGCTGATATTTCAACTATCATTTTTCTAAAGGTAATATTCAGTAAAATAAAACCTTTGTCACATCATAATTTTAAAAATACCATTATTATGTTCCCCACCTGTTTTCAATAATTATACAGTTACAATTAGTAATGAATTATTATAATAAAATGTTAAATACTACTAAAACTGAATAATTCAAAGTTAGCTTTGAACTTATGTTAAAATAAAGGATTAAAAAATATACATTTTGTGTTTATTTTGAAAAAAACAAAGTAGATAAACGAAATAAAAAATTTTGCAACATACATTTGATGGCCTATGAAGTGTTTTAAGCCAAGAAAAAAATTTCTTAATTTTTTATATTTTAATTTGATATTGATTTAAAAAATAATTTTGAAACAAGGAATAGGATATATTTTACCATAAATCAATCAAAAGTAGGTTCTTAGAAATCATTTTTTATTTAAGTCACTTTTACAATTACAATTATTATCCTGAAAAAATTGAAATAAAATTTATCAAAGGTAATACCACGAGTCCTCCAAATTTTATCGATTAAATTTTTGGTTTTTACGAAAACGGCTTTATTTGGAAAAACCACGAAAACAAACTGATTGATAAAATCACGAGTCCGCAGGACGAGTGATTTTATCTCAAATCAGTTTGTTTGAGTGGTTTTGCCTAAAATAAAGGCGTTTGAGTATGGAAATCTAAAATTTAATCTATAAAATTTCAGAGGACGAGTCGTATTTGGAAGGATTATTTTTTGAATCATTTTATATTAAAAACAGAGAATATAATCATTTATGCAAAAGACACTTTACACACAAATGTTCATTATTTTCTTTATCAAATAAATTGAAACATCAAAAAGTATTGAGCTGTTATAGTTTTACACAGGGCCACCAAGTCATACGTGATTTTTTGATTGGCAACACTGCGGAATGGCGCCGGCTTACTTGGTTTATTTTCACGAACTGGTAACTGTGAAGTTAGCACTCACTGGATTGAAAATCACGTGTGTTTATTATTGTGGTATTTATTAAAGGTTAGAAATTATAAAATTTATAAGTGGATTTTGATTTCTCTATTTTTAGTAAATGGAGATGGATAAAAGTGCGCCAGGTTAACAAACTATATTAACATCCAAAAAGACAGAACAAGAGCTATTATCTGCTTTGGAATAAACACAAACGTGAACATAATCAGAATCAGAAACTTATCTTGTGTGTACCTAACCATACCTCCAGAATACGTCGATTTATATGAAACCGGTAAGATAAAATGTAGATATATTTTCAATATTTATATTATTTATTATAAACTTCTTATAGGTGTATTTGATTAAGAAGCCGTTACAGGTTGCAGGGTCGAAACAAGAGGACGAAAAAATACAATAATAAAATATAAAACACATTTATTTTTCACCCTTGTGTATAAGGAGTTTTACTTTACGCTTATGCACTAGTGCCTAAAGAACAAGAACTATTAGCTGCTTTGGAATAAACACAAACGTGAACATAATCAGAATCAGAAACTTATCTTGTGAGTACCTCCCCATACTTCCAAAATACAGTCCGATTCTGAATGGGAGGACGTCGATTTAGATGAAACTGGTAAAATAAAATGTAGATATATGTACAATATTTATATTATTATAAATTTCTTGTAGGTGTATTTGATCAAGAAAATGTCGCAGGTTGCAGCGTCGGAACAAGAGGAAGAAAAAAATACAAGTATAAAATATGTGGTGGCACATCACTAGCCCTTTTGAATTCACTATCAACAAATCGATTAAAAGTAATATTGAATTCATTATAATATTTTACTTGGCTAAAGAAATTTAACATAAAATTGTTTTTACTTTATAAACTAATATGTGAAGAGTTTTACTTTAGGCACTAGTATGTAAAGCATAACTTTATACAGCGTACGTAAAGTTAGTACTTTGCGAATAGCTGAAGAAAAAATATTTTTGATGTAAGTAGGTAATAATATAAAACACTATATATATATATACTTACTACTTACTTCGAAAATGAACAATTATTAAAAATACAATTATTGTAAATAATTTGACATTCACCAGAAGCCTTATTCTCTGCTATGGTTTCTTTTGGTGTTCTGGCAACCGAACTAGATGAAGTGGCAACCGAACTAGATGAAGTGGCAACCGAACTAGATGTACTGGCAACTGAACTAGATGTGGTAGTTCTGATCTTTTGAATTATATTTTTATGGTGCTCTTCATTAATTTGTAAGTATGGCTTTAATGAAGATGCTGTTGTATGCCCTGTAATTTTTATTGCCTCTTGTTCCTGAACCCCTGCTTTCACCAGATGAGACACAACAGTGGAACGGCTAGAATGGTTCGTTATTTTACGGTTTTTTACGTCTAAGCCACAATTTTCGGCCGATGACTTCAACCATTTAGCCATTTCATTTGGTCCGATCGGCGAATTTTTATACCAGACATTCCTAGTTTTCCAATATGGATTTGGGGTGAGAAAAAATCTGTCACTTGTAATATTTTTTCCGCGTTTTTCGATATATTTTTGAAACAATCTTACTGGGCATCTCTCGGGGTTATCTTTATTGGGAGTTAACCATTTGGAATCGGAGCACTTTTTGTTGCCACCCTGGCACGTTTTTGTGAATATGGGATTGTACTCAATCCTCCCTGTTTCTTCACCCATATTATTAGATTCTTTTTTAAAATAATTTAGGCAACAATGTACTCCTTCGCCTCCACGCCATGCCAACTCATAAGAAACAATGTGAAAAAATTTTTTCATCAGACCTATTGGCGTATTTTCATCACATGAATCTACTATAAGTTTATATTCTACTTCTTCTAAGGCTACGGCACCTTGCTTCCTTTTTTCAGGCAGTCTTTGTAATTCCTTCCTTTTTGCATTACGCACATCCCTAGCCCTTTTAAATTCAATATCATTAAATGGATTAAAAGTGATATTGAATTCCTTATAATATTTTTCTTGGATTATTTTGGCGGTTACATTCCATATAGTTTTAACCGAATATTCTTTATAATTTTCACCGTTACCTTTTCGCATATTTGCTCCCCAATCTTCTAGTATTCCTGCAATCTCTTTTATTGTAGTATTATTTTCTAATGTGTAATTTCTGGTTTGGCAGAACTGTTCAAATTGAACCCAAATAGATTTTTTTGTTTTCACTGTATTAACAGGTACATAATCATTTAATAATTGCTCAATATTTTCTGTATCGCATTGACTAAATCTATTCGCCTCCATTTTTTAAATGTAATCGACAAATTGAGAGGTGTTACAGATTTAAATTCACCGCTTACTTGATTTAGGTGATACTAACGTAATGTAAATTGCCTATCTACAAGTATTTTTTAAGATTATTATTTATATACCTAATGTAATTATTGTATGTAAATTTCAAATATATAATTTAATTAAAGTAATAATTTGTGTATGTGTTCAGAATTTTTTAATTTATTCTAAATTCAACAATTTATGTAATCTAGTACCTACAGAATTATCTACTACATTTTAAAATCAAGGCATGTGTGATTGCGTTTAGAGTTAGACATGTCAATTTTAAGTGGATTTATGGCTGGCAAACGAACTTGTATGCAAGCCATAAAAAAAGCGAAGAAGAACTGATGTGTGTCATGTTTATAGTCTGAAATAAAGTCAAAAACTGATATTTAATGAACAAAAAGTTTAGTGTTGAAGTGAAGTATGTAAAAATCTTAAGGCGATTTGAAAAGAACTAATAAAAACAGGTTAGTTTACAAATACATTTTGAAATTTGGGTATTAACATAGATTTGCAATACATTTTAGTATAATAAACGTTGTTAAATATTTATATTTTACAAATATATTTTGAAATTTGGGTATTAACATAGATTTGCAATACATTTTAGTATAATAATAATTGATAAATGTTTACATTTGACATCTCAAAAAAGGTAAACACAGTTTAATCAAGAAACAAAAACGACGAAGCGGTTTTATCAGTATAAAACACAATGATTGGTTAGGATCCTGAGCTCTTATTGGCTGAATCCACAAAATCTGACTGTTTTGACAGATGAAAAAAATAATCAAAGGTAATACCACGAGTCCTCCAAATTTTATCGATTAAATTTTTGGTTTTCACGAAAACGGCTTTATTTGGAAAAACCACGAAAACAAACTGATTGATAAAATCACGAGTCCGCAGGACGAGTGATTTTATCTTAAATCAGTTTGTTTGAGTGGTTTTGCCTAAAATAAAGGCGTTTGAGTATGAAGATCAAAAATTTAATCTATAAAATTTCAGAGGACGAGTCGTATTTGAAAGGATTATTTTTTGAATCATTTTGTATTAAAAACAGAGAACATAGTCATTTATGCAAAAGACACTTTACACACAAATATTGAAAATTTTCTTTACCAATTTAAATTGAAACCTGAGCTGTTATAGTTTTACATACAGGGCCACCAAGGCGATTTTTTGACTGGCTACCCCGCGAAACGGCGCCGTTAATAAAAGCGAAGAAGAATGAAATGAAGTCTTTCTTAATTTAATTAATTTTAAGTTTAGTGTTATGTTATGTAAAAATGTTAAAGGCATTTGGAAATCAACTAATAAAAACAGGTTAGTTTACAAATACATTTTGAAATTTGGTTATTAACATAGATTTGCAATACATTTTAGTATAATAAAAATTGTTAAATGTTTACATTTGACATTTCAAAAAAGGTAAACACAGTTTAATCAAGAAACAAATACGAAGAAGCGGTTTTATCAGTATAAAACACAATGATTGGTTAGGATCCTGAGCTGTTATTGGCTGAAACCACAAAATCTGACTGTATTGACAGATGAAAAAAATAATCAGCAGAAAACTGTTGTAGGTATGTTTCTTTGGCATATGATTTAGCTCCCTTCCAATATCATTCTATATTAGTAGAGGTGAAGATGATAATTTTTTACTAACTATTGTAACCAATCAAATTACTTAATTTAGAGTCATGTGTCAAATTTCATCCAATCAGCTATGGATTACAGCGATAACACCCTACATGTGGTGTTTTCAGTTTGGTGTTTTCAGCAAGTCAAGTTTTTGATTAAAAATTAATTAAACGTCAAACTGACAACTAGTTTAAAAATGTTTAAATCTACAAAGTAAAAAATTATCTTATCGAATACCCCTCGGGCCTTGATAAATCCTCAAAATTTTGTCATAGAGAATCCTTCAAGCGTGTTGCTTAAGGATAATAGCCCTCGGCCTTCGGCCTCGGGCCATTATCAAGCAACACGCTTTCAGCATTCTCTATGACAAAATTATCTCGGTATTATCAAGGCCCTAGGGGTATTACTACTGATAATACCTCTAGGCTATATTCATCCTGACACACAAAAAAAGCACACAGAAACAGAAGTAAACAATAAATTTCTGAAAAACGTAAGATATGCTACATAAATAACCTCAATTTTAGAATAACGACACAAAAAACAGGTTCAATTGAGTCTAAATACTTACATTATATTATGGTAATTTCCAAATCAAAAACCTCAAACAATCACAAAAAGTCTTAAAATACTACAAATAAACCATTCACTCAGTATAACTTAATGCACTATTTACCAAAAATTACGCGTTTCGCGTGAACAGCTGATCGACGTGTGGCGCCGCCATCGGTAATTATTTGTCTCAATTGAGTAGTTACCATTGTCAGCCCTACCCTTTATGCAATCCTCGAAGTTGTCAAACA
Organism: Crepidodera aurea; assembly: GCA_949320105.2. Classification (NCBI taxonomy): domain Eukaryota; kingdom Metazoa; phylum Arthropoda; class Insecta; order Coleoptera; family Chrysomelidae; genus Crepidodera; species Crepidodera aurea. Next base: position 92,993,927 of record OX439473.1, on the reverse strand, counting down.
CTTTTGTGTCAGGCTCTGCCTCATCTAAAACATTCAAGTATTCGATTATTTTGATTATAATAAAGCTCCCTATTCCTAATAAATCAAAACTAATTATTCTATGAGGTTTTTACAATTACTAATTTAATAAAAAAAAATGATGTTAACAATATTTTAAATGAAATTAAACTTGCGACACAAACAAAAATTTAGAAAAGGAAAGGAAAAAGTTTCAACGTTCAACATTTGTCACTGGAGATTTATATAAGAAAGTGTTAAAAAATTATACCATAAACTTCATAAAATCTTCTTTGTTTCTTATAATTAGGACTTTATTATTCTTGGAAATATAAATTTTGGTATAAATGTTTACATGAGTTACATAAATATATTTTACATGGACTATAAAATTATCGGAGCACTGGGCACAAAGACGTGTGACCGGTGCCATAACTACACTCGAATCGGTGTTCCGTGTTCCATTTAAAATAAGGCAGATTCTGCAAATTTTTATTGACAATGTGTGGCCTATTTTTCATACTATATATCACAGGTTGATTTCAGATACATCGTTTGAGAGAGTCGCCAATGTAGAATATTTGATCCAAAATAAATTTTAATAGGACTTGGCATAACTTCATAATTTCAATTATTCTAAATGACGAATATTGGAAAAAAAACTTATCATCCTAAAAATCTCGAAAAAGGTTAATATTTTCGAAATACAAACATGCATAAAGTATCTTTTATTTTTCAAGTAGAAACCGAAAAAGTGATAAAAAATACATGTTGCCATTTAAAAAAAACAAAGTTGGGACCCGCCCAGAAAAAATTGAACACCATGTGTGACTGAATTTTTTTTTATTTTGTCGAGCTCGATCAATAAGGTAACATTATAGAAAATTGTATTCCTATCTCTTTCCTAAATAGAGATATGGAACACGGCACCACTGTTGTAGGTTGCAGGACCCTGAATAAATAGGCATATATTGTGAAAATATATATAATAACATTAAGAATATCAGCTCATACAAATCAACAGTGTGATATTGCCTATTTTTATTAAAAATAACTTTTTAAATGTAATTATGTATAACATTTAACGGAATTAAGGCGTTGGTATACAAACCACCCCATACAATGATCCCATACTTTAATACCGATTCCACAAAGTGCCTTGTAAACCATTAACAAATTATTTTTTTCATGCATTTGGTGTTGGTGGAGGTCGAAAACGATATCCGACACCACCACGTGCTCAGCATCTTCGAAAATGAGGGGAAAGTGTGTTTTTATACAGGGAGACCTTGTAAAGCGCGAGTTATGGAATGCTGACCTCCTTAATCAGCACGGTCAACGTACATACACCGGGACAACGACATGCAGAGTCAGCGAATAAAATAATATAAAAGAACTGTTACTAATTAATAATTTTAGTCTGATATAAATATAATTTTTGAAATATTAACTTTGTAAAATTTATAATCGAAGTAAATAAAAGTATAGTTTTAAAAAAAGTGATCTTTAACTGAGATTACGTAATTGGCGCAGTCAGTAGGATAGTGGAAGAGTCTTTGAAGATCCTCGTCGCTTTCAAGCGTTTATCCACTATCTCCCAGGAACCAGCCCAGAGGGAAAACCATCTGAGAGTTCACCCCATGAAGCCGGACCAAGGAATTCAAAAAGAAGAAAGCAAGACATCAGGAATGCACTTTTGCATCATCTGCATCTTGTAAGCAATCTACAAATTTATGGCAGATTCCTCTTTGTTAGAATCTTCTGACACGGAGCTAGATATAGATTCCATACCAAGTTTAACCGACTTCAACCTTAGCTCTGAAGAGATAGATTTAACGAATCAATTTACTAGTTTAAATATATCCATAGACGACTTAGACGACATACCTACAAACATGACTACACCACTTTTCGATGTCAAGAACCTGTGCATCATCCCAGAATACGACGGAAATCCAAATGGATTATATGAATTTATCAAAGTATCTACACTGATCCTCAACCACTACTACGATCGTATCAATCCAACCAACATTCAGAATAAATTCCTACTTCATGGCATTACCAGTAAGTTGTTAACAGGAAGAGCGAAAGAAGTCATCTCCATTTACGGCTGTGAATCATGGGACGAAATAAAAAACACACTAATACAAAATTTTGGCGATCAACGCAACGAAAATTCGCTCACCAGAGACCTCGTCAACATGCGACAAGCCCCAAATGAATCTCCAACCCAATTCTACGTGAAAATAATGGGACTCCTAAATTGTAATTCTAACTATATTGAAGTACACGAAGGAAACATCGAAATAAAAAGAAGCAAACAAGAATTCTTCCGTCAACAAGCACTAACCACGTTCCTAGCAGGACTTCGAGAACCTATGGGCTCTACAATAAGAGCCATGAGGCCCAACAATTTAGCCAATGCCATACAATACATCCAAGAAGAAAACAACATAAGGTACCAACAGTCAACTTACAACACCAATGAATAATAGACCAGTAAATACCCAACCAACTCGAACCCAGCAGAAGTTTTACCCACAGCCGACGTTTCAACAGCCCACGTTTCAACAACCACCCATATTCAAGGCTGCATCTTTTAACAACCAATGGCAACCAACTGTAAACCAATCAAATCCACAACCCTTCCTCAGACCATCTTTTCAAAACTACCAGAAACCTGTTTTCAACCAACAAAGAACAGAGAGACCTTCCATATTTCGACCACCCAACCATCAGAATGTTTGGTCACCCAGAGCAGGCCCATACAATGAGACTAACTACGAGGACAACGCTAGCTGCAACCCCGAATTCTATCCAGAAGAAACTCCCGCATTCGAAACACAAGATTTTCTATTCGAAGAAGAAAATTTTCAAGAGGACCCAAGGGAAAACCCAGAAACATAATTGAACTCCACACATTTCCAGATAAAAGGGAACTTCCTTTTATTGAAATCTCCAACCCCCCTCTTAAACTCCTAATAGACACTGGATCCACCAAATCCTTCCTAAATCCTTCAATAGCTCACGAATACTACCAAAACCATATCAAATATGAACATTTTATCGTGTCTTCTATTTTTCAAAACTATTCGCAAAATTATTGCGCTGAAATTCCATCTTTCCTCGAGTTTAACTCACAAAAAAACCTAACATTTTACCTATTCAAATTCCATAAGACATTTGACGGCCTTATAGGCCTCGACAACTTAAAACTTCTCCAAGCCCACTTAAACTTCCCCGATTCAAAATTAGTTACAGAACACTCGATCCTACCAATCAAATACTACGAAACTAACAAAACCCAATTCTACTCAATCCAGCTAGAACCTAACTCAATTACTCGAATCAGAATACCCGTCAAAGAAAATCAAGGAACAATCCTAATACCCAAACAGGAAATTGATGGTGCAGAAATACGAGAAACACTTACCAATGCTCACAACCAATTGGCCTGGACAGAAGCAACAAATAAAACATCAGAGCCAATCCAAATAGCTCTAACAGAACCCATCAACAGTAAAACTATTAACATGGACGAATATCACATCTATTCCATGGTTACATTCCCGCAACAAGACCCAAAGCAAGACATCGATCATTTAATTAAAACAGATCATCTAAATCTTGAGGAAGAAGAACACATTCGACGACTGTGCAAGAAATATTCGGATATCTTCCACCATCCAGATGCTACACTTACATTTGCAAATGAAGTTAAACACCACATAAAAACAAAAGACGAAATACCGGTTTATACCAAATCCTATCGTTACCCACATATCCACAAAGAAGAAGTTAGAAAACAAATATCCTCGATGTTAGAACAAAATATTATAAGACCGAGTCAATCACCATGGTCTTCACCAATATGGGTCGTAGCCAAGAAACCCGATGCTTCAGGAAAGATCAAATGGAGAAACGTAGTTGACTACAGAAAGGTTAACGATAAAACCATTGACGACCGCTACCCCATTCCCAATATCACCGATATTTTGGATAAACTTGGACGCTGCCAGTACTTCACGACGCTAGACCTAGCCAGTGGCTTTCATCAAATTGAAATGGCAGAAGAAGATATTGCCAAAACCGCCTTCAACGTAGAAAACGGACACTTTGAATACGCCCGGATGCCTTTTGGACTCAAGAACGCACCCGCTACTTTCCAACGAGTGATGGACAACGTGTTAAAAGGACTCCAAAATGAAATATGTCTTGTCTACATGGATGACATCATCGTATACTCCACTTCACTTCAAGAACATATGGTAAACCTGGCAAAAATATTCCAACGCCTACGGGAAACCAGGCTGAAAATACAGATAGAGAAATGTGAATTCTTGAAAAAAGAAGTTAACTTCCTAGGCCACTTAATTACACCCGAAGGAATTAAACCCAACGCAGAAAAAATCAGAGCCATAGTCAACTACCCTATACCTAAAACAACCAAAGAAATCCGAGGATTCCTAGGTCTCCTAGGATATTACCGCAAGTTTATCAAAGACTTCGCTAAACTCACAAAACCCTTAACAGTATGCCTGAAGATAAATTCGAAGATCGAACACACTCCAGAATTTCTCACATGTGTCAACACCGGTAAGAACTTACTAACCAATGAACCACTGCTCCAATATCCAGACTTCACAAAGACCTTTAATCTTACGACGGATGCCAGCAACTATGCAATTGGAGCCTTACTCTCACAAGGTCCCATAGGTAGCGATAAACCGATAGCCTACGCTTCTAGGACCCTAAACGAAACCGAAATAAGATATTCCACAATCGAAAAAGAAATGCTTGCTGTAGTGTGGGCCACCAAATATTTTAGGCCATATTTATTCGGAAGAAAGTTCCAGATTCTATCAGATTACAGGCCCTTACAATACCTCTTTTCTCTAAAAGACCCTAACTCTAAATTACTACGATGGAGACTAAAATTGGAAGAATTTGACTACGAAGTAATTTACAAAAAAGGAAAGGCCAACACAAACGCAGACGCTCTCTCCAGGATAGAAGTACACACTAAAGAACTCCAAGACCTAGATACACAACTCAATGAAATTTTCAAAGACCTTGAAACCATCGATGACGATACCTGGTCAATGTACAACAACCCAGACGAAAACCGGATAATAGATGAAATTGTCCAAGAAGAAACTGGAATGATTACCACAGATGATAACCAAAACAGTAACATTGAAGATGATAAGGATGAAACGAGACACACCGCAGTTGAAAATCCCATCCTAGGCATTCCAATCTCAGAAAAACCACTAAACTGCTATAGTAACCAAATTATCTTTAAAACAGTCAATTACAACCCACGCTCTCCTATTACATCAGAAACATTTCCAAACAAAAAACGAATCCATGTCCAACTTGGAAACAACGATTTGCAAACTGATGTCATAAAGATTTTTAAAGAATATCTCCACCCGAAAAAGAAATATGGTTGTTTATTCGAAAGTGACGAACTCTATATTTTTATAAGCAACGTTATCGGGAAAAACTTCAAGAATAACGCATACGATTTAATCAAATGTAATCAACTACTAGAAGATATAAACAATCCAGAAAGGCAAAAAGAAATCATAAGGACCTACCATCAAGGAGAAACAAATCACCGAGGCATAATCGAAACAGAGCGCCAAATCAAGACGAAATACTTTTGGCCCAGCTTACGAAAAGATATAGAGGATATCATTAATTTCTGCGATATATGCCAGGAAAACAAGTACGATAGAATTCCACCCAAGCCGAAATTTATGTTAACACCTACACCAACAAAACCCCTAGAAATAGTCCACATCGACACATTTCAAGCAAATGGTCAAAAATTCCTAACCGTCGTCGATGCATTTTCAAAATACGGTCAAGCTTACCCCATAGAAGGAGCAAACGCCGTCAACGTTTTAAATGCCCTTTTGATTTTTTGCACCCACCACGGACTACCATCAATGATCGTCTCAGACAGTGGAACCGAATTCAAAAATGGCGTTATGCAAGATTTCATAAATACCCATAAGATTTCAATCCACTATACTACACCCGATAGCCCACAATCCAACGGGATCATCGAAAGGTTCCACTCCACACTGGTAGAACATCTAAGAATTCTTCGAAACACCAAGAAGTCCCTATCCATAAAAGAACAAATACCCTACGCAATCCTTGGGTATAATAACTCCATCCACTCAACAACCAAATTAAAACCTATCGAAGTATTAAATGGACATCTAAATTCAAGAGATCCCTTTGATATAGACATCAACAGAACTTTGTTGAATAATTATGTCGAACAACATAGGGACAAAACAAAGGAAAGCTATAAAGAAATCAACGAACACATATACAACAATAAAAAGACTACAATTGAAAAGAGGAATGAGACAAGGCAAACGCCTATCGTATACAAACCTTGTTCGAAAATATATACAAAAAGAACTCTTAAAAGAAACAAACTACTACCAAGATTTACTTCGAAAACGGCTCAGACAAATAACACAGCTACGATAGACACACCAACAACAACAGTTCACAAGAAAAATGTCAGATATCCAGTAAGCAAAACAACTAATAATCAAATTTGTCCACAGATTTCCTCTTCTGAGGGGAGAAGAAATCATAATCCAGGATCTGAAAGACAATCCAGGAATTCTTCCCCTAAACCTGGGACAAGCAAAGATCCGTAGCAGCACCCACGACTTTATCCATTACTTCTCACTACTACCCATAGCCCAAGAAATCGAATCAATTGAAACCCAGTACAATGCCGTTACCAAAGCAATTCAAGATGGACTAAGCTACCCTTACTTTAACAGTCTGCAAAACTTTGACCAAGCCCTCCAATACACGCCAAAAACCACACAAGAAAAGTTCTTTGCTATCTGCCCATCCGATAGACAAAAACGAGGATTAATAGACGGTCTAGGTACCTTAATAAAAACAATTTCCGGTAATCTGGACCAAGAGGATGCGAGAAAATACAACATGGCTATCACAACATTGAAAACAAACCAGGAAAACATAATAAACCAAGTAAACCGCCACATGAGCCTGAATAAAAGAGTTATGGAAAAATTCAATGAAACAATTTCTCTTCTTACTCACAATCAAGAAAATATCGCCGAAGAAACAAAAAGGATAGGAACAGAACTTAACAAATTCGTATATAACTTTAACCATTACCTACAAGCAAGAAATGTGCTGGACCAACTCAATATAGCGCTGCAAATCATGCTACAATTACTTAACGACCTAGAAGAAGCACTTACATTTGCGAAAATTAATGTACTGTTCAACAACCTGATCAGAAGGGAAGAACTTTTATGGACCGTCGAAAAATTACTAGAACATCATTCCAAAGAACAAATCTTATACGATGAAAGAGGCGATATATCCAAATACTACGATGTTATAACGGTAGATGCCTACTACACTAATTACACCATTGTCTTTATCCTCCACTTTCCTATACTTAACCCCGATACGTTCACTTATTATCATCTATTTTCAGTCCCTACGCAAAACTTCTCAACGATCATCCCTCCTGCCCCTTACCTCTTAGTAAATTCAAAGTCTTTCCAATACTTAAACCTACCATGTAAAAATCTTGTACCAAAATACCTCTGCCAAGAAGAATCCCTTCAGAGAACACTGGGAACCAAGGACTGTATAAATCAAATCTTACAACTTAATAACGAAGAAGCTTACTGTGAATACGTACCAGTACAGATAAACAGTGCAATTATCCAAAAAATATCCGAAGCTCACAACATAGGAATATTCCCAGATACAACTAAAATAACAACCCATTGCTCTACAGATAAAATAATGGTCCTCCAAGGAACGTTTCTAATCAAAGTACCATCCAACTGCGAGTTCAGAACCGCCAATCAAGGATTTACTAATTCGAAAACAACCATCCTCGAGGAGCCTCTCACCCTGCCAAGAATCAAAACTATTAGAAAAGGGATATCACCAAAAATAAAGCCTCTTAAATTATCCCGAATCCCACTAGACGAACTTCAAAAGGTAGTAAAAGAAGAAAATCACCTACAACCCATAGAGACAGAGCCACAATGGAACCCTAGCCACAACCACTACTGGATGACCCCAGTATACATAGGCGTTACAATCCTACTTATATACATCGGTTACAGAACCAAAAAGAGATGGAACAAAAAACTAAATCAACGAAGAACCTCAAGCGACAAGGACAATAGCAAAGTTTTGTTCGTCCCTTACAAAACTTCCCCAGGGGATGAAGAAGTTATGGAATGCTGACCTCCTTAATCAGCACGGTCAACGTACATACACCGGGACAACGACATGCAGAGTCAGCGAATAAAATAATATAAAAGAACTGTTACTAATTAATAATTTTAGTCTGATATAAATATAATTTTTGAAATATTAACTTTGTAAAATTTATAATCGAAGTAAATAAAAGTATAGTTTTAAAAAAAGTGATCTTTAACTGAGATTACGTAATTCGCGTTTAACCCCTCTAGGGGGTGATCTTTGGACGTTTTTAAGGGATTGCCGGGGGGGGGGGCTAAATTGGCCCTGTCCGAAAAATTCGGGTGTCACTCCGACTCCTGACCTCCACTAGATGTCAAACACTGCGAATGAAGGAGTTTAATTTATTTGGACTTTTTTGAAAGCACCGCATGTGCATGTATAAAAAAAAACAAATGATTCCATGTCATAAATAACCTCTAATAATATCACAGAGTACTCCATCTAATAAGAGGCGAAAGCTTGATGGTTACTTTGATGTTGGATAGACACAATATTGAGAGGAAATACGTCACAGCATTGACACAAATACTACTTGAGATACACTGAGAAAAGTAACATGTATTGATTCAAATTCTTACAAACCGAACTACACTAAAAAATAATAGTGTTGATGAATATCCTCCCCGTTTAGTGTAGTCGATCTGGCGAAAAAAACCCCGATTTCATAGATTGGATGTCCCTCTTTCACGTGATCACTATATGAAAGCTAAGGGAGTTGTGGAAAGGGGTAAATTAACATATGGGAAAAGATATGGGAAATCGGGTTTTCGCATGTAACTCGCTGGGTTTTATTCGGTTCGAAACGACTTGTAGTTATAAATTAAAGGGCTCGCGAAAACGCATAAAATAAATTTCATGGCGCCGCGCCGTCCTGACTTCCAGGTACATAGGAGGCTTATCCCTACCAGAGATGTTTCTTTTAGGACATCCCTGCAATGTTTTTATTAAGATGTTCTAGAAACATCATTTTTTATATTTTTTAACAATTTTTTTTCATATTACTTATATTTAGTAATTGATATTTAATCTGGTTAAACAGTTGTAAAATTTGATACACTGATAGTTAAAAAATTTAAATGCAAATAAAAATTATTGTATTTTTCAGACACCTACCTATTAAAAACAATTACTGAATATGTACAATAAGATTTCCTAGGTACTTTACGTCATTATTTAATAAACAACTATTCGTTGATGTAATAATGAGTTGCCCAGTGTAATTATTGATATTCCCGCTATTTATCAGTTAACGATGATTGGGTTACTCTGCGGCTGCACGCGGCGTATAGTTCTAGTTCGGCCATTTTATGGTATGTTTACTTTGTTATCGTGGCGATTGTGATTTTATTATGAAGTTAGTGAAACATATTTTTATTTTTACGATGGAGTCCCGAGAAAACAGAAAGCTTTTAAATAAGCTGAAGATTCTAAAATTAACCCAAAACTAAGTGAAGAAGACTAATGTTAACATGTTAGAGAGTCTTCGTATAATTGTATATATAGTCTGTACAAAAACCACACGGTAGGTTAGGCTTGCATATCAAGTGACTTTAATTGGTAATAGTTATGTTGAAAATTGAAGGTACAGTTTTTTGCCCAGCTTGGTGGAAATACTACTTATGAATCGATTGGACCTGCATTGCACCAGTAATTGAGGACTCGTTAGCAGAGCAGTTTTCCTTTATGTGAAAAATACCTTTGGGACGACCCTTTTATCAAAAGCAGTAATTGGTAATTATTACTTCCCGATTATTAAATTATAGTAATTTAAAATTATTCTAATTTAATTCTGAAATTACAGTGATTTACATTATGAAAAATAAAAAAAAGTCCTAATTGTTTATAACGTAAATCACTGTAACTTTGTAACTTTTTTGAGACAAATTCTTAACACAGTTCATGTTTAAAGTCATCCTTTCAATATGTTATCCTCTGACACTAATATAGATTTAACTAGAGGTTAAATAGTGTGTTAAATTTAACTTGCGATTTCATGAAAAAAAAAACACGGTTTTTTACATCACTAATTTATGTATAATTATTTTAGAAGCTGCACAGAAATCAGGTCATGCGTCCAACAAGGAAACTGAGCTAAGAATTGGTGATTGGCTGAGAAGAGCAAAAGAACGCAATCTTAGAATACAAATGAAAAAAAATAAACTCAATGGTAATTCAATTGTTTTTTGAATAAATTTTTTTTAAATCATTTTTGTTTAATTTTTTAGTATTTACACTCCTAGGAGTGTAAATATGTGTGGTAAAGGTGAAATATTATTTGTTCTCATATCCCAAGGGGAAATATTATTTGTTCTCATATCCCAAGGATGTTTGATTAAGGTGCCCTGGATGTTTGTAGTACGTCCCGGGTCATCCTACAAACACCCCGACGGGATGTTTGTACGACATCGCAAATGAGGACATGGCTGTTGCCAGAGACATCCCAGGAACATCGCGAGGGAAATAGGGATGTCTCAAGAGATGTTTCTATTGTCCCATATGTATGTTTCTAAGATGTCTTACAGATGATTCTGTGTTATTAGGGATTTGACCATCATGATCAGGTTAAGCGACCCAAAACACCTCCTTGGTACTGAAATTCGTATAATTCTGATGTTTTTTGTGCAAGATATGAATTTTTTCTTCAACACTTGGAAAGAAAAATGCACCTTTTGATGCAGCGATGCAATTTCAAAAAAGTACAATATCAAAATATGACACAAAATTTCTAGACAAGCTAACGAAGCGAGTGCAAAAAATTCCATCTCAATCCGACTTACGCTGCGGACACACAGAACGATTTTGGACGTACGATAAAAAGTCGTGCCGTGCTATGTGAAAAATTCCATGCATATCTTCTCGCCACTAAAGGAATGTAGACGTCATGACTTTTTATCGTACGTCCAAAATCGTTGTGTGTCCGCAGCGTAACTGCACCAAAGTTCCGGATCTGGGCTATTTTTGTGTTAAATTTACTCGACTATTTGGTTTACCTTTTTTTGAATGAAAAGACAGCATTGACAGTATGACATTACTGGAGAAACTTGAACTTGATTGCATTCACGGCATACATAATTTTAGTATAGTATTCCTTACAATTTCTGAGAAAATGAAGAGTTTAGTATTTTGGTCTATACCTATTGAATAAACACTTTTTTTTTCAACGATCTTAGTTCAGATATTTACTGGCAGCATTTCTCATTTTCGGCCAGTAATTACCCGCAAAACGGCAATACCGCGACAATCGGAATAACGGAAATGATAATCGACATTGACAGTGGACTACTTAAATCGCGCATGCGCATACAAGTTTGTTATCAGGGAAACAGCTTTCTTTCGCCTCTTGTTAGATGGAGTACTCTTTGATAATATTGAGTCTTTGCGTTGTCAAAAGTTGACATTTTAATAAAACTACAAATCAAAATTCAGGTTTGATATGCCTCAGATTTAAATTTTTTTACATATATACGATTAAAATTTTTCTAATGTTTTCACCGAAAATTATCCCATTTTTAAAAAGAAACCGTTGTTGGATGTTAGATCATGTAAAAAAATTTTCAACAGAATTACCTCCCAAAAACACTGTAGTAACCATTTTAAATGCTAGCACAAATATAGGAAGACATCTAGCATTGCTGCTGAAGCAAAGTCCGCACATAGAAGAACTTAGGTTGTATGATAAAGATAGCATCGTGTGTTCTATAGCTGAGGATTTAAGCCATATCGATACTAAACCCGAAGTTAGGTCATTCGGAGGACTTGAAGTTATGAAACATGCAGTAGACGTAAGTAAAGAAAAATTAGGAGTATAGCTCACAATAGTCAAAAATACTAATTTTATTATTTGCAACGGAAAAAATCTACTATCGGGGCTCAGCTTATAATTTAACATATTTACCTGAAATATTACTGTGTACATCAATCTACCCAGACCTGACCTATCTTGTACCTTGTGTCTTTTGGTTTTAATATATATTGTCTCGATATTTTTTTTTACTTTATTTTACCCCGCTCACCCTTATTTACCTACGACATTTTATTGTATTTGGGCCCCTGTTTGCCTAGCAATGCCTCTTTCCTTTTTTTTCTATACCCCTCTTTTTTATATCACCACAATATTTATATAAACCTCCTTATAAACATATTTATCTGGTAAGTATTAAAGAAAAGTCGACAATTTATTTTACTTAAAAAATTCATAACTTTTTGTTTTATGAGACCGCACGAAACTGACTGCCAGGGGCGTACCGAGTCGGGGGTGTGACACCCCCCCAAACTTTTGTACCGAGTCGGCATTTTCGTCTGAGTCGGCATTTTCATGCCGTAGTCATCATGCTCGAGAAATATGACTGGGAACCCACTTCCCGTCGTATTGTACAGTCGGCAAATTTTTCTTCACTAGTCGGCATTTTCAACATACAACTAAAATCATAAACTAATTACAGATTCTGTATCTGTAGAGTAGGGAGGGTGAGTTAGTCCCACAGCACTTAGACCACATTTGGCTCATTGTACATCATCTCGAGGAGTTATCCTCCTATGTCATCGTCCATCCTGTCCTTTCCAGGAAAGTGGACAAAACACTAGGAGACATCTCCTTCATATCGGCAGGTGTAGGCCAAGACTCACCGAACACGCACTCTCTCATTGACGATAACTCCGGGCAATCGCATAGGACATGCTTGACCGTTTCGTCTTCCTGTTCACACATCCTGCATAGAGGTGTGTCCACTAGCCCCATTGTATGGAGGTGTTTCCTTAGTTGACAGTGGCCAGTCAGAAATCCTAACGTAGGTTTTTCCTGGTCATCGCTAAGTATTTCTTCGACGCCAGCTTCCCAACCTCCTTGACGTGCAGGTCCAGAGGGGTCAGACCAGTAATTAATTCCATTGCCACGGGACTAATCACAGGTTAAAAAGTAAAAAGACAAACAATGAACACAACGTCAAGGTGGCCGAATTTAAGAGCTCTTCAGCTCTTTTAAGGCTCTTTAAGCAGTAACCCCGCATATCTCATCTTTTGGCCAAATTGAGTTATGCATATCGTTCGATTCGAAATTTCACGGGGAATCTACTGATAACATCAGTTTTTCTCTAGTGTCTACCAGGAGCGCTCCAATCGCCAACAACTCAAAGCAGTCCCATAAGAACCTGTTGAACCAGTAATCAGTTTTTCTTCTTTCCTGTAAACTTCACAAAAATCAGATATGCGGTGTTGCTGCTTAGACGACGATATCGCATTCGGAGTAACGCGGGCTCCACACATGGGACCCAACGTTGGCTCATTTTCGCGCTATCTGTTAAATTCTGAAAGAGCATCCACACATTGGAGCCAACAAACATGCGACTGCCGTAATATAACCTCACATTATAATAGGAAATAGGAACATGTCTGACCAAGAAATTGCTGTGGGTGCGATTGCTTCACAATCACACAACAACAATAGAAATAATTTCACGCTGAAATGACAGTATTGACGCCAATGTGTGGTCGGCAACACGAATATTGGGGCCAATCCCTTTGATGTGTTGTCGAAAAACCGACAAGAGACGGCCAACTTCCAACGTTGGCGCGAATCATAAAAACATTGGCGCCAACATTAGCTCCAACGCTATTTTGTCGGTACACACATTGGACGAATGCTGTTGGCGACAACGTTGGGTCCCATGTGTAACAGCAAAGTATGTCGTGTTCGCCGAGTAGGGGTCAGAAAACTGATCTTTTCCAACAGATTGTCGCACGAGATCTCTCCGTTGAGCAATTTAAAAAGGAACAAAAGAAGAGACTGTTTCCTTCTTTCTTCGAGTGACTGCATACCATATAATAATAAAAGCGTTTCGTATGAAGAATTTTGGCATGTGGCACGTGTAGATAGGCATCCAGACTACAGCACAGTATTCAAGAATGTTTCGAACCAGAGAATTGTATAGAGCCATAATGGACTTATTCTTGTAATGAAATTTTTAGGGGTTATATGTTCTTTTTAAAATTCATCACTAAAAATGTAACGATAATCAGTTTTTTATATATTATATTTTAATGGTTTGTTTCTTGTTTAGGATGCAGATATAGTAGTATCAGTAGGAGGTAACAAATCTGCACCGAATGAAACTGCAAGAAAGTTATTTGAGAAAAATTATGAGGATGTTAGGAAAGCTGCTATGCACATGATTGAATTCAATCCGGATGGATTTTTCTGTATAGCTAGGCCACCAGTAGAAGCGTTGGTACCAATGGTGTCTGAGGTAAATAAAAATTGATGCTATCAAAAAAATCAAACGTTATAATTACTATAGACCATCGATGGTATGATAGCAAATAATATTATAAGAATCCTGCTATAATAAATCATTTCATACCATTATCAATATTCATAAATGATCACAGGTATTTAAATTTTTTTAGAATAATCGTTAAAAAAAGGTTAACCCTTTCATTGCCAGCAACGCGCCTAGCGCGTTGTGTTAGGTTTCATGATTCATTTTATGGTTGTACAGGGTGGCCAAATAAGAATTCGAGGTACTGTATCTTGGAAACCATCCATCGTAGAGGCTTGCCGAAAAAAAGTCATTACTAAAACGACCAAGAGGAAAACCTGGAAAATATTTTCAAGTTTCTGAAATGGCCGCTAGGGGGCGTAACTGCGATCTTGAAGCTAAGAAAGTGATGTTTCTGCGAATTCCGCTATATCAACCTACCAAAAAAATACCTGATCTTTAAAGTAGAGGATAATCTGAACCTTTTTGGTTTAACAATTTTTGTTATATCTCTAAAAATAAAGTGGTGGGGGGTATTCAAAAGTTTTAGTAAAAAACACCCTGTATATTCTAAACGGCTGAGCCGATTTTAACAAACTTGGGCTAGTTGAAAAGAGCTATTCTTGGGCTACAAATGCTATAATATTTGAAGTTTTGTTAGTTTCAGATGTCGCCGCTAGAGGGCTTTTTTCGACATCTCGTCAGAAATGGTTAATTTTCTCAAAAAAATTAAACGCATTGGTATGATTTCTTTTTCATGAAAAAGTAGCTAAATGATGCCTAAACAAGCTCCCGAAAACCGCATCTCGATATCTTGTTCCTAACCTAAAATTTTATACGGAAATCCCTTAAATTTTTATTTTTTAAACTAATTAATTCCTTTTATTATGTAAGTTGTGGCCCTAAAAAGGACCGATTTAAAAAAGAAAAGTTTTTAGTGCCCCCGTAAATGCTCTAAATTCTGATCATCACGCTCTATGCATTGCTGAAGCCTCTCATGGGTAGACAAACCTGCACCTTCAATTTCGGCTCTCGGTATGTTACGTAATGCATTAACGAATCCGGTTTTTCATATGTATCTGGTCGTAGGTTGAGTCTCAAAATCAAAACAAGTTAAGTCTGGTGATCGCGCAGGCCATGGAAACAGACTTCCTCTTCCAATCTACCACTGTTGGAATACTGCATTAATATGGTCTCGCACAATAATAGCATAATGTGCTGGGCAACCATTCAACTACAAAAACAAGTTTTGACGTGTTTCCAGTGAAACATCTTCCAACAACAACGGTAATTTATTGGCCAAAAAGTCAAGAAAGATATTGTCACTTAGGGATTGCTAAAAAAAAATAATTCTGCCTCCCAGTATGCCACACCACACATTTAAACTCCAACGTCCTTGGTGCTGAACTTCACGCAACCAATGCGGATTTTCTGCGGACCAATAATGCATATTGTGCAGATTTTAAAGGTGGCTTCATCGGTCCAAAGAATTAGAAATAAAAATTCTCCGTTATTGTGTGAGAGCATATTAATGCAGTATTACAACAGTGTTGGATTGGAAGAGGAAGTCTGTTTCCATGGCCTGTGCGATCACCAGACTTAACTTGTCTTGAATTTTCAGACTCAACCTACGACCAGAGAGATACGAAAAATCGGATTCGTAATGCATTACGTAACATACCGACAGCCGAAATTGAAGCAGCAGTTTTGTCTACCCATGAGAGGCTTCAGAATTTCGAGCATTTACGGGGACATTAAAAACCTTTCTTTTTTAATTCGGTCCTTACATAATAAAAGGAATTAATTAGTTTAAAAAATAAGAATTTAAGAGATTTCCGTATAACATTTTCTTTGGCCTACATTTTAGGTTAGGAACAAGATACCGAGATGCGGTTTTCGCGAGCTTGTTTAGGCATCATTTAGCTACTTTTTCATGAAAAAGAAATCATACCAATGCATTTAATTTTTTTGAGAAAATTAACCATTTCTGTCGAAATGTCGAAAAAAGCCCTCTAGCGGCGACATCTGAAACTAACAAAACTTCAAATATTATAGCATTTTTAGCCCAAGACTAGCTCATTTCAACTAGACCAAGTTTGTTAAAATCGGCTCAGCCGTTTCGAATATACAGGGTGTTTTTTACTGAAACCTTTGAATACCCCCCACCACTTTATTTTTAGAGATACAGCAAAAATTGTCAAACAAAAAAGATTCAGATTATCCTCTACTTTAAAGATCATGTATTTTTTTGTTAGGTTAATGTAGCGGAATTCACAGAAACATCACTTTCTTAGATTCAAAATTGCAGTTACGCCCCCTAGCGGCCATTTTAGAAATATTTTCCAGGTTTTTCTCTTGGCCGTTTTAGTAACTTTTTTTTCCGCAAGCCTCTGCGATGGATAGTTTCCCAGATACAGTACCTCGCATTCTTATTTGGCCACCCTGTACTATTCATCTGGCAACAACAACAAAGACTGTTTGTGTGAAGGCACACAGTAGACAGTCAGTATTGTGTGCCTTCACAAACAGTCTTTGCTATTGTTGCCAGATGAATAGTACAACCATAAAATGAATCATGCATAGCACGCGCGAGCCGCGTTGCCGGAACATTGGAATTGGCCTAATATTTTAGGTGGCAGTCAAAGGGTTAATCGATTTTTTCCAGATTCATAATATAATATCAAATAAACAGTATGCTTTATTCAGGGTTCAACAACTCAGTGTTTGGTAATTGACTTTAAATAAATCATCGAAGTGTTTATCAGTATTTCCTGATTTGGCCAAAGCATTTGATACAGTTGCATATGATTTTTTTTTTAAAATTAGAAAACTACGGTATTTGAAGCTCAGCACTGTTCCTTCTTCCATAAGATTATCTAAAAAATCGAGTTCAACGAGTAAAAATAGGAAATAACATCATCTCCGAAGCTATGGTAAAATCAGGCCTGACGAAAGGAGGGGGGGGGGTAACAGGGGGATTCCCCCGGGCCCGCAGTTTTCGATGGGGCCCGAGCCCGTACGAAAAATCCCTGTTCCCAGTATGTTTCACTTTTGTAATGTGATGGGCTACTAATTTTAAAAATTCTATAGGGGCCCGTAATTTTTACCCCCGGGCCTGATTTTTCTCTCTACGGGCCTGGGTAAAATTGGGTGCTAGATCCATTTCTGTTGTCACAAAAATAAATAATTTTCATGACTGAAATCTACAGGGTGTCCCGTTGGTAAACGGAAATATTTTAAAGGTAGGTAGAGGGCACAAAGGCGGTTCAAAATAACCCATATATAATGGGTCTCTTAGCTTCCATAACCGAGTTACAGGGTATTTTATCAATTATGCATAATTATTCATTTGGCCAGAACTTTTGAGTCACTTAGTACATCTTTTTCATTTTTGGCATACAGCTTACACTTCTCACGAATAATGTACTGAAATATTGAGAGATATGAAAATCCAGGTTCGGCTTCAGGAAAAATTGAAACATATTAAAAATATCAAAACAACACCCTGTATATCACAATTTTAATTTTTCCATTTTAGATTGTACAAAGGGGAAAAAACTGAATTGAAACAAGTTGTTGTTTTTATCCCGCCACCGATTCGAATTGGAAAATTTTGAAAGTCAAAGTAAAATTTTCATCTAATTTAGAAAAAACATATTAGGAAACTCATTTTTTCTTTAACAATTTCAAAAATTCACTTCGCGTCATTTACCTATTTCTTGTTTATTCGGCTTAAAATAATTTTACACTGTACTGGTGTACCTGCAGGCCCGTACTTAGGGAAAAAATTTAATTAGGTATTTATTTTTTAAACGCCCAGTATAAAGTAAAGCGGGACAATAAACGCTCATAATAACTATGTAACTAACAAACATTTATTATTAATTAAAGAAATTGCTCAAAATGTCCACTATTTTGTTTTTTTTGAAACAAAGTAAAATTTTAGAGAAAAAAAAAGAGAAATTATTTTTTTTATCGTTTAATATTCAAAATGGATTTATTTTCGACATTTAGACAGTCCTATATTAATCATATTTTTATTATTTGTCCGTTTTAACACCATTTTAAGTAATATTGCAGGTCCGTACTTTAAACAAAATACTAAATTGATTACTTTTCGATCGCCTCGTATACTTTTATTTTAGCGTAGTGGATACCTGAAATCCAAGGTGTATTCTAAAGAAATAAGGAAGCCTGCGAGAAATTGAGAAATAAATCCATTTATTATAAGAAAATCAGTAAGGGACATTTAAACGTGCAAGAAAGTGCATAAGACAAAATAGTGGTCATTTTGAGCAATTTCGTTAATTATTAATAAATGTTTATTAGTTACCATAAGCGTTTATTGTCCCGCTTTACTTTATACTGGGCGTTTAAAAAATAAATACCTAATTGAATATTTTCTCCTAAGTACGGGCCTGCAGGTACACCAGTACAGTGTAAAATTATTTTAAGCCAAATAAGCAAGAAAGTGAATTTTTAAAATTGTTAAAGAAAAAATGAGTCTCATAATATGTTTTTTCTAAATTAAATGAAAATTTTACTTTCACTTTCAAAATTTTCCAATTCGAATCGGTGGCGGGATACAAACAACAACTTGTTTCAATTCAGTTTTTTCCCCTCTATTTAAATCTAAAATGGAAATATTAAAATTGTGATATACAGGGTGTTGTTTTGATATTTTTAATATGTTTCAATTTTTCTTAAAGCCGAACCTGGATTTTCATATCTCTCAATATTTCAGTACATTATTTGTGAGAAGTCTAATCTGTATTCCACAAATAGAAAAGATATACTAAGTGATTCAAAAGTTCTGGCCAAATGAATAATTATGCATAATTGATAAAACACCCTGTAACTCGGTTATGGAAGCCAAGAGACCCATTATATATGGGTTTTTTAGAATCGCTTTTGTGACCTCTACCTACCTTTAAAATATTTCCGTTTACCAACGGGACACCCTGTATGTTATGCAGACGATACCAGCATTAACAATTACTGGAAAAAATTAGAAATATATCAAATTGCAAATATCTAGGAGTTGTGTGTTGGATCAACATATGAGATGATCGAACCATTAATAATAACACACGAAGGTGAAATTTTTAAGGTAGTTTTCTATATTTTTGCAAACTTTGATTTCGTTATTAAAGTGAAGATGGCTTGGCTCTCCTCGTTCTTGATACACTTGATATAACGCAACCACTTTTATCAAGAACGAGGTGAGTCGAATTCATTTTCAGACATCCTTTAAAGATAGGATGTCGAGCTTGTCTGCTTTTTACTGATGAGGCACAATAATGCCTAAGAATGGCAAGCTCCTTTAATGACAAAATCGAAGTTTTCGGGTTAAAGATTAGTTGTTGAAGTCCAGACGCTGGTGTTTTAATGTCCTTGTTAATGTTTAATGTCCAGTTTTGTCACTCCCAAGGTACTGTTTTGGAATTTTTAAGGTACAAAAAATTCCACCTTCGTGTAATCTAATCTTTGGCTCTGTAGTTAATCCAAAACAACAGAAAAACAATAAAAGTAAATTGCTCCATGGGCTTTAGCAAAAGTTTAGCACCTTCTGAGGTATTTCTATTCCAATTACTGCCATTGGACATTTCTTCAAGAATATCGATCACAATTTTCAGATTCGTTAGTAAAGTATGAACGGAATTATATTTGGTGGACCATCTTCTGTCACTAGATCCGTTGATACCTACCAGTGGCGTAGCCAGGAATTTTTTTCGGAGGGGGCCCACCATTTTTCGTAGATAATACTTACTATAAATACTTTTTCAGCACGGATGGGGTAAATATACAGGGTTAAACCGTCAAACGTTCAGGATCGCTTTTTCAGGAAAAAATAAGATTTTTTATTCCCATAATCCTGGGTCCTAACTTGTTTTGATTTTAGAACAAAAGAGTTTTTTATGAATTGCTCAAAAAACAATTTGGTTGATTTTGATAAAACTTGGCAGGCTTATTTGCGGCAATAATTTAAATATTATTAGACTTAAATTATTAATTCCAGTGACGTTCCACAAGGTTATTTAATTGACTGTTTTTTTTTGTATGTTAGTTACTTTCTTGGATTAAACAGTTGAATACACAAATTTTTTGCTTCTTCAATTTTATTCGTATCTCGCTTAGTTTTTGAGAAAAAAATTAAAAACTCGGAAATAAAAATCTTATTTTTTCCTGAAAACCCGATCCTGAACGTTTAACGTTTAACTCTGGGTCACCCTGTAGGCTATTTAAGTACATTATTTTATTTAACAACAATTCGTTAATTATTAAGATAAGATTAAAAGACAACTAATTATTAATATAAGATTGAACTTTGAATGAGCATTATTCAAAGGCAATTCTGCGAGTTTGTCTGACATCGAAGCTAGGCATGTTAATCAATTGGTAGATGTATTATTCGGAAAATATGATTTCAGTCTTTTCATCGTTGAGAAACTTCGTTCAGTTCGTTCTACAGAGGAAGTGGTAACGGGTAAAACGGCTAAAATTTGGAATAGCGTAAAAATGTTCGGAAACAAACAAGGATCTGCTACATTTAAAGTATCGACTGCACTTTGTGGAAGACAGGAATCTACTTTTTGGTATTTCACTGTCCAAATATCCCATTCACTGCGTAGAATAACCGTGTATATTGTTTGTAAATCATCTGAATATAACTTAATCGCTGGCTTAAAAACGTAAAATAATTATGATTTATATAGTTACCACATTTTCTTATAAACTTATAGAAGTTTCGGAAGAGGGGGCAGACACCCCGCCCCGCTTTGGCTACGTCACTGATACCTACTTACTTTCAATTTCTTTCGGAGTAGCAACCAATTGAGATGGAATTACCGCAGAAGTAGAAGAAGAGTTTATGTTCATACGTGCACCGAATCGCATTTCACGTCACGTATCATTTTCTGGGATTTTGTTCCGTAACATTTGGTGGCGTTAACTAATTGTCACATATACGCCACTCTGAAATATAGCGATTGTAGTCAAGAAAGTATTTATTTTAAATAGAAAATTTCACATTTTGCGCCCGTGGCAAATGCCTCCTTCGCCACGCCCTCAGTCCGGCTCTGTATTCACAAAAGCTATTAAAAAATTAGTAATGAAAAATGGAACAATCTTTTTTATTTTTCAGTCCAAAACTTTTCAACTCTATTCCACTGAAAATAAAAAAACAAACACAAATCTAAAAAAAAAATCAAATCTAAAATAGTATAATTGACTCACAAGAATCACTCACATAGGGCCGATTAATAGATAACCTACCTATTCCTACTCAATTCTCCCAAACGTTAAATTTTTCTTTTCTTTTTTTAGTTATTTTTTGAAACTTATCCATTCCTGTAATGTTCATCACATTATTTTTTGTTTTATTTACTTGTTACATAGAAATATTTTATTGGGAAATTTCTTAAGGAGCCAGTGGTGGATCCAGAGGCAAGCTATGGGGGGTCATCTTTGGGGGGGGGGGGTCATCTGGGGGGGGGTCTCTGGGGGGCATCGTCTAACATGCACCATTTTTTTTTTGTTTACCTACTTGCTCTAATTTTAATTTTTTGCCCCCGCACTCGCATTTACTTTCCCTTCTTTAGAGACCCATGTTAGTATAGAAAGGGTTAAATAAATACGAAGTTTGGGCTCCTGTCAGGAAGCGCGTCTGGGCCATAGCGCTATTGAAAAAAAATAATAATTTAAGACCCTTGGGGCCCACCCTCTGGATCCGCCAATGTAGGGAGCTGACTTTTAAACAGGATATCAGACTTGGAAGAGCTGCTACATTTAAGTATTTCTCATCGCTAGAAATATCAATAAAATAAATTACAAACGAATTAATCACCCTGTGTGCAAAATATTCTAAGGTTTGTACTAAAATAGTGGCGTGTGTTGTAAGGCTTTTTCTTGCCACTAAGAAAAATATTGCCTTACAAGATGACGCTTTAGTACGGAGATTGCTCGAGCGCCAGTTTTTTTATGTGGTATGCTCCACAATCCTTAGAAACGGCCTATTAGGGGCACAGGTAACTTCAGATGGAGATACGGTATTCTCCAGGGGTCTAGTTGACTTCAGACTTAATTATTTTTAATTTATTATATACCTTTAATAACCCTGAAAAGAGGTAAGGTTGGTGAATATAAACCAGGAAATAAATGTGACATTTATATTGTTTTTAGCTATTGTACAAAAAAAATAAAATTTGTTATTATTTCAAAGCCCAACCCTTAAAACCCTGAACAAAAAAAATACTAAAATCAACGTTCGATTTAACGCTAGTGACTGACGGCGGTTACTGTCGGAATGACTCAATCAGACTATAATTAAATTTACCCAATTATTAAATTAAACGGAATAATTCATTAAGTTAAATATTTACATTAAAACGGAGTTATTTAACCTTATTAATTTCTACGATGAAACGACGGAGTTTATCAAAAATTAACGGGAGAGTTAGTTAACTTCATTAACTTTTAGAAATCAATCAAACTACAATAAATAAATTAATTCACAATTATTTATGTTCAGAAAATAAATAAATTAATTCGGGAGAGTTATTATATTTAAAATACGGTCTAACGGATGAATTGATCCTACTTTTCTACTCTGAATTTAAACGGGGACGCGACCGATTCCTAGACTTTCAGCTTAGCCGACATTGACAGTCAATACGATTGACGCCAATGCCAAACTATCGTGAGTAAGGGATTGAAATTGCCTAAGTGGTAATGGGGAGCCTAAATAGAGCTAGATCAATCCCAAAGTTGTCGGAATTTAAAACGGATTTACGGACGAACTCCTAAACTTTCAGCATAGCCGACATTGACGCCAATGCCCAACTAGCGTGAGTAAGGGGCTGAAATTGCCTAAGTGGTAATGGGGAGCCTAAATAGTGCAAAATCAGTCCCCAAGTTGTCGGAGTTTATTAGCGGTTCACGGATGGATTCTTAAGACTTTCAGCTTAGCCGACATTGACAGTCAAAACGATTGACGCCAATGCCCAACTAGCGTGAGTAAGGGATTGAAATTGCCTAAGTGGTAATGGGGAGCCTAAATAGAGCTAGATCAATCCCAAAGTCTTAGAATCTGGAGAGGTAGCTTGTTTTAAAATATAAAATAAATAATTGAAAGCAAAAATATAATTTCGACTTTCAATTAAATAAATCACTACGATCAAAAACCGAAATAAATCAAATAACGTGAAACGTGAAATTAAAAATGCAGAAATAATTAACTTAGTTAATGGAGAAATACTACTATTCGGAAATTATTATCAAAGATTTAAATTATATTTTAAAAGAAAATTCTAAATTTAACGTAAATAATTCTCCAAAAGAAATTAAGGCGTTACGGATCCAGAACTAAATCACTTATTCCCAGAATTAGTAATCAGTAAAACAAACGGACCGAATGCAAATACCGAATCTAAATTACTAATAAAAATTACAAGCAAACTAACTCATAAAACAAAAGAACATTAATAAATCAGTAAACAATAAAAAAAAACTAAAAATGAAAATCTTAATTCCAAACTTTAAATAACTCTCCGTATAAAATAAAACGAATATTATTCCCCACGAAATAAATTTTCCCAAAGAAAATGAACGGAAATCAAAAAGATTAAAACTAAAAGAATCTTTTTCGGCTGAAATATTCAACGCGTTTCTAAGCAAAAATAATTTTAGTCCCAAATTAACACGGTGATAAATTAAATTCAAAACGCGGAAAAAAAAAATCTTATCAGTTGTATACCTAAGGTTTTTATAACGGCGGCGGAAAAATTCGGACTACTGAATATTTTAAATCAACTGGTTAATTTAGATCGGAGAAAGCGAATGAATTCTTATTTGAAAATCGTAAAACATTTGGACTCTGAATAGTCCCTTCTCCGGATAGTTTCCCTACTATTTCTACAAAAGTATGTAACGGTTTCATTTTTTCCCCAGATTCTAAATTATTTTTTGGATGTCCCTGGTATCAATCTTTTTTTATTTTGACAGTAGTGACTGACGTTAGGAATGGATGACAATTCCTAACTGTTCTAGTTTATTGTAATTTTGCGTTTTACTCCAATATATCCACCGTTTTAATTTTAAAAGGGTACTTAATTTTTGGTATGCGTTAATATTTAGATTTTATAGTAAAAATTGTAAAACGAACGTTGACGACAAGTTCGTTTGTATTTTGATTTGGATCTTTTGGAAAGTCGGTAATGTAGATTTTATTTTCGAGTTGCTATTAGGATTGGTCCTAAAGGTCACATGACTGACGCCAAATTTTCCAATTGGTTACGGAAATTCAGAGATTTGGGGAGGATGCGCGGTTTTTGTTTTAAAAAAGGTTGGTTGTCGTGGAACAGCTTTCAAATTTAGACAAGCGTCGGTTTATTTTTTCATTTGGAAGAAGCACTTATATAGTGGCAAATTGCCATCACTAAGTTGTTTGGGGGATTAAAAGTGCCATTCCATCTGCGAACAAATTGTAGGCGACATTTTGGTTTGTTATATACTGTTAAGTATTGGGATAATCGCCTTTGTTCGCTCGACTGTCGTCGGATTATTGGAAAAATTTGCCGTACTTGTAAGACAACTCTACTGCCTAGCTGATTTCTGTTGACTATTGGAAAATTTGATTTGGATTTTATTATTTGGAAACTTTATTTTGGATTTGGTCTACTGGAAATTACTTTGATTTAGATTTGGAACATAGAAGATTTTAGAAGACAAACGGTTTGATAAATTTTTTTTTTTGTATTCTTTCGTCAATGTTTTGTTGAGTTGCATTTTTGTAGTTTTCTTGTTATCGCCCTTAATTTTAAGTGTTTTATCATTCCATTCAGCCTTGGTACCACAGCTAAATGAGAACGTTTCTGTTATTTAGTTGTTTTTGAACCATATTTTTTGTTTTTGAAATTGCCATTTGAACATTTTTATATTTAATCTTCGCACTTTTATATATATTTAATTATTTGTTTGGGATTGGGGTTATTTGTTTTAATAAATCGGTGATATATTGGAGTTTTGTTTTGCATTTACCCCTTTTGTTGGTTTTCAGAGGTAAATTAGGTCAGATAAGCTAATTTAAATCAACTGGCGCCTCCCGAGCACTTTAAAAAAGTAAGTTTTCGATCAATATTAAAAATTGGAACCACGACCGTCTCCACTACAGAGCTACGCCGATAGGCATAAGGTTGAGATCGACAACCCACCTTTATATGTAGCCCTATATTGTTTTATAGGCGTATAGGGCGTTACAAGTATCGCGCGCGCATCCAGCGATTAGGCCGTATTTGTTTCGTTAAAGAATAATTAAAAATGTACTGGGTGAGCTAGCCAAAAATCGAACATTCTATTTAATTTGAAATAAATGTTGATTTAATTTGAAATTGAATGTTAAAAAAAAATAACTTCATTACAGTATGAGTCGGACGAACCAGAAAATATTTTCAGTCGGAATAAGATTACTTCTAACCCCCGTTTTCGAGGATGCTTCACACGATGGCAGTGTTAGAATTTCTTTTTGGAGTTGGGCAACCGTTCAAAACGGCAACAAAAAAACCACCCCCCAGAGTGGTTAGACGCGCTTTACAAGGTTTCCCTACAGAAAAACACACTTTCCCCCGTTGTCGAGGATGCTGAACACGATAGTGGGACTGAATATCGCTTTCGACACCCACCAACCCTTCCACCAGCCAAAATTCACCCCTGTTTTTATCAGCGGCAAAAACGTCTGCCCTGATATTAAAAAAAATCTCCCCTTTCGGGGGAGAGTATTGACCGGCGAAGGAGTTGGTGGGGGTCGGAAGCGACATCCAAAACCACCCCTTGGACATCATCTTCGAAAATGAGGGGAAAGTGTGTTTTCCTGAAGGAAAACCTCTTAACGCGCGTTTATCCCCTCTAAGGGGTATTTTTTTGCCGTTTTGAGGGGTTGAACAACCCCAAAGAGAAATTGTAACACCGCCATCGAGTACAGCATCATCGAAAATGGGGGGGGAAGGTAATCTTGTTCCGGCTGAAAATATTTACCATTTTCAGGATTTTTTCCGGCTCACACACGCCACTAAAATTGAAATGACTAATGATTCATTAATTATTTTAAATATTGACCAGCAAGTGCCTGATTTACCAAATTATATTATATTATAAACAGTATTCGTAAAATGCGTACAGAATAGTATATTCTGTAACAAGGTTGGAATGAGAATTCGACACGAGTGGATGATTCTGAACGCGAGCGAATGCGAGCGTGAGGAACCACGAGTGTCGGACTTTCATTCCAACAGAGTAACAGACTGTACTTTCTGCACGGCCACAAAAAGTAGAAATTAAATATAGTAACCTCAATCTCTCAATATTGTGTAGGTAGTATTTTTATATTCAAGCTTGGATTTTTGGGGTAGCAAATTTTGAGTTATATTATCGGCATATTTTTTTATTTCTGGAGGAGTATTTTCAAATTCTACATCTGAATCGTTTGATTTTCTTCTCCTTTTTAATAAATTAAAAGTTTTTACAAACCAATATTAAGACCACGTCAACTAATACTGACAGTTAATTTGACATTCACGGCAAACCTTATTTTTGTAAACAATCACGGAATACAGATTCTATCTCTAGTGATAGAATGTAATACATATAAAATACATAAGAGCCAAATGTTTCAGAATTTTCTTTCAATCTCAAGAGCGAGAATGTTTCTTTTCTGTTATTATAAGTGGTTTCAGAATAACTACATTCAGTAGTGGCCGTGGAGAAATATTATTAATGTCTCAAATGCTTTATTTTAACTTTTGAATAAATTGCCAAACTGCCGCTCTAGACTACAGCCTACCTACCCTATTTAGAAATATCGAAAGTATCAATAATCTAAAATTATTGATATAATCGACAGGTTTACGCCTTTCAAGGATAACAACTTTTACCAAAATTTTTTTGAACATTATAGCAATATAAAAAGGCAGGAGTATATGATGCAAGAAAAATTTTTGGTGTAACCTCCACGGAATCTATGAGAGTTAATAGTATTGTAGCAAAGGTAGCCAAAGAAAACCCTCACGATGTACTATGCCCAATTGTCGGTGGAATTAGCGGGGAATGTCTTGTGGGTGTCTTGTCCCAAACTAGACCTAAAGGATTGCATCTGGTATGATTACTTATATTTTCTTGCTCGTTAGAATAAAATCATACTATATTTGGCTAGCCTGGAACTAAACTGATCTAAGTATTTAAGAACTGCTACGCGAATAACACCTTAAACGCCTTTCGATTTATTATATACATTGTTTGAATGTTAACATAACCGTTGAGATCATTTTCCTTTGTGATAGGTACGTAACAAAGACCAGTTTAGTTCCAGGCTAGCCATTTAAAAACAACCCATAATCGGTGAACTAAAGGTTAAGGGTTTATAACGTTTTTTATTTGTAGCAACCGTCTGAGACACACAAGTTAATTGGTCATGCCGAAGATGAGGTCATAAAGAAATACAATGCAAAAGAGCCATTATGCTTAACTCCCGCCGTAGGAATCTCAAGGTTTATAAATACTCTATTAAGAGCAGTTAAAGGTGAGAAAAACTGCGTAGAGTGCTGTTTTGTACGACAAACGGGAGATATTGGATTTTATTTGCCCTATATGACCTCTATCGTACGTTTATGTAAGTAATCGAAGTTGTATTTGTTTTTGCTCGATTGGTCATTTTTGACTGTTTACCATATCTATTTTGATGACAGTAAGTAGCATTTACTAACATCAAAATTTTCT
This sequence comes from Crepidodera aurea, assembly GCA_949320105.2. Lineage (NCBI taxonomy): Eukaryota > Metazoa > Arthropoda > Insecta > Coleoptera > Chrysomelidae > Crepidodera > Crepidodera aurea. The sequence continues at coordinate 92,965,602 of OX439473.1, read as the reverse complement.
GAGTAATTCACTTACTGTTCAGAATTTTATAGATATTCTCATACTGAAATTTTGATTTTTCAGGAATTATTGCGGCACATTCTTCTTCCATTCTTCTTCAAATTCACTTTCGTCGCTCAGTATAATAATAATGAAAATGCAACACAAAAACCAAACTTTTATTGACATAATATTTTAAGTGACATCAGAAATGTCATTTTCATACTTATTATGCATCCTACCTAGCAAGCATAACATGTACCATGATACGACGAATCGAAATTTTGAATATCTTTTTGTTGAAGAGCTTATGCGCGAACTTAAAGTTACCAGATTTTCTTTCATGTTGGCTAATATGAAAAATTAAGACTTTGACATACTTCAAAATTGTTAACATTTCTCAGTTAGGTTAGGTTATTTTAAAGTGATTTCTGTTTAATTAAAAGAAAATAATTTTTAATGCAACAGGCGCTTTCTAGGGCGACAATTTTTAATATAATTGGATATCTGAATTAATGCAAAAAAAAATCCTCACCAATTCTGCGTAACATATAAATTTAAGCTATTTCATCTAAAAGCAATAAAATTAATTGAAAATTCATTACTATTTAGTGTATATGTTTTTATGGTCTATTTTTATGCATGAGAGAGTAATAAAACAGCATTTCTAATGCAAAACTTAGTACGGTCATTTTAAATATTTTTACGGAATAATCTAAATATTTCCTAAAATTGTCATAAATGTACCTGAGCTAATACAAGTTTTGCGTCTTTTATTGGTCTTTTATAACCATAAGCTGTACAGAACAATAGAAAAAGGTTTAGACAGGCCAAAAGCCCTGTGTATTAAAGATAACATAGCCGTATCTTAAGATTATTTTCAATAAGTACCTATTTGCCAATTTTGTTTTATTTTAATTCCAAGAATTTCTTACAGTAATCGAATTATAAGTAGATAAATCCCTTACCAACAAATTTCACCGAAAATGCGATTGTAGGTTTTCCATTTAGTAAGGAGGTCCAGTTGTGTATTCGTGACAACTTACTAAATGTCGTTTAGTTGCAACATGCAAGGTGCAGTGTGCAGTCTATTGTGAATTCTAGTGTGATAATGGAAAATTTGGAAGTACCGCGTAAACGACAAAAAATCGGTCCTTTAACAGTTAATGAAAAAACATTAATATTTAATTCTTTTAAATCATTTACAGACAAACATTTATGTAAAAGTGTTGATGACACAGTGGAATTAGTTAGTAGTACGCTTGGTGGCGAGTTTCAAACAGCACGTAAAGCTCCAGGAAAACCAAAATTTCAAATAGAAAATCATTTGAAAGAAAGACTTCGAAGGAAAGTGCATGCGTTCTTCTTTAGAAAAGAATTTCCGACAGTAGACAAAGTTCTTGCCACGGTTCGAGATGATAAGGATTACCCTGAAATGAGTCGAAGCACACTATGGAAACTTTTAAAAGAAATAGGTTTTCTATGGAAAATGCATTCCAGAAAGTCTATTTTAATAGAAAGAAACGATATTGTAGTATGGAGAAGAAATTACCTAAGGACTATAAAAGAAATGAGAAACCAAAGAAGAAATATATTTTATTTAGATAAAACATGGATCAACGAGGTACATACATTAAATAAATTTTGGCAAGATGAAACTGTTACAAGTCGAAGACAGGCTTTTTTAAATAATTTATCTACTGGTTTAAATCCACCATCAGGAAAGGGGCGCAGACTGATAATAGTACACATCGGTAGTTCAAACGGTTTTGTTAAAGGTGGTTTATTGACTTTTGAATCTACTCGTACCGGTGACTACCATGAGGACATGAATGCTGATGTCTTTAAAGAGTGGTTCGAACAAATGATAGATCTTCTTCCTCAGAACTGTATAATAGTAATGGAGAATGCAAGTTATCACTCGAGACTTACAGAAAAAATGCCCACAACCAAGTGGTTAAAAAAAGATTTACAGAATTGGCTAAATTCAAAGAATATTAAGTTCCATCCCGGTTCTGTGAGAAGAGAACTGTATCATTTGTGTTCCCTTCATAAAGAGAAATTAAAAATATGAAATTGATGAAATTGCAAAAAATCGTGGGATGACGGTGGTTAGATCACCACTCATTGTAAATATTGGTTGCGACAGTTCATCTTCTGATTTCGATTCTGATTTGGATTTGTAGGTAAGAAGTAGTTTTTATATTAAAATCATTATTTATGAACGTAACGTTGTTTAAAAGTCAAAGTTTAAACCCTTATACCTACATAACCCGTTTGACACAATATTCTTAACATACCTTGTGGAAAAATAAAATATTTTAGAAAAAATTGCACTTTTTTACCTTCAGCTGCTTAGAAAATAGAAAGTGTACACCCGATATATTTATACAAAGGTTATTTCATACGAAAATACTCGAGGTATAACTTCACAAAATATTTTAACTGTCTACTAAAAGAAGTGGATTACGAACGCTTTATTATTTTAATACTCTCTCATACATAAAAATAGACTATAATAAAGGCTTTAATTTTAGTTTTAAAAAACTGTAAATGCAAAGGGCTCTTCTCAGGGCCACAATTTATTTTTAAAAATAAAAGAAATGTGCATTGATTAGACACATATTTTGTTTTTATAAAAAGCAATTTTTGTAGTTTATTTTATATATAAAAACAAAAATATATTTTATTTCTTTAATTCATACATGAAACTTGTAAGCAAGACACATACTGTAAAAAATTGATTGATACAACCTATTAAATTAATAGAAATTTGATTTGATAAAATTTTAAGTTTTTATTCTTCGGAGAGCTCTCTCTACATGAATCCTTTCTCTCGCTATTTTTCTTATGTATTCAATTTCTGGTGGTCCGAATTGTATACCAGTTATACAAAAAGTTGGTATATTTATACAAACATATACCAATATCTTCTAAGATAGATTTAATGTCAAACCCTTTATCGGCTAAAATTACATTTTCTCCATTAAGTTCCCCAATTTCCACTTTTCTTTTAAGAACTTTCTTCAACAATTTATTTGTCTGATATGGAACCTAAAAATATATTATTTTGTATTATAGATGAAATAAAATTACTATGAAAAATTTGTACCTGTATAAAAGGCTGAAACGAAAATTATGGCTCCGCTGGGGGCTATCATTATAAGAGCCTTCAATGTTGACGTTCCTTTGTATTTAATTTTGCTAATCTGACGTACATTAAATTTATCCACGCCAAAAAAATCTACCAGCAGCACTTTTTGAAATATTAAACATATCTAACATTTCCTAGTCACATCCTCTTCTTAATTTCATTAATGTTTCATTAATTCATTTAAAGGGGTTAGTTTGTGATTTTTTGTGACTTTTCCCTTGTATAAATGTTTTTGAACAACTCCAATTTGTCCCTTTTTAAACCTAAAAAAGAATTCAAAAGCCACCAAAAATACTTTCTAACAAGGCAATTTTTTTTGTCGTTTCCTTTGAATTTTTGTAGTATACTATTGAAGCGATGCGTTTGGATTGTACAATAACTCTTTTGGTTTATGTGTACGCTTTCTTTTAGTTGTATTTGTAATTTGTGTATCCATATTTTCATTTTTATTTATTACAATATCAACAATAACAATAATCACGTACACGTACCAAAACGGCCAACCCAATAAAAATAATTGGGGTAAAATCAGACAAGGATAGGTATAAAAGTTACTAGATTCAAACCACCCGCCGCTTTTTCGCACACAAGCTCTTGCTAAAATGCTAGATATGAGATGGGTCTATACCTAGTTTATTATTTCCCTAATCGTGCAAAAAACATTATAAGCATGTCTAACGGTAAGGGTTAGCAATGTCAGACACTAATTGGAGTCGTCGCTTCGCTCCTCCTCCAAACAATTGTCTCAACGGCGGCTCCAGAGAGGGGGGGTTAGTAGGGGTATTTCTCATATATGCGTAAACCAAATTTTAATTTTTTTGTAGATTCTAGGTCCATTTATATCCTAAAAACTCACTTTTTTCTTCAAAAATGGCCCGCTAATTTTAGCATTGCCAATCGTTTCTTATACAAAATTCATTCTGCGTAAACCAAATTTTAATTTTTTTGAATTTTTTTTGTAGATTCTAGGTCCATTTATATCCTAAAAAACTGACTTTTTCCTCTCAAAAATGGCACAAATTTTTTTTTCGGTAATTTTGACATTGCCAATCGTTTCTTAAACTCATTTTTTCCATCGAAAAATGGCTCAAACATGTTTTTCCGTAATTTTGATATTGCCAATGGTTTCTTATACAAAATTATTCTGCGTAAACCAAATTTTAATTTTGTTTTAATTTTTTTTTGTAGATTCGAGTTCCATTTCCCCTCTGTTTTCATAACTTATTTAAATCGCAACCCTTGTTTTTCTTCTTCCTAAAACAATAAACGCATTCTATTCTAATTAACTGCATAATTTTAAATTGCATTTTTTGTACATTTCTTAGTTAATGTTCTCAAATGAGAAAACTATCATACTTTAAAGCATTACATTAAATAATTTTTTAATATTATCAAGGCGGGGGTGACTATGACATTATTTTGACTTATTTAGGTGACGGTGAATTTGACAGATAGCTATCATAGAGCTGGTGATTTAAACTGCAAAATAAAGTAAATGATCTAAAATCGTTTCTCCACGGCGACTACTGAATGTAGTTATTCGAAATCGAACATTTTAATCTATGCCCATGGCGATAAAAGAAAATAAAAATAACCAAAACGTACGCTTAGGTGCCTAGCATAGCAACAGTATAACACGTGTCGTGAATCAAGGCCATCGCGCAGATACAAATTAACGCGGAAGTAAGTCACCGACGAACAAGGATATAAAACTTCAATGCGAAAGCCGCCCTTGTCGGCAAGCGCCTTTTACGTATACCGCGACACACTGGCGCGACTACAGGCTGCCAGAGAGATAAAAAAAAGACACATCTATAAAGCCGCAAACGCGTATCGGTGGTTGGCCGAAAGGATTTCGCCCAACGGCAAGCGTTTCAAATAGATCAAAATTAAACCAGTAGAACTTCTAACTCCGTGTGAACAGGTCGTAATCGTTGGACAGTTCATATGTAATAATTTCAGCAATTTACATTATACAAATTGCATGATATTACATACATACCCTTATTTAAACTCACCTATTTCTTGAGCAATTGCAAACATTCTCGCTCTTGAGATTGAAAGAAAATTCTAGAACATTTGTCTCTTATGTATTTTATATGTATTACATTCTATTCTATAGAATCTGTATTCCGTGACGTGGTCTTAATATTGGTTTGTAAAAACTTTTAATTTATTGAAAAGGAGAAGAAAATCAAACGGTTCAGTTGTAGAATTTGAAAATACTTCAGAAATAAAATAATATGCCGATAATATAACTCAAAATTTGCTACCGCAAAAATCCAAGCTTGAATATAAAAATACTACTGCACATTGTTGAGAGATTGAGGTTTCATTTTACTATATATAATTTAAAAGTACAGTCTGTTACACTGTTGGAATGAAAATCCGACACTCGTGGTTCCTCACGCTCGCATTCGCTCGCGTTCGGAATCATCCACTCGTGTCGAATTCTCATTCCAACCTTGTTACAGAATATACTATTTTGATAAAAATGTATTCTCGTAATGAACAAATAGACATGTTACTAATATTTGGTGAATGTCGAAAATATTCAAGGGCTGCTGCTGAGTTGTATAGAAATAGATTTCCCAACAGGAATCATCCAAACAACAATTATTTCTGGAGACTTGAAACTTAGTTAAGAAGGGAACTGATTGCTGAAAATTACGAATCTATAATAAGTGAAGAAGTTGAGAGACAAATGTACTTGCATATGTAATTTATGACCCAACATCTTCCTTGAGAGAAATAGAAAGACAGTTTGATGTATGCAGGGAATCTGTTAGAAGAATTTAAAAAAAAATATAAATATAAATCTTTCAAGTATCAAATTCATCAAGAGTTGTATGAAAATTATTTTGCTAGAAGAATTTTACATATTGTAATTGGCTTTTAAATAATTACAATTCAAACAATAACTTTCATCACTCCATTTTATTTACTGACGAGTCTAGATTTACGAATTTAGGAATATTTAATAAAAATAATACAAGGTATTGGGCTACAGAAAATCCACGACTAATAAGACAAGGACATCAACAAGTAAGATTTGGATTTGATGTCTGGTTGTTTTAACAGGAGAAAAATATTTAGAATTTTTATAAAATGGAATTGAAAATATTTTCGACGATTTTCCAGATAACGTAAATGGGTCATTCCATGTGAAAAGCATATCAAATGTCACTCGACCCTCCGCAATCGCGCTGCTTTTTTGACACCATAAACTTACCATGGAAATAAGTGATTTACAAAATTTTCAGCCTAAAATACCACATGGAAATCTTTTAGGCTCAATTTTAAATTTGGTCAAAATGGCAACGAGAAAAAAAATAAAATACGCGTTTCCTTCGTATTTCTCATTAACGGGTCAAAAAAAATGCAACAGACATTTCTGAAGTAAAATTTTCCGTAGAATACGGTCACGCTAACCATTTTCAATAAATCCCCTCGGAAAAGCCGGAAAATGAGGAAATTTTTATTTTTTTATTTTCAAATTTCTCAAATACATATACCCCGATTTAGCTGAAATTCACAACAGATATTCTTAGAATCATGCTTTTCCAAATCCATATACTCGTGCTTTACTCTTTATATCATTTTCATGAGTTATATGCGATTTATATATATTCTGTGAGTCGAAAAATACAAATAAATTTTTGACGCCCCTAAAGTAAGCCCCCCCCCATTTTCGAGGATGCTGAACACGATGGTGGGCCTTAAAATTCTTTTCTACTTGACTCCACCCCCCAAACGGCCAAAAAAAAACCCCCAAGTGGTGATTCGCAATGCGGATTTTTTTTTTATTTTCAAATTTCTCAAATACATACTCTCGGATTTAGCTAAAATTCACAGTACATATTCTTAGAATCATGCTTTTTCAAATCTATATACTCGTGCTTTAATCTTTATATCATTTTCATGAGTTATATACGATTTATATATATATATATAGTGGATTCTGTGAGTCGGAAAATACCTCGAAAAATACAAATACATTTTTGACGCCCCCAAAATAACCCCCCCCTATTTTCTAGAATTCTGAACACGATGGTGGGCGTTAAAATTCTTTTCGAGTTAACCCCACCCCCCAAACAGCCCAAAACCACCCCCAATTGGTGATTCGCGGATTCCGCGTCTTACACAGGAAAAACTAACGCAATCCCCCATTTTAGAGGATGCTGAACACGAAGGCAGTGGTTACAATTCGTTTAGAGTTGACCCCATCCCTCAAATGGCCAAGAATCACCCCCTAGGGGGTGAAAAATTTGTTTTTCGCTATAAACGAGACAACCCGCGTCATCTCCTGTTTTCGAGGATGCTGAACGCGATGGTGATGTTGGATCTTCTCACTGTCTCGGGTCCACCCCGAAACGACCCAAATAATCCAAAAACCATCCCCAAAAGGGTGAAATTTTTTTTTCTCCTATATAGCGAAAAATAAATTTTCTTTCGTATGCAGCATCCTCTAAAACGGGAGATTACGTTAGTTTGCTGGTGAAAGACGCGGAATCCGCGAATCACCACTTAAGGGGTCTTTTTTGGCCGTTTGCGGGGTGGACTCAAGTAGAAAAGAATTTTAAGACCCAGCATCCTCGAAAATGGGGGCGTCAAAAATTTATTTGTATTTTTCGAGGTATTTTCCGACTCAAAGAATGCACTATATGTATATAAATCGCATATAACTCATGAAAACGATATAAAGAGTAAAGCACGAGTATATGGATTTGGAAAAGCATGATTCTAAAAATATCTATTGTGAATTTCAGCTAAATCGGGGTAAATGTATTTGAGAAATTTGAAAATAAAAAAATAAAAATTTCCTCATTTTCTGGCTTTTCCGAGGGGAATTATTGAAAATGGTTAGCGTGACCGTGTTCTACGGAAAATTTTACTTCAGAAATATCTTTGTTGCATTTTTTTTGTCCCGTTAATGAGAAATACGAAGGAAACGGGTATTTTATTTTTTTTCTCGTTGCCATTTTGACCAAATTTAAAATTGAGCCTAAAAGATTTCCTTGTGGTATTTTGGGCTGAAAATTTGGGAAATCACTTATTTCCATGGTAAGTTTATGGTATCAAAAAAGCAGCGCGATTGCGGAGGGTCGAGTGACATTTGATATGCTTTTCACATGGAATGACCCAAATGAAAGAGTTACCTTTCAACAAGATGGGGCTGGCCCTCATAATTTTGGTCTGGTTCAAAATTATTTACATTTTCGATTTGGAAATAGATGGGTCGGAAATAACGGCCCTATCAGATGGCCAGCAAGATCACCTTATCTTACGCCAATGGACTTTTTTATTTGGGGACATTTAAAAAATATTGTCTATAAAAGGACATACACTACAAGAGAACAATTGGAAATTTCTGTTCGAGATGCTATTAACAGCATACCAGCAGATCAAATAAATCGAGCCTATGAGACAACTGTTAGTAGAGCAAGACTGTGTGTCGAAAATAATGGACATTTTGAAAATTTGATTTAGTTTGTAAATATTTTTTTGTGTGTTTAAGGAGTAGTATTTTTTTATTAAAATTGTCAAATGAAGAATAAATATTATTTATTGTTTATTTCTTTGGTATGTTATTTGAGCCAATTTTGATTTTTCGTATTTTTGTGTGTAGCTCCTTAATAACTATTCACTTGAGATACCAAGTATGATAGATCGATGAAATCAGGTTGTCATGTAGATTCCAAAAATATAATAATCTACAGGGTGTCCCGTTTAAAATTCAAATGTTGGTATGACTTCCGGTAAAACCGGAAGTAGTAAAAGTGAAACAAACTGACAAAATGAGGCCCTAAAATTTTATAATTTTATCTTGAGGAACACAGATACTGTAGCCTGTTACATGGTTGCTGTGTCACCCTGTATACCTATAACCGTAACCCCAAATCTCTGGGCTGGAGCCGCACTTGAATTGTCTTCCATCGGTAAAAAGCCCTTACCGTTCTCCAAACTTAATATACTATATTCTCTCAGTGGCTGATAAAGGGTTGCATTTTTCAGCTCAAAAAATCCTAGTGGGTACTTACTGTTTTCCATTAAAATGTATTTATTTTTTAGCTCATTATGGGGTTTCATCAACCCACATGCCAAAAATAAGCTTGGAAGAAGAACTGCTTCTCCAAACTGCATCCGCCACTATAAAGGAGTTTATTGAATTAGGAGAAAAAACTGCTACTGATAGACCGCCAATTATTAAAGAAGAGGAAGAGCAGAATGAACCAACAAAAGAGACGAATGAACCAACAATTAAACCAAAGGAAACTTGAAGTTGTATTTACGGCATGGTCGGGAATGGTTAATAGCCCAGTTGCCAGAGAAGGATATCTACCAAAAGCTCGCACAAAATGTGATATCGATGAAACTTGGCATTTAAGTACTTGAAAGGGTGTAGAAAACGATAAAAAAAATCTTTGCTGCTCTAAAGTGTATGGTAAATTCACAATTTCGAAAATAAAATAGAAAATTTGGTTTTTCCATTATATCTCGAAAAAAAAAATTCGAAAAAATAATAGCACTACGTGAAAGAGCGGAAAATTTTACTAAAAATTATAAGTTATTTTTATTTAAAAAAAATTGTATTACTATAAAAAATTTGCGCGCCGATCCGTTGCGTACAAATATTCAGGCGAGGCGTTCGGAAAAACTAATGTATCTTTGCCTAAAATGTACGCAAAGAAATAAAAAAAAGCATTTTAATGAGGAGAAGCCAGGAAGCCATTAGTTTTTAATTTTTTTTTTTGTTTTCTCATAGAAAATTTGACCGGAAGTTATAATTTTTAAAATTCTCACTGATTTTTATAAAACTGAAGATATCTATTAATAGAGGCATAACAAAAAAAATCCTTGTAGATTTATCATCATTATACTTTTACTTTTGATTTGAATATAATTAAAATGATACATTATCTCTGTTTAATAAACCTTTTGTTTTAAAATTAACATTTTTTTAACAACATTCATTCGACGCAATTTTTATTTTCAAAATAGTGTTTATTTTTTAACTTTATTTAAAAAACAATTAATTTCTGATTTGAAAAATTGCGTCGAATAAGTTTTACTAAACAGAGATAATGATAAATCTACAAGGATTTTTTTTTGTTATGCCTCCATTAATAGATATCTTCAGTTTTATAAAAATCAGTGAGAATTTTAGAAATTATAACTTCAGGTCAAATTTTTTATGAGAAAACAAAAAAGAATTAAAACTTAATGGCTTCCTGAGAAAGCTTAGTCTCCTCTTTAAAACGCTTTATTTTTTTTTTCTTTGCGTACATTTTAGACAAAGATTCTTTAGTTTTTCCGAACGCCTCGCCTGAATATTTGTATTCAACGGCTCGGCGCGCTAGGGTTTTCGAATTTGCTTTCTTATTTTTTACAGTAATACAATTTTCTTTGAAATAACTTATAATATAATTTTTAGTAAAATTTTCCGCTCTTTCACGTGGTGCTATTATTTTTTCGATTTTTTTTTCGAGATATAATGGAAAAACTAAATTTTCGATTTTATTTTCGAAATTGTGAATTTAGCATACACTTTAGAGCGGCAAAGATTTTTTTACAGTTTTCTGCACCCATTTAAGTACTTAAATGCCAAGTATCATCGATATCATATTTTGTGCGACAATTGGGCTATAACCATTAATTCTCATTCTAAACACTTACTTGAGGATGTTGTGGTTTTTGTCTAAATAAAAATAAATACGTATATGTATTTTGTTTTATCATTTTTACCACTTATTCTGTTAATTACACAGGCACACAAAAAAAAATTATGAACCAGAGGGTATTCTTAGGTTTTTGGGGTCGCTGAAACCGAATATGACCATGAAAAATAATTTCAATTGCCTGAATTTCCGATAGCACCCCCTTACCACCACTTAGAATTTTCTGTTTTTTGGAATGCGAAAACCGAAAATGATGACGAAACATGAATATAATACCTCTTCTACCCATTAGCACCCTCTTAACACCCCTTGAAGAGGGTAAAAATTTCAATTTTTGTATGAAATTAAGATGTCCCAAAAAATAGAAATACACATACGTATACTGTTGAGGGTTCTGGAATAAACCCTATGTTGTGCCAGTTTCCCAGGACGACCAACACTGTGTTATCGCCTTTTTAAACTACATCGTTGTATTCGTAAAATGGACTGTATTAGGATCGTCTTCTCAACTTCATTCAACAAAAACAATGAACCCTTTTATTTAACCATTTATTAAACTTGTTAAATAAAATAAAACAACAACGTAACAAAGGATTACCTTAAACTAGTAATCAATGAACAAGTATTATAATTAATATGTGCTTAACAAGCACTAACACATATTAATGGAAAATGAATTAAAATAAATGATCACATCATTCAGAAAATATTAATATGCTGTACTACGAAGCACTGAGTTTAGATTTAAATATAAAATGAAAAAAATACAGTGGACTGCCTGATACGCAGCAAGTACCACTGTGAAGAAATATTTTTTAAATAAATTGGACCGCCTGATTGCAGCTAAGTCCCACTGGCTTAACGAGGCCTTGTCTCGGAGCGTCGCTGAGCACTGAATTTAGATTTTACGAAGTTTACCGGTTTCAGATATATCCCTTCCTTGGCCGGCAATTTGTTCTAGAAAGATTCTTTTAACTTGAGCCGCGTAAACACGTGTAAGATTTTTTTCTATTGTCTAGACTCGACGGTTAAATTTACGACCCATTAATTAACTTTGATGAGACCGCTTCCGGGTTTGATACCGCAATTATGAAATAGAGCAAAAAATTATCTTTGTCGACACCGCATCTTTGTGATACCGCTCGTCAACGTATTTTGGTGCGCCGTTGCCGGTTTTACGAGTAAACGAATATGAGTTTACATGTTTAATTATCTGAAAATTAAACATATACATACATTTTTTTGTGTGCCTGTGTTATTTGAAAGTGTCCAAGTATCAGATAAGTGGTAGTAGCGATACCATTGTATAAGGATTACATAGTAGGCTCGTCTTATGGAGTTTTCATTGGAGCCGATTTGAGGCAACCTGAAGGTGGCACCACGCTAGATTTGAGGCCAGCGACTTCATTGGTTGTCATTTAGGTCGAAAGTTGATTGTCTTGGCACCTCAACCTTGAGTAAGATTATTGTCGTGCAGGACCGTAAGATCGCGTTTTTAGTTTCGTAATTTCAATTTTGGAATTATTTATCATTCTCTAGTTCATCTTTGGTTTCTCGGCTCGATGTCGCGTGTTTATTTATGTGTTGGAATGTAATGCTTTTATTAGGGTGAATTCTTTATTAAAACTCTACGTTACTTAACATGCATTTATTCTAAGCTTGTTATCAAACAAAAACAAGGTTCTTAAACTTAATGTACTTAATCTCTATAACGAGCCGGTTTTACAATACTACGACCAGAACGAGTTTGGTTAAAATCCTTTACTGGTGTAATTACCTTACTTTGAGTCATACCTGGTATTTCGTGACTGGTAGAGGGTTCTGCCTGATGCTCATATCTAGACTCACTACTAAAATTTGCGAAACTTTTATTAATAGGTATTAAATCCTCAAAATCAGATTTGAGAGACACCGGATTTGGATTTGGTTTTAAGAATGATGAATTTCGTCTTAGGACCTTGTCCACGTCCTCTCTTACCAAGTATGACCTAGGAGTACTATGTTCTTGAACCACTTCACCTGGTACCCAATAATTGTCTTTTTTAATCATTACACTTTGCCCTTCTACAAATGAGGGTCTTTTATGAGCTTGTTTATCATATAAATTTTTTATTTTAACTCTCTTTTCTTTAATTTTATTAAACTCTATATCAGTTGTTTCTGTTAATAATTTTCTTGTAACAGGTAAAGTGGTACGAAGCAATCGTTTATTCAATAGTTCTGATGGGGAAATGTTTAGACCAGAAAGGGGGGATGTTCTATACTCTAATAAAGCTTTATGAATGTCATTACCCGAATCATGACATTTCTTTAGAATATTTTTGCAAATACTTACAGCTTTTTCACTTAATCCATTAGATTTTGGGTACTTTGGACTGGAAGTTATTACATTTATTTCCCAACTTTTAGCAAAATCTTTAAATTTTATACTGTTAAATGGTTGGTTATCAGACATAAATTTAGTTGGTATGCCATGAGTAGAGAAAACAACTTTGAGCCTGCCAATTACTTCTTCTGCAGTTTTATATTTTAAAGGAATAAGCTCTATCCAGTTACTAAAGTAATCAACCAAAGTCAAATAATCTTTCCCAGTATAATTTAATATATCAGCACCCACTTTTTCAAAGGGAATATTTGATCTTTCATGCTGAATAAGTGGTTCTTTAGGGACTTTCCGACTGTATTTTAGACACGTATTACATTTTGATACAAAATTCTGCACATCTTGTGATAGACCAGGCCAATAGAATATTTTCCTGGCTCTAGCTTTGGACTTTTCTATTCCAAAATGTCCCACATGTAATTTTTTTCTCTCAATTGTTTCGGAACGACCAGTTTAAAATTATAAAAAACTAATTCATTGCTGATGTGTATATTATCCTTAGTCTTATAAAATGCTTTTATCTCTGGTTCTACCACTGATGATTTATCTGGCCATTCTGTACGACAAAACTCTTTTAATTGTAACAATACTTGGTCATTGTTTGTCGCATCTCTTATTTCTTGGACTCTGTCTTCAGACATAGGAAGATCCAACTCAAAGGAGTGAACAATTTCTCTCATCTCTTTGTCATCCTTAATGGGAGTAGTTAGGAAAGATCTCGACAGTAGGTCCGCTATATACATATATTTTCCTGGTAAGTACTGTATGTCGAAATTATATTTCAACATTTTTAATTTTAATCTTTGCAACCGGGAACTTATTTTGCAAATGTCTTTTTTGTTAATTGCCACCAACGGCTTATGATCAGATTTTATTAGCACTTTTCTACCATAAACGAATTGATGGAACTTATTTAGGCTATAACAAATTGCCAGATACTCTTTTTCAATCTGAGCCCACCTAGTTTCTGTGTCAGTCATGCTTCGAGAACAAAATGCTACTGGCCTACCTTCCTATAGCAAACAACAGCCAATGCCATGTTGGCTAGCATCAGTTTGTATCTCTAAGGGTAACTTAGGATCAAATATTTTTAACATAGGGATTTGTGATACTACATTTTTAATTTTTTGAAAGACTGCCAAATGATCTTTTGTCCATTTCCATTCTACATTATTTTTAATCAAATTTCGCAAAGGTGACAATAGTTCAGAAAGATTTGGCAAGTATTTAGACAAATAATTAAACATACCTAATATTCTTAATAATTCTTTTTTATTTTCAGGCTCTTTGAGCATCAGGACAGCTTTGACATATTCAGTGTCAGGTTTAACACCCTCAGAAGCAAAGACCTGACCAAGATAGCTAACTTCCGAAACCTTGTATTGAATTTTACTTTTATTAAACCTTATGCCGAATCTTTCTGCTCTTTTAATTACCTCTTTAAGAATTTTATCATGCTCTTCTTCTGTTGAAGCGCCTATGATAAAATCATCAAAATAGATTCCAATTGGTAAATCCCCTAATATTTTCTCATTCATGCGCTGAAATACCTCAGGACTGACATTTAAGCCGAATGGCAATCGATTAAAACAAAATTTTCCAAACGGTGTTATAAACGTACACAGTTTACTACTATTAGAGTCAAGCGGAACGTGATAAAACCCTTCTTTTAAATCAAGCACAGTGAACATTTTCTTGTCTTTTAACTTAAGTGATAGCTCTTCCACCGTAGGAATAGGAAACTGGTCTAAACATATCCACTTGTTTAAATGAACTGGATCTAAGCAGATGCGCAGGGCCCCTGATGGTTTCTCTACTATAACTATATTGTTGACCCATTCAGTTGGCTCTTCAACTTTAGAAATTATTCCTCTTTTCTCAAGATCTTTTAGAGCCTCATTCAGACGTGGTTTTAAAGCATCAGGTACCCTCCGACAACTACTAGTTACAGGTTCAGCTTTTTTATGTAAAACAATCTTATACTGATAAGGAATTTTGCCAGTGCCATT
Source organism: Crepidodera aurea (assembly GCA_949320105.2). Lineage (NCBI taxonomy): Eukaryota > Metazoa > Arthropoda > Insecta > Coleoptera > Chrysomelidae > Crepidodera > Crepidodera aurea. Next base: position 92,950,398 of record OX439473.1, on the reverse strand, counting down.
AAAAACATTAGAATATTTTGTTATCATTTCATTTTTTTCTTTAGAGTTATTTTTTACAGTATCTATTTTTTTGATTAGACCTAATTTAGTACACGAGTTTAAGCCTAAAATGGGCATACTGTTGTTACAGTCTATAACAATAAACTTAATATTATAACTTTTGTCTCTAATGAAACAACTTAAAATGATGGTACCTACAGCTACTACCTTATTGTTGCCATAGGTACTAAGTGCCATTTTATTGTTTACAATTTTGTCTTCAACCTTTAAATCTTTTATGAATTTTAGTGGTTACAATTAGCTCCAGAATCTAACTTAAAACTTATAAATTTATTATTTATTACAATATCAATAGTCCAAACATTATTACCCTGCTTATTGTTACTTACATTATCCAGTGTTATTTCTTCAATATATGGTGTGCTGTCACTCTCTGAACTTGAGGTCTCAATCCCAATGTTATAAACAACTTTTTATTTTTTCTTAGAATAATTTCTTGGCTGTCCTTCATACTTTTTATTTTTACAACCAACAGCAAAATGATTTGTCTTGCTGCAATTATTACAAATCTTACCAAAAGCTGGACAACTTCTTGGACCATGCTTTGTGCCACATTTAAAACAATCATAGCGGTTGCTATTTATAGCGGCTGCAGGTAGTGCTGCTAACTTTTTGTTACTAGTGAGCCTATTAAACCTGATTTCAACAATTTCTGAATTTTTTCGAAGACTTTTAACTTGGAATGTACTAGCTTCCGCTATACGGCATTGACTTTCTGCTTCTGATGCAGTTAGGTTTGGTATTCTTAGGAGTCTTTTCTGTATTGACAGATCTCGAATTCCACTAACCACTTTGTCCCTTATTAGTGAATCTTCAAGACTGTCAAAATTCCAATTTTTTGCAAGTAATTTGAGATCCTTCATGAAATGGTCAAATTCTTCATCTTCTTCCTGAACTCTGGTAAAAAACAGGAAATGATCATATGTTTGATTTCTCAGTGGTGAACAATATTTCTTAAATGCACCAATTACCACATCATATTTTTTCCTCTCCTCATCACTTAGCTTGAATGTTTTAAATATATCTTGTGCTTCTTCTCCTGCTATGTTTAAAAAAATCGCGATTCTTCTCACTTCGTCTTTGCTGGCCAGACTCGTCGCTGTCATATATATGTGAGCCTATTAAACCTGATTTCAACAATTTCTGAATTTTTTCGAAGACTTTTAACTTGGAATGTACTAGCTTCCGCTATACGGCATTGACTTTCTGCTTCTGATGCAGTTAGGTTTGGTATTCTTAGGAGTCTTTTCTGTATTGACAGATCTCGAATTCCACTAACCACTTTGTCCCTTATTAGTGAATCTTCAAGACTGTCAAAATTCCAATTTTTTGCAAGTAATTTGACATCCTTCATGAAATGGTAAAATTCTTCATCTTCTTCCTGAACTCTGGTAAAAAACAGGAAATGATCATATGTTTGATTTCTCAGTGGTGAACAATATTTCTTAAATGCACCAATTACCACATCATATTTTTTCCTCTCCTCATCACTTAGCTTGAATGTTTTAAATATATCTTGTGCTTCTTCTCCTGCTATGTTTAAAAAAATCGCGATTCTTCTCGCTTCGTCTTTGCTGGCCAGACTCGTCGCTGTCATATATATGTTGAAACTATCCAGAAATTTATCAAAATTTTGACTGGCATTTTGATCAATATGTAAGCTCTTAGGTGGCTTAAAATTCGAATCCATTATTTAAATAGGGTTCGGCAACATCTGACACCATGTAATGTTTTTATTAGGGTGAATTCTTTATTAAAACTCTACGTTACTTAACATGCACTTATTCTAAGCTTGTTGCCAGCTGACTGATGACAGTTGTCATGAACAGGTCTGCCAACCTCCTCTTAAGGTAGGTTCACAAGAACCTGTTTATGTTACAGGAATATTTTGAGTGTGTGATGAGGTGTTTGGAGTTGATAAATAAATAATATATCTGCATCAATAAGACCATCAGGGTCAATCATTTTTGAAACAAAAAAATTCTTAGCAGTATGTGCATGGTCGGAAAATTTAGGGTAAATTATAAGTAAATTAAAAAAAATCAATCAGAAGGTTCCGGAAGGGGGGTAGGGGTAGCTAAATATACAACTTGATGGTTGGATATTGGTTTTTTACGATTTGTGGCTGAAATATGTATACTATCGAAAAAAGTTTAATGTAAAAGTTGTAGATATTAAAAAATGTAAAATTTTTCTATTGATTATTTTTAAACAGTTTTTTTTCATTGCACAAATGAAAAGAAAAATAGTCAAATCTCTCAGGAATTGGACATAAAATGTCAACGTTGCCACAACGTCTGGACTTCAAACAACTACTCCTTGGACTATATGCCCCAACAGGTACTGAATTATAGAAGTCCCGACGTTTTTCATTTTTAGTTTTTTTTTTTAATTTTAACTTGGTGAAAACGTTCTTCTGTCTCATAAATAAGCTATAACTGTAAAGAAATATTTATTTTTCGATTTTACACTAATTTAAATTAAAAAAAAAGCCTAATTTTCAATCGAGAAGTTCCCATACAAATTTTCCATTTTTTAACTTTATCAGTGTTCATTTTCTTCGTTGAAACCTCTACTCGGTATGAAAAAAATATATTGTTCGTATGGAAAAATATCGTGAATAATGTAGAAAACCAAAAAAAGGCATTATTTTTAGTCGATTTTTCAGTTAATCAAGACAATTTTTTATTTCTTATTGCAAATAAGCATTGAAATTGCTGAAAAAGATTAATTTTCAGGTAATATTATGAACTATTAATGGTTTTTAAATTACCGAAAACATTGTTTAAACAAATTAAATAATAATCGAATTACACGAAAATTCGCAATTCTTAACTGTGCTTTTAAAATTTTATTCTATTTACAAACTAATAAAAACTAATCGATATAATCCCTTTTTCGGTTTTGAATAATTATTGTGTTCGAAATCGAAAACTATGCCTAGACCAGTCTCAATCATTTTTGAAACAAACAAAAATTCTTAGCAGTATATCGATGGTATGAAAATTTAGGATAAATTATAAGTAAATTAAAAAAATCAATTGGACAAATTAAAAGTTCTGGAAGGGGGTGGGGGTAGCTAAATATACAATTTGAGTGTTGGATATTGCTTTTTTACGATTTGTGGCTGAAGTATGCGTCCTATCAAAAAAAGATTAATTTAAAAGTTTTAGATAATTAAAAATCTAAAACTTTTGAATTGATTATTTTTCAACATAACTTCAAAATTATTTTCATTTTTAACTTTTAACTCCCGCAAAATTTTTTTTTATGAAACTTGGTGAAAAAGTTCTTTGTGTTTTAAATAAGCTGCAATTTTTTCAAAGCAAAATATTTATTTTTCGATTTTATACGAATTTAAATTAAAAAAAAAGCCTAATTTTCAATTGACTCGGTATGAAAAAATTCGCAATTCTTAACATTGGTTTTACAATTTATTGCAATAAAAATTGTCTAGATTAACTGAAAAATCGATTATGAAAAAAGCGTTTTTTGTTTTTTTGCATTTTTAACGATAAATTTTAGGGTTTTTTTAAATTCTACTACAATAAAAAAAGTAAGTATACATGATCATCAAAAAATCATAACGAAACAAAGTTGCTTTTTCTTTAATGGAGCACATCATAATATATTTTACCGTTTTCGAGATATCGAAAATTATGCTTTTTTATTTTCTGTAAAAAAATAATAACTAAAATTTATTGATTATTTTAGTTAAACGAAATATAATCTTCTTCGAAACCGACCCAAAAATTTAAATTTGTTAGATTTCTACTCCGATTTTAATTGTAAACGACAAATTATTAGTTAACATACGTGTTTAACAAACACTAACACATATTAGTAAAGAATTAAAAATGATCACATCATTCAGAAAATATTTTTAGATGTATGTAAGAGTGATAAATAAGCACTGATTTTTTCTGCACTAAGGATCACTGAGTTTAGATTTAAAATAACAATACAATAAAGTGGACCGCCTGATTCGCCACAGTGAAAACGAAATTTGCTGCACTAAGGAACGAGGTGTTGTATGTGTGAGTGTTGACAAGGCACTGATTTAAAAGTTTGCGAAGTCTGTATCTTTTCAAAGTTTCTTCCCCCCCCCCCCGTCCGTTTGTTCTAGAAAGAAATATTCGTTATCTAGTGGGCGAATCGATTTGTTAGATATGTAAGTTTTTTATGTCTGTCTCTTTCTCTCCCGCTTGAGAAGACAAGGATTAATTTAATTACGTCGTTATGAGTTTTGGGTGGACGTGACGAATCTAGCGTAAGCCTAGAAAAATTCGTTAGAATCTGCGCTGCAGATATTTGGATACGTGACGATCCTAGCGTAGTGAAAAAAATATTCGTTGAGACTTCCTGTCTCAGCGCTGTTGTCAGGTTGAACGGGTTTGTGTTTCCTTTGGTTTGAAAATTAAATAGATGCGATGTTGTTGATTTGAGTTTATATGTTTAATTTGTTTTGAAAATTAAACAATGAATTAGATTTGAAGTACCTATTTACTTGGAAAAATGAGCTTAAAATATTTAATTCTTATATTTCAGGGAAGGTAGTTTGATCGGATTACAGTAAATCATTACACCCAATAAACCGTGAAAGGGTGAAATATTTAATGAAAATATTGGCATCCTTTTCTCCTCTTCTGGTTATACCGGAAGTTGGTGTTCACTTCGGTTTTTTCAATGGGACACACAACTTTAGGAATAATTACGTTATTCTGAACCACTTTTGTTATTACTTCCCTATATTTATCTTTAACTGTTTTTGAGTTATACAATTTTTTTTATTAAAAATGCACTTTTTCAACATTAAGAAAAAGCTAAACTTCTAAATGTACTTCGATAAAACCTTAATTTTTTTACAAAGTGTAAACGACATAACGTTCTGTCGTTTATCTTATGAAATTCTTATTTTTATTATACGATGTCAAAATTAAAATGAAATTATCATGCAAAAAATTCGCATATTTCACTTTTTTAAATGAAACACCCTGTATAAGATTTATTTAAAAAAAACATAGGCTATCTAAAAAAACAGTTTTTAACGATTTTCTCAATAACTTTGAGGTTATGTTGAAACATGATTAATACAAAAGTATTACATTTTTTAATTATCTACAACTTTTACATTAAACTTTTTGCGATAGGATGCATATTTCAGTCACAAATCGTAAAAAGTCAATATCCAACCCTCAAAACATATATTTAGCTACCCCCACCCACCTTCCGTAACTTTTAATTTGTCCAATTGATTTTTTTTAATTTACTTACAATTCACCCTAAATTTTCTGACTACCCACATACTTACTACTAATTTACGTATTTAAAATCGGTTTGGCCCTGGTCTAAATGTAATATAAACCTTGTAATCGTTTTATGTAATTACAAAATGGACCTACGAGTTAGTTAAATAGTTTTCTCCACGGCCACTACTGAATGTAGTTATTCTGAAACCACTTATAATAACAGAAAAGAAACATTCTCGCTCTTGAGATTGAAAGAAAATTCTGAAACTTTTGTCTCTTATGTATTTTATATGTATTACATTCTATCTCTAGAGCTAGAATCTGTATTCCCTGATTGTTTACAAAAATAAGGTTTGCCATGAATGCCAAATTAACTGTCAGTATCAGTTGACGTGGTCTTAATATTGGTTTGTAAAACTTTTAATTTATTAAAAAGGAGAAGAAAATCAAACGATTCAGATGTAGAATTTGAAAATACTTCTCCAGAAATAACAAAATTGCCGATAATAGGTATAACTTAAAATTTGCTACCGCAAAAATCCAAACTTGAATATAAAAATACTACCTACACAATGTTGAGAGATTGAGGTTTCATTTTACTATATTTAATTTCTACTTTCTGTGTCCGTGGAGAAAGTACAGTCTGTTACTCTGTTGGAATGAAAACCCGACACTCGTGGTTCCTCATGCTCGCATTCGCTCGCGTTCCGAATCCTCCACTCGTGTCGAATTCTCATTCCAACCTTGTTACAGAATATACTATACAATTTCCACGAGTTTTCTTCTTCGACAAATAGACCTTTGGTGTAACGAGACATGTAGATCGCCTAAAATGTCACAGAAATGTCACAGAAAATGAGTCCTGTATAATTTTACCAACAAATTTTGAGTTCTTATAATAACGACTAAAATAATATCTCTTGAAGGTCAATTAGTTCATATTTATTTTAATAGACGGCGAATGGATATTCCACAAGACAACACAGAGTCATTGATTGCATTTGAAAATATTTTTGCCGAATACGATTTAGCGTATTTTGAAACTAAACTAACTAAAGTTTCTGCTAGCTCTATCCCCTGAAAGTGCACATGTTCAACCACTGAATCCGTTCCTGACTCAATTACATTACACCAAGTTTGAATGAAATCCGCGTGGGGTCACTACCTCACTGGTTGAAAAATTGATCGTTTCCTTCGGTTCCTGGCAGATGGCGTTAAAAAGCGTTTCCAACAGTTGATACACAGAGGTGATCCTACTATGTAATCCTTATACAATGGCGATACCAAGGCAACCGAAGGCACATCTGAAAACCATATATTCGGTGATGGTCAGCGGTTCCCAAATGGTGGTCCGCGAAAAGATCAGGGGTTCCGCGTTCCGTCCAAAAATTAAAGATGTGTAAAATTTGCTATTGAGACGAGCACAACTTTGAAGCGACACCACCGGTATTAATTTGAACCTTCACGAAAAGCATAATTTTGTTTGTTTACCTGCAAGTCGAACGTGTGCTTTGATTTTGTGCTTCGTGTATTTTGCTGTTATTTGTTAGTTAAACGTTAAAAATGCCCAATAAAAATAATACAAACTATTGCGTTTATGGGTATACCTCTAGGAAATCTAAAAATCCGGAATTACACTTTCATTATGATCCACCCAAGAAGCAACAAAAAAGGTGTCATCGAGGAAGTTGATCGTCGTAAATTCCGGAAAAAGTGTAATCATTTTTAAATCTGAAGATTATATTACAAAATCAGGTAAGATAAAGATTAGCATTTCTGAGATTATTTCTTCATTACTACTGAAATGTTTTTAGGAATTATTTCAAACAAAATAGCACCCAAGTAGTGCAAAAAGTGTGTGCCATCACATCATTTGCCCAGTAAGCCACTTGATGTTAAAACCATTAAAAGTGCACGGAATGATGGTTAGTTAGAAGACAGCAAACTGTTGCCTATAAACTAAGTAAACTTGTCCTTACAAACTGTGTACAGTTCTACTTTTATATATGTAAACTTAAAACTAATTAGGTGTGCACATCATTGCTGATATTTCAACTTATCATTTTTCTAAAGGTAATATTCAGTAAAATAAAACCTTTGTCACATCATAATTTTAAAAATACCAATATTATGTTCCCCTCTTGTACAACACACCTGTTTTCAATAATTATACAGTTACAATTAGTAATGAATTATTATAATAAAATGTTAAATACTACTAAAACTGAATAATTCAAAGTTAGCTTTGAACTTATGTTAAAATAAAGGATTAAAAAATATACATTTTGTGTTTATTTTGAAAAAAACAAAGTAGATAAACGAAATAAAAAGTTTTGCAACAGATACATTTGATGGCCTATGAAGTGTTTTAGGTTTTAAGCCAAGAAAAAATTTCTTAATTTTTTATATTTTAATTTGATATTGATTTAAAAAAATAATTTTGAAACAAGGAATAGGATATATTTTACCATAAATCAATCAAAAGTAGGTTCTTAGAAATCATTTTTTATTTAAATCACTTTTACAATTACAATTATTATCCTGAAAAAATTGAAATAAAATTTATCAGCAGAAAACTGTTGTATGTTTCTTTGGCATATCCCTAATAACACAGAAACATCTGTAAGACATCTTAGAAACATACATATGGGACAATAGAAACATCTCTGAGACATCCCTATTTACCTCGCGATGTTCGTGGGATGTTTCTGGCAACAGCCGTGTCCGCATTTGCGATGTCGTACAAACATCCCGTCGGGATGTTTGTAGGATGACCCGGGACGTACTACAAACATCCAGGGCACCTTAATCAAACATCCTTGGGATATGAGAACAAATAATATTTCCCCTTTACCACACATATTTACACTCCTAGGAGTGTAAATACTAAAAAATTAAACAAAAATGATTAAAAAAAATTCTTAGCTCGGTTTCCTTGTTGGAAGCATGACCTGATTTCTGTGCAGCTTCTAAAATAATTATACATGAATTAGTGATGTAAAAAACCGTGTTTTTTTTTTCATGAAATCGCAAGTTAAATTTAAAACACTATTTAACCTCTAGTTAAATCTATATTAGTGTCAGAAAGGATGACTTTAAACATGAAGTGTGTTAAGAATTTGTCTCAAAAAAGTTACAATGATTTACGTTATAAACAATTAGGACTTTTTTTATTTTTCATAATGTAAATCACTGTAATTTTAGAATTAAATTAGAATAATTTTAAATTACTATAATTTAATAATCGGGAAGTAATAATTACCAATTACTGCTTTTGATAAAAGGGTCGTCCCAAAGGTATTTTTCACATAAAGGAAAACTGCTCTGCTAACGAGTCCTCAATTACTGGTGCAATGCAGGTCCAATCGATTCATAAGTAGTATTTCCACCAAGCTGGGCAAAAAACTGTACCTTCAATTTCAAAAACATAACCATTAACAATTAAAGTCACTTGATATGCAAGCCTAACCTACCGTGTGGTTTTTGTACAGACTATATATACAATTATACAGAGACTGTCTAACATGTTAACATTAGTTTTCTTCACTTAGTTTTGGGTTAATTTTAGAATCTTCAGCTTATATAAAAGCTTTCTGGTTTCTCGGGACTCCATCGTAAAAATAAAAATATGTTTCACTAACTTCATAATAAAATCACAATCGCCATGAAAACAAAGTAAACATATCATAAAATGGCCGAACTAGAACTATACGCCGCGCGCAGCCGCAGAGTAACCCAATCATCGTTAACTGATAAATAGCGGGAATATCAATAGTTTTCGTTTTTAAATAATTACACTCATTCTTACATCAACGAATAGTTGTTTATTAAATAATGACGTAAAGTACCTAGGAAGTCTTATTGTAGATATTCAGTAATTATTTTAAATAGGTAGGTATCTGAAAAATACAATAATTTTTATTTGCATTTAAATTTTTTAACTATCAGTGTATCAAATTTTACAACTGTTTAACCAGATTAAATATCAATTACCAAATATAAGTAATATGAAAAAAAATTGTTGAAAAAATATAAAAAAGGATGTTTTTAGAACATCTTAATAAAAACATTGCAGGGATGTCCGAAAAGAAACATCTGTGGCATGTCGTACATTCTGAGGACCTCAGCGGGACATACCATCAAGATCCCGTGTTATTAGGGATGATTTAGCTCCCTTCCAATATCATTCTATATTAGTAGAGGTGAAGATAATACCTCTAGACTATATTCATCCTGAAACACAAAAAAAGCACACAGAAACAGAAGTAAACAATAAATTTCTGAAAAACGTAAGATATGCTAAATAAATAACCTCAATTTTAGAATAACGACACAAAAAACAGGTTCAATTGAGTCTAAATACTTACATGTACAGGTATATTATGGTAATTTCCAAATCAAAAACCTCAAACAATCACAAAAAGTCTTGAAATACTACAAATAAACCATTCACTCAGTATAACTTAATGTACTATTTACCAAAAATTACGCGTTTCGTGTAAACAGCTGTTCGACGACTGTGGCGCCGCCATCGGTAATTATTTGTCTCAATAATCGACAGTAATATCCCAAGACCTTGACAAATAGTCGACTATTTTTATTCCATCTAAATTTCGAGCTTATTTTAGGATCAATTCGTCGAGACTTAATTTTGGCATTAATAATCTGAATTCTTTGATTATTAATGCTAAAATTGTCGAGACAAATTGTAAAATATACGAGAAATTTAGTAGCAATAAAAATAGTAGCTAATTTGTCAAGGTCGCGTTATATTTAATAAGATTATTTCCAGAGTCAAAAAAAATTCTGTACGTACGTATAAATACCGTCCTTCAGGTGAATATTGAGGACGATGATCAAATAGCCAACTATTTACCACCAAGGTGAATAGTCGCTTTATTTTGTTTTGATTTGCTGCGTCAAATCAGTTTCCAAGCACGTGATTGGTTAAAAATTGATAATTGACAGGCAAGAGAAATAATCATGCATACATGTATTCCTAGCATGGGCGGAGTTAGGGCTTGTATGTTGAGGGGCATACGTAATTTTTGAAAATTTGAAGCTTTAAAACGTATTTTTTTATATTTTGCATTATGATACGCATTTGAGAACTTAATGTTTCATTAGAGTACGCAACTTTTTGTGTCATACGGTTGGCAATATGAATCACCAAAAGACATGAATTGACATTTGTCTATTGAAATTAAATTTCAAATCTGTCAAATTTTAAAAATTCTACAACAGTGTCACCAACTCATTTTTTTTAAAGCAAACTTCTCTATAATATGCGAAGTACAAATTTATTAAAAAATTAATAAAATGGCAAAATATAAAAAGTATTATAAGCAACTTATTTCATATGGCTGTTGTGACACTCGTCCTTTAAAAAACTCATCGCTGCGCGATTCGTTTTTTAAACTTGGACTCGTGTCATAACAGAATGCCATATGAAATGCGTTGCTTAATGTACTATTAAGCTACTTTTCACCAGTTGAACTGTTATACTATTTTTCAGCTGACTCATCCCGCTTCTGCTACCTTCATTGGAAGTCATCTATTTTCAGCCGAGCCTAACTCCAGCTGGGATGTGATCAATAATTAAGTGATATCATTTTACTTTCACGGGTTTCTAATAACTAGTGACAAAAAGTAATGTTTACTGATTGTAACATTATTTTTAATTTAGGACCTACCGCAAAAAATAAGTAAACACAAGTTGGGGGGGGGGGGGCAATGCCATTACTCCGTCCATGATTTCTACTACGATTTATTAAATATAGGACAACTTGGCCAATAAAAATAAAAGAATAAAACTCTTATATAAGTATAAATACATATATTACATACAATTTCATTGTCAAATTCTACTTCCTCTTTTGCCATTACCACCACCAAATGAACTCCCAGTAACTAAAATAGGGCTTCCAGGTGCTCCTAATCTAAAACTACCTTTAGTGTTTGTACCTTTTTTTCCTAAAGACGTTAGAGGATAAGATCCACCCTTCGGCTTATTTCTATAAAGTTTTATGCATTTCGGTTGTTGAAAATGTTCTTTAGGTACATCTTGCTTTTTTCTAGTAATTACAAACGAATCTGTATGTCTTATTGATTTTATTTTTGTTGCACTGCCGTTTTCACTATCAGATGGTATGGTTATATGAGATGGCTGTTGACTTATAGTCAAGGGTAATGCGGTGGTTCGTTCATTTTCATCCTTCGAACCAACACAGTATGTTCTATTTTCGTGGCTACTTTGAGGACTGTCTATAGGTGAAGATTCTTCTTTATATTTTTTCTTTTCATCTTGTAATATCAAAGGAAAAGGACAACAACATTTTTTGCTGCTTTTGGGTCTAATAATTTTAGATTTACCGATGCTGAAATCGTCTCCTGTCACAGTACTAGACGAAAAATTATCTTTAGTGAAATAATTAATCAGTTGTTGACCGGGGTCGTCTGTAGAATGAAATTCGCAGTCTTCGGGTTGGGGTTTAGGTCTTCTAACTCTGGTGACCGTTTCCACTTTATTTGGTTTCCAATTAGACCAGTAGGTTTCCTCCATTCTGTGGATAAGCTTTTTGGAACTTGATATTCCATTGCTTAAGGAATGCGTATTGTTGTAAAGGCTCGGATTAAAGTTTGGTATCTTTAAAAAACGGTGGTTATAAATGAGCCGGGCATCACATTTGGGTTCTGGTTTCTTTTTGCAAGGGGTCCATAAACCTGATTTTTTCTTAGCTCTTCGAACGGCTAAAATGTCGCCCCAGTCGTATTTTATATCGTGGAATTTTACATAATCGTCCCAGTCCTAAAAAAATTAAATAGGGGTCATTTCTCCAGTTAGCGGGACACCTTTAGTAGTCCACTCTCTACCTATGTGTGTACCGTTCAAGTAGCGCGCCCACTATACATAATACTTACTGATTCTTCAGGACAGTATAGTACTTCACGGTGTTTTTTGCCATATAAAGTTTCTGCCATTCTAACTGTTAAATTTATCTTGAAAACCCCCTGTTCTTCAATTACTCCGCAAATCAATATGTTGTCAAAATTAAAATTGTCAGAATTAGAAAGTAATGAAAAAGACAGCAGCCATGATATTTGTTTATTCTTTGACAATTTTATAGGTACTATCAAGAAAGCTGTAATTCAATAAAAATCTCAGAGCAATAAAAGACCTTGTATGTATTTACGCTAATTATAGTCCAGTAAATGAAGGGGCCAATATTAAGATTATTAGTTTCCATTTTCATTTTCTGGTTGAAAGTGGCTTTTGGTACCTCATTAAAGATGAGACAAAGTTTGCGTGAAAAGCTCGTGCGACGGCCGAGAAAATGGTCCCAAAAGACCAGGAGAATCGGTTTTCCGCGAATATCTCCCAAAATATGGCAGTTAGAGATTTTCGGTTCAGATAAAAATTGAAGATCAGTTAATTTTCTACAAAAATGGTCCTTATGATTTTTCTCGAAAATTTGCCCGTTTCCGAGAGAAACGGGGCCAAGCACACTCCGAATAATGATCTTCTGTGTTGTATGCCGGAGAGCACACATGAGCGGGTGGACAAATTATCCAATAACTTCGTTAAAAATGCATATTTTCTCATGATTCAAAGTTCATGTGTAAGAGGAAATCTGCCGCTATCATACCCTGTGAATTGAGTCACGGTTTGACTCCTTTGGCCATATCGGAACACGGGTCAAACTTTCTGCTCCCGTGAAATTTTGACCTCGCCAGGAATATGTTCCTATTTTCTTTGTATTGCACTAATTTGCTCCAAATTTTCTTGATTATGGGTCCTCACAAGGTCCTTTGTCATCTGTGAAATGTGTAAACTCTAATTTTTTTGCATTTTGATTAAATCTTTGTTTGTTGAATCCCAATTTTTTGCTGTTTTTGGAGCGGGTAAATTTTGTAAACACCACCAATTAAAAATTCACACATGATCGGATTGGTCTCTATGACACATCATTTGAAAGCTAAGAACTTCTACTTTTCGGCTGTGCAATTAATTTTTTTCACGAAGTTGTCAATTTTTCAAGAAAATTGGAAAACGCGTTCTCAAGGAAAAAACGCACTTTTTTTTTTGGTGGCTTTTTTCTCCCTGCTCTTTATTTCCAACATTTTAACACCTTCACTAGTGTGAAGGGGGAATTCTCACCTTTCCATCAATGTATATAAAGTCATTTGATCCGTGGGAAAAAAACCCGAGTATTAATGTATATTACTTTCGTTGCTTCCGTCGCGTGTGCGCTCTATGCGGCGCTCGTGTCGGTCCAAACCATTAAAGATCCAGCGTTTCCGGAACTCTTAAAGATGATATTTTGTCAATGTAAGGGAACATGTTCATGCAAGAAAGCAGGGCTACCTTGCTCATCTATTTGTGGTTCATGTGAGTCACGCCAGTGTTCGAATTATAAAGACAGTCAAGATACGTTATCTGAAGAGGTAGAGCTAGAGGAAACTCTAGACCAGGAAGTTTTTGGCGAGGGTGACGTTGATGACCAAGAATTAGATGGGGACTGGTGACGAACAGATTTATATCATAATTGCAATGTATTTTTATATACTTTTTTCATCAATTCACGGACAACTAACCCGTGAATCTCTTGTACTTTCGTTAAAAATGTTCTATATAATATTGTAGTCTATAATATATTATTCTTGTATCATTATATTGGGTTCTCACGTTGATAAATAAATAAAAAAATAAAAATATATTTTTCTATAATAAATGAAACTTGAAGAAAGTTTATAAATCTTTATTCCAAAAACCTCGATTAGGATGGTTGCAAAAAAATTTGCAAAAATTTGCGGAGAATCTGCAAGAAATTGTTGTTGAGTATTATGGGTAAATATTCTTCACTCTTGAGAGATTTTGAGTTTTCCTTACCAAAAACCTAATGAGCTTCAATATTTTGCCACATGTGCAAAGCTGATTGTCGCTAGTTTCAGGCCAATTGGTGGGGTCCATCCTGCTGTAATTAATCTTATAGCCTGTTTTCCTAATAAGTATAGCTTGAGGCCTCATCTGCGAGGAAAACAAGATCCTCGGAAACATAAATATCCTTCAAAAGTATATGGTTTACGGGGTTTCTCATTTATGGCATCGAGGATTTTGGCAATGGATAGAATGTGGTGGCGCCATCTACAATTGGTTTCCACAGTCCAAAACATTGAAAATAATGGATTTCAAACACCCAAAATCTCAAATTTTGTAAAAACTTGCATACTTCATTAGTCTCAAAATTTTCGATTTTTCAACCCGATTTTTTTGAAGAAAATATTGATGTTGCAAAAAAAATCATGAGGATCATTTTTGTAGAAAATTAACTGATTGAAATCTATGTTAATAGTACACGTGTACAAGCTTTCATTCTTTTTCTCTCTCTCTCTCTCTCTCTCTCTCTCTATGATAATGAAAACTTAAATATTAAAACTGTCCGCATAATAAAATAGTAGCCGTAAGGGGTAGTCTCACACTATCGGGGAAGGGAAGAACCTTTACCCGATGTGCATAAAGCATTTCCACCCGCCAAAAAAAAAAAATTAGCTTTAGGTTAGGTTAGATCTTTATAATAAATAAAGAAAAGTACGATATGTGTGACATTTTGACATTTGTTACATTCTGACAGGTGTCATATTTTGACATTTGTTCATTTTGAGATTTGTTCATTTTGACAGTTGTTACATTCTGACACGTATCACATTTTAACAGTTGTCACGTTTTTACTGGTGTCACATTTTGACAAGTGTCCATTTTAACAGTGTTACTCAACGTTCCTATAAATATTTACCTAAACCCATGATTTCTGAAATTGAATTGGCAACGTTGTATTTTAAACTTTGAATTTATGAGATGGCTGTCATTTGACAAGCAAATTATTTATGTCCGTCAAATGAACCTTTCCTTTTTTATATAAAGCGGCAAATTTAAAATTGAATTCTTTCAGATTCAAGAGGCAGAAATTTTATTTTTACCTCATCCTTCAATGCTTATTTGTAGTTAAAATTTAAATTTTAATACATCTAATCGGCCTAATATAGTTTTTGTCTAGATTTAATCTTGTTTCCATGGTTTTTACTGTAATTAACCTGTTATTTTGACAGATAAGTCAGACTTTATTTATTCATAGCCGTATCGTATGTATTTTAATTGATTCAGAATTTTGTATTAAGAGGGGCCTTGCCACTGCCGACCTCGTTTTCAGTTGGCAATACTGAATATGCATAAAAATTTGACGATTTTTTGGAGAGTTAATCTCTAGAACGGAATTTTTGTTTGTGGAAATATTTATACCCGTTATAGCTTATACCTTGGAATAGGACATCTCCTTTTTTGAGTCAATTTTAAGGATTAATAAAAAAGATATCAGCCATTAGTGGAGGTGTGTTTTTGACAGTTTTGACAATTTGTGATCACCAATTTTAACGTGAAAAGGAGATGTCCTAAATGAAGGATACAGAATTAATTTTCGAGAACACCAATTCGCAAAATTTTATAATTTTTGAGATTAACTCTCCAGAAAAAAAAAATTATGTAAGTTGCCTATATCCCAGTAAGATTTTCTCTTTCCATAGTTCAGGCGTTTTCCGCCTGACACTTTGAGACAGTGGCGCTTTTTGGTTTTATTTTGAACAATGTATGCAACCAGTTTTACGAATACGAAGAAAGAAAGTTTAGATGTTTAGAACTGACATTTTAGGTTATGTTGGCTAATTTATTCGTGTGTTTTGCAATTTTGATAAATGAGTAAATTAGTACTAACTAAAACCAGTTCTTCAATTTAAAGTATTTCAATTAATGCCGTATACCTCATGTAGGACATGTTTCACTTTAAAATTGGTGATCACAAATTGTCAAAAGCACACCTTCCACTAAATGGTTAATATGTTTATTATTCTTTAAAATTTGTTGAAAAATGGAGATGTCCTATTCCAAGGTGTAAGCTATAACGGGTAAAAATATTTCCACGAACAAAAATTCCATTCTCGAGAGGCTGTTCAAAAAATCTTCAATTTTTATGCATATTCGAAGGAAGTCGTCAGTGTGAAAAATTAGTGATTAGTAATATGGAGAATGTGAAATTCAACTATAACAGTTTTTGTGATTTTTATTCGTGCATTCAAAATAGTGTCTGCATAGTTGGGAATCACAGACATTTGCAGAAATTAATATTTACAGTATGTCTCACATATTAACCCGTCCATGGGACTCTTGATGTAGGTTTGTTACACATTTTATTTGATATTATGTCTTTTGTCCATTGCTAAAAAGCAATGCAGTTTTTTCATAGTGTATTGTTTTGTTTTTGTTTTAGTGAATAACTGTAATTAGGTACTTTTAAATAAAGAAATAATTATTAATTATTCAATTTATTTTCTTACAAAAATGATTTTATAATATTTAATGATTTACAATAAAGTTAACATTAAAGAAATGAGTTTACGATTAATACATGCAAGTATATTAGAACTAAGAATCTGAAATAAATTTATGATTAATAAATGCAAGTACTATTACACTTATTTATTTATTTATCGTATCACTGCATATGTCATAAAATACATAAAAGATATATTTAGTTGGCACATCTTGAGACTTGGTTCAAGATTTCTTGTCGATAGGTCTTGAGGAGGACCGGTTGGATTAAATGTCGCTTCAGGCATCATGTGCTTTAGCCGGGAGATCAAAAGATTGTCCGGCTGCCAAGTTTGTTAGCTCTTTAGCGTTACCCAGGGTGCACCACGTGGAGGCAAGCTAACTTTACACTTTATGATTAATAAATGCAAGTACTAGAAATTATATATAGTGAGATATGCTATAACCTCAAAGAGGAGAGTACTATTAATGTTAAAAGATGCACACACAGCATTTTAAATGCCATTGTGCACACTAAGTATTAGCAGGGACAGGTAGTGGAGAAAGTATACCATAGATAATTTATAATATGAATACTATAATCAAATGTTTTATTTACTAAATGTCATATCTTGTTAAGGAAGTTATAACATTATGAACTTTCTTTTCTGGAAACATATTATAAAATATTAGAAATAAGTAATTTGAACATGTATATTTGTTATTATCACAAGAATTGTACCGATACTCTTATTCTTCTTCTTCTACCTTTGTAATGCTAACGCTAATAAACATTTTCCAATATTTCAAAATGGGTTCATTCTAAAAATATTATCAATCCTCCTAAATCCTTGAAGGCAGAATTATTAGTAATAGCAAGGCAACATAAAAACAAATTCAAAAAATGTATTATAGATGAGATGGCCAGAGAAAAAGGAATTAAAATTCTCAGATTGCCTCCGAACCACGCAGAGTTAAATTCCATTGAACTGATCTGGTCTCAATTATTAAAAGGTTATGTTTCTCAAAACAATAAAACATTTAAATTTCCTGATGTGCGAAATTTGTTTTTGAAGGCAGTTTCAGATGTAAATAGAGAACATTGGGGAAAATGCATTGGTCATGTTAAAAATGTGGAAAATTCATTTAGGAAAGTGGATATATCAATGGATAATTTAATAGAACCGATAATAATAAACCTCAGAAAAAACAATTATAGTGATACCAGTAGTTTTAGTGAAGACAGTGACTTTTAAAGTTAGTTCTTGAACTAACTTTTTTTTTAATCGTTGAATTTAGATAAGTACTGAAACGTTACTTTTAATGCCAAGAGATTAAAAAAAGTTTAATCCCAACCAAGGGCGGATTTACGGGGGGGGGGGGGGGGGGGTAATTCCCCCCCCCCCCTCCCATGATTATGATTTATAAAAATTTTTTTATAAAACATAATACACACAAAAGTGTTTTACATAATAAAGAAAGTGGTGCTTCTTATAACGCGATAAAAAAAAATGTATGTAGTTTCCTTATTTTACTAGACTTTTAATAGTAGCAGTCTAAAAGTGTTTTTTTTATTTTAACCATTCCTAAGTACTTTCCTAGTCTCTTTGTGATTATAATTTAGTATTAATAAAGTTTTTTTAAACATGTTGTCTTTAATCCAAGAAATGAAGTAAAATCATTGAGCAGAAACAGATCGACTTGAAATTTTTTGCAAATTGTTAGGAAAGGTACGAAGGAAGATCTGGTAATTGAAAAATTGGTGTTTAAAGAAACTGTATCGTTCTAGCGCAGGGGTTCTCAAACTGTGGCACATGTACCACTGGTGGTACATTACAATGTTTTAGTGGTACAATTTAATATTTAATATTTGTTTTCTTCAAGTTTTTGACTTTAACGGCTCTAGCTTTAATATTGAAATGACGACTTTTCCAAAAACTTCGAACAATTTCGCGACACATTGATTTTTAACGGCGAAATGCTTTTATGGTGGTACATATATTTTTGTTTTATATTTATGTGGTACAAAATTTGAAAAGTTTGAGAACCGCTGTTCTAGCGTAAATATTTGAAAAAATATAATTTCCACAAAAAAATGTATATAATCTTAATGAGAGAACAACATTGGGAACATTTTAAGAGCATCCAGAATCATTTAACTTAAGCAGAAAAAAAGTTATTAACAAAATAAGTTTTTTTAATTTTTTTTACGCCATTTTTTTAGCACCATCTAGACTGTGGTATTTGAAAAAAAATCCTTTTGCAGAAAAACGTTACATATGTTTATCTACAATTATCGGCGACGGTGGCTCAGTTGGCAAAGACGGTTACATTTCAATATGTACCATTAATAGGTCTGTCCGTGCTCTGGTTCGTGCCCCGGTCTAGACAATGAGATTTTTAAATAAAAATTTTCATTGCCTACTTCTGGGCATGATTTGTAGCGTATTTAACATTAATTACTTTGATGTTAGTTTACGCTGCAAAGATTTAAAAATCCTGGAGGAGTCCATCGTTGTCGATGATGGTGTTGTGTGGTTTTTCTGGGTTTTCCCACAACTGTAAAGCAAATGCGCCATCAAGCATCAGTAAGTCGCCCCAGAGCGCCACGGCAAATAATAATAATAGCCGTCCCTCCCCCGCACAAGCTGCAGAGCTTCTGGAGTTCACTCGTAAGGGAGTGAATTGCAGGGCGTATTATTATTATTATTATTATTATTATTATTGTCCAGTAATTTTTAGTCCTGTGTCCTGAGTCATTTTTTCAGGTCAAATATTGAAAAAACGGGTCATTCCAATGAAAAAGTTTGTCATAACATGATATTTCGGCGATCTGATCAGTCACTAGTTTCTGCTCGATATTACAAAAAAATTTACTGACTTTCTTGGACTTCTTGGTAAGTTTTACCCCTCCCATAAAAAAAAGCTAAATCCGCCCTTGATCCCAACATATAATCCTCCTTGTTATTTATTGGTTAAATTCAATTCGTTCAATGTTAAAGTGTCAGATGCATAAAGTTTATTTTTATTTTTTGTAAATAATATAACTTCAAAATTTAATCTACGAAGTGCGTATATATATTTTATATGCTGTGACCTTATTTATATTATAGAAACTTATTTTGCAAAGTACGCCTATGGAATGTGACGTTATATCCCCACTTTTACTGTACTCATCTATCCTTTATCACCCTTTATAGTATATATTACTATAGAAACAAGTTATTATTATGTGCCGTCGCTAGGAAATAAAACTAAAAGCTTAACTTTTCTTGTAAATATCTCGGAAGATCAAATTTTCACCTACATTTTTTGCCGATTTAGATAGGAATTAGTCTACCCTGAAAGTTTCATTGAATTCTGAGTTTTTCCATGACTTCCATTTCAATAAAAAGAACTGAAAGGGATATCAAATTTTCTTATGTTAAACTATTCCGCTGATAATTTTTTATTCGTTTGAGAACGGAAAATGATTTTTCTCCACTTGCGTTATAAATGGGTATGGTTAAAGTTAAAAATATTCTCAAACCTTTGGAATTGAATAAATTCGTCTTTGAAAAGGGATGTATCAATATCATCTTTGTACAATTTGAGCGATCTGTCTATACATAAAAGTCTCTTTCCACTGTAGAAATCATTGTTTCAAAAATGAATTTGAAGTTTGCCAGAATTGTACTGTGTGCTTCAGCTCGTATTTCCATCTCAACTATCCGAACGTCGCAGACAACATTATATACATTTACGATGAATGATTTTTTGCCACACAAAATTGTATCAGTTTTTTCTGTCTGTTAAAGATTTTAGCAAAGCTACTCCATTGAAAAGATTCGTATAAGTATCTTGAAGACTCGTACTGGTGATGTTGATTCGTTGCAGTGGCTAGCCAAGGGGGGGGGGGGGGGAGACTGAGTTTTTGAATCAGCGTTTAAGTTATATTCAGATGATTTACAAACAATAAAGACGGTTATTCTACGCAGTGAATGGGATATTTGAACAGTGAAATGACAAAAAGTAGATTCCGGTCTTCCTCAAAGTGCAGTAGATACTTTAAAGGTAGCAGATCCTTGTTTGTTTCCGAACATTTTTACGCTAATCCAAATCTTAGCCGTTTTACCCGTTACCACTGCATCTGTGCAATGACTGAAATCATATTCAGGGACGCGTGGATTGCTTCAATATTTTTTAAATATCTCCGGCTAAGAGTCGTGGAAAAATAAAAAAAAAATTAAAATGACCGTGATCCATATAGTTGGGTTTTTTAAAAATGCATCCTAACCTCAAAAAACGAATTCGAGCACATTATTTTTTTTTACTGAATTGGCAATAAATATCCAAAGAATCCTCGAATTTTCTTAAAAATTGGAGAAAATATGTATTTTTATGTCGGGATAACGTAGTAAAAATTAAAAAAAAAATGTATTTGTCCAACCAAAATCGGCATTTTTCGAAAAAAATGAATTGGCCGGCATTTTTGGAAAAACAATAGTAAAGAAAAATTTTTTATCTTAAAAAGAAGGATTTTGTGTGTACTTTTGTCTAAGAAATACAACATTTTATTTTTACTTTACCATACCAAGTGGTAAATAAAATATGGAATAATATAGTTGCATAATAGCGCAAGCGCAGTA
Source organism: Crepidodera aurea (assembly GCA_949320105.2). Lineage (NCBI taxonomy): Eukaryota > Metazoa > Arthropoda > Insecta > Coleoptera > Chrysomelidae > Crepidodera > Crepidodera aurea. The sequence goes on along the minus strand of OX439473.1, from coordinate 92,929,102 downwards.
GAAGTGTTTTGTTTCATGGAGACAATAGTGACAATACGCTAGAGGCGCCTATGAGATAATCTTCTAATAACCATCTTATAATATAAATTATGCTAATAGATGGTCCACAATTTACCAGGAATATTTAAAAAATCACTATTTACGTTTAATTTTCGAATTAAAAATCACTTAAATTTGAATAATCCGACCACTACCCTTTAGTAAGGAGGTCTAGTTGTGTATTCTTGACAGCTTACTAAATGTCGTTTAGTTGCAACATGCAGTGTGCAGTCTATTGTGAATGCTAGTGTGATCATGGAAAATTTGGAAGTACCGCGTAAACGACAAAAAATCGGTCCTTTAACAGTTAATGAAAAAACATTAATATTTAATTGTTTTAAATCATTTACAGACAAACATTTATATAAAAGTGTTGATGACACAGTGGAATTAGTTAGTAGTACGCTTGGTGTTGGGAAATCTACGATTTACAGAGTTGTTAAAGAAGAGAAATGTGGCGAGTTTCAAACAGCACGTAAAGCTCCAGGAAAACCAAAATTTCAAATAGAAAATCATTTGAAAGAAAGACTTCGAAGGAAAGTGCATTCTTCTTTAGAAAAGAATTTCCGACAGTAGACAAAGTTCTTGCCACGGTTCCAGATGATAAGGATTACCCTGAAATGAGTCGAAGCACACTATGGAAACTTTTAAAAGAAATATGTTTTCTATGGAAAAAGCATTTCAGAAAGTCTATTTTAATAGAAAGAAGCGATATTGTAGTATGGAGAAGAAATTACCTAAGGACTATAAAAGAAATGAGAAACCAAAGAAGAAATATATTTTATTTAGATGAAACATGGATCAACGAGGGACATACACCAAATAAATTTTGGCAAGATGAAACTGTTACAAGTCGAAGACAGGCTTTTTTAAATAATTTATCTACTGGTTTAAATCCACCATCAGGAAAGGGGCGCAGACTGATAATAGTACACATCGGTAGTTCAAACGGTTTTGTTAAAGGTGGTTTATTGACTTTTGAATCTACTCGTACCGGTGACTACCATGAGGACATGAATGCTGATGTCTTTAAAGAGTGGTTCGAACAAATGATAGATCTTCTTCCTCAGAACTGTATAATAGTAAAGGATAATGCAAGTTATCACTCGAGACTTACAGAAAAAATGCCCACAACCAAGTGGTTAAAAAAAGATTTACAGAATAGGCTAAATTCAAAGAATATTAAGTTCCATCCCGGTTCTGTGAGAAGAGAACTGTATCATTTGTGTTCCCTTCATAAAGAGAAATTAAAAAAATATGAAATTGATGAAATTGCAAAAAATCATGACGGTGGTTAGATCACCACTATATCATTGCGAAGTAAACCCGATTGAACTGATATGGGCACAGATAAAGGGAGAAGTTTCAAGAAAAAATAATTCTTTTAAAATGAGTGATGTTAAGCAGTTGTTTTTGGAGGCTGTAAATAATGTGAAGCCTGAAAACTGGGAAAATGCAGTAAATCATACGATTAAAGAAGAAGAGAAAATGTGGAAGTTGGACAATATTACTGATGAAATGATCGAGCCACTCATTGTAAATATTGGTTGCGACAGTTCATCTTCTGATTTGGATTTGTAGGTAAGAAGTAGTTTTTATATTAAAATTATTATTTATGAACGTAACGTTGTTTAAAAGTCAAAGTTTAAACCCTTATACCTACATAACCCGTTTGACACAATGTTCTTAACATACCTTGTGGAAAAATAAAATATTTTAGAAAAAATTGCACTTTTTTACCTTCAGCTGTTTAGAAGTTATAAGCAGGTTAATTAGGTGAAAATATAAGTGTACACCCGATATATTTATTATATTTATACAAAGGTTATTTCATACGAAAATACTCGAGGTATAACTTCATAAAATATTTTAACTGTCTACTAAAAGAAGTGGTACGCCTATGGATTACGAACGCTTTATTATTTTAATACTCTCTCATACATAAAAATAGACTATAAATTGGGCTCTTCAAATAAAGAAATACAATATTGGATTTTCTTAGACAAAAGTACACACAAAATCCATAAAAAAAATTTTCTCTACTTTGTTTTTCCAAAAATGGCGGCCATTTCAATTTTTGTCGAAAAACACTACTATACGGATCGATACTCTACTTCATCACGGACATTTTAATTTGTATTTTATTTTTTCACGACTCTTAGAGCTGGAGATATTTAAAAAATAGTGAACCAATCCGCTCAAAAAATACCAAAAATGCCGTTTTTGGCACATATCTCGCGAAGCTCCAGCCCAAATTTATTGAAAAATTTGACTTAGCTCTTATATCCATATAAAATTCTAATTTCACTTCACTATTAGTTTATCACGTCTCGACTAATAAATCTAAAATCCAGGGGGGGGGGCGTCCGCCCCCTTGCCTTCCGTTATCATACTGTCACACATGGTAACACAGACACACAATCACTCACACACACATTGTAGAACTATACTGGACCACACTCATATAACTTACATGTCGGTAAGGTCAGTTAAAAGCTTAATGCGCGCCCACAGAGGCATCCTGGACCAGTGTGGGGCGGAGGCCTAGCTGTCATTGTTAAAACGAAATTCCCCATCAAGTAGTTAGTAATGTAGACAGTAACAAGTAACACAAACATCATAATTATCCCATACATTTAAATGTCATGGAGCAAATGAGTTTTTAAATAAGATTTTAGAAATAAAACAAATGGGGATTTCAGATTTCCATCGTCCTCGGTACGTCAATCAAACTTGATTAAGGGCGCGGTCTTGTACGTCAAATATCAGCCAAATTATGTCAAATAAGATGCTGCCCGGGAGGTGCTGGTATCTCGTGATAAATGCTTAAATTAAACAAAATAGTTACAGAAACCTTCCTTTGAAATTTTCTCGTTACAGAAATCATTCTAGAAATTCACTGTTTATTATGTTTAATACAAGGGGAGAACAATATTTAGTATCAACAAAATGTATAATCTTAACTTTTTATTTTTCATTTATTTTCTTTGTAGGTATATTTTATTTATACAAAGCCTTTCAATGAAAACGATTCTTCCATAAGATCTTTCTTTTAATTCTTAAAATTAAAATAATTTGTTACTGCGGCATTGATAATATCAAAATAACATTTTCTTTTCAGTTATTTGTTCCTCGTTATGAAGTACCTACTTATGTGAGAAACGAAAGAAAAATTAACCACGCGAACGATGAATAATTACGATTTAGGTGAACATGTCAAAGATATTTACAAGTCGGAAACAATTCGAAATAAAATGCCCTTTTCAAATGTATAGATACAGAGTGATGTTATTGCTCATTTCAAAGTTAGTATATAGCTATGATAACTATCGACACGTGTTAAGTTGCATCGGCGCTTCTTTGTAGATCAAAGAGCCACTCTTTAGGTCAAGGCGGCAGGCTTCCTTTGAACTTTGGTTCAGCTCACGGTGGCCCTAGACTCCTAGATAATTGTATCAAAGGAGTAAGCCGCTTTAGCAATATTGTTTCCTCGGTTTTATTGGTTCAAATTTTCTCCCGAATTTTTCTTGAAGACTATTTAAACCCGAGATCCTTGATTTTATCTGATAAAAAGTAAGCTTTATCATCTATTTATATTTTTGTTGTTGAACTATGCTTATTATTTTCTACACCTTTGAAAATGAATATTGACTATAGCTCAATGTTTAATTTGTTAATCCTTAACTAAGACCTAAATAGAATTAAAAAATGCAAAATCTCCCATCCCACTGTAATAGGTTATGCCGTTGTCTCTATAAAGGTATATACAGACAACACTCGTTATGCTATGGTTTTGTGAACATCTGAATCATGGAAGAATCACAGTACCTATACAATCTCAAATTTCAAATTATCCGCCAAGCCGGTGTAAGGTCGGAAAAGATTTCGTGAGCAATCGGACGGCGCCGGCGTTATTTAACTCGGGTTACTGAGACAAATAATACAATACGCTTACCGTATTATAGATATTAACTTTTTACCTTTTTACTAATCCAAAATATTCACGAAGTGATAAATGGCAAAGGTCCGGAATTGCACAAGAGTTCTGCTGCCTGCGCATGCGTGTGTGAACTTGGGATTTGTTTTGATTTCAATGTGTTTACAGTTTACACTGTTAAATTCTTTTGTCGTTTAGTGTTCTTTGAAGCCTAAAAAAATCTTACTGCTGTATTTCTTGAAAAAAATATTCCATAGAGTGTACAAAGCAGCGTTGATAAAAGTACTATTAAAGATTAAAAAAAACTGTCTGGAAATTAAATTTTAAATCCTATTACATTCGGAAATCAGTCGATTTAACTTTTGGTCTACAGGATAGGATTTTATACACAGGAATAAGATCCTTAAAGTATGCAATATTATTGTTTCTGCACGGAAGACCGAAAAATATTTTTTTTGTGAAAACGTTCTTTTTTTTGTTTTAAATAAGCAGCTGTAATTTTTTCAAAGCAAAATATTTATTTTTAGATTTTATACGAATTGAAATTCTATACGAACAATATTTTTTTCATATCATCTTAAAGCCGAGAGGTTTTACGAAGAAAACGAGCACTCTGATAAAGTTAAACAATTGAAAATTTGTAAACCAACTTTTTCGATTGAAAATTAGGTTTTCTTTTAAATTTTTGCACAATTGGACAAAGTGACGGGTAAAATTTTTAAGATAATCAGATAAAATCAGAACTTCAAACTTTCGATATTTTGCTTCGTGTTAGAGATATCGAAAAACATTAGAAAAAGTTGTTTTGAATATTATTTTAACCCCATATACCGATTTTCATGACAAAATTCGCATATTTAATTTTTTCATTATATTGGTCTATACACAAAATTATTACATTTTTTTTTAATTTGATAAATAAGTGTTCCATGGAAAGTAATAATTTGAAACATTGACAATTTAGTAGTGATTATAACTGATTAGGAAAAATCATGATTCCTACACATACTAACTATTAAAAAGTAAAAATTAATTTATTATGAAAGTCATACAGAATATCATATATTTTGAATATCATTCTTATCGTTTACTTTATAATATTACCTCTAATTCTTTTCTAAAATACTTTATATATTTTTATTATAATGGAATCGACACAAATAATTTTGAATTATTTTTAAAAATTCCCGCGTTATGACAATTAAACGACATGCGCAACAAGCATCTCGTGTTCAGAGTAATAAAAAATATACATGCAAATATAAATGCTCTAAAATCTCGTCAACTTTCAGACGAAACGTTAGCTAACCAACGTTGCCAAATGAACTGTTTCAACCAACAGCTGTGAGTTCCCGCGAAAATTTAAATTCATGATATATTATTAAATTCGTATAGGTACGTATATTTTAAAGTTTTATTGCGTACTTAGAATGTTTCTTTCTGATTAAAGTTTTTTAAATGTTTATGAGAATAAAAAAATTGCATAAATATAAAAATGACAAACCAAATAAGAAAATTTTATTTACAAATACAATAATACAATTGCAGCGTTCTTATTTTTGTGTTTTGAGTTCATGTTTCTTTTATTATGTGCCAACATTGCTATACCATAACAGATAGGAATACGATGAAATGGGAAAAAAATTGAATTTTTTGGAAAAATTAGAGATAAAAAAAATCACGGTTTATTGATTTTCTTGAGTTGTACAGTAAAACCAAAAATGGCATTTTTATAGTTTGAGATAAAATTTGCTATTAAGTATCAACATACCAGTAAACCGTCGATAGAATATTAGTGACGTTTATAGTTTGCAAAATATCAATAATTTATTCTAGAATAATGAAAACAATTCAATGAATAAAATAAAACAGTTAACAAACAAAATATAAAATTAACAATATAATTTGAAAAGAAATATTTAAGTTTATTACATTAAAACAAAATTTAAAATGAACAAATGTTATCTGAAATATAAATAATAGTAAAATTTTCTGCTCTTTCACGTGCTGTGCTATTAGTTTTTCGAATTTAGCATACACTTTAGAGCAGCAAAGCTTTTTTTTATCGCTTTCTACACCTTTTAAAGCGATATCACATTTTATGACAGGTTAAAGTCTCTGACAACTGGGCTAATTATGGTATGACCCCGCTAAACATACCAGCTCATCCATTTGCATGCGGTGCAAAGTAGATTTGCTTAGGGCACCATCTTTCTTGCAGTGTTAAAACCTATATGATTATATATAATTATATACATATATACTACGTACTTATGGACTAAGAAGTGTCAGTCGCCATTTTTTGACCAAACTATCAATTTAATTCGAAGTTCCTATAAAATGACTTCAAAATTTCAAATCGACTGATTTCATAAATTAAAGTATTTTGATGTATTCTGATTAATCCACATTGTAGATAAAGGTTTAACTTAGGTCAAGTTAATGTTTATTTTTCTTATATTTTCAGAATCGAGGATATATAGATTGTTAAATGCCACTTTTAAGGTTAAAAAAATTGGATGATTTTAAAGCGGTGGTTTTCATAGAAAATAATAAATTTATCGATTTAAAATAGTAAGACTACCTAAGTTAGACCTTTATCTTTAATTTGTGTGAAAATTATATTTTAAATCCCATTATATTCGGAAATCAGTCGATTTAACTTTTGGTCTGCAGCATAGGATTTTATACACAGGAAGACCGCGCCCTTAACTAGAGTTAAACTACGTGTTAAAATTGTAAAGACAATTCGTTCTTTTATAAAACTTGGGTTACCCCAATATAAACGTACGTCGTTCCTCAATATATGTGAAAAAGAAGAAGAATAATCCTAACTTGACAGACAAAAACTATTTATGTTTATAAACATTTGCAGAGAAGACCCTTGTTAATGTGGTAATTCATTGTTCTAACAAACCATGAATTCTTTGTAGTACCATTTCTACTGATTGTTTAGAAATTCTAAATCTATGAACAAACTCTTTATCACTCCACAAAGCCATATCATATGATTAGGTCGATCATGGAACATTCTATTTCTCCTTGACTCTTCAATTAAATCGATAAAATCCTCTTCTTCATCACTTATAATTTCTTCGAAAATACAGTTAATATTATCAAATAAAACCATATGAATCTTATAGTATTTGAAACTTCAATTTAAGCACTGCTGTATTTGTATCCTCAACACCAAATCTAGAGATAACCACTACTACGTCTATGGGGTAAAATAATTTTGGGTTAACCCTTATGACTGCATTAACTCGAGTTAAAATTAAGGTAATCCTATACAAATGGTTAACTCGACTTTATAAAATGCGACATCTGTAAACCGTCGAGTTAACTCAAAAGTAGGAGTTAACCCCACTTTATTAAAAGTGGCCCTGAATATAGGAAACTAACAAAAATTTAACCAACCGTTTGATTTATTTATAAAAACAAAAACATGATATAAAATATTTATTGGGCCAAAATGTTTGATAATAAAAAACACTTAAAACTTAACATTAATTATTATTATGCAACTAATAATATAATGTGCGATTATAGACATATAGAAACGGTTTGGGCCTTTTGTTTGAAAAATGTTCAAAAATATTTTTTAAATAGAAAGTATATACAAGTAACAAATAAGAAAAGTCATAATGGGACAACTGAATCAATTGGCTACAAATTTGTGCCATATGACTATTCTTGAATATTCGTAAAACGATATCACGTTTTTGAAAACAGGACAGACTAAAAAGTAAATTGTGATGTTTTCTTTCTACACAAAAGTCAATAAAATATAGTTGACAACTATGTTTTTATAAATATTTTTTAACATTTTTAAACCAGCATTATTGACCCCTTATAGATTAGTTTTTTTTAAGATAGGTAGGTACTGGGTTAATTTCTATATGACTACATTTATATCACAAATAGTTCAAAATAAGTTTTACACAACTGCACACTTGTGCAAAAATACTTAGGAATCTCTATAGTCTTGATTTTTTTGTATTAGTCTTGGGATCTGAAGAAATTCTCGTAGTTTTGAGAAAAATAAGAAACATTATACACATTATCAGGAACATACTACAAAATTTCAGCTTTAATTTCGCTTTTTTTATTGATATTTTTTATTGATATTAGAAATTACCCCCTTTTTCCAGATTTTTTTATTGCCCCCGCAAGAGTTTCTGTAAGTCGGGGGTGTCAAAAAATGTGATTTTTGTGGTATTCGGGTACCTTAAAAGCTGTAAAATGATTTTGACATAGCGCCGACCACTTTATAAAATCAATCGGGGTTCCATTGATAGTCTAAGATCCGGTACTAGGAATGTATACCCTCATCTGTTATTTGACGGTGACAAATTTTATATGTTAGATAACACAGGTCAATATTTTATCTGGGCTTGCACACGGGCATCGTAGATGGTATCCGGGGGTTTTCAGGGTCGCTGATTACGGTGAGCGGGTCGGTTAAGCTCCATCAGGTCAGGTTTAAGGTCAAATCCGAGAATAACCTCAAAAAAATCTGAAAAAATTCATACATATGTTTGTTTATCCCTTGCTAGAATCCTAGAGGTCACTGAAGGTTACTTCAAGGTCATCTTGAGGTTATTTTAGATAAAATAGTCAAGGCCATGTTGAAAAATCTGAAATAACTCATGTGTACGTTTTTCAGGTCCCTGAATCTTAATTCGAGGTCAGTTGAGCTCTCAGGTCAAGTGTAAGGTCATATGATAGATAACAAATGAAAAATTTGAAAAAGTATTTGATTGAGAATAGAATTCAGATTTAAGTATGTGGCTCCAATTGCTCAAATTAAAAAATACCAAGTAATTAACATTTGACCTTCAAATGAGCTTGATCCGGACCTGATGGAGCCTAACCGACCCGATCATCGTAATCAGCGACCCCGAAAACCCTAGGATACCATCTCCGATGCCCGTGTACAAGCCTAGATAAAATGTTGACCTGTGTAATATATAGATTGATAAATTGCATATGGGTTGCCTAGCTAAATCTTGGCAATATGCCCTCAAACGGCCCCATAACCACCCCAAAACGGGGGAATCGTGGATTTCGCGTCTTTCTCCGCCAAAATATATCGCCCCCCACCGTTTTCGAGGATGCTGAACACGATGGCGTTATCAAACTTCGACTTGACCCCACCCCTCAAACGGCCATATTTTACCGGAGGAAGACGCGGAATCCGCGATTCCTCCATTTGGGGGTAGTTTTTGGCCGTTTGAGAGTCGAAAATAATTTTGGAAAACGCTGTCGTGTTCAGCAACCTTCAAAACGGGGGGAAGATATATTTTTCCGGAGGAAGACGCGGAATCCACGATTTCCCCATTTTGGGGGTGGTTTTGGGGCCGTTTGAGGGTATATTGCCAAGATTTAGCTAGACAACCTATGTGCAATTTATCAATCTATATATTATCTAACATATAAAATTTGTCACCATCAAATAACTGATGAGGGTATTCATAGTCTAAGATCCGGACCTAGCGTGCTCCAGCAAGGCGGCAGAGAATTACTCCAGAGGAAAAAGTTGGAAAGGGGGGATCGAACTACCTACAGCCGCTTCATCTGACGTTGCACTCATATCGGCTTTTTTCGTCGCTGGCTCTCTAATTATAATGTAACGAAGTACATGACATAAAAATGGATATTTTAAGTCGGACCTGAGAACTATATAGTCCCAACTCTTGGTCACTGTGTCAAAAGCATTATTCAAATTATGTGAACGCAAGTAAACTGTAAAATTTGATTAGAAATGGTATAAAATATTTCTGACAAAAAAAAATGCTAGGAACCTGGTAATGTCTGTTTCATTCAAAATAATTATCACAAAACCACGAAAATTTTAAAATCCCAACTTTATCACTGGTATGACAGTGTTCCTCGTTCTAAGTAAGATTTTTAATGATTCCAAATGACTGAAATTTTTGTGTTGATAAAAATAATTTTTATTAATAACTGTTAGTAGCAATTGAAACTAATAACACAATCTACATACAATTTGTATATAAAAACCTTGAAAACGAGAATAAATCAATTATTTTTATTGTACATGGTTGTAATGTCGCTAAGAACGAGACCAATTTCAGCACTTCTAACGAATTGTCAAATGTAATACAACACTCAAAGTATAAGCAAATTCTTATTAAAAATCTTTATTAGATCAAGCAACGTTTATCGAATAAAAATTGTTTTTAGTATAATATTAAAAAATTATATATAATATTTGCACTGTTATAAGTATAATCCATTTTGTGGTATCGATTATACAACAACTTCATTCATTTTCACATGATACTCTTTTCCTTTGTTATTTATACACAAAACCAAATGTTTACCAAATTTTCTATACACAGGATCTTGCTAGATTAATTTACAGAGATTTTGCATCAAAGAAAGTTAAGTCTGTTTATTGTCAAACTCTCAAAGAACCATTTTAAATGGGATCAATTCTTGGTCTTTTTTTGATATCTGTACTTCTCTATATCAAGAGAGTATACATGTACAATTATGAAGTAATTTCTGTGCGGGTTATACATAAACCACTTTATTGACTCTTTAATAGGTAAATTTTCAAGTTCATTTGAGTCAAGGCAATACATATTATGTTGTGGCACGCATGATTCTTAAATTTTTGTACCTCTGTGAACATTTTAGGTAAAGGGTTTTTTGTCTTTCTTGTTTCCTTTGTCAGCTTTTAGGTAGAAAACGTCTTTGTCATTCAAACTTCTTTGGTATGAGGATCCTTCTTGGAAGGATCAGTAGTTATATTTTTCGAGAATTTATTTTTACACCCTTCTCTAACAAAGCCCTTGGTGCTTTGAGGGAGATATTGAATTAAACTTTAAATATGTTCAAGTAACCCATTTAAAAGTTTGAGAAGAGTGTTTATTAACAATATTGACATAGATAAAAAAAACCCCTACTCAAAATGATCAGAGGTAAAAATCATTTTTCTGCAGCCGTCTCGTAAATTTTCGGTATGATTTATTAAATCGAAAGTACCACTTTACACAAATCGTACGGAAAATCCTATTTTCGGGACGATTTCTTTACTTTCGGTATGTTTCTTGTTACTTTCGGGATGATTTTGGATATTTAGTAGGCAGTTTTGACAATATCATGAAATGGAGTTCTGACAGCGCCTGTCATGTAAAATTGGGTTTTTTTTTGCTTTTCAAATCAAAAAAATGGAAATAAGTAGTGAAATAAGTCCACATGAGATTAGTAGATCTGCTAAAGCGGCTACTTATGAATTATTGCATAAGTAATGTATATTCATAAGAGTGATTTTTATATGTAATTGTCTAGATATATAAAGTTCATACGTTATTATCCATCGATATCCTTTTTAACATACAAAACGGCTGCAGAAAAAATATTGTACTTAACACGATCCAAAAGTGATTTTACGGGACTCGCAAGATTTCCTACTCATCCCGCAAAATATCACTTTCGGAACTTGTTACATAAATTACTATTTTCAAAAATTTAACAAACTACGAATCAATAGTAACCCGACGACGTCTAATATACTTAGTCTAAGTATATTACTTATCGAAAATAAACACGCCGACTTATATCGCTAAATTGTTGTCGAAACATATTAAACAACAAAATTTTACGGTTAAATTTTTTTTAATCCAAGTAACTGACTGATTATTGTATAATATTCCTAACAGATCATGTTTCCTTGATTGTCAATTCCTGTTAATTAATTTAACTGACACCATGTGTAAGAATCAGAAGTGTACAAATAAAATATTCTTATAAACTAAATTTGCACCATTCTCTCTCACTTCACCAATCCTGTACACGATTAACTCACTTTCACGTAATTTTTAAAAAAGTCTTATTTAATTTGTTAAAAAGTTCCTACTTATTACATCATTTTTTTCTTCTACTTCTTTAATAACAATTTCTCACGAATATTTTTATTTTCATGCTTATTTTGATTTTATAACAATGAAGCGGTTAAAAACGAATTAAAAATAATGACGAAGGGCAGTTTTTAGGCAGTTTTGTTTGTATTTGTTTTTTGTTTGTATATATGTATTGATCAATTTTCATTTAATGTTACGCCACTCACAAAACTACCTGTTCCTGGTAGGAGACGGGTTAAATCAATTGAAAAAAGAGAATAAATAATTCAGGTTACAACTGTTTTGATATCACTAGTCTTTTCGTTGTGTAATATATCTGTCATACGTCAAATACTGATATTACGAAACATTTTTATCTGTCATCTGTCAAATTATATAGCAGTCATCTCAGAATAGTTAATAATTTTTTTTTGATTTCTGTATGAAGCAGGGATGGGCAACAGCCGGCACGCGAACCCAATCCGGTCCGTTACGATGTTAAAGTCGGCCCGCAGAATAAATGAAATAATATATATTGTTACGTACTATCTTTTGTGTAAAAGAGAAAAATTACTTGTGTTCAATATTTAATTTCCTTATTTTATTTATTTGAATTTTAGTTTTAGTACATAACCTATTAAATTACTGTTGATTTTTTTATTACCTGTCGTAATCGCAGACAGAATGTAATTATTTGTTGTTGATAATTTTGGGCGCCATCTACTTTCCAGTAGAAAAATTGAGAGTCTTAATCCCAGCTAATGCTTCAGCTATTGGCCGCGTGATTATGAAAAAATGTATTAATAATCATAAAAATAACGGTTAACTTTTTAGTTTATGTGAGAATAAGAGTTGTTTGCCATCAACAATTAATACAATTAATTAATACAAATCTTATAATTACTCTCTTACCTTATCCAAATCTAAATTATTTAGTTATTAATTAAAGTATAATCTAACCTAATTAAATAAAATACTTGTGGCCTTTTTTTATTTTGAAACGTTTTTAAATATCGATATTTAATATTGTGAATTGGTACCTTTAATACGACTTAGATTTTATTTCTAATTCTTGTTACTTTCCTAGTCAATTCAAAATGAGATGGATGCAAAATCTTCCAGGAATCAAAATCAGGAACATGATAAATCAATACAGGATACAATTGGATCTGGATAGTTTATCTCGAACAAAGATGAAACAAATATCGGGCTTCTTCTCTTGATTTAACTTTAAGTTTCTTGATTTACAAAAACATAACCTCACTTAATTTGACAGGTAAATTTCTTTTAATTTTTATCTTCAATCAGTATTGCTTTGATTTTAAATTTCTTTTGTTTTTAATACGAGCAAAAAGCAAAAAGCCTCGCTTGACAGCGAAAAGTATCATATCACGGCTCTCTAAATTAAAATTTGACAGTTTTTTACTTAAATTTTTTTAAAAATTCAAACATCAATTTTTATATAATTTTTGCTTATTACCAAATCATTCTCGAGAGAAAAAGAATGATTTTGATATAATTTATTTACAATTCCTACTTATATTAAATTTACACATAGACTTTTGAAGTTCGTCATTATCGATTTCTAAAATTCTATACAACTTTATTATTACTGCATTTTTTACAGTAATTCTTTGATTTTAGAAGTCCCAACACTTTATTTTCCCGATTTATTGTATTTCCCCTGAATTTAAATTAATCATATTGATACATCATGATATTGAAATTTGAGGTTAAGTTTAAAATTTCTTTTTATTCAAACATCTAAAATAACAATGTTCTCATTGTTATTGTGATCGCAGACTTATCTGAGATTATATTACTTTAAATTTTCCTATTGAAATCTTTGCTAAATTGTTTGTAAATATCCTAAAATTGTTGGTGAAAATCTCTTATGGGATTAACGTGTTAAAATATGACATCTGGAATTTTATATTTTCTTTTGCAATTACTACGTTAAAATTAGTTTCAAACATTATTTTCGAAATTACATTCTGTTCTGTGATTTATTGAAGTAAAATAAATAGTTATTTAATGGTATTAATAAAATTATTTGTTTAATTTTTTCTCTGCGTATTGAACATAAGTTTGATATTCTCTTTAATTAGTTAGTCAACTTAGTCAACCGTTACAATATATATGTAAACAAAAAAAAGTTGTAACAGGAAACAAGTGTTTCCCAGAAGTGTGAACCGTTGGAATGCGGATTAGTAAAGTTGCGCGCGAAAGATGAGGCAATAAATAGTTAATATTATCTTCAGTATTCAGTGTTCCTTGAGATACGGTAAGGCGTACAAGTGTATGAAGTACTTATTCTGTGGTTACATTCTGGCCCTTATCGTTATCAGAAAATGGAAATTGGCCCGATGATGAAAAAAGTTGCCCACTCCTGATACAGAACTACGCGTTTCATGAGTACCTAAAAATTCTGTAAATAAATATAAAAAACACTTTTATGATGAAAACTGTAAATATGAATACATGAGAAGTATTTTGAACCGCACTGTAAATGACATAAGATTTAAATATTAAATATTCCCTTTTGTAAAACCCGCCGCTGAAAGTTGTTATGACCTATGATTTGAAATGAAAAGTGTAAAACTAAATATATATCTACTTGAAAACACCGAGATCTACCATTTTTTATACTAAACATACACTCACAGTTGTATAGAAATGTCATTGGTAAAAAAAACTTTTAGAATTTGAATACTATATTTTTTAAATCAGAAAAGTCCCTGTAGGACGCCGCTGTGTTCAATAAAATGTTTTAAGTCTAACCTTTTTTGGATATCATAATCAGTTCTTTCTCTTTTAATATCCATACAGACTAGCGAACTGAACGCTAATAGTTTCCTCCAAGTCTGAGGGACCGACGCGAAGAATCGTGCGCCACTAGGTTCGCTTCCTTTCTTCAATGCTTTATCCAGGCACTAAAAGCTCGATTTCACGTGACATAAAGTCATGACATTAGGAATAATGTCGCTTTTGTGTTTTCATGTAATTTTAATGCCATGGCATGGCATTTCTACGCAGTTTAAGATGGCGTCAAGTGAAACTATTTTGGCTGCTTTACGTGTTGTAAGTGAAATTATCAGGTGCGAAATTTTAAAAAATGAAAAAACAAAATGGATTGACAGAAGGAAAACTTTAGGTGCATCTGCATTAGTACTTCTTCGTTATTGCTTCTGGCCTGCCGATCTTTAAATTTCGGGTATGTTTTGTTCCACAGGCACATCTGGTTTTCATAACGATTCAAAAATTCCACAATATTCATCTTTTTAATTGAAGGGGCAGGTGGATAAAGGGGCTAACTAACAAAACGATAATGTTCTTAAAATCACTCTTTAGAGACACTGTAAGGTTATTTAACCTCTTTATCTGCTACTCATTTCCTCAAATGGACTAAATGTAACCTCAAAATCAAAAAATGTCAGTTAGCACCTTTATCCACTTGTCCCTTCATTTGTTTGTTTATGCCGCACGTCCTCCCGATAGTCCCGAAATGTCACGCACGAGAATGAACGAAGCTTAAAAACGTCTCAAAAAATTTCACGAAAAATCGAGGAGTAAACCGCGAGGTCCATTTTGGTGTACAGACCTCGTAAATGGACGTAGCCATTACTCAGCCATTACTAGCCAATAGTGAGCCATTACTAGCCATTAGTGGCCATTTTTATTACAAAAATCCGTTAGTGTACAAAGATTTAACTCGCGGTTTACCCCTCGCGAAAAATCAAACCTCTCTTGAATCCGTGACATCGACGTCGATTGTGACTTGTTTAGTTTTCATGATATAAAATGTCGCGGCATTCTCTGTCATGACATAAACAGTCAAGACTTTATGTCACGTGAAAACGAGCCTTAAATCAAGATAATAAAAGAAGGTGGTGGGAGAAACCCTTAAATCATATATGCTACGCTAGATACGGTATTCAGGTTATTTGTTGTGGTGTACAGGAGGGAGTTAGAGTACCAACCCACTGATTGGTCGATTTCAAATTTCGACGATACCCGCTCATATCGTAAATTTTGACAGATTAGACTTATGTCAGATATTCTGTTTTTTGGTAATTATTGTGCGAATCTTGTGTGTTTTTATAGTTTTTTTTAAAGTTTTTGCTGTGGACAATTAGTTTAGATAATAGTGGTCGTAAAATGCCAAAGTCTTGTTTAGTGTGCAACATCAGATTTGAAAAAAGTTCTACTAGGGGCCATATTTTCAAATTCATTACGTATACGAATCTTTGATTTTACGAATGAAATGTAATCGTCTATATTTTCAAACAAACGATCACATAACGTATACGAATATATTCGAGTACGTTACAACTATTGGGTATTAACCACTCGTAGTCACACTCGAAACGGGTTTTTGACGGAATACCTGTCAATTATTTAAATATGACAGCTTTAAACGAAATCATAAATTTGGTGGCAATAAATGCTTTAGAAGAAGCAGAAATATTGGCGGAAAGAGGAGAAAGGCGTGTTAATGTTCAAAGAGATCCGTTCAGTTTAACAGAAAATCAATTTATAAAGATGTATCGTCTAACCAAAGATTTAACTAGAGAGTTAATTGAGACGCTACGTCCCTTTATTCAAGAGGGCCCTACAAATGCTGGGGATTCAACTTCATGAACTCCATTAGCCCCATTTTCTGTTCCGGAGTCACTTGGATCCCCTTTTTTTATTATTATTCATTTTTTCAATAAACTAAATATTTATCTCCTATATAACAACAAATTAGTCAACATAAACAAATTACTACCACCCTCAAAACTCAAATATCGCTAGAATATCTAGGGATATTTACATTTATTTTCAATCCAGCGATGCCAGATCAATTTATTTTATAGTCCGTTGCATCTTGAAACATTTGCAAACATGCTGATCAGAGCCGGCTTAGGTTGAGTGTTATTTGTTCAAATGTTAAAGATAATTTTTAAAATTTGATTTCTACAAAGATCCTTTTGCGGTCTAAATTGCATTGAAAAAAATATAACACGCTGAGAACTTGTATTAAAATTAAAAAAAAAATAAAAGTTTTATTAAAATTTTAATAAACGATTTCAAACTCATATAGTACCTAATACTTAATTGAAATTATAAAAAAATCAATACAACATGTTCAACTAAAAAATATAATGAAAATTGAAATTAACTAAAATTATTAAGTATTAATTTAAAAAGAATGTATGTTTCACTAGATTTATTTTGTGGAAATGTAGGTAAATGAATTTAGAAACGTCTATATTTCTAAATCTCTTTCACAGTCACTAATTTCATGTTCTGAAATAATATCACTATCATCATAGTATCATCCAAATTTATTACAATTTTTTGAATTGTATTGTTAAATCTCATATATTTCTCTTCGATTTTTTTAACATGTTGAATAGCTTTTTTCCAGTTTTCAACAGTTATACAGTGCTTATTATATTAGTTGGGTATATCGTGAATACTACCCAAACAGAAAACATAAATTTTTGAAGTCCATTTGGGAGCACCGTCTCTGTTCCAGCTAATACACAATCTCCTTCATGTCTAAAGCGAGACGATTTTCTACTATAAATTGCAACGCACTGTACGCCTACGGAACTTATTCGAGCCGATTCGAGTGAGGTTTCAAAATAAAGACTTTCTGTTCCACTCGAAAATATTTCGTACACGACTATTCGTATACTTCATTTTACGAGTGATTTTGAAAATATGGCCCCTGATCACTTCTCTCCAGAAAGTATCAAAACTTTACCAGGCGGCAAGAGATTGCTGCTAGATAGGGATATACCAATTAACATTGAAAGGTATGATAAACAACTCTTTTTTTTTCAACTCTTTCATCTTAACATTGAAGTAATAATGTACCTTTCACCCCTTCCGCAGGAATAAATCAACCATTGATTCAGTGTCTGATGAAAGTGAGAAGGAAAACTATATGCCATTGGAATGTGTAATACAAGAACAAACCAAGAGGTAAATTTGAGCATAATTTATATTTAATTTAATGACTCATTTGGGGGTTATAGAATATAACAAAAAAATCGTAAACTTGCTAAGGTACGCTGGCCGCATCAAAAGTATTTATTTAACAATTTGATATCAGACAAAAATCAAATGGAAATAATGGATTTACATTTCATTTATTCGTTTTTCAGACCAATTGAAGAGGGAAATGATTTCTCCAAATGATTCCCCATGATTCATCATCAACAATAACCGCTTCAGAAACTGAAAGGGAATGCAGAAGACTACATGAAAGGTATATTTTAGAGTGTTCTCGCATATTATTTTATTTTCATTTGAATGTTTTTTAGGAACACATTAAAATCTAAACCTAAACCTCTCAGAAACCTAAAATCTTATCTGATTGAATTTTGTAATGAGAGCACTCCTATGAAAATGATACCTTGAATGAACATCCTTTACAACTTACGATGTTAATACTAAAAAACTATTTTAAAATTCGTATTCATCATGAAACTTTCCAGTTGAGGGATACTGTAACTAATAGAGTCAGAAGCTTGTTAACAAAAGCAATACTACTCAAAAATCAATGAAATCTACTTTCACAATATTTATTTTTCCCAAGAATCAACCTGTGTTTATTAACAGAGGCCAAAAGTAGTTTCATTTACTTCATATACCGAGTACCGAATACGTACATATGAATAATTTGTAGATTTGATGTAAACATGTATATGAATTGTTTAAATATCTATGTATTGAATGTCAATTTATATTTTATTAAAATAAACCATGTTCATCAGTTTTTTCATTTTTTACTCAACCCAATCTATTCCAAATGTTACGCCACTGTATCCTGGTACGCTGTTGCCCCTTCGCCCCCTTTCATCGTTTCCCCTCTAGAGCCAAACAAACACTATAGGATGCCGTATCTAGCGTAGCATATATGACAGCAAAAACACAATATTCTTCTCTTCTTTCTTCGGTTATGACTTGCATACTAGTGCATTTGCCAGTTCATAAAATCATTGTATTAACAGTTTACTTTGATTTTAAGTTTCTAGTGTTTATTTATGCCAAAAATATTATCTTTCAGAACTCTATGACAGCAAAAACAATATTTTATAAATATATTTCTTATTTCTGATGGCAATTCATGAATGAAATTTATACGTTACATGAAAAGGCAACACTGTACCCGGGATGTTCCTTTTAGAACTGGCAACATGGGTGCACTCCAATTTAAAGGTCCAAGGTCACAGAAAGTAAGTAAGTCTCTAATTTGTGCCTATGCTGACTTAAGTTCGACGTTCGCGGCGGCATTCGTTCAGCTAGTCTGTAAGATTTTAACGTTTACTTTTAATAATCTCCCTTTTGTAGCTGTTGAGGTTTAATAGTTTAAAAGGAAATACATTTCATTAACGTTATTATTAAATATGTTATTTGTTGTGACATAATTTTTCCTACGTAAATATATATTATAATTTTATATAAAAATATGTTACAAGTTTTTTTTAACTTTGAGAATTTTTAAGCAGTAATTACATAAATACAATCGTTCAAAATTAGATTTCAAAAATATAGGATTGCCCTATCATATTTACCTTTTTTATTTTCTCGCTATTTAATAAATTTTAATTTTCTTAATTCCAAAAATGACGCTTTTGTTTTCGTTAGGCCACCCTGTACAAATTAAACTTATTTACAGGAAAAAATATGCAACAAATCTGCCTTTATGAAACTTATATTTGTACCTATTACTCTATTTTCATTTTGAAAACTGCTACACTGTATTGAAGTCATATAAAATTACAAAACTATATGGTTTGTGAAAAATCTTTTCGATGCTAGATTCCAATATAACTCGAGACAAAAATCTGTTCTAACCTCCAAAGTTCGATTTAAAATCTTAACTTCTCCGAACGAAATGTTTTTACTACTCTTAAAGGCTCCTGTTTAAAATCTCCAAATCCAAAACCGTCTCGACCTACTCAGTGCTTTTTTACTTTTTTTTATTAGGTGTTTAGTCGTTTTAGTTTCGGTTAAATTATTTGTCAGTAGACTATGAAGAATCTTCTGGCCAAGATGGCGGCGAGAAACTGCTGCTGCCCTCCATGGGAGATTTGCTTAAGCCGGAGGGCGATGGGGATCGCCCCTTAAGCTGATCTCACCAACAAAAAACGGATAATTCGCCCGTATGATCGGCGGTATGGCGCCAGGCGGTGACTGACCTGGTTTTCATCTAAAAAGAAAAAAAAATGTTTTAACGAAATCCAAGATGTAATAAATTTCAAAAAAGGACAACAAACTGAAAGTAGTACAAATACAAATGTGAAGAAAACATGCAAAAACCGATAAATCCACTTTTCGAATTTTTTGAGTTAAGCATTTGATTGTCACTGACTTTATTGCGCTAGTTGATCTAGCACATCAGATACAAGCAAAGGTCCACAAATCCCCTTGAAAATGGTATCTGAAAGTGACCAGTTCGAGCAACTACCGATAAATCCAAATTATAAGTAAAACCCCATAAAAAATTAAATAATGTGTTCCATCTATTATGCAAGTACAGGGTGTCCCAAATTGGTGTGCTTTGCAGGGTATCTCGTAAACTAGAAGAGATAGAAGAAAAGCAGTTAAGATGTTATGACTTCTTTTTTTGTTAAAGTAACGATATCCTAATTAAATCTTTAGTAACTCCCTGCAGTTGGAAGATACAGGGCGATTATTGAAAACTGTCGAAAACTACAAGGTACTATAACTTCTTAATTAAGAAAATTATAAAAAAACGTTATAAAAACTTTTGATAGATATAATATTAAAGAGTTCAGTGGCGCACAGATTATTTTTTTTAGGGGGCTCACTAAGGAAATATAATGCAAACTTATGTTTTTTTTAAATGTATATTTTGACGTTTTTCGTTTCCTTTTTTAATTCTCATTCACCTGATATGACATATTATATATCTATTTTCAATGGTTGGAGCTACAGTGCAAATAAACCATTTATGGATGTTATCAGGTGAAACACCCTTAAAAAATTGAACACTCAGTAACGAAATTTAACATTTTATTATAAGGATACTGATGTGTGACAATTTTATTTATCAAAATTATAATTAATAAAAAATAAAACCAGATTAAAAAAATAAAAACAATAAACTTATGAAACAACAAGAAACATTGTAACAACTAATCTACCTATAACTAATTTTATTAGAATGTGAAAATTACATTAAATGTTCAAAATGTCCTCCGTTTTGTTGTAGTAATAATTTACACCTTTTTCTTACTGATCTTACACAATTGAGTATGTGCACTGGCTTTATTTTTCTAAATGCGGCATGAATATTTTGTAATAAATCTTCCCTACTCTCCAAGTTAGTCTTGTAAATATTATTTTATGATTTTATTTTTGTTAATGCTGAATTGGTTGGAGATTATTTAAACGAAAAACTTTTTAATCGATGAAAACGGAGAGCATTTTGAACATTTAATGTAATTTTTACTTATCCTTATCCTTATAATAAAATGTTAAATTTGGTTACTGAGTGTTCAATTTTTTAAGGGTGTTTCACCTGATAACATCCATAAATGGTTTATTTGCACTGTAGCTCCAACCATTGAAAATAGATATATAATATGTCATATCAGGTGAATGAGAATTAAAAAAGGAAACGAAAAACGTCAAAATATACAGGGTGTCCCATTTAAAAAACATAAGTTTGCATTATATTTCCTTAGTGAGCCCCCTAAAAAAATAATCTGTGCGCCACTGAACTCTTTAATATTATATCTATCAAAAGTTTTTATAACGTTTTTTTATATTTTTCTTAATTAAGAAGTTATAGTACCTTGTAGTTTTCGACAGTTTTCAATAATCGCCCTGTATCTTCCAACTGCAGGGAGTTACTAAAGATTTAATTAGGCTATCGTTACTTTAACAAAAAAAGAAGTCATCTCTTCTGGTGCAAAACACACCAATTTGGGACACCCTGTACGAGCGTAATGAGTAAATAATAAAGATGACTCTGGCGTCTATGGTTGTTTATTCTTCTTGTGTTTTACTGACAGTGTAGAGTGAAATAAGTTTGCAGATTAAATACTCTTCTTAATGGATAGTAAAACCACTCATTTTATTAAAAAGTTTTTTAATTTTTAAAAGTTTGCAGATTATTTTGTATTTCTATTTGGTTTGCATCTTTTGAAGTTTTGGAAGAAGGAGAAACTAGTGTAAAAGCTTATGAAAAAAAGATAAGGGAATATCAGAAAAAAAGTAGTCCTCCAAAAATTCAATGAGGGAAGATTGGTTAAAATATTCACATTCGGAAACTTCCATTTCACTAATTTTGAAAAACTTTTGAAAACAAAAGTTTCTGATACAGATTTGACTGTAATAGAAAAAAATTTAACACGGGGCATTCCGCAAAAGAAAAAGAAGTCTCTTCAGCATCTGCTAAATCGGCAGTTTGATAAGGATTGGGAGGAGTTACAGGATCTGCACTGGTATCGGACATTACTACACGGTCCTACTTCCAATGAGGAGGATCTTGAAGTTGATTAGGAAGATGGTATATGTGACTTCCTTGAAGAGGAACCAGCTATCCATATTTATTTTCCTGAAAAACATTTTCTTACTTTTTCCTCAGAATGATTTTTATCGAGAATACAAATACTTATTTTCAGTTGTGTTGTTTTGTTTATTTTCAAAGTCGCATCGTTAATTATTAATAAATGTTTGTTAGTTACTATAAGCGTTTATTCTCCCGTTTTACTTTATACTAGGCGTTTAAAAAATAAATACCTATTTGAATATTTCCCTGCAGGTACACCAGTACAGTGTAAAATTATTTTAAGCTAAATAAACAAGAAATAGGTAAATGGCACGAAGTGAATTTTTAAAATTGTTAAAGAAAAAATGAGTTTCATAATATGTTTTTTCTAAATTAAATGAAAATTTTACTTTCACTTTCAAAATTTTCCAAGTCGAATCGGTGGCAGGATAAAAACAATAACTTGTTTCAATTCAGTTTTTTCCCCTCTATTCAAATCTAAAATGGAAATATTAAAATTGTGATATACAGGGTGTTGTTTTGATATTTAATGTTTCAATTTTTCCTAAAGCCGAACCTGGATTTTCATATCTTTCAATATTTCAGTACATTATTCGTGAGACGTGTAATCTGTATGCCAAAAATGGAAAAGATATATTAAGTGTTTCAAAAGTTCTGACCAAATGAATAATTATGCATAATTGATAAAACACCCTGTAACTCGGTAATGGAAGCCAAGAGACCCATTTATATGGGTTATTTAGAATCGTCTTTGTGACCTCTATCTACCTTTAAAATATTTCCGTTTACCAACGGGACACCCTGTATATGACCGTGGCATGATACAAAGGATTTAGACAGGAGACACTCTCTTCTCGCCCAGGGGTCGTTCAGGGCAAGGGGGTTCATAAAATGTTATTTTTGTGCTCCAGCAAGACGACACAGATAATTACTCTAGAGGAAAAAGTTGTAGAGGGGGGGGGGGGGTCGAACTACCTCCAGCCGCTTCATCTGACGTTGCACTCACATCGGCTGGCTCTCTAACTATTATAGATAACTTATTTTTACATTTTATATCTGGAATTTGTGTATTTAGATTTACCAAATTATGGTTTAAAAGTATTAATTTCCAAAATAATAATGCCCCTTTTTCTTTAATTGTACATAAGTCTTCTGATATGGTATAATAGGTTTTAAATACTTATAATTTAGTATTTTCAATACATTTGAGAATAGTTCAAATTGATCTTTAGATCAAAATAGGAGTGCCTTCACCAGTAATCCTTGAAGTTAAAACGTTTTATTTGTATTACCAAATATTTTAACATTTTAAATAAATCACATTATCGAAATTTTATATAATATACCTACAGTATATTGGAATTCAAATTGTTACTTTTTTGTCTATATATTTATTTTTAATAAGTGGATATTTTCGTGACTGTTCAATAGTAATTTATGTAGATAAAATTAGTGGGAAGCAGTTAATAGTAAATAAATTAGTACGATTTCTTCGTTTTAAGTCGAGCTTTCGAAAATGTTTATTTTCTTTATCAAGACAAATAACACGAAATTCAGAAAAAAATACATACAAAAGGAAACATCACTGTTAAAATTTAAAATGACAATTTCTAAAAAATCAGTATACAATGTGAGATTATTAAATGTACAAGTATGTATAAATATATAAAAAATCAATTCAAGGAGGACGAAATTTTCTTTATGTATTTTAATAGATACGTGTATATTGTACTGAGGTCATTGATATCTGTTCTTTTATTCATTGATTTTTCATTGTTAATTATATGAACCATTTCAAGAAAGAGACGCTTATTGAGATTTCGCTCATTATCGAGAATTTTTACATTATTATAGTTCATTTCGGAAGCTCATAGTGGTTTGTATTTTAATTTCTCTCTCTTTCCACTGGATTAAAACCACTTAGTTGTTAAAAAAGTTTTTTTATTGACGTTTCGGCTTTCCAGATCGAAAGCCGTTATCAAAATGACATAAAATAAATAAATTTACTAGAAACAGAACACTTGATAAGAAAACTTCATTTATGACGAAGTATAAATTCTCTTATAATATGCAAATGCGCTATACTTTCAAAAAATTCGTTCCCAGAAACGTCACAAAAATATGATTGAAACAGATTTTGACATCTTCAATCTCAAAATCTTATTCTATGTATACTATGTTGATGTCATATTTTTGCAAGATTATCAAGTGTTCTGTTTCTAGTAAATTTATTTATTTTATGTCATTTTGATAACGGCTTTCGATCTGGAAAGCCGAAACGTCAATAAAAAAACTTTTTTAACAACTAAGTGGTTTTAATCCAGTGGAAAGAGAGAGAAATTATTATAGTCACATGGTCTTTATCTATTGCATGTTCAGCAAGGCGACAAGATCCCACATTCCGTCTGCAGCCACTTTTATGAGAGGTTATTCTATCTTTAAGCATTCTACTTGTTTGACCAATGTATACTTCATCACAGCTGCTGCATGTATAGGTATTTTCATTTTAGAATGTATTTGTGAAATCGTTTTCAAATTGGTTTTAGCTATTTTAATATTGTCTTCATTTTTGAACAAATGTACGAGTTTTGATGTCAAACCATCTATAAGTGGTAAAGATTTAAAAATTGAAGTTTGGTCAGTTGTTGGTGGATGGTTTGAATTTGAAATAGAAATAGAGGTACTAAATAGAATTTTATTCACTAAAGACTTGGGATATGAGTTTTCTAAAAGAATGTTTTGAAGTTCTTTCAGACACTCATCTCTCAAAGATGGATGAGTGACCTCAACCACTCTGTTTTTGAGGTTATTAATTAAATTTATTTTGATTTTCATGGGATGGCTTGAATCAAAATTTAGGAACCGATTACTATTAATTGGTTTTCTGTATCATCTAGTAATGATTTTATTGTCGTTCGTTCTTATTAGTTTCAAATTCAGGAATGGAACTAAATTATCAGTTTCTTTTTCAACAGTAAACTGAATATAGCCAAAATAATAAAGATAATTTCGTAAGAAAAACAGTTGGTTTAATTTAAACTTATCCAACGAACTACCAAGCACATTTCATGTAAATTAGATTTTTTGATGGGCGGCGGATCCCTTACATTCGTATAATACATGTTATGGAATAACAATTTTTTTAAACAGTTTAGTGAGCGCGCTTAAAACCTATGAAAATGATTTACGAAGTCTACAAATGAATACGGAATTAGATCGACGACAATCTATCAAAAAAGAACGCCGCTGACCTGTAGGTAGGTACGTAATGTACTATAATAAAACCAGTTTGTGAGTTTTCATTTCGCGTGTTATTCCTTTATTTGACCTTCACCTTCAAATGTTCTAATCTGACCCTGATGTCACGATGTGAATTTTTTTTTGTAGATCGTAGTCGCGATGCCAATGACAAAGTGTGGCAGTGAGCAAGGATGTTTTCAGCAATTTGTTTTATTTCATTCAAACTTTTAGTTTCGAGCAGTCTATTAGAAGTGATCTAAGAAATTAGACCGGTAATTCTACATAAAAATCGAAAAATTATTAATCGACTTGAGTTATATTTAAATATCTTAATTTTTCATCAAACCTGGAGGATCATTTTAATGTTTCACTGTAATATTATCAAGCAATTTTTTTTGTATACAATTATGAAAAAGAAGTGAATTTTTAAGAAGCAATTTTACTACTTTTAGTAGAGTGAAATTAGAATTTTATATGAATGTAAAAGCTAAGTCAAATAATAATTTTTTCGATTTTATACATAAAGAGTGGCGTGTAAAAAATTTTCAATAAATTTGGGCTGGTGCTTCGCGAGATATGTGCCAAAAACGACATTTTTTGTATTTTTCGAGTGTAAAAAAAAATTAAAAAGACCGTGATTGAAGTAGAGTATCGATCCGTATAGTAGGGTTTTTCAAAAATGTATCCTAACCTCAAAAAACGAATTCGCGCAAATTATTTTTTTTTACTGAATTGGCAATAAATAACCAAAGAATCCTCGAATTTTCTTAAAAATTGGAGACAATATGTATTTTTATGTCGGGAAGACATGGTAAAAATTAAAAAAAAAATATATATTTGTACAGTCAAAATCGGCATTTTTCGAAAAAAAATTGAATTGGCCGCCATTTTTGGAAAAAAATGTTATGTTAAAAAGAAGAATTTTGTGTGTACTTTTGTCTAAGAAAATCCAACATTTTATTTCTTTATTTATCCAATTTAGGAAATAATCCAAAAAATCGATTTTTATTTTTTATATTGTTTTCGCCGTCATACTTTCTCAACCTCGTATCTGAAAAATTGATAATATTTTTTACACTTCTGGCATCACCAATTGACGCCCTCGTAACTGTAAATACCTGAACAAATTACCTGAAAAAGGTGTGTTTTGGAAGTATTTATAAAATGGCATTTAAATATTTTGCCTGAAAAAATTATAATAAAAAATAGGTAGTTTTTTCTTCCTCCTGTAAACCCAGTAAAACACAGATATGAGGTTGAGAAAGTATGACGTTTCCTCACAAAAATATTACTTTAGAATCTGAAATATTTTTATTTTTTTAAACATTTGTTGGACTGAAATATAGTTCTTCTAAGAGAATCAAGCATAAATATCGCGATAAAAAAATTGGAAAAAAATGAAAATCGAATTTTTTTTATTATTCCCTAAATTGGGCACCTTAAATAAAGAAATAAAATGTTGGATTCTCTTAGACAAAAGTACACACAAAATCCTTCTTTTTAAGATAAAAATTTTTTCTCTACTATTGTTTTTCCAAAAATGGCGGCCAATTCAATTTTTTTCGAAAAATGCCGATTTTGGCTGGACAAATACATTTTTTTTTCTTTTTTACCATGTCTTCCCGACATAAAAATACATATTTTCTCCAATTTTTAAGAAAATTCGAGGACTCTTTGGTTATTTATTGCCAATTCAGTAAAAAAAAAAAATAATGTGCGCGAATTCGTTTTTTGAGGTTAGGATGCATTTTTAAAAAAACCCTGCTATACTCTACTTCATCACGGTCATCTTAATTTTTTTTTTATTTTTCCACGACTCTTTGAGCCGGAGAAAATAGTGAAAAATACCAAAAATGCCGTTTTTGGCACATATCTCGCGAAGCTCCAGCCCAAATTTATTGAATTTTTTTTACAAGCTTCTCTTTATGTATAAAATCGAAAAAATTAAAAAATTTGACTTAGCTCTTAGATCCATTTTCAGAATATTTTTGTCTAGTTTCACTGCACTATTTGACAAATTATGTTTCATTACATTTTTACTTTATACAGGTATGTAAGTAAATAATTATTCGTAAAAAAGAAACACGATAAATAAACTACAACCGTATGCCAAACGACAAACAACAATGCAGAATGTGGCTAAAAATAATGTTGCGGATAGGATAGGGTTTAACACACACCGTGCAATAAATTTGATTCCAAACAAAATCAACTATTTAAAATGCTGTTTTTAATTTCTTTTAACAGAGCCAATTTGCTTCAGTATTTTATTGACCCATTTGAAACCTACGTATACACAAACCAATAACATGCAACACATTTCAGAATCCAACAGTTACAGTGGAGGTCAGGAGTCGGAGTGACACCCAAATTTTCCGGACAGGGCCAATTATTCTTGATAAAAATCTTTGCATGACTTGTTGATCCATAATCAGGTACAAAACTTGACCTCATCAGGTCATTTGAAGGTCAAATTGAGGAAAAATTTCTATAAAAATCTGAAAAAATTCATACAAATCTGATGTTTGCTTGTCCTCATCAGATCAGGGTCAAGATCATTTCAAGGTCAAATTGAAGAAACCTAGACAGATCTGAAAAAATTCGTACAAAGTTTTCAGTGTCGCCGAATTCGAATCCGAGGACCGTAAAATGACCTTGACCCTGACCTGGAGGTTAAGCAGGCCTCGGATTCGTATTCAGCGACCCTGAAAACCTTTGTGTGATTTTTTTCCGATTTTTCCCAGAAGGTTTCCTCAATTTGACCCTGACCTGATGAGGTCAAGCGGACCTCGGATTCGGATTCAGCGACCCTGAAAACCTATGTATGAATTTTTTCAGATTTTTCTAGGTTTCCTTAATTTGACCTTCAAATGACCTTGACTTGACCTGATGAGGTCAAGCGAACGTCGGATTCGGATTCAGCGTCCCTAAAAACCTTTGTATGAATTTTTTCAGATTTTTATAGAAATTTTTCCTCAATTTGACCTTCAAATGACCTTGACCTAACCTGATGAGGTCAAATTTTGCGGCGATGTCGAAATGCCTCCGATTTTTTCAGGTAAATCTTTTCAAGCATACATTCCCTCCCGGGTACAATCGAAATGCCTCCGTTTCGTTAATCATTTATGGTGATATTTTGTCTGCTTAATCTCTGTATAATGACACAATGTTGCCAAATTATAATTTAAATAGGTATGTATCTATTTTTTATTTTTCTAATTTTTATGCACTGGTACATAAAATATGTTAACAAGAATATTTCACAGTACGACATTTTTTCAATTTCATAAAACCACGGATGGAATTGACAAGAGGCGAAAAATGTTTATTATTAATATTACGACAAAAACTTATTTTTTTATAAAAAATTTGTTTATTTTTAAAATGAGATTAACATTCAAAAATTTTAGATTTAATGTACAAGATGTTAATAAATTAAGAAAACATGAAAATATCTCAAGAGAGAAGTACTATTATTTATTATTTTACACATTTTTTTTTTAGAAAGGAGAGTTGTTTATAATTAAAAACAAATTTTCAAATTCCAATTTTTACCTGACTTAATCTAATAATCAGATTTCATTTTACTTTAAATTTGGTGTAATTCTAGTCTAAATACTCCAATATTCTTAACCTCACACCTCTTCTTAATGGATTTCTTAAGGTTTTGCTGATTTGCACTAGTATAAGGATCAAATAAATATGTTTACAATGATTCCATGAATAGGTAGTTACCTACTAAATGTATTGATTGATTGTTAATAATCTATTTTGTATAATGATGATGACTTAAATGTTGTATAAATAATTGTAAGTTTATTAGTTCTTGTATATTTGTCGATTTCAAGATCAAATTGTGTTTAAATCATAATATCCGAAATTATGGAATCAACGATGTGTTCCAGTCAAAGAGGGAAAATATATTAAAAATAAACTTTGTAAATGAGAAAATGTTAGAATTAAGAGAAGGTAAAATAAATAAATAAATTGGAATTTGTCAAACTAATATCGTATAAATTTAAGAAAAACATTTTGTAATTTTATATTTCTATATTTTGTTTCTTCTGATGATTTTTTTAATAAATGTATAAAATACTTATTATGTCTTTATATTTTTTTGTCAAATTATTAATAACAAAAAATAATGGTTATTATTGGGTTATCTATAAAACTATATTATATTATATTCATAATATTTAATTCATAAAAGATGAAAATAAAATAAATTAAATAAAAAGTTTCCCAAAAATATACAAAGGAACGAAAATCCGGCAACGTCTCAACTTCATATAAAGATTAGAAGCAGGTAATGTATTTAGAGCTTAGGAGGGAATTCGTATGTGACCTTTTTAGCGAGAGGTAAGAAACCTTTCTTCGGGAGGGATTTCGGATGCGGCCAAATTTTGTACCTGATTATACAGAGATTTTTATCAAGAATAATTTTTTTTGTGAAATGCAAGATAAACTTTTTGTCCATTTGTATAAAACTTTTTGGGACACACTGTATATAACGCACTTGGTGCATAAATAACTAATTTACACTCAGATTCGGTTTTAACGGCATCGAAAACAGGGGGGGTGGACTAAATTGGCCCTGTCCGGAAAAATAACCTGAAATTTCGACTCCTGGCCTCCATTATTTACCGGTGAAAAACATAAAAGTTGGAATATAAAAGTGAAAATGTATCATATTCATACTAATATAAGAAATAAAAACCCTGTTACAGTAGAAACAGGAGATATAATTAAAGAGCCAGCGACGAAAAAATCCTCTGGAGTAATTCTCTGCCGCCTTGCTGGATCCCGCTATACCCCTTTTCAATGCAACCCCGATTGCTTTTATAAAGTAGTCGTAAGAAAATCACCCGAATACCACAAAAATCACATTTTCTGGCACACCTGGACTTGCATAAACTCTTGCGAAAGCAACAAAAAAAACAATAAAAAACTGAAATTAAAGTTGAAATTCTGTAGTATGTTACTCTAGACATCCAACATGACGTTAAAAAAAATTTGGCGCCCTATGTCTTATCATTTTTTAATAATCATTTTTTTAGTTTGCAAAATGCAAATTTACAAACAGTATTCGCAATATCAGAAATTTATACCCTGGCCTTCGTTTTACTCAAATAATACAAAAATTTTTTTTTTTGACTTTGTTCTCAAAGGCTCAAATCTGACGCGATTGAAACTTTGAGCCACAAGGTTAAAAAAAATCAGAGATTCCTTAGAGAAAAAAATACTTGGCTTAACTCAATAAGTACCTTTTATGGAGATGGAATTAGTTTAATATGAATAAAAAAGGTGAAGCAGGAGCAGCAAGGGAGCTACCGCGACCTCGCACTTTCCGTCCAAAATTCTAGGGTTAACAAGATCGATGTTAGAAAATTTAATTTTTGTGATATCTCTGTTCATACGAATCGATAATGCCCAATTTGACTCATTGCACGCACTGTTTGCGAATTTTCTGTTGCCGATTTTTTGCTGCCCCTGCAAAATTTTGTGCAAGTCGGGGGAAGTCAGAAAATATGATTTTTGTGGTATTCAGGTAAAATGATTTTTTGACGTAGCGCCGACTACTTTATAAAATCAATCGGGGGTCCATTGAACAGGGCCGTAGCGCGCTCCACCTAGGCGGCAGAGAATTACCCTAGAGGAAAAAGTTGGAGAGGGGGGTTTGAACTGTCTACAGCCGCTTCATCTGACGTTACACTCACATCACCATTTCTCGCCGCTGGCTCTCTAACTAATATAGTTTTTCCAATTATCAGTTGTAAAAGGCGGCTCCTTTGATACTACCCTTTAAGCGTAAGCGGCATCCTTTGTATCTTCGAAAACAACTTCACTTAAATCTAAAAGTCTGAATCCACGTGGACCCGACTCATACTATTGGTTGGTTATTCAAATGAGGCGCTGTGATAAGACAATGTGGCGTACGCAGTGTGTGGCTAATAGCGAATAGGCTCGCAAAGGTAAGTTCACCGCACCGTGAAATGCAGTTGGTCGATTGCATATGTTTTTATTTTTTTAATTTATATTCCCGAGCTATAAACTAAAGGAGAACACATCTTTGCTACCGGATAGACCCTGTACTATTTCGTTTAGCTGCACTATACCTATAAATAAAAAGAATATAAGTACGGAACACCAGAGATCAACTATGATATTGACTTGGCAACTATTCTCATAAAATTGTAAATAGTTTAAACCGTATTTAATGCTCTAACATTGTCAATTGCAGTTTTTCACAGAATTTAGAATTTAGAACTACACCAACATCCTCACATTTTTATTTTTATTTTTATTTTTATTTTTATTTTCATTTTTATTTTATTTCTTTACGGGCAAGCCCATTTAAGATAAATATTACGGTTTAATATATAATTGGAGTACAAGAACAAAGAACATATAAAAGTGGCATAATCACATGTCATACATAGTAAAAATAAGCAAGGAATATAAAGGGACAAGACAAAAAAGGTTCATTAACACATTAAACGTTAAGCTTTGTAAAATTCTACAGCAATTTACAACTTTAAATATCTGGTCACCGAGCTTCGCTCTTAATATTCCAATCTACATTTTTAAGCAGCCCAATGAGTATATAATTTAAGTATATTTATAACATGACAAATTATTAATTAATTCGCGAAAATCACGGAGTGGGCGACATCTACTTGAACTACTGATAGGGAGATAAATAAAAAGTTGATTGGCGATTGGCTTGAAAGTAGGCGAGAAAATTAAAAAAGCTGTCAGTGTTAATTTTCAATTGGCTGCAGCTGTTGTTGACGTTTATCAACTGCTTGTCACAGAGGTTAGTTAAATGCATTAAAGTTGCCTAGTTTCTGGGGATTTCAAACTTTTAGGGCAACTTCTAGTGACGCTTGATCTTCGCGAATTGTCACGGTGGACAGGCCCCGTTTCCGG
Organism: Crepidodera aurea; assembly: GCA_949320105.2. Classification (NCBI taxonomy): domain Eukaryota; kingdom Metazoa; phylum Arthropoda; class Insecta; order Coleoptera; family Chrysomelidae; genus Crepidodera; species Crepidodera aurea. The sequence goes on along the minus strand of OX439473.1, from coordinate 92,896,545 downwards.
GACGGGCAACAGCAGCGTGTAGGGCACACGTCCCGTCAACAGAAGATCGCTCAGCTCACTCTATTTATCACTATATAAGAAAAACTCTATGTTCAATTGATTTTATTATTTTTTGATCTGCAGTGAAGGAAAATTATAGGTCTGATATTCATACTTGGGTAAAAACCTCCACAAAAACCTGTGACCAGACTCTCGAGGTGTGGCAGATATTGATATCATATTTTTTCAAAAATTCTTTCTCTCTCTCTCTCTCTGATCATGAAAACTTAAATATTAAAACTGTCCGCATAATAAAATAGTAGCCGTAAGGGGTAGTCTCACACTATCGGGGAAGGGAAGACAGGTGTCCATTTTAACAGTGTTACTCAACGTTCCTATAAATATTTACCTAAACCCATGATTTCTGAAATTGAATTGGCAACGTTGTATTTTCAACTTTGAATTAATAAGATGGCTGTCATTTGACAAGCAAATTATTTATGTCCGTCAAATGAACCTTTTTTATATAAAGCGACAAATTTAAAATTGAATTCTTTCTGATTAAAACGCCAGAAATTAAATAAAGTCAAACCTTTTTACTACTATACTATACAGAAGAAAGGAGTGCAGTATTTAATTTGCAGAACGTAGTACAGGTTCAAGAGGTAGAAATTTTATTTTTACCTCATCCTTCAATGCTTATTTGTAGTTAAAATTTAAATTTTAATACATCTGATCGGCCTAATATAGTTTTTGTCTAGATTCTTGTTTCCATGGTTTTTACTGTAATAAATTTGTTCTTTTGACAGATAAGTCAGACTTTATTTATTCATAGCCGTATCGTATGTATTTTAATTGATTCAGAATTTTGTATTAATATATATTTCAAAATGGCTTCATTCTAAAAATATTATCAGTCCTCCTAAATCCTTGAAGGCAGAATTATTAGTAATAGCAAGGCAACATAAAAACAAATTCAAAAAATATATTATGGATGAGATGGCCAGAGAAAATGGAATTAAAATTCTCAGATTTCCTCCGAACCACGCAGAGTTAAATTCCATTGAACTGATCTGGTCTCAATTATTAAAAGGTTATGTTTCTCAAAACAATAAAACATTTAAATTTCCTGATGTGCGAAATTTGTTTTTGAAGGCAGTTTCAGATGTAAATAGAGAACATTGGGGAAAATGCATTGATCATGTTTAAAAATGTGGAAAATTCATTTAGGAAAGTGGATATATCAATGGATAATTTAATAGAACCGATAATAATAAACATCAGAAAAGACAATTATAGTGATGCCAGTAGTTTTAGTGAAGACAGTGACTTTTAAAGATAGTTCTTGAACTAACTTTTTTTTTAATCTTTGAGTTTAGGTAAGTACTGAAGCGTTACTTTTAATGCCAAGAGATTTAATTTAATCCCAACATATAATCCTCCTTGTTATTTATTGGTTAAATTTAATTCGTTCAATGTTAAAGTGTCGGATGCATAAAGTTTATTTTTATTTTTTGTAAATAATATAACTTCAAAATTTAATCTACGAAGTGCGTATATATATTTTATATGCTGTGACCTTATTTATATTATAGAAACTTATTTTGCAAAGTACGCCTATGGAATGTGATGTTATATCCCCACTTTGACTGTACTCATCTATCCTTTATAGTATATATTACTATAGAAACAAGTTATTATTATGTGCCGTTGCTAGGAAATAAAACTAAAAGCTTGACTTTTCTTGTAAATATCTAGGAAGATCGAATTTTCACAGACATGAGACCTACATTTTTCGCCGATTTAGATAGGAATTAGTCTACCCTGAAAGTTTCATTGAATTCTGACGAGTGGATTTCGAGATCCTCTGGACACACATACACACACACACATACATACAAACCTTGCTCGTTTAATACAACTTTAATTAAGCATGATATTCGGAATTCTATTTATTTTAATAAAGTTTTGGAAATCTATTGTCTGTTCTATGACTGATATATTTTGAGATTAAATTTGATATTTCAGGTCAAAATATATCGTTACTTTTAAATAAGATTCATTTTCCACGAATTTCCCTATTTTCAAATAATAAATTCAAATTCCTTATCCCTTTAAACTCTTCCACACAACTTTCGTCGGGGCAAAGAAATTCCATTTCCTTACAAATATTTTCCACTTGAATGCAATGGCAACTAACGACACCGAAAGAAATGAATTGGCATGGCACGCAGGCGGAGGATGTTTCCAGGGAAAAGCTTTTTTTACCAAAAAAAAAAAAAAAAGAAAAAAATCCGTATAATTACTGTCTGTAAGGGTCATTTTGCAGTAAAATTTCAGGCGGACTCTTCGAGCGCTTTCAAAATATATCAAGGACCGTGCCTCTGAAACACTTCATATCGCTAATAGGTAGAGCGATAGACAAAAATTTGATAATTTTTGTTCGAAATGACAACAAAGAATAAATGTTCAATCAGTTATAGAGATATATTACTACAAATACATATGTGATTACTTAATTTATCAGTTCATAATTTCCAAATTTTAGTGTCGATTTAAAAAAACTAAACAATTAAATCTGTTCTCAATGCGATCCTTGTCCACCATGCTGTATGTCTGGCCCTTGTAATCCTTGTAAAAATGGACAAGAGGTTCTGCCCCAGCTGGCATTGGTTCGTCAGTAAATTTTATTCTAGAATCCGCACAAGAATGTTAGAATTCTTCTGGATCGTCCCTTTTATTGTTCAATTGTATATAGTAATTTCGATGTATTGTAACTTTACTTTTGGAGCAATAAAATACTAATACTAATACTTTAATTATCGTTTTTTATCGACATTTTATCAATATTTAGCGTTTTCATTCCTTCTATGAGTTCCCCTTTTGAGTTATCATCAAATTAATTTAAGCAATAAGATTTGAGACGCAATAGTGTGAAAACCCTCTTTAGTGGAATTTTTTTCAATCAATCTATAGTCTATTTTTATGTATGAGAGAGTAATAAAACAGCATTTCTAATGCAAAACTTAGTACGGTCATTTTAAATATTTTTACGGAATAATCTAAATATTTCCTAAAATTGTCATAAATGTACCTGAGCTAATACAAGTTTTGGGTTTTTTATTGGTCTTTTATAACCATAAGCTGTACAGAACAATAGAAAAAGGTTTTGACAGGCCAAAAGCCCTGTGTATTAAAGATAACATAGCCGTATCTTAAAATTATTTTCAATAAGTACCTATTTGCCAATTTTGTTTTATTTTAATTCCAAGAATTTCTTACAGTAATCGAATTATAAGTAGATAAATCCCTTACCAACAAATTTCACCGAAAATGCGATTGTAGGTTTTCCATTTAGTAAGGAGGTCCAGTTGTGTATTCTTGACAGCTTACTAAATGTCGCTTAGTTGCAACATGCAAGGTGCAGTGTGCAGTCTATTGTGAATTCTAGTGTGATCATGGAAAATTTGGAAGTACCGCGTAAACGACAAAAAATCGGTCCTTTAACAGTTAATGAAAAAACATTAATATTTAATTGTTTTAAATCATTTACAGACAAACATTTATGTAAAAGTGTTGTTGACACAGTGGAATTAGTTAGTAGTACGCTTGGTGTTGGGAAATCTACGATTTACAGAGTTGTTAAAGAAGAGAAATGTGGCGAGTTTCAAACAGCACGTAAAGCTCCAGGAAAACCAAAATTTCAAATAGAAAATCATTTGAAAGAAAGACTTCGAAGGAAAGTGCATGCGTTCTTCTTTAGAAAAGAATTTCCGACAGTAGACAAAGTTCTTGCCACGGTTCGAGATGATAAGGATTACCCTGAAATGAGTCGAAGCACACTATGGAAACTTTTAAAAGAAATAGGTTTTCTATGGAAAAAGCATTCCAGAAAGTCTATTTTAATAGAAAGAAGCGATATTGTAGTATGGAGAAGAAATTACCTAAGGACTATAAAAGAAATGAGAAACCAAAGAAGAAATATATTTTATTTAGATGAAACATGGATCAACGAGGGACAAACACCAAATAAATTTTGGCAAGATGAAACTGTTACAAGTCGAAGACAGGCTTTTTTAAATAATTTATCTATTGGTTTAAATCCACCATCAGAAAAGGGGCGCAGACTGATAATAGTACACATCGGTAGTTCAAACGGTTTTGTTAAAGGTGGTTTATTGACTTTTGAATCTACTCGTACCGGTGACTACCATGAGGACATGAATGCTGATGTCTTTAAAGAGTGGTTCGAACAAATGATAGATCTTCTTCCTCAGAACTGTATAATAGTAATGGATAATGCAAGTTATCACTCGAGACTTACAGAAAAAATGCCCACAACCAAGTGGTTAAAAAAAGATTTACAGAATTGGCTAAATTCAAAGAATATTAAGTTCCATCCCGGTTCTGTGAGAAGAGAACTGTATCATTTGTGTTCCCTTCATAAAGAGAAATTAAAAAAATATGAAATTGATGAAATTGCAAAAAATCGTGGGATGACGATGGTTAGATCACCACCATATCATTGCGAAGTAAACCCGATTGAACTGATATGGGCACAGATAAAGGGAGAAGTTTCAGGAAAAAATAATTCTTTTAAAATGAGTGATGTTAAACAGTTGTTTTTGGAGGCTGTAAATAATGTGAAGCCTGAAAACTGGGAAAAGGCAGTAAATCATACGATTAAAGAAGAAGAGAAAATGTGGAAGATGGACAATATTACTGATGAAATGATCGAGCCACTCATTGTAAATATTGGTTGCGACAGTTCATCTTCTGATTTGGATTTGTAGGTAAGAAGTAGTTTTTATATTAAAATTATTATTTATGAACGTAACGTTGTTTAAAAGTCAAAGTTTAAACAATGTTCTTAACATACCTTGTGGAAAAATAAAATATTTTAGAAAAAATTGCACTTTTTTACCTTCAGCTGTTTAGAAGTTATAAGCAGGTTAATTAGGTGAAAATATAAGTGTACACCCGATATATTTATTATATTTATACAAGGGTTATTTCATACGAAAATACTCGAGGTATAACTTCACAAAATATTTTAACTGTCTACTAAAAGAAGTGGTACGCCTATGGATTACGAACGCTTTATTATTTTAATACTCTCTCATACATAAAAATAGACTATAGTAGACTGCATTTATTCATTACCATCGCGCTGTTTGATAGTATAAACATTAATGCTGCGAACAGACTAATAGTCTATTTGCCAGGGGGGTAAAACCAGCCAATTAGTTTCCGAGGATAAAACCAAGTGGATTTTATGTTTTCGGAGTCGCTGAATCCGAATAATATGCAACTCATTTTGCCCTAATGGTGGGCCATCAATTGTTATTAACAATTTTTTAACAACAATTTGTTTTGAACAAATTCAAGAGCTCCACCGAAGTTTTTCTTTTGTATTTTTCCTCCCGAATCCAATTTCGAAAACCGTTTCTGAATTGGACGCTCTCCTCAAAAGTTATTAACAATTTAAGATCAACAAATGAGCTGTAGACCGCTCAATTCAGGTCATTTGTTAACAACAATTGATAGGACGGTCGCCGAGCGAATCTGACAACGGGATCGTGTCCAGGGGGTCAAAATACCCCCAAAAATATGAAGTTGCAAAAAATGACATGAATTGTGCGGCCTACAGCTCATTTGTTAATCTAAAATTGTTAATAACTTTTGAGGAGAGCGTCCAATTCAGAAACGGTTTTCGAAATTGGATTCGGGGGGAAAAATACAAAATAAAAACTTGGGTGAAGCTCTTGAATTTTTTCAAAACAAAAAAACAAATTGTTAAAAAATTGTTAATAACAATTGATGGCCCGCCATTAGGGCAAAATAAGTTGCATATTCGGATTCAGCGACCCCGAAAACATAAAATCCACTTAGTTTTATCCTCGGACACTAATTGGCCGGTTTTACCCCCCTGGCCTATAGACTATAATATACATCCCAAGTAAAACAAAAGCTTCAGACAGACATATTGTATCCCCTCCATCAAATGTCGGATTAAATCTTTGTAAATGCCGACCAGCAGAATGGACGCTTTCACACTTGGCGACACAACATGGAGTGGGGGTGAATTTACATTGAAATCTATGGAGCCACTACACACTACATCGATTTCAATGTAATGGGCGCTTTCACACTTGGCGACACGACAACGGCAACGATGAAGGTGGGGGTGAATTTACATGTGAAGCCGCTCCATTTATTTCAATATAAATTCACCCCACCTGCATCGTTGCCGTTGTCGTGTCGCCAAGTGTGAAAGCGCCTAACAACGACAAAAATAGGAATAACTATTTGGGTGGGGTGTCGTTACACGTGAACTTGACAAGCAAATGTAACGAAATTTTCCAAAACATTTTTTCGTGATAAATAAAAATTAGATTTTTTCCTGCAATCCCTACTGAATCAATTTAGCCTGTACCGTTCTTTTTTGAGATAACATGAAAGCAAAAGGGATCATATTCTATCAAATGTATAATAAATACCGATTTTTGAGGAATCAATTTAAAAAAATTACTACTCCAATAATAAAGTCATATTAACTTTTCAATCCGCCAATGTTTTCCATCAGTTTCTACAATTCTGTAATTTTACGAAAGTAACACACAAACTGTGTATTTATCGGAAGTCGTAAAATTGACATAGGTGTAGCACAAGGTTCTGTCCTAGGCCCCTTCTTTTTTTAATTTATATACATCAATTATCCACTCAAATTTCGCCAGTATCTATTTGTTTATTTACCGATGATACCACACTCGTATTTATCAATTAAAATAATTGGAATAAAGGAATATATTATACAAAGTTTGCCATAACTTATATAATAATTATCTAAAATAAAATTAATTTTATAAATGACACAACAAAATAAAAATTTCTTTAACTAGAGGTAACAATCGAAAACAATACAGTTGAAAACATAAATCGTGCAAAATATTTAAGTACACATCTAGATTGTCATTTGACATTTAAAACACGTTGAAACCGTTTAATAAAATGATTTAAATGAAACTTTTCATAATTACAAAAAATAATTTCAGAATGCCTAAGATCAGGATAAAGCGTAAACATGTAACAACATTCTTGGACTAAGATTGACTGAAACTTTTAAGAAAATAAGTAATTAAGCTTTTTTTAAAAAATATAAATATTTTTCTGTTAGACATTAGCACCGATACTATAATTTAGAGGTTACCTCCGATACTAAACCACTTCATGCCCGGTAATAACAAAAAAGCTGTAAAAAAACCCGAATCCCGGCTTTCTTATACTTTTATATTTCTGGATAAATACACGTATATCTATATATACACGTTGAGCTGCTGAAACTTAAAAAGTTCCTCTGAGGTTTCAGACTTTTTAGAATTTTCGCTTATTACCGACAAAAAATGGAAAACTAATTAAAAGAAGTGCAGGAATTTGGTTTTGTTAAAAGTCGGTATGATATGAAAGATATTTAAATCCCAATTTCTTTTTTTAGCAACAAAATATTTTGACCGGACAGGGTCGCAGTAATTCTTTAATATCTTTGGACTGGATGCATCAAATTGTATTACGGATGGTTCATATTAAAGACAAAATAGATAAAGCCTTGCACATGATCAACTATAGGTTTCATGTAATTATGGTATCATATTTAAACTTTTCCTGGATTCAACCGCTGCGCTGGGAGAATTGTATGAATTTATCATGCTTGATGGGTTCTTCAATAGTGTGTGGGGCGGGATTAGTACTCTCTTCCTGCAGAAATGTTCCTCCTTCGTATTTTTAATAATGCTGCCTATGACCTCATTTTATGAAAGAAAGAGCATCTTTTCTGCACAAGGAGGGTACTAATACCGCCCCACAAACTATTGAAGAACCCAACAAACATAATAAACTCAAAAAATTATCAACATAGGGGGCAGGAACGTTCTCCCAGAAAGTTGTATCGTGGCAGTTGCTATGTTCTGATGCCCATGAAAGACTAAATTCTGCCTCACTCTTTTACTTCATTAATCAATCTGAAAACTTTCATTTTCAGCTTTTAAAATTACACTGTATTGTTATTTATTTGAGCTTTTTTATTTATTTACAGAATTTTCCTCTTTTGTACTTATCATCATGATGATATAACTTGTAAATCATTCATAAATCTCCAGCCTTTGGAAAATTGTGGAAGTCATAATGATACATAATGAAACCAACACATGAGGCATCGTCATACAGACCGATCTCATTACTGCCCGTTATGTCGAAACTATTCGCGAAACTCGAAAGAATAACGAGGAATACTCATGGTACTCCTATGAGAATAAACAAAACCGTCCAATTAAGGTAATGGCAATCAATCTTCATCATTCATGTAGTCCTGAAGAAATAATCCAGGAAATGAAAAGAAGAGGATATAAAATAATTGAAGTTACTAGAAAACTGAAGTACAAAACAAAACAGCCTCTAAATATGTTTATGTTGTCGTTCAGCAACGATGAAGATGTTAATAAAATATTCAGTATAACTGACATATTAGGAATAAGAGTTCAAATTCAGCCAGTTAGAAAAACTAAATTAGTCCCGCAATGTAAAAAATGCCAAACTTATGGGCACACCCAGAAATATTGCGCTAAAGAACCCAGATGTGTGAGATTCACTGGAAGGCATCTCACAGTTGATTGTGATAAGCCAAAAAATGCAACCCCAAAATGTGTTCACTGTGGAGAAGGTCACCCAGCGAACTATCGAGGCTGCATGGTAGCCAAAGAAATTCAAAAAATTAAAAATAAACAACTGAACAAAACAAAACTGCCTACTAGACCCCAGCGAAATAATAGAGAAAGTAAAGAACCTCCAAAACAGGGTCAGAGTTATAGCCAAAATAAAGCCTATAGTCAAGCAGTAATACAAAATATTGCTCAAACTAACAAAAAACCGCAACACCAAGGTACAACAAGTACAAATATTGACAATATGCTCGAACAAATCTTGGACAAACTAAACAAGATGGATGAGCGTATTTTAAACCTAGAAAAACGCGCTCAAGGAGCAATCCCTAAAACCAGAAATGGCTAAACACTTAAGAATCCTAGAATGGAATGCAAACGGGTTACTACAGCACCAACAAGAACTACAAACAATCCTCGAACTAGAAAAAATTGATATCTGTCTCATTGCTGAAACGCACTTCACTAAGGAGTCATTTATCAAATTTAAGGGTTATAAGGTATATCATACTATCCATCCAGACAATTCAGCAAAAGGCGGAAGTGCAGTTATAATAAAGGAATGTATATTACACCACCAAGTAATGGGTTACCAAACGGTAGAGATACAGGCCACATCTGTTAAAATTAAAACAAAGACTTACGAAGTTACAATCACAGCTTTATACTCCCCACCGAGACATGCTATAAAAAGAGAACAATATGCTGACTTTCTGGATAGCCAAGAAGACAGATTCATAGTTGGAGGAGACTTCAATGCGAAACATACCCACTGGGGATCCAGACTAACAACATCTAAAGGTAAAGAACTATTAGCAACATGCAACAATCTCAAATGTCAAACACTCTCAACTGGAAAGCCAACGTACTGGCCCACAGATCCGAACAAAATTCCTGATCTTATAGATTTCTTTATAATTAGAAATATATCCTCAAATTATATACATGTAGAAGAAGCTTGGGACATGAACTCAGATCACTCACCCATACTTCTTACACTGAGTGATAGCGTGATTCAAAAAGAAAATCAGCCTAAATTAGTCAACAAACGAACGGACTGGCAAAGCTTCAAAATCAAACTTGAACGGTTAATTAATCTCTCGGTTCCGTTGAGAACAGAAGAACAACTAGACCAGGAAGTCGAACGTTTTGTCAAAGATATTCAACAAGCAGCTTGGGAGAACACCCCTCATTTTAAATACAAAACAAAAGGAAATAATTATCCAAAAGAGATAAGAGACCTTATACTAGAAAAAAGAAAAATCAGAAGAAAATGGCAACAGTCCAGAGCACCAGCTGATAAAACAGCTTTAAATAATGCAACACAACAGTTAAAACGCGAAATTCAACGTATTAAAAATGAATCGATTGGTGAGTACTTGAGTGAATTAACTAATGACAGCAGTACCGATTATTCACTCTGGAAAGCAACCAAACGATTAAAAAGTCCTATTACACATAACCCACCAATTAGAAAGGAAGACGGGAGTTGGGCACGAAATAATATACAAAAAGCAACCAGATTCGCAGAACACTTAGAAAAGACTTTCCAGACCAACGATGGTGAAGAGACCCAAGACTGGAATGAACCAGAACAGAAAGATTCAGTGATTAGACCTACTTCTCCAAAAGAAGTTTATGTGGAAATCGAAACAAATATAAATCCTAAAAAAGCCCCTGGATTTGATCTGATCACCGGGGAAATCTTGAAACAACTCCCACGTAAAGCTGTTGTCAAACTGACCAACCTTATCAATGCATCATTTAGGATGAGATACGTACCTCAGCTATGGAAAGTAGCAGAGGTTATAATGATACCTAAGCCAGGTAAACCTCCCCAAGAAGTAACGTCATACCGACCAATCTCTTTGTTGCCTGTTATTTCGAAACTCTACGAAAAACTGCTTCTTAAGAGATTAAAACCTACAATAGAAGAAAAGGACCTGATTCCCTCCCATCAATTTGGTTTTAGAGAAAAACACTCAACGATCGACCAGGTGCATAGAATCACAGACATAATTGAAAAGTCTTTAGAGGAAAAGAAAGTCTGCTCCACCGTCTTCCTAGACGTGGCCCAGGCTTTTGATAAAGTCTGGCATGAGGGCCTTAACCACAAGTTAAATTTGTTACTACCACGTCAGTATTCAGAACTCTTAAAATCCTATTTATCAAACAGATACTTCAGAATAAAACAGGAAGATGTATATTCTGATCTAAGAGAAATTAAGGCAGGAGTACCCCAAGGTAGTGTACTAGGTCCAGTACTCTACTTACTGTATACCAGTGATATTCCTAACCTTGAGCACGATACTATTGCAACATTTGCTGATGATACTGCCATTCTGGCTGTTGGAAAAGACCATGAAGAAGCCAACCGAAAATTACAAACATCTGTAGACCAGATTAACACCTGGACTAAAAAATGGCGTATTAAGTTAAATGAAAATAAATCTGTTCATGTTAACTTTACTAATAAACGAAACCAACACATTCCCATAAGAATAAATAACGCTCAGATTCCCTATGCTAATACAGCAAAATATCTTGGAATGACACTCGATGCTAGACTTCGCTGGAAAGTTCACATTAAAAAGAAACGTGAAGTGCTTGGTATAAAATATAAAAAGATGTATTGGTTATTAGGAAGAAACTCCAAGTTGTCCACACATAACAAACTGCTCCTCTACAAGCAGATATTGAAACCCGTTTGGACGTATGGTAGTCAGCTTTGGGGCTGCGCCAGTAAAAGTAATATTCAAGTTATCCAACGTTTTCAAAATAAAGTATTAAGGAACATCGTCGATGCACCCTGGTACTGTCGCAACAGTGATCTTCATAGGGACCTGGATGTAGAAACTGTTGACAAGACTATATCTAAATCTGCCAACAGCCATGAACAACGGCTGCTCCAACATGGGAACGTTGAGGTCATCCAGCTCCTTGATAATACCAATTTAGTAAGAAGGCTCAAGAGGACCAAACCTTTTGAACTAGTTCAGTGACAGTGCTAGTTACAAACAGAGTATTGTGTGGATTTGTGTTACACGTTACCGGTAGTGTTACTAAAATTATCAGACCCTAAGGTACACTAGTGAGTAGGACCTTAGTATTTAAGAATTCTAGTTAAGTTAGGTTGGAACAAAATTGCTTATTGATCTTCATGATCAGATTGTAATTATAGAAAACATTCCCACAGAGTGTTTTGCTACGAAAAAAAAAAAAAAAAAAGAAACTCCTACTCAAAAGACTAAAACCACTTATCGAAGAAAGAGAAATTATCACTGATCACCAATTTGGATTTAGAAATAAGCACTCTACGATCGACCAAGATCATAGAATAACCAACATTATAGAGAAATCATTAAAAGAGAAAAACATTTGTGCTACTATCTTTCTTGATGTAGCACAAGCGTTTGATAAGGTTTGGCATGAAGGCTTAATACATAAGCTCAAGCTTTTCCTTCCAAAACAATATACAGATATCCTCCATATCGGAGAGATACTTTAGAATTAGGCAAGAAGAAGCCTATTCCGATCTTAAAGAAATTAAGGCTGGAGTACCACAAGGAAGTGTCCTAGGACCTGTCCTATACTTACTGTACACATGTGATATTCCAGAGTTAGAAAACAATAGCATATCCACCTTCGATAACGACACTGCCATTCTAGCAGTAGGAAAGAGCAATGAAAAAACAACTCACAAGCTGCAAACAGCTGTCCACCTTATCTATGACTGGACGAAGAGATGGAAAATTAAACGTAATGAAACTAAATCACTCCACATTAACTTTACAAACAAAAGGATAGATCATATTCCAGTCAGAATAAACAAGAACCTGCTTCCATAGTGCCAAACTCCGATGAAAAGTGCATGTTAAAAAGAAAAGAGAACAACTTGGACTGAAATATAGAAAAATGTACTGGCTAATTGGAAGAAACTCCACTCTGCCTCTACATAATAAGCCTATGCTTTATAAGCAGATACTTAAGCCTGTATGAACCTATGGTATCCAACTATGGGGATGCACCAAAGCAAGCAAGTTAGCAATCATCCAAAAATTTCAAAACAAAGCACGAAGGAACATAGTAGATGCCCCTTGGTACATTCGCAATAGTGACCTCCATAGGGATCTGAAAATGGACACTGCTGACCAGAACATCAAGAAATTGGCCAAGAGTCATGAAGAAAGACTTCATCATCACGTCAATGTCGAGGCTATTCAGCTCATTGACAATACTGGGTTAGAAAGAAGACTTAAGAGAATCAAGCCCTTAGTTAGTTTAGTATTTTAAGTGCAAAAGCAGAGCTTGCGTGTGCACGTTAAAGTTTAGTGCAATCCATTCTACAGAACCTAAGGAATGCCGATGAGTATACTTTATGTTGAGGGTTCTGGAATAAACCCTATGTTGTGCCAGTTTCCCAGGACGGCCAACAATGTGTTACCGCCTTTTTAAACTGCATCGTAGTTCGAATTTCTAGTGGACTGTAATTTTAGATTGAATATATGTGTACTGTAGTATGTTTGTCTTCTCAACTTCATCCAACAAAAACAATGAACACTTTTATTTAACCATTTATTAAACTTGTTAAATAAATAAATGAACAAAAACAACAACGTAACAAAGATTACATTAAACTAGTAATCATGAACAAAGTATTATAATTAATTAAAAGAAATGATCACATCATTCAGAAAATATTATTTTTGCGTGCATTCTGCGTGAGTGATGAAAAGACACTGGAGGGTCCTAGCCTGATTGCAGCTAGAGACGCACTGATATGAACTGATTTGAGAAACGATATGTATTTACGTTGTGTTGGACAACGGAGGGTTCTAGCCTGATTCGCAGCTAGATACACACTGAGTTTAAAATCGGCGAAGTTTATCGGTTTCAGATATATCCCTTCCCCGGCTGGCAATTGTTCTAGAAAGTTCGTTAGCGTGAACCGCGTAAACAAGCATGTAAAATTTTTTCTATTGTCTAGACGAGACGGTTAGGTTTACGACGTGATATTTATTGTGAAATAGAGTAAAAAATTATCTTTGATGAAACCGCTTCCTGGTTTGAATGCCGTTTGCAAATGTATTTTGGTGCGGCGTTGCCGGTTGAACGAATATGAGTTTACATGTTTAATTATCTGAAAATTAAACACTTTAGTTTTAAGTTTCAAAATCTATTACATTAAGTTAGAATTAAATTGCTCATTGGTCACTGTTGACGAGATTGTAATATACTAAATGCTTTATGGGTGTTTCAATAATAAAAAAAAAATCATAAATCAACTTGCTCATATGCAAGCCTAAAAAGTTAATATAATTCTTTCGCTTTTATTTGTTGCTAAGTCGAAAAATTAATTCCCTCATTTTTATTATCAAGAAACTTTGAGCCCCCCCTTAATTTATTGTATTTCCTATTTAGCAGTAGCAGTTTAATTACCACCCACGTATTTCATTTATCATCATAAATTCTTCATGGTACTACTACAGATCCATCTTTGTAAACAGTAGTACAACTATGAAAATTGTAATGGTATTCAAGGCCTTTTATAATTCCACCTACTTGACTTTGTCTAAAAATACTTTATAGCTAACCCCACAGAAACAACAACACCCATAGACGGATTTAAAAGATTCTTAAAACCGTTGCAATTCGCATATTTACTAGAATAGATTTTAATTTAATAACTAGAAAGGATTTTTCAATATCATCGGTTTTATTGCACATACAAAAAATATTTTATTGTAGCGTTGGACAATGTTTATTGTGGACATATGAAAATGGAATATTAAAAAAAAATTGTTTTATGTAGATAAGATTGTGTCATATCTATTAAGAAAAAAGAGAATTCAGTGTCACTAAAAAGGCCTATTAGCCTATTTTTCCTGTTTGTTCGCCTATGTTCTCAAAATTATTTTTTTATGTCCTCTCTGTAAACCATCTGACCTCGCTTTGTCCCAAACCCAAAACATAACCTAGGCATAACCTACAGCGGCTTTGAATGATAAATAATTTAGGAAGCGACCCGAACGTACCAAGTGGACAAAAATAAAGGTTATTTATATTGTCAATTTTATTTTCCAAACAGAAGTTTTCCGCTCTTTCAAGTGGTGCTCTTAGTTTTTTATTATAAAATTATAAAAGCTGACTACAGTATAATACCAATTTGTTTTCGACCAATTTTTTTTTAACCAATTTGTTTTTTCCAAATTTTTTTTTTAACCAATTTTTTTCGACCAAATTTTAACCAATTTTTTTACGAAATTTTTTTTTACCAATTTTTTTTTTATCAATTCTTTCACCATTTTTTTTAACAATTTTTTATTACCAATTTTTTTTACGAAAACTTTTTTTAAACCAATTTTTTTAGACCAATTTTTTTTAACCAAATTTTTACCAATTTTTTTTAAACCAATTTGTTTCTTCCAAATTTTTTTTAACCAATTTTTTTTTGACCAGATTTTTACCATTTTTTTTTATCAATTTTTTACCAATTTCTTTTATCAATTTTTTTAACAACATTTTTTTACCTATCTTTTTAAACCGATTATTTTTTAACCAATTTTTTTTTACCAAATTTTACCTTTTTTTTGACCAAATTTTCACCAAATTTTTTTTTATCAATTTTTTTACCAATTTTTTTTAACAAAATTTTTTTTACCAATTTTTTTTACGAATTTTTTTTTAAACTAATTTTTTTAGACCAATTTTTTTTATCAATTTGTTTTTCCAAGTTTTTTTAACCAATTTTTTTACGATTTTTTTTTATCAATTTTTTTTTAACAATTTTTTATTACCAATTTTTTTAGACCAATTTTTTTTAAACCAAATTTTTACCAATTTTTTTTAAACCAATTTGTTTTTTCCAAATTTTTTTTAACCAATTTTTTTTGACCAGATTTTTACCAATTTTTTTTATCAATTTTTTACTAATTTCTTTTATCAATTTTTTTACCAATTTTTTTTAACAAATTTTTTTTACCAATCTTTTTAAACCAATTTTTTAGACCGATTATTTTTTAACCAATTTTTTTTACCAAATTTTACCTTTTTTTTGTCCAAATTTTCACCAATTTTTTTTTTGACCAATTTGTTGTTTACGAATTTTTTTACCAATTTTTTTTACGAATTTTTTTTAAACTAATTTTTTTAGACCAATTTTTTACCAAATTTTTTTTGACCAATTTGTTTTTTCCAAATTTTTTTTTTATCAATTTTTTTGAACAAATTTTTACCAATTTTTTTTACCAAATTTTACCTTTTTTTGACCAATTTTTATTACCAATTTTTTTTTACCGTCAAACAATGGATCCAATAATTTCCAATGGTAAGTATTACACAATAATAAAATAACAGAAATAATAGATAAAAATCACTGGGTGAACTCTTGTAATATAGCAAGTGTAACAAAAAAAAAAAGATAAAAAATAAAAAGAGTTTTGTCCAACTGGAATGTCACGACAATCCACGTGCGGTCGATCGTCCAACCATTGGGAAATAAATTTTCTAGGCTCATTGGATAGGCCACCTCTAAATCAATATGGGGATCGGCCCGCGACCTAGCACCTCTCGCGGGTCGTCATCAAAATTATATATACCTATACAAAGCACTCTAACTTGTTGATTTATCATAAAAATATTGATTCCGGGCGTGACGAACTCCATACATTCATTACCTCAATCTGATTAGGTTTTTATGATATTCAATTTTGAATGAGTTATGTTATTCCGGGTTATGCCGTGTCCAAAGTAATTTTAAAATTACCAAAGGATATTTTACTTATGTGGAAAATTCCAGAAAAAACTTTCATCAGAAAAAAAAATTTCTCAAGGACTTAATTTTTTAAACATTGTTACGATAATCTCGACATTTTGTACACTTTTAGACTTCTAAACTTTAAAGTTTAGAAAAGTCTTATGGAACGCTAGGTGAGATTGAAATATGACATGGTATGCTGTTTGCAGAACTTTTTGTGAGACATTAGATGCCAGGTTCCTAAGTACATACAGACTTCTTGCATAGGTTGTCAATATGTTCACCCCATTGGAACTTGGGAGTCCAGATGTACGCCCACAAATCTAACACTGATTACACCATCATTCACACCTTGAGTGTCCCTAAGAGAAAATGTTGGTTTTCGCTTCATTGAGCAGTAATCTGTTTACACAGAACCATTCCTTGGTCACTGACTGTGTGTGTGCTCGTAAGGTCATTGATATAAATCAGAAAGAGAATGGGTCCCAGAACAGAGCCCTGGGGAACCCCAATATTAACAACACTCTTCCCCGAGATAACACCCCAGAAACGTTCACAACCTGTGTCCTATTTTCAAGATAGGATTGAGTTAGTTTTACACTGTGAGGACAAAAGTTATATTTCTTGAGTTTTCGCAAAAACTTTAACCGGTTTGAATCCCACCGATGGCAGAAATCAATTTCTGATTTTTAATTAATTAAAAATTTAGAAATTGATTCTCATATACCAGGTGTGATTCCCCGCTCGACCATTCACTGTTAGGTTCTAATTAACAGTACTATTCCTAAAGTGGCGCTGAGAAACAGTAACAACAGGGGTAGCTAAATATACAACTTGAGGGTTGGATATTGGATTTGTGGCTGAAATATGTATCCTATTGAAAAAAAGTTGTAGATAATTAAAAAATATAAAACTTTTGTATTGATTATTCTTCAACATAACCTCAAAATTATCGAGAAAAACGATAAAAACCATTTTTTTCGTTTTTAATTTTTATTTGCCGCAAAAATATTTTTTTTATGAAACTTGGTGAAAACGTTCTTCTTTGTGTTTTAAACAAGCTGTAATATTTTTAAATCAAAATATTTTTTCTTTTAGAATGTCGTTTTTCGTTTTCTGCATTTTTAACAATATTTTTCCATGCGAACAATATATTGTTTTCAGCCATCTTAAAGTCGAGGTTTCAACGAAGAAAATGGGCACTGATAAAGTTAAAAACTTGAAAATTTGTTAGTGAACTTTTTCGATTGAAAATTAGGCTTTTTTTTAAATTTAAATTCGTATAAAATCGAAAAATAAATATTTTGCTTTGAAAAAATTCCAGCTTATTTAAAACATAAAGAAGAACGTTCTCTCCAAGTTTCATAAAAGATATATTTTTGCGGGAAATAAAAATTAAAAGAAAAAAATGGTTTTTATCGTTTTTCTCGATAATTTTTAGGTTATATTGAAAACTAATCAATACAAAAGTTTTAGATTTTTTTAATCATCTACAACTTTTACATTAAACTTTTTTCGATAGGATGCATATTTCAGCTAAAACCGTAAAAAGCCAATTTCCAAAACCCTCAAGTTGTATATTTAGCTACCCCCACCCCCCTTCCGAAACTTTTGATATAGGACAGGTCAAAAACAGATTTTACATTAAAACAGCATGCACCTTGAAATATTACTTACATAGAGGCTAGTTAAATTAAAAACGTTTGTTTAAAAACTCTTCTTCAATTAAAAATTTTTTAAGTTTTGTTTTGAAAACATTGAAATTGCTCTCATATCGTATACAGGTGGGTAAATGATTTAGGAATTCTTTTTTAATTCGGTCCTTTTTAGGGCCACAACTTACATAATAAAAGGAATTAATTAGTTTAAAAAATAAAAATTTAAGGGATTTCCGTATAACATTTTCTTTGGCCTAAATTTTAGGTTAGGAACAAGATATCGAGATGCGGTTTTCGCGAGCTTGTTTAGGTATCATTTATACTGTATTTGAAAATCAAGAGAGAGTAAATTCCCAGAATAAAAAGTAATTCGGTATGCAAAACTATAGTACAGTACGTGCGGTAAAACTTCAATATTTGTAATGCATTCTAAATTGTTTTTGTTAATTTCAATACAAAATTTATTAAATTTCTTGGACTATCACATTATTTTATGATCTTTCATTGTTACTACAGTAGGCCTAAGAGGATTAACGTGCGTCATAGGCGTAACCAGAATAGAAAGGGATAATTGTTATTTAACGACCTCCGAATGGCAACAGCTTCTAATGACAGATATTTTGACTTAAATAGTTTCTAGAAATGCAGTTATTTGATTTTCGATAAACGTGACAAATAGTAGTGACTAAAAATGGAAGCAGTTTGTGAGTATACGCCAGTGAAAAAATTAAAACTAGACCATTTATCGCTCAATGAAAAGAGTGCTGTAGTGAATGTGTACCACTATTTTAAACATCAAAATCCCTCAAACACTATTGACAGTGTAGTTGAAACAACATCTAAGGTAATGGGATATGGAAAATCTACAATATATAGAGTTCTAAAGGAGGTTTTTTTGAGAATGGTTTACTCTTATTTGAATCAAAAAAAACCGTTGATTATCACGAAGAAATGAATGGAGACGTGTTTGAGGAATATTTTGAACAGATGATTCAATTCATACCAAAAGGATCGGTTATTGTAATGGACAATGCAAGTTACCACTCCAGATTACTTGAACCTTTACCAACCACTAAATGGAAAAAGGGTGAAATTGCAAAATGGTTATCTTCTAAAAATTTAGCCTTTGACAATACAATGCTGAGGGCAGAATTGTTAACTATTGCTAAAAAACATAAGCAAAATTATAAAAAATATAATATTGAGGAGATAGCCAAAAAACGAGAAATTGAAATCCTTCGTTTACCACCCTACCATTGTGAGCTGAATCCGATAGAATTAATATGGGCTCAAGTTAAAGGTTATGTTGCCAGAAATAACACTACTTTTAAATTATCAGATGTTAAAAATCTCTTCAATAAGGCAATATCTGAAGTAACAAGTGAAAATTGGCAAAAATGTATTAGACACGTTACAGAAATAGAAAAAAAAATGTGGGAGCTAGATAACATAATTGATATTACTATAGAGCCCATTGTAATTTCTCTAGAATCAGATGGTGAATCTTCTGACACAGAGTGCGAGGAACCATAACTTTAAAATTATTAATTTATGTACTTTAATTTTATTTTTAGATTTTTATTTTTTAAGATTTAATATTGTCGTATTTTTTGCATGTTGCTCGTCAAATTTTATCCTTGCGATTGGTTTTTTTTTTCTCATATACCTACTTAATTGTTTTTTTAGCTCCTCATATTAATTTATAAATAATTGTAATTATCTGTACATATTATATACATATTTTGTAAATAAACATATGCCTAAAACAAAATGCCTAAAATAATATTGACTTTTTCTTCATTTTACCCAAATTAAATTACTACTTACGAATTATGTTTATCTATCTAAAATTGGTAATCTAGGTATAAATAACTAAAACAAATTAAATATTTCTATTTCCATATTAATTTAATTTTGAAAACGCACGTCTATGGTTTACTGCCTTTAACACTGATAACTGCAAAACATTTCTGGGAATTTACTCTCTCTTGATTTTCAAATACAGTATAGCTACTTTTTCATGAAAAAGAAATCATACCAATGTATTTAATTTTTTTGAGAAAATTAACCATTTCTGTCGAAATGTCGAAAAAAGCCCTCTAGCGGCGACATGTGAACCTAACAAAACTTCAAATATTATAGCATTTTTAGCCCAAGAATAGCTCTTTTCAACTAGCCCAAGTTTGTTAAAATCGGCTCAGCCGTTTCGAATATACAGGGTGTTTTTTACTGAAACCTTTGAATACCCCCCACCACTTTATTTTTAGAGATGCAGCAAAAATTGTCAAACAAAAAAGATTCAGATTATCCTCTACTTTAAAGATCATGTATTTTTTTGTTAGGTTAATATAGCGGAATTCACAGAAACATCACTTTCTTAGATTCAAGATTGCAGTTACGCCCCCTAGCGGCCATTTTAGAAACTTGAAAATATTTTCCATTATCCACGATGGATAGTTTCCCAGATACAGTACCTCGCATTCTTATTTGGCCACCCTGTACAATATGCACTTGTAGATGTATATAGAATAAAATCTGAGGATACCGAACTCTTTAAAATGATTTCTGCATGTTTGTCTATAATCTAGATTAAAAATTAGACGGATAATCCTTTTCTGGGAAATAAAAACCCTTGATGCGTTGGCCGCAGCTCCCCAGAGTATAACATTATACGACATATGGGAGATACTATTGCATAATAGACATTAATCAATTGCCCAGTTGTAATCATATTTTTTAACTGTAGTATTGCAAAGTAACTGCTATTTAATTTTTTACAAATCTGATTGATATTGGTATTCCAACTCATATTCTTATCAAGGTACCTAAAAATTTGGTAGAACTCGAAAAAGAAACATCAGTATCCTTAACTGAGATACTACTATTTTCAGGAATATCTGTCCTTGTAAAAAAATGTATAAGGATGGTTTTTGTCGAATTTACTATCAGAGAATTCCTTTCACACCAACTGATAAATTCTTTTGATAAAATATTCATCTTTAAGATTAGCTCATCTGGAGATTCAGCATCAATGGCTAATGTGGTGTCATCTGCATATTGCATCAAATAATTAGTGCTAACATATTTAGAGATATCATTTATGTATAATAAAAATATCAGTAGACCTAAGATTGATCCTTGAGGTACGCCAATTTCTACAGGTTGGGGAAGGGACTTCCGATCTTCAATTCTAACAATAATTTTTCTAGCTTCCAAGTATGATTTCAGCCACGATAGAAATTTGCCCAGAAATCCTAAATTTCGTAGTTTATTTATTGTTATATCAGTACTAACCGAGACAAAAGCGTTTGAAAGATCAAATATAATCAATTTTAAAAGAATATGGATTTATAAATTAATCTGTCCAGTGAAAAGAGTAGAACTAATTTTATTTATTAAAGTCAGGAATCGTAACACAGACTTTCCAATATGGTGGCTAGTATTCAGGCCTCTTAATGGATAAACATGACCTAAAATGTGTGTGAGAAGAGTGCGGAGTAGGGATACAATTCGTTGTGGTGAATCCTAATTGGTCATTACGTGATAAAATGTCACGTCTAAGCGAGGTTACGTCAGATAAGATAAACAGCGGGATTTTTTCATGATAGGCAGAGTTCTGCGCAGGTAGTTAAAATCAAGTAAAAAAATGTTGATCATCTTCTGTATTTGTAACATTATAAACATTAAAGAAAAACAGTGAAAAACAAACACTAACCTGTTGCATTTTTTCAAAATCGAGGTATGGCCTTTGGGTATGTGCATGCTTCATGTGTTTGGTCCTTTTCCTCGGAGAATCCTCGTAATGGAGAAGTTTCGCGGGAGGACTCAAGGATCGTCCTTTGTCCACTACCGATCTTCGTTCAGGTTTCACCGCTTCCAGTGGTGGAGACGTGCGAAATTGCACAGGGGTTGTCCGCGTTGTCAAGAAGTTGTGAACCTAAAGTACAATTCTCCTATAATTGAATTGATATAATATAAAGTTGTCTATTTGCGGAAACAAATGTAATGAGTTTGATAAAAATTCGCGAAAATATATGCGTTACAAGATGAGCCGTACTGAAAACTGAAAATTACCTCATCGTCCGAAGAACCGGAATGTTCAATATGAACTCCTCCTTCCTCGTTGCTACAGCATTTTAAATGATAGGGGGAACAAGGTGAGGGGGACAAATTGCTGTAGTGAGACATGTTTTCTTCGTTTTCGGGGGTATACCTGAAAACAATAAATATAACATGTAAACCACTTTCGCTTATGGTCAACAAATTTTGACATCTAGAAGAAGTACCAATTGATATATTATTTGTTGGTTTCCGAAATAGTAGTTTATGATGCAAGGACGAGAAGTGTTACTTTTTCGGACGACTACGGAGTTTGCCGGCTGGTGTTAGTGTAATATAATGTTATATTACGAAAAAGGGCTGATTCGACAATAAAAAAAAATAATTTAAGGTTAACGTGTCTCAAACGCCCTTACCTGTTGTATAATCCGTCTCTGAAGTAGTGGATAGTAGCAGCGGTACACGCCCGATGCAGTTTTCGGGCACAAAATGTTTATTTATAACACAATAAACTTAGCGAAGCAAAGTGGCAAATACGATTCATGTATGTACCGGGTGGCCAAATAAGCGAGGTAAGCGACTGTATCTCAGGACCTGCTCATCTGACAACAATGGAATTTTTTTGTATTACTATAAATGTGGCCATAAAAAAACTCTGGAGATTACTTTCGAGTTCCTAGGATGGCCTCTAGGGGGCGTATTTGGTATAATAGTTCATAAAAGCTTAATTTTCTCGCTTAAAGTCCCAATGAAGTGGGTCTGAAAATATTGTCATGGCAATCTACGATCATTGTTGAATAAAAAACCTTGCATCAATTTTTTTGACAGCTGTTAAATAAAGTGGTGGAGGAAGGTTTTACCATGAAAAAGAAAAATGCTTATAGTGTCAGTTTGGCTTGGCCGATTTTACTGAAACAACTTTTGATTAAAAGAGCATTTTTGGAAGTATTTTTCTATAAAAATGAAACAACAATTTATTTTTCCATTGTTCTGCGAGAGGGCGTTGATTTATAACTTATCATATTTCTTTAAATATCTCTAAAAAGTTAAATGAAATCATATATTCTTACGAAAATAAGTAGAACATTAAAAACTAAAAAAAAAAAAAAAAATAGTGAAAACCGCAAAACGATATCTCTATTTATAACGAAGTTATTAACAAAAATGTTTCAAATTTTCTTAAGGCACCGGAAGCGCGTCCTCAGGCGCATTGTTCGTCCCATAAACGAGTAATCATAATCAAATGGGCCATGAACGTATTAAAAATAGTCAGTTTTTATTATTTTTAAGTTTGTAAAAAGTCCGCTAGGGGGCGTAAGACTAACACCGTAATGATTTTTAAAATTAACGAATTCTTTCGAAACAATTTGTGGTCTTCAAAAAGACCTATTGTTGACATGTTGATCTAGTGTCTCCCTAGATGCTCGAAATGTTCGCCATTTCGTTCCAGACATTGCTCGACTCTTTCTCTTGTAGAAAAAACTGCATTTTCAATTTCCGCCCTGGGCAGGCCATGAATTGTATTGCGAATTTTGAGGATCATATTTTCTCTGGTTGTAGGCCTAGATTGAAAAACAAGAAGATCTTTTACTCGTCCCCAATAAGTAAAAATCTATAACGGTCAAGTCCGGTGACCTAGGTGGCCAGGGAAACAGGCTTCCCCTTCCTATCCATCGATCTGTATATACCGCATTTAGATGTTCTCGCACATTCATAGCAAAATGCGCTGTACAGCCATCAAGTTGCAGAAACATATTGCGTCTAAGTTCCAGATTTACATCTTCTAATAAAATTGGCAGTCTATTTCTAAGGAACTCCAAGAAGACGTTACCCGTTAGTGACTCGTCAAAGAAATATGGTCCTATAATTGTACCACCTATTATACCACACCATACGTTGACGAAACTAATACCTTCCCTAGCCATTGCATAGGATCGGGCCTAGGAAGGTAATAAAATCCGATTAACATCTATAATATTTAAGGATTTTTTTAATTTAATAAAAAAATATACGCACCTATAATCCTGTAAAATATTTTGAAGGGTAGTTCGCCTTATTCCTAATTCCAGAGACAAAGTTCTAGTACTAACATGAGGATCAAACTGCATATATGCTAGAACATCTTCGGATCTACCAGTACGACGTCTCCGAATTACAGGTCGATGAATACTCCCAGTGGAACGTAATCGTTGCACTAAGCTCGGAAAAATACGTATGCCATAATGTCTGCGATTTGGATAGCGCTCCGCATACTCTCTTTCAGCTATTGCTGCATTTTGAAAACATTCAAAATAAACAGCTAATAAATCAACAGCCTCGTCATTAGTAAAAGGCATTTTGAATTGAGTTAAATGACAACCAAAATGTAAAATGATCGTTTTGACGTTTAAACCCAATGTTTGGTTACCAACAAGTTTTTGTTTCCAAAGCCTACGAACAATGTAGTAAAATGATTTTATTTCCTAACAACATCTCCGGCAAAAATATCAAATTATTAAATATAAAATATTAAATCCCCCTAGCGGACATTTTACAAACTTAAAAATAAAAAAAACTGACTATTTTTAATACGTTCATGGCCCATTTGATTATGATTACTCGTTTATGGGACGAACAATGCGCCTGAGGACGCGCTTCCGGTTTAAGAAAATTTGAAACATTTTTGTTAATAACTTCGTTATAAATAGAGATATCGTTTTGCGGTTTTCACTATTTTTTTTAGTTTTTAATGCTCTACTTATTTTCGTAAGAAAAATATATGATTTCATTTAACTTTTTAGAGATATTTAAAGAAATATGGTAAGTTATAAATCAACGCCCTCTCGCAGAACAATGGAAAAATAAATTGTTGTTTCATTTTTATAGAAAAATACTTCCAAAAATGCTCTTTTAATCAAAAGTTGTTTCAGTTAAATCGGCCAAGCCAAACTGACACTACAAGCATTTTTCTTTTTCATGGTAAAACCTTCCCCCACCACTTTATTTAACAGCTGTCAAAAAAATTGATGCAAGGTTTTTTATTCAACAATGATCGTAGATTGTCATGACAATATTTTCAGACCCACTTCATTGGGACTTTAAGCGAAAAAATTAAGCTTATTGGGAAATGGGAACCTTTGGTCCATCAACTAAGTTGAAAACTATCGTCGACCACTCAACCAAAACACAATTTTCACACACTCTACGCGCGTTTCGCCAACTATGTTGGCATCATCAGGAGACTATGATAGACTATCATCAACTCCTGATGATGCCAACATAGTTGGCGAAACACGCGTAGAGTGTGTGAAAATTGTGTTTTGGGTAAGTGGTCGACGATAGTTTTCAACTCACATTTATAGTAATAATAGTATATTATATTATAAGGATTAAAAGTGCATATTTTTTTTACGAGCAATATTTGCAGTTGCGAGGCGGAGCGCAGCGCAGCCGAGCGAATGCAAAATTGCGAGTAAAAATAGGCACTTTTAGTCCGTATGATATATACTATTTTTTCTCCAACCAAGTCAAAATTAAAATAAATTTAGTTTTATTCAAAAATCGTTAATAATTTGGTAATAAATTTGAACACCTGTTAATTATAACAGCGATAGCAAGTCGGTAGTCATGGATATCTGGTATTGTTGGTAAATATTGATTGTCAAGTAGACGTCAGTAGACGTACTAATCGTATAATTTTTGTAGTAGTTTTTACGCTGCTTTCAAAATGAATCCCGAACACGATGAAAATATACCTGCGGATATATTGGAAAGTGCCGAAGCAGTATATCTAAATCTTTTGCCACCCAAATCTCGCCAAGTTTATGAACTTGCATATCAGCGATTCATGGATTGGTGTAAAGAAAAAAATGTGCAAAACTATGCGGAGAGTGTTCTTATGGTGTATTTCTCAAATTTAACGAAGACCGTCAAGCCATCCACTCTTTGGTCACAGTATTCAATGTTGCGATCCACACTGGATATCAAAAATGGTGTGGATATTAGTAAATATTCAAAATTACGAGCATTGTTAAAAAGGCAAAGTGATGGATATATACCTAATAAGTCTAGGGTTTTTACAAAGGAGGAAGTGGATCGGTTCCTGGATATGGCACCTGATAATGTATATTTGATGATAAAGGTTGTTCTAGTATTAGGAATTGGAGGTGCTATGCGTTATGACGAACTAGTTCATTTGAAAATTGATGACATTGAAGATATGGACTCGGTCCTGGTCGTAAAAATTTTGCAGACAAAAATCAAGAAACCTTGTTTGTTTACCATTATAGGCGATAATTATTTGCGTTTATTTCGAAAATATGTTGCACTACGGCCATCAAATATACAGGAACGTCGTTTATTTTTGAAGTATGTTAATGGGAAGTGTCAAAGAATGGTTGTTGGTATTCACAAAATTAGTGCCGTGCCGCAAGAAATTGCAAAATTTTTGAATTTAGAAAATTGGAAGGAGTATACTGGACATTCGCTAAGAAGAACATCTGCTACACTTCTTATTGATGGTGGCGGTGACCTAACTTGTCTTAAAAGACATGGAGGTTGGAAATCGAGTACGATAGCAGAAGGATATATTGAAGAATCACGTATCAACAAAGAGAATACTGCCAGAAAAATATTGCAACCTGACAAAGAAGGTGCAAGTACCTGTTCAGATATTTCCTCGAATGTTTCATCAACAGTTACGGAGAATATTTTGAGTTGTTCTAACATTAATGAAAATCTTTTGAATTGTTCGAAAATTGTTAGTGATAATTTCAGTGGTGCTTTGAATTTTGGCAATAATTGTTCCAATTGTACATTCAATATCACTATAAATAACAAATAAATACCTATATATAGTTGCCCAATTAGTTTGTTTTATTAAGTTTGTAAGAGACAATGTTTTTTTCTTCAAATTTCAATTAGAGAGCTCAAATGCAATTACTTTTAGTCCTATGATTAAAAATAGCGTTTTGAATCCTAGGATTAAAAGTGTTGCTAAGCAACGAGCAAATTTTTGTACGGTAAGGGAATTGATGGCTTTTGCACCTGAAAATAGTACAAAAATGTCAACATTTTTTGATGGTTGGAGAAAAAAAAAATTTCATTGTTGTCAGATGAGCAAGTCCTGAGATACAGCCGCTTACCTCGCTTATTTGGCCACCCGGTACATGCGGACGACCAGGAAAATTGTGCTTCTATATAACCAAGGGCACTTCACTGGTCCATCATACCAGAAGCGCAAAAATAAGCGATTTGAGAATAGGCGCGAAATATTTAAAACAAGAAACACAAAATCATTCATTCTGGAACAGTTAGAAAGTGTAGTACGGAGCTACACAATGTTTATATAGTGTAAAATAAAAAAAATATACACAAATACTTTTCGACGTAAAATAGCATGTAGAATTTATAAACACGCAAAGTTTTGAGTTTGATAAACTAAACCAGTATTATTAGAACTTCTTCATTGAATTTGAGGGTTGCGAATAGCCGATCAATTCTGTCAGTGTAATATACACTAAAAAGCAACGGAACACAAGTGTAAGAAATGTTAAATATCAAACAAAAATTATAACTATTTTGAAATTGTAACAGAACCTACAAATATCACTTGTTTAAAAAAAAACATATCATAGCAAGTCAATATGTTATTTCTATAAGAAAATACACCAAATATTATTGAACACAACTATTAATATAAAGTTAAAGAAACAGGTATAGTAGAACCCACCGCTTTATGAGAAAGAAAAAACAGCAAAGGATACCGCCAATAGAAGAAATGCTAATTGATCTGGACATTTTTGAGTTCTTTAATGTCGAAAACAACGTACACTATCCATATACATAAAAATAAAATGATATTTTGGCTATTAGGACCACTGTGCAAAGATTCAATAACCAACTTAGCTGGAGATCGTTAGGGGTAATTTGCGTAAAATTTCTATATTGATTAAGTTTCTTTAATATGAATTTACATTTTAATTTCTAGGTATAAAGCGGCGTTCAGACTTTACAAGTTACTTGAATTCAAGTAACTTGAAAGGAGTAACCTGAATTCAAGTGAACGTTCATACTATTTCAATATTTGATTCAAGTCATTTCAAGTTGACATTTTTATTTAAATGATTCCTGTTTCAAGTTACAAAAATTGCGTCAAATGATATGATTCCTGCTGGAATAAAAGTTATAAATCAGCTAATTGTGGATGGATTCCTAAAAATCAGAGAAAAAATTCTACACTTTATTTTACAAAAAAATACCTCACAATTTGTTTTTTAATTTGATATATTAGGTAAGTGTTAAAAAGGCTCGTTCAGACTTTACAAGTTACTTAAATTCAAGTGCAATAATTGGTGCAACTTGAAATAAAGGTGTGAACACTTGAATTGAAGTAACTTGAAAGGTGCTTTCAAGTTTCAAGTAGAAGTAGAGACCAAGTTAACTTTTGCTTTCAAGTTAGGGACTTGAATCACAGTTGAATAGTGTGAACTGATATTCAAGTGCACTTGAAGTCACTGGAAGTAGTGAAAGTGGCTCTGCACTGTGGCAAATTAGTCAACCACATTTACGTCTACGGCCCAGCCGTTTTTCGAGTGCCCACGCTGTTGCTAAACTTATCGCATAACCTAATGCACGAAACATTATATCAAAAAATAATAAAATGTAACAGATCAATAATTTACAGGGTGAGGTCAGGTAAGATTAGGGTACGCCAGGCCAGCTTAGCTCAGAAAAATGATGTACAAAGTAATATTTCAAGTAAATATATTGTATTGGCATTTGGCAACACCGTGGGCACTCTAAAAGCAGTCGGGGTTTAGACGCTGACGCTAGTGTGAACCACCCACGGAGGGTTCTAATTGTGAGGTTATTTTGTATAAAAATTTCAACTTGAAATTTTTTCTCTGATTTTTAGTAATCCATCCACAATTAGCTTATTTACAACTTTTATTCCAGCAGGAATTACATCATTCGAAGCCATTTTTCTAACTTGAAACAGGAATCAAGTAAAAATGTCAACTTGAAATGGCACTTTTAAACATTTATACATATCGTTTGGGCATCTTTACATATACAGGGTGCGCCAATTATTTCCACTCGATCTCTAGCACCGAAACTAAGAGATATCAACAAGATTTTTTGTAGGAGTAGACAGTGTCACTCGGACTACAATTTTAAAATATGTTGATGTATACAGGGTGGCTAATTTTTGTGGAATGAAAATTAATTTGGTTTTTTTAAATTGAACATCCTGTATACGATTATGTCTTCTGATTCGACTTAATATTAGATTTACAGTAGTTTTTGTATTTGTAAATCCGACGCGGCGTTGACAAGTTATTCCTATTTTAAGCAGATTTAATGTAAAAACAGCACTTCAGAAATATTAGCACAAAAACCACATTTTTTAAAAAATTCCTCAAAAAAGTTACTATGATGTAAATGCTCCTATCATAATAATCACACATTTTCACCTGTTGCACAGGGTGTTTGCCGATGGCGTGCCAATAGTCTAGTTTTCAAATGGCAATAACTTAATTTTTTCAAATGGGACACCCTGTATATTTTTCTTCAGTTAGAAGCTCTCCCTAATACGCATTAAAAAAATATGGGGTTTTGCACATCTAATTTTACTATTTACTTTAATAATTGACGTTAAGTGACAAACAACATATTTTACACAATTTTTAATAAGAAATCAAGTTACCTATGAAAATGACAGTAGGTATATTTTGTTATGGCATTAATTGTCAACATAAAATTTTGTATTGTATCACGTCTACTATATTTAATCGGTATTGTGTATAAAAAATGGATTTTAATAAGAATTATAGTGTTCAAGAAAATATTGATATGATATGGATACTGGGTGAATGTCAAAAAAATGCGTTTCTTGCTAGTAGGGTCTATCGTCAAAGATACCCAGAAAGGCGTCATCCACAAAAAGATACTTTTGAGAATTTAAAGAATAGATTTGATAGAACAGGAACCGTCAAGTATGAAAAACATTCACGTGAAACTACAGCTGCTGCTATTGACAACGATTATAAGGTAATGTAGATGGTTAATAAACAAGATAAATACAAGATAAATACAGAGCGTAACTTTTTAAACAAAGTTTTATTCTCCGACGAAGCCACGTTTCATAAGAACGGTTGTGTAAATAGACACAACTTCCATTATTATTTGGACCACAATGAACATTTATTTAGAACCACATCACAGTATCGATGGTCTTTGAATGTGTGGGCGGGAATAATAGGTGATTATGTAATTGGTCCCTATTTCTTTGATGGGACTGTAAATGGAGCTATATTATTAGATTTTTTAGAACATGATTTTCGCAACTTATTGCAAAATGTGGCTCAAAATTATCGCAACGGAATGTAGTTTTAATTAGATGGTGCCACACCACATTACCTATTAGATGTTAGCAATTGGTTAAATAGGGAATTTCAGGATCGTTGGATAGGAAGGGGAGGACCTATAAATTGGCCTACTAGATCGCCTTGCCTTACACCTTGCGATTTTTTCTTGTGGGGTTTTATTAAAAATATTGTTTACAAAGAAGAGGTTACCACAAAAGAAAATATGAAAGAAAGAATTACTGCAGCATTTAGACAGGTGACCCCTGCAATGCTAAGAGATGTGCGTAAATCAATGAAAAAAGGTCAAGAAAATGTATAAATGAAAATGGAAGACATTTTGAACACCTACTATAAATTTTAACTTTCACTATTGTAGTTTTCTTACGATTAAACTTTGTAAAATTTTGTACTTATTAAAAATTGTGTAAAATATGTTGTTTGTCACTTAACGTCAATTATTAAAGTAAATAGTAAAGTTAGATGTGCAAAACCCTATATTTTTTTAATGCGTATTAGGGAGAGCTTCTAACGGAATAAAAATATACAGGGTGTCCCATTTGAAAAAATTAAGTTATTGCCATTTGAAAACTAGACTATTGGCACGCCATCGGCAAACACCCTGTGCAATAGGTGAAGATGTTGTGTGATTATCGTGATAAGTGCATGTTTCATTTACATCATAGTAGCTTTTTTGAGGAATTTTTTAAAAAATGTGGTTTTTGTGCTAATATTTCTGAAGTGCTGTTTTTTCATTAAATCTGCTTAAAATAGGAATAACTTGTCAACGCCGCGTCGGATTTACAAATACAAAAAACTACCGTAAATCTAATATTAAGTAGAATCAGAAGACATAATCGTATACAGGGGTTCAATTTAAAAAAACCAAATTAATTTTCATTCCACAAAAATTAGCCACCCTGTATACATCAAAATATTTTAAAATTATAGTCCGAGTGACACTGTCTACCCCTACAAAAAATCTTGTTGATATCTCTTTTAGTTTCGGTGCTAGAGATCGAGTGGAAATAATTGGCGCACCCTGTATATTATAAAACTTTTTATTGATGAAATGGCATCAAAAAGGGGCCACGAGGTATTGCGCCTTCCGCCCTATTTTTGTGTATTTAACCCCACAGAATTAATTTGGGAACAAATTAAAAAAGAATAAGGCGTTATAACGTGTTTCCCAAATTTGACGGGTTGATAGCAAATTTGGTAAAAGAAGAAATTAACAAAAGTTCAGCTGATGATTGGCAGACAAAAATCAAACATGTTATCAAAGAAGAAAATTCTTATATAACGAGTCCGACCAAATTGATTATCAATGTTGATGACAGTGAATCCAATGGTGAGGGTTGAGATAGGGTAGGTAAGCTTAATTAATTTATAACATTTATGACTTTATTCACCGTGTTTTTAATTTTAGAATTAAAATTTGAGACAAAAATTTTAATTAGCAACGTTTGTGAATCTCACAAGAGATCAGAAAATGAACCTATGGGCGAGGTGGAGTGGTCAACCTCTATTGAAATCTAATATGCGTTACAAAAATTAAAATGTAAATTCATATTAAAGAAAGTTAATCAATATAGAAATTTTACGCAAATTACCCCTAACGATGTCCAGTAAGTTGGTTATTGAATCTTTGCACATTGGTTCTAATAGCCAAAATATCATTTTATTTTTATGTATATGGACAGTGTACGGCGTTTTCGACATTAAAGAACTCAAAAATGTCCAGATCAATTAGCATTTCTTCTATTGGCGGTATCCTTTGCTGTTTTTATAGCGTTTTTCCTTTCTCATAAAGCGGTGGGTTCTACTATAAACCAAATACCTATATTTTACTTTTCCGGACAGTTCACCGTCCGAAAAAGTATGAAAAAGTACTAGGACAGAAAAGTTCTTCTTCTTGTTATTGTGTACTGTATCGAATTTGACGTTTTATGACATATATTTTATTGTATGATTTATTTATTCAAGTGATAAAATAACAAAATTCAAATTGATAAGTTCCACGCCTAGTCGATATAGGAGAAAAATAGGGGTTAAAAATAATATGATGTGCCGCTACAAAACCCATTTTTATAATTAGAAGAGAAAATAACCTGGTTTGAGTTTTTGCGAACACTAAATTTGATTTTTTTAACTCACCTTCGGTTTTGGGCATCGCCGATTTGCGACCATTTCCTTTTTTCCGCCAGACAAACAGATGCAGCCCTAAGGGGGCGACTGGGAGGTGCCGATCGTCTCATTTTGCTGTTGCTGTTGATAACTTCCAGCTCTTCTTCAGAGCTGTGAGCGTCGTGTTGATCGGGCGCAGGACTCTCCATCGAACACCCTGTATCTGCTGGGGATACAGTACAAATACGATCTGAGATTGAAGTTTGAACTGAAAAATTAAAATAGAAAAAACATTAATAACGGTTTTACTATTTTAGCAACTAAATTTTGGAGTCTCCCTTAATTGAAATTTGTTTTTTTAACAAATATCCCCCACCTCTGGAACTAAAAAATATAAATCCACTTATGCCTTTAAATCTAGACTAAATAGTCATCTACTAGATAATCAGTAAACTTTTTTTATTGCTTTTATAATATACTTAACAGTTTTTATTTTTGAATTATACGTAGGTAAACTTTTATTATATTATACAGAGTGTCCAACTGTCCAATTAAGTCGACACCATATGGAAAACTTTTTTATTATTTGTTTTAGGAAAAAAGTCATTCTTGATAAAAAGTCGTGCATGGTCTAAAACCCAAAATGCAACAATCAGATATGAAATTTTTACAGTCGTATACGAGGTTTGTCAAAAAATATGAATTTTGCTCGAGAGAAAAGTACCTTTATTGTTCAAATATAAAAAAAAGTTATTAAAAGGGTTCTATACCATCCTCCGCCATATTGGAAATGCTAATGTTAAAATTGCGGGCTTAATACTCAACAAAAAAAAATATTTTTTGTATCCGAACTTATTATGCATCGTAGAACGGCGGAAGATCACTTTTTTTATATACATAAAACGAATAACATGATAAAAATATAAAAAAAGTCAGATACGTATACAGGGTGCGGCAGATAAACGGTCAATTAGAAATATCTCGAGAACTAAAGGTATATGAATTATGAAAATTGGCATGAAGGGGTTTTGAATAATGAGCTATTTAATGAAAATATTGCCGTCACCATTCTACTTCCGGTTATACCGGAAGTTGCACATAACTTTGTAAAATTTGAAATAAAGGAATTACGCGAAGATTCCGTTTTTATTCCAATTTTGACAGTACCCTGTATAATAAAAAAGGTAACTTCACAGTGTAAACGATAAAGCGGTATGTGGTAAATAGTTCCTAAGAAATTTAAACTTTTATTCAAATTAAATTAGAGGATATTGAATTTTATGTACAGGGTGGCCAAATAAGAATGCGAGGTACTGTATCTGGGAAACTATCCATCGTAGAGGCTTGCGGAAAAAAAAGTTATTACTAAAACGGCCAAGATAGAAACCTGGAAAATATTTTCAAGTTTCTAAAATGGCCGCTAGGGGGCGTAACTGCAATCTTGAATCTAAGAAAGTTATGTTTCTGTGAATTCCGCTATATTAACCTAACAAAAAAATACCTGATCTTTAAAGTAGAGGATAATCTGAACCTTTTTTGTTTGACAATTTTTGCAGTATCTCTAAAAATAAAGTGGTGGGGGGTATTCAAAAGTTTCAGTAAAAAACACCCTGTATATTCGAAACGGGTGAGCCGATTTTATCAAATTTGGGCTAGTTAAAAAGAGCTATTCTTGTGCTACAAATGCTATAATATTTGAAGTTTTGTTAGTTTCAGATGTCGCCGCTAGAGGGCCTTTTTCGACAGTTCGACAGAAATGGTTAATTTTCTCAAAAAAATTAAATGCATTGGTATGATTTCTTTTTCATGAAAAAGTAGCTAAATGATGCCTAAACAAGCTCCCGAAAACCGCATCTCGATATCTTGGTCCTAACCTAAAAATTAGGCGAAAGAAAATTTTATACGAAAATCCCTTAAATTTTTATTTTTTAAACTAATTAATTCCTTTTATTATGTAAGTCGTGGCCCTAAAAAGGACCGATATAAAAAGGAAAGGTTTTTAGTGCCCCCGCAAATGCTCTAAATGCTGATCATCACGCTCTATGCATTGCTCAAGCCTCTCATGGATAGACAAAACTGCAGCTTCAATTTCTGCTCTCGGTATGTTACCTAATGCATTACGAATCCGGTTTTTCATATCTCTCTGGTCGTAGGTTCAGTCTGAAAATCAAGACAAATTAAGTCTGGTGATCGCGCAGGCCATGGAAACAAACTTCCTCTTCTAATCCAACGCTGTTGTAATACTGCATTAATATGCTCTCGCACAATAATGGAGAATTTTTATTTCAAATTCTTTGGACCGATGAAGCCACCTTTAAAATCTACACAATATGCATTATTGGTCTGCAGAAAATCTGCATTGATTGCGTGAAGTTCAGCACCAAAGACGTTGGAGTTTAAATGTGTGGTGTGGCATACTGGGAGGCGGAATTATTGGGCCATCCCTAAGCGGCAATATCTTTCTTGACTTTTTGGCCAATAAATTATCGTTGTTATTGCAGATGTGACACTGGAAACACGTCAAAACTTGCTTTTGCAGTTGAATGGTTGCCCAGCACATTATGCTATTATTGTGCGAGACCATATTAATGCAGTATTATAACATCGTTGGATTGGAAGAGGAAGTCGGTTTCCATGGCCTGCGCGATCACCAGACTTAACTTGTTTTGATTTTCAGACTCAACCTACGACCAGAGAGATATGAAAAACCGGATTCGTAATGCATTACGTAACATACCGAGAGCCGAAATTGAAGCTGCAGGTTTGTCTATCCATGAGAGGCTTCAGCAATGCCTAGAGCGTAATGATCAGCATTTACGGGGGCACTAAAAACCTTTTTCTTTAAATCGGTCCTTTTTAGGGCCACAACTTACATAATAAAAGGAATTAATTAGTTTAAAAAATAAAAATTTAAGGGATTTCCGTATAAAATTTTCTCTGGCCTAAATTTTAGGTTAGGAACAAGATATCGAGATGCGGTTTTCGCGAGCTTGTTTAGGTATCATTTAGCTACTTTTTCATGAAAAAGAAATCATACCAATGTATTTAATTTTTTTGAGAAAATTAACCATTTCTGTCGAAATGTCGAAAAAGCCCTCTAGCGGCGACATCTGAAACTAACAAAACTTCAAATATTATAGCATTTGTAGCCCAAGAATAGCTCTTTTCAACTAGCTCAAGTTTGTTCAAATCGGCTCAGCAGTTTCGAATATACAGGGTGTTTTTTTACTGAAACTTTTGAATACCCCCCACCACTTTATTTTTAGAGATACAGCAAAAATTGTCAAACAAAAAAGGTTCAGATTATCTTCTACGTTAAAGATCAGGTATTTTTTTGTTAGGTTAATATAGCGGAATTCACAGAAACATTTCAGAAACTTGAAAATATTTTCCAGGTTTTTATCTTGGCAGTTTTAGTAATAAATTTTTTTTCCGCAAGCCTCTACGATGGATAGTTTCCCAGATACAGTACCTCGCATTCTTATTTGGCCACCCTGTACATGGTAAAAAAGTGTAATTTTCATATAAAAAACACTACAACTCAAAAACGGTTCAAAATAGGTATAGGGAACTATTAACAAAAAATGTTCAGAATAACGTAAATATTTCTAAAATTGAAAAATATACAGGGTCTTTCATT
This sequence comes from Crepidodera aurea, assembly GCA_949320105.2. Taxonomy (NCBI): domain Eukaryota; kingdom Metazoa; phylum Arthropoda; class Insecta; order Coleoptera; family Chrysomelidae; genus Crepidodera; species Crepidodera aurea. Next base: position 92,860,267 of record OX439473.1, on the reverse strand, counting down.
AAAAATTACAAAGTTATGTGCAACTTCCGGTATAACCGGAAGTAGACTGGTGACGGCAATATTTTCATTAAATAGCTCATTATTCAAAACCCCTTCATGCCAATTTTCATAATTCAGATACCTTTAGTTCTCGAGATATTTCTAATTGACCGTTTATCTGCCGCACCCTGTATAAGTTATCATCCGCCGTTCTTCATTTGCCACTGAACAACTTTTGTATTTACCATTGAAAAAAGTAAGTAGTTTTTTCTAAAATTTAACATTGCTACAAAATCTCAGAGTTCTGCATCACATTATAATTAATAAGCAGGAATTAAATTTGCAAAATATTTAGTTATCAAAAAATTTTAATCAGGGCTAACTTTTTGCTAGTCTAGTATGGGTTTGTAAGGTCCCTGTGAACATTCTTAAATTTTTCAATGAATTCAAAATTGTCAGTTACGGGGGGGTATCAAAAAATATTATAAATGAAAATTTTGTTAAAGTCGGAATATCTTGTTAAAAATTGGTATGTTGACGTAAAAGGTCATTATAAACAAGTTTTTTTTAATAACTTTTTTTTCGTACTTCAAAAGTAAAGGTGCAAAATTCATATTTTTTGACAAATCTCGTATACGACTAAAAAAATTTGATATCTGATGGTTGCATTTTAGGTTTTAGACCATGCACGACTTTTTATCAAGAATAACTTTTTTTCCTAAAACAAATAATAAAAAACTTTCCATATGGTGCCGACTTAATTGGACACACTGTATATTCTATCTATTTATGTTATTAAAGGGTTAGATGTAAGAGTAGCACTAGGCTAAATATCGCTCTATTCTATGCACTTTTTCGATATATGTATATTTAGTGCAAATAACGTTTATTATTATTTTTATTATTATTATTATCCTGAACATTAGAACTTTTTTTTCGTACTTCAAAAGTAAAGGTGCAAAATTCATATTTTTTGACAAATCTCGTATACGACTAAAAAAATTTGATATCTGATGGTTGCATTTTAGGTTTTAGACCATGCACGACTTTTTATCAAGAATAACTTTTTTTCCTAAAACAAATAATAAAAAACTTTCCATATGGTGCCGACTTAATTGGACACACTGTATATTCTATCTATTTATGTTATTAAAGGGTTAGATGTAAGAGTAGCACTAGGCTAAATATCGCTCTATTCTATGCACTTTTTCGATATATGTATATTTAGTGCAAATAACGTTTATTATTATTTTTATTATTATTATTATCCTGAACATTAGAAAATAGTTATTTATGTGCCAAGGACGAAAAACTGTCTATTAAAGCCGAGTCTGTAAATTTATAGCCGAGCAGGCGAGACAATAGACAGTTTTTCGCCGAGGCGCATATTACATTTTTTCGTCGACCTCTACAAAAACGTACTAATTTCCGAAAGAAAAATCGACCATTTTTGAAGGCAAACACTTTTCGTCCGCAAAGACTTTTCGTCCGCTGTGGTCACTGGGATACGGCACGGTGCGAATCATTTGAGGACGAAAAGTATTTGCCTTCAAAAATAGTTGACTTTTCATTCGGAAATTAGTACGTAAAATGTCATTTTTTTGTAGAGGTCGACGAAAAATAATTTTATGTACGATTGACCAATAAAACGCTGTTTATAGAACAGTTTTGCGTCAATAAAGTAGCACTTTATTTTACTAGTAAAATAAAGTAATTGCCAACGTCACTGACATGTTTAAAAAATAAACATCTACATCGCAACTGCTGTCAGCCAAAATCGTATTAAATTTTAATTGTTTCAATTTATTATTATTTTTTAATTGCAATCGAACATAAAATCATGTATATAACGCGTACATAAACAGGCTTTATGGACTCATCATTTTATAGCCTCTCTCGCAAGCTCGCTCGGCTATAAAATTATTCGTTCAATAAAGCCCTTGTTTATGTACTTGTAATATAAATAGCTATTATTTAAATAAAGTTTTGGATTCATAAAATTTAAAGTTAATCATTTTTAATTAAAAAAATTACAAAAAGAAAAAATCAGTTCCGGTAGTTTCTCCTGTAGGTACCTACCGAACCAATTTCAATCTAAAACTAACGAATTTTAATAAAAATTTTTGCACATGTGCGATAAGTAAAGAGAAACTTTGACAGCACTTCATATAAATAAAACGACTTTCGAACTATTTTCTTTCGATTTTTTATAAAATTTCAGTTATTGATTAAAAAAATTGCAAAATAAAAATCGTAAATTATACTCTTTTTTTCCGTGTATACCAAATATTTCGATTTAAAATTTTTCTATTCTCACATGATATTGTATATACAGTGTCATCACGAAAGTACGCACCACATGGGAAACTTTTTTATTAAGGGTTTCTCGACAAAAAGTTATTCTTGATAAAAGTTTGTGCATCCCCTAAAACTAAACATGCACCAACAAAATATAGTAAAACACTCGTAATATACGAGGAGCCTTCAAAAATTTGAATTTGAGACGTACCCTTATTTTGAAAAATCTCGGGAAATATTATTTAAAAAAATTGTTCCGCATTAAAAAAATATATCTAGTTTTATTTTTTTACCCATTTTTTTTAAAATGGGGACTACGAAAAAAAAATTGGTAAAACGATAAATAGGCAACATCATGTATACGACGGTTTATTTAAAAAGCCTGTAATATTACAAATTGCACAACTATTGTGTTGAAGAGTAAAATAATTTTCAAACTTTTTGGTGCAAAGTTATTTTTATTTTTTGTTAACACCGAAAATTGCTCAAAATTATACAGTATTGTAACAAGAACTTAATATTCAATAATATCATATCATAAAACATCAAAATAAAACTTCACGTAGATGGCCATGACTTCAAATCTAGATTCATTTTTTAATGTTGAACGACTTTTCTAAATAATATTTCCCGAGATTTTCCAAAATAAGGGTACTTTACTCTTGTCTCAAAATCAAATTTTTGAAGACTCCTCGTATATTACGAATGTTTTACTATATTTTGTTGGTGCATATTTGATTTTAGGGGATGCACAAACTTTTATAAAGAATAACTTTTTGTCGAAAACCCCTTAATAAAAAAGTTTCTCATATGGTGCGTACTTTCGTGATGACACCATAATAATTTAAATATTTATTACCAACACGAAAGTTTGATATAAAAAAGAAAATACAAAAATGTTGGTATGCGCAACTTAACAAAACATTGACGAAAGAATACAAAAATAAATTTATCAAACCGTTTGACTTCTAAAATCTTCTAAATTAATTTCAAACAAACCAAATCCAAAATAAAGTTCCAATTGACCAAACACCAAATTAAATTTCCAATTGACCAATCCAAATCCAAATAAAATTTCCAAAGACAGTAGAAAGTAAGCAGGCAGTAGAGTTGTAGTACAAGGACGGCAATATTCCTCTAATTATTCGACGACAGTCGAGCGAGCAAAGGCGATTGTACCAAATACTTCACAGTATACTACAAATCCAAATATCGCCTACAATTTGCTCGCAATCAATGGAATGGCACTTTTAATCCCCCAAACAACTTAGGGATGGCAATTTGCCACAATATAAGTGCTTCTTCCAAAATGAAAAATAAACCGAAGCTTGTATTTTGAAAACTGTTATTCAACCACCCTTTTCTAAAACAAAAACCGCGCATCCTCTCCAAATCTCTGAATTTCCGTAACCAATTGGAAAATTTGGCACCAGTCATGTGACCTTTAGGACCAATCCTAATAGCAACTCGGAAATACAATTTACATTACAGACTTTCCAAAAGATCCAATACAAAATACAAACGAACTTGTCGTCAACGTTCGTTTTACAATTTCTGTAATTACTAGAAAATCTAAATATTATAGTCTATTTTTATGTATGAGAGAGTATTAAAATAATAAAGCGTTCGTAATCCATAGTAGACAGTTAAAATATTTTGTGAAGTTATACCTCGAGTATTTTCGTATGAAATAACCTTTGTATAAATATAATAAATATATCGGGTGTACACTTATATTTTCACCTAATTAACCTGCTTATAACTTCTAAACAGCTGAAGGTAAAAAAGTGGAATTTTTTCTAAAATATTTTATTTTTCCACAAGGTATGTTAAGAACATTGTGTAAAACGGGTTATGTAGGTATAAGGGTTTAAACTTTGACTTTTAAACAACGTTACGTTCATAAATAATAATTTTAATATAAAAACTACTTCTTACCTACAAATCCAAATCAGAATCGAAATCAGAAGATGAACTGTCGCAACCAATATTTACAATGAGTGGCTCGATCATTTCATCAGTAATATTGTCCAACTTCCACATTTTCTCTTCTTCTTTAATCGTATGGTTTACTGCATTTTCCCAGTTTTCAGGCTTCACATTATTTACAGCCTCCAAAAACAACTGTTTAACATCACTCATTTTAAAAGAATTATTTTTTCTTGAAACTTCTCCCTTTATCTGTGCCCATATCAGTTCAATCGGGTTTACTTCGCAATGATATGGTGGTGATCTAACCACCGTCATCCCACGATTTTTTGCAATTTCATCAATTTCATATTTTTTAATTTCTCTTTATGAAGGGAACACAAATGATACAGTTCTCTTCTCACAGAACCGGGATGGAACTTAATATTCTTTGAATTTAGCCAATTCTGTAAATCTTTTTTTAACCACTTGGTTGCGGGCATTTTTTCTGTAAGTCTCGAGTGATAACTTGCATTATCCATTACTATTATACAGTTCTGAGGAAGAAGATCTATCATTTGTTCGAACCACTCTTTAAAGACATCAGCATTCATGTCCTCATGGTAGTCACCGGTAAGAGTATATTCAAAAGTCAATAAACCACCTTTAACAAAACCGTTTGAACTACCGATGTGTACTATTGTCAGTCTGCGCCCCTTTCCTGATGGTGGATTTAAACCAGTAGATAAATTATTTAAAAAAGCCTGTCTTCGACTTGTAACAGTTTCATCTTGCCAAAATTTATTTGGTGTATGTCCCTCGTTGATCCGTGTTTCATCTAAATAAAATATATTTCTTCTTTGGTTTCTCATTTCTTTTATAGTCCTTAGGTAATTTCTTCTCCATACTACAATATCGCTTCTTTCTATTATAATAGACTTTCTGGAATGCTTTTTCCATAGAAAACCTATTTCTTTTAAAAGTTTCCATAGTGTGCTTCGACTCATTTCAGGGTAATCCTTATCATCTCGAACCGTGGCAAGAACTTTGTCTACTGTCGGAAATTCTTTTCTAAAGAAGAACGCATGCACTTTCCTTCGAAGTCTTTCTTTCAAATGATTTTCTATTTGAAATTTTGGTTTTCCTGGAGCTTTACGTGCTGTTTGAAACTCGCCACATTTCTCTTCTTTAACAACTCTGTAAATCGTAGATTTCCCAACACCAAGCGTACTACTAACTAATTCCACTGTGTCATCAACCCTTTTACATAAATGTTTGTCTGTAAATGATTTAAAACAATTAAATATTAATGTTTTTTCATTAACTGTTAAAGGACCGATTTTTTGTCGTTTTCGCGGTACTTCCAAATTTTCCATGATCACACTAGAATTCACAATAGACTGCACACTGCACCTTGCATGTTGCAACTAAACGACATTTAGTAAGCTGTCAAGAATACACAACTGGACCTCCTTACTAAATGGAAAACCTACAATCGCATTTTCGGTGAAATTTGTTGGTAAGGGATTTATCTACTTATAATTCGATTACTGTAAGAAATTCTTGGAATTAAAATAAAACAAAATTGGCAAATAGGTACTTATTGAAAATAATCTTAAGATACGGCTATGTTATCTTTAATACACAGGGCTTTTGGCCTGTCCAAACCTTTTTCTATTGTTCTGTACAGCTTATGGTTATAAAAGACCAATAAAAGACCCAAAACTTGTATTAGCTCAGGTACATTTATGACAATTTTAGGAAATATTTAGATTATTCCGTAAAAATATTTAAAATGACCGTACTTAGTTTTGCATTAGAAATGCTGTTTTATTACTCTCTCATACATAAAAATAGACCATAACGCATACCAAAATTATATTTAATTAAATACCCATTTAAAACTAAAACCTAAAACGGTGGATATATTGGAGTAAAAACACAAAATTACAGTAACGTAGAACAGTTAGGAATTGTCATCAATTCCTTACGTCAGTCACTACTGTCAAAATAAAAAAAATGATAGATACCAGGGGCATTCAAAAAATAATTTAAAATCTGGGGAAAAATGAAACCGTTACAGATTACGTCGTTGTGGTAAGAGATAAAACTTTAAAATTTTGTGTGAGCTAGTACAGTTACTGGGTGCACATTTTTTTAAATGGAACATACTATATTTTATTCAAAAACCGAAAATATCTCACAGAGAGCGTTAAAAATGTATAGCATGGTAATATATTATATGGGTGTTTCAAAAAGATATGGCCAATTATTAGCAAAAATGACCCTATCTTTAACAATCAGTAAAACAGTAAATCAATATGTCTTTGTATTCAAGTCATTCTCATATCGTTGGCTGTGCTCACTATTAATTACTTTTTTCTCTGTCACTTCTTTAATACAGGGTGAAACAGAACTCAAATCAAACAATATCTCAAAATTTTCAAATGGACCATCCTATAAGCCATTTTACAATTTGTTAGTACAATTAATGTAAGTTTGTGCTGCCACGTGTTTTTGGAACACCCTGTATAATAGAAACTATTTTCAAAATGTGCACCCAGTAACTGTACTAGCTTACACAAAATTTGAAAGTTTTATCTCTTACCACAACGACGTAATCCTCCGATGTCAGAAGTTTGGCCCACCCTGTATAAATTAATAATTGTAATGGTGATAAATGCTAAGATGTTCATGTGATTGTTATGAAACAAGCACAGCCAAAGAAAGAGGCGACCATGTCGTGTATTAGCAGTGATTTTTTTAATTAAGCATTTCCGTCAAATTTTCTGAAGCGTTGGTATGTTGTAGAACTCGATGCTCTGACAAGAAGTGTCCATTGGCCCAAACCATTCATATGGCTAGTTTTCGAGGTACAGGGTGTTAAACATTATTTAGCATTAATATTTTATAAACAATCACCTAGAATTCGTTCCATTAGAATAAGGGAGACGAAAGCGAGTCATACAATTAAAAAAGGCGTGTAAAAATGAAAGCACATTATTTCTTCATATACGGCATCAAGAGTATTACATTTTTCAGATGCAGTTATTTAGTTATCTCCGTCCTTTTTTACAAGCTATCTATTTGATAAGTAAGTATTGGATCGTAAAAATAAAAATCAACTTTCTCTCAACAAGGACACTTGAATACTGCATGTACACAATTATATCTACTTATGCATTTTGAATGTGACACCTAACTAGGTGTAAAAATAGGGGAGACATGCTGCCGCTATATGGTATTTAAATAGCAGTTTATCATAATGTACAGGGTGTCATGTCACGCCGATTTGTAGATAATAATTTATTCATTACTGTAAATATTTGCATATACAAAATGATTCATTATTATTGTATTGTCGTACTTTCGTCATTTTTATACTAAACACGATTGTGCGATATAAAATAAATAAATTGCGCATGTTATGTTTGCGATAATTTACATTTTTTGGTTCACTTATACAGGGTGTCCCGTTGGTAAACGGAAATATTTTAAAGGTAGGTAGAGATCACAAAGGCGGTTCTAAATAACCCATATATAATGGGTCTCTTGGCTTCCATAACCGAGTTACAGGGTGTTTTATCAATTATGCATAATTATTCATTTGGCCAGAACTTTTGAATCACTTAGTATATCTTTGCCATTTTTGGCATACAGCTTGCACTTCTCACGAATAATGTACTGAAATATTGAGAAATATGAAAATTGAAACATATTAAAAATATCAAAACAACACCCTGTATATCACCATTTTAATATTTTCATTTTAGATCTGAATAGAGGGGGGAAAACTGAATTGAAACAAGTTGTTGTTTTTATCCCGCCACCGATTCGAATTGGAAAATTTTGAAACTAAAAGTAAAATTTTCATTTAATTTAGACAAAACATATTATGAAACTCATTTTTTCTTTAACAATTTCAAAAATTCAGTTCGCGTCATTTACCCATTTCTTGTGTATTCGGCTTAAAATAATTTGACACTCTACTGGTGTACTTGCCCGTACTTAGGGGAAAAATTTCAATTAGGTATTTATTTTTTAAACGCCCAGTATAAAGTAAAGCGGGACAATAAACGCTCATAGTACTATGTAACTAACAAACATTTATTAATAATTAACGAAATTGCTCAAAATGTCCACTATTTTGTTTTATGCAGTTTCTTGAACGTCTCTTCTTTTTTGAAACTGAAAGTAAAATTTTAGACAAAAAAAAAGAGAAATTATTTGTTTATCGTTCAATATTCAAAATGGATTTATTTTCCACATTTAGACAGTCCTATATTACCTATTCATATTTTTATTATTTGTCCGTTTTAACACCGTTTTAAGTAATATTGCAGATCCGTACTTATCAGTAAGGGGCATCATTAAACGTGCAAGAAAGTGCATAAAACAAAATGTGGACATTTTGAGTAATTTCGTTAGTTATTAATAAATATTTGTTAGTTACTATAAGCGTTTATTGTCCCGCTTTACTTTATACTGGGCGTTTAAAAAATAAATATCTATTTGAATATTTTCCTCTAAGTACGGGCCTGCAAGTACACCAGTAGAGTGTAAAATTATTTGAAGCCAAATAAACAAGAAATAGGTAAATGACGCGAAGTGAATTTTTAAAACTGTTAAAGAAAAAATGAGTTTCTTAATGTTATTTCTAAATTAAATAATAATAATAATAAATGATTTTATTGGCAATCTACTATACAAACATTAATATTACATAATAATAGTAACATAATACCTTTTACATATAAAGTAGTTACCAAAAGGCAGAGTTCAAGCTGTTAGTCTTTGGAAGACTTAGCTTGGCTTGCTCTTCCACTAAACCAAAAACTATATAGTACTTCTTGTGAGAAAAACATTTATCAATAAAAAAAACTAAAATAATAAAAACAAACATCTTTAGTACAAACAATAAATTTGTATTTGTGTGTACCTAGATAAGAACCACCAAAAAAAAAAAAAAAAAGCCAAGAAAAGTGAAATTTGAAAACTAAAAATTGAAAATTGAAATGAAAATTTTACTTTCACTTTCAAAATTTTCCAATTCGAATCGGTGGCGGGATAAAAACAACAACTTGTTTCAATTCTGTTTTTTCCCCTCTATTCAAATCTAAAATGGAAATATTAAAATTGTGTTATACAGGGTGTTGTTTTAATATGTTTCAATGTTTCCTAAAGCCGAACCTGGATTTTCATATCTATAAATATTTCAGTACACTGTTCGTGAGAAGTGTATGCTGCATGCCAAAAATGGAAAATATATACTAAGTGATTCAAAGTTCTGGCCAAATGAATAATTATGCAAAATTGATAAAACACCTTGTAACTCGGTTATGGAAGCCATTATACAGTGCGGATCATAAGTGTTACCCCCCCTATCTAACTCGTTACTGGACTCTTGTTAGGAAAATCGCCGAGACAGATCGACTTTTGATTTCTACAATGTACATTTTTGTATGAATAGTTTACCTCTAATTTCATCCCTTACTGGAGGGGAGCAACCCTTTCGAAAAATTTTAATAGCATGGGGTGGTGAGTGATATCTCATTTGAAAGGGGGTTTTATTCTCTATTCAACCGTGTTTTTTTTTAATTTTTTTAATTTTTTTTTATTTTTTACTATTATTTTTATTTTATTTTTATTTATTTTTGTCATGATTTTTTTTTAATTTTTTTTATTTCATTTTTTTATTTTATTTTTTTATTTTTTTTTTTGCAAAACGTCAAAGCTGAAACTAAAAATACTTTATTTTTGCCAGGAGGTCAACGGGGAACATTTTGAACATTTATTGTAACTGTAATTGTAGTTTAGTTGCCTTCCTGATTGTGGTTTTTTTTGTTATTTTTAAACATTATATAATTTAAAATATTTTGCACGGTTGAATGGAGAATAAAACCTCCTTTCAAATAAGCTATCACTCACCACCCCATGCTATTAAAATTTTTCGAAAGGGTTGCTCCCCTCCAGAAAGGGATGAAATTGGCGGTAAACTATTCATACAAAAATGTACATTGTAGAAATCAAAAGTCGACCTGTCTCGGCGATTTTCCTATCAAGAGTCCAGTAACGAGTTAGATAGGGGGGTAACACTTATGATCCGCACTGTATATGGGTTATTTAGAACCGCCTTTGTGACCTCTACCTACCGTTAAAATATTTCCGTTTACCAACGGGACACCCTGTATATCGATATTTCGACATAAAATAACGAATTTAATCTCAAAAGTGTCATTAAAATTAAGAAAACTCAAGGAAAATGGCTTTCCGTCAAATTTTCTGAAACATTGGTATGTTGTAGAACTCGAAAAGTGTCGATTGGGCCAAACTGATCCTATGGCTAGTTTTCGGGTTAAACATCGGAAATGCCACAAAACACAGGTTTTCTAATTTTTAAAGTTTTTGCAATCAGTACGGCATAGAGTGACAGGTCGTACATTTGTTGAAGATAATACAAAATTTTTATAACACATTATTTATACTTGTTAAAGCTAAAAACACAATATGCTCTCTGTAACCACATTTATGAGTCACCCTGTATAAAATATGATTTATTACCAAGAAGTAATTATTTAAACTATATATTCGTAATGCAATGACATTTGCTCGCATTTCTAAAGCTGTTATATAACGATTTCTTCAAAAAACCATTACTTATTTTCGAACCATCCTGTAAATTCGTTTAGGTATTTTAAATTATATTAACGAAAAAAAATTATCTACATTTTGAGGTCTTTCATTGGTAAATGCATATTATTATTTATTTATTTAGCTTATGGCATGACACACATATAGATAACACAGAATTAAAATATAAAATACAAACAAAATAAAATAAAGATGTAAAGTTCAACAATGACATCAAGACAAACATAATAGTAAGTGTGTGTAAACATAAAAAAAGTAAATTTAAAAATAACATGAGATAAAATAGATATTGAGCATCATAATTCCACACTCAGGTTTCGCAACCATTCCACAGCCTGTGGTGTTGCTCTCAAGAAGTCGTCATCAGTGCCAGTAAATTTTCTGAATGAGCAGTAGTTAACAATATGATGAATGGTTTGTTCTTGAGCACCACAGTCGCACCCAGGGTCGGTTCTCATGTTCCATTTATATAAGGAAGCTCCACATCGGTCATGACCTGTCCTTATTCTAGCGAGTGCTACCCAGGTGTTCCTTGGTAGATGAAAGCCCGCTGGAGGGTTTGGGGTTTCAAGTAGAGGGTACAGTCTGGAATTTACTTTGTTTCTCCAGTTCGTACGCCAAGTTTCAGCACCATCATAGTTTTGACTTAGGAGTTGTTGCGCAAACTTCACAGGAGGATTTCTTGATTTGATTATTACAAATTCAATCAAGTCTTGGTTGATAGGAAGGACAGTGTTGTTAGAAATCTTTTTAAACTCTCTTATCAGCATATTACGTCTGCGTATTTCAGGTGGTTCGATGTTATTAAGGAGTGGTAGCCAGTAGAGTGGAGTGCATATGTTAAGGATATATAGATGTCGCCGAGGTCTAAATAACCCATGTTAAATGGGTCTCATACTCTTCATAACCAAAATACAAAGTGTTATTTATATCGATTTTTCCCAATTCTTTTTTTAGTTGTAACTTACAAACCAGATTGCATATTTTTTTAATATTCAGGAACAACATTTTTCCTACGAGCTTCATATCAGATAACAACAAAAGTAAAAACATGATAGCTTGAAATATTGTTTATTTTGGCTTTAAGAACACTTTTTAACATAGAGTACTTACTCCCAGGGCCGGTTTAAGGCCTACGCGCCAAGAAATGGATTTTTTGCATTTTTTTTACGTCAGATGGACTTCGACAATTGTTCATAATAATTGTGGTGATATTTGATGTTTATTTGTGAGTGGCACTGCTAACTTAATATTAAGTTAACAGAACCACCCCCTAGAAAAAAAAACTAAGATCGCGACATTTTTTCTGCGTTCACGATAAATACATTTCGGTTGTTCGACAATTGTTCAGTTCATTTCTGCATGAAAAAATAACAAATCAACAAAGTTACGTGGGTGTATTACTGTGAAAACGTAGTATTTTTGCTTTCATAAAAAACTTTATATTTGTCAATAATGACAGGAAAAAAAACCGTAAAAGATCATTATACAAATGCGCTGTTGCCAAAAATGCTAACTTTTCCCAGAAACCAGTAAATCCCAAGAAAAAGCTATATATATATACATACATATTGTAATAATATTTCAATTTATTATTACTTTATAATTTTAGATCTTTCTTTTAATCTACGCTACAGATATACCCTGTACTTTTTAATAAAATAAAATGTTGGATTGACAATTAAATGAGTTTATTTTAATAACGAATATAAAAAAAAAATTGACAAAGATCAGACTAAATTTATTAATATGGAATACTTGCACTCACACCCATTCATTCAATGATACCTTATTTCTAAAATGATTTTAAATTTGGCGCAATAAATTTTTAAACTAAAGTTGGCACACCGAGTTACTAAGAAAGTGAGTAATATGTCTGTCTTAACCACAAAAAAAGCGTATCCCGCACGTTATGTTTAGTATGCAGCACGTTACAAATGATATAATGAGTTTATATCTTCAACTATCAGTGTTTCTTCCTCTTCTACCTCGTACAACCAGTGATATGTTACAACTAGACTTCTAGTTATGTGATGTCTCCAATTTCTGTTGATTCTTCAAGTGATATATGCTGGATTGAGCAAGTTATTGGAAACAATATCCAGATGATACACAATGAGTTTATACCTTCAACTATCAGTGTTTCTTCCTCTTCTACCTCGTACAACCAGTGATATGTTACAACTAGACTTCTAGTTATGTGATGTTTCCAATTTCTGTTGATTCTTCAAGTGATATATGCTGGATTGAGCAAGTTATTGGAAACAATATCCAGATGATACACAAAATAAGCCACCAACTTCTAGGTAAGTTGTTGTTTGAATATTAATTGATATTATCCACTTACTAATCATAAAACAAAGTCGCAGTAATAATTGGACTTCCAGAATATAAATGCCTTTTTAATTTTGTACCTTCTTCTTGTAAAATTTTGGTAAATAATTTTCCAAAATTTCTATCCTAAACTCTCCTTCCTTTTATAACTTTTAAATTCAAATTTCTTAAATTTTTCTTTTTGCTAGCATTTTTTCACTAACTTTTAAAACTTTCTTAATATTTATGATTTTAAAAAATCTTCTTAAAATTTTTATACTAGCCTCTCTTTTCATTTCATCAAACTTTTTCTTCTTCTCTAGTTGTGTTTCAATTTTCTCGTCTTTTTCTTGTACGTGACCTCTTAAATTTTCATTTATTTCGTCCCCTAGTTGACATATCTTCTCTTTATATAACGTTCAAAAAAAATATTTTTGTCTTCATGCTACTTGTGTGTAATACAAATTTTCTATTTTAAATTGATATAATGAGAAACATCATAAAAGTCAAAAATATTATGTCTACTTTCGCAATTCTTATGTTGAACAAAGAATCGTTAACTATAAGAATAAGACAAATAAAAACATTTTTAAGTTATTATCAATTATAGCATTTTATGATTGTTGTTATACGACTTTTGGACGACTCTATTATTATTTACATACTCTAGTTCTAAATATAGCATTTATTTTTTATTTACGTTCCCAATATTTTATAAACCATTAGTAAACTAGTAAAAGATAAAATTTTAATTTATTTTTTCTGATAAGGAATTTGTAAGAATAGTTTCTCGAACGCCGACTCACGTAGTCGAGTTTTTGAAAAACAAGACGATAGAAAATTTATATTGTAGACTCCAGATCATGATTATTTATTAGCAATTAAAGAGCACAAAGGCTTAATTATCTCAATTCCATACTTTAAAATAACTAAACTGTTTTAAATTTCAATTATACATTTTACGGTAGCATGGTTGGGTCTTGGCCTTTCTGGAAATCTTCTAGCCAATAATGCACATTTTTTACTAACAACTTTATCATTTTTTTTTTTCGTAGCAAAACACTCTGTTGGAATGTTTTCTATAATTACAATCTGATCATGAAGATCAATAAGCAATTTTGTTCTAACCTAACTTAACTAGAATTCTTAAGTACTAAAGTCCTACTCACTAGTGTACCTTAGAGTCTAATAATTTTTGTAACACTACCGGTAACGTGTAACACAAAATCCGCACTATACTCTGTTTGTAACTAGCACTGTCACTGAACTAGTATTATCGAGGAGCTGGATGACCTCAACGTTCCCATGTTGGAGCAGCCGTTCTTTAATACTTTATTTTGAAAACGTTGGATAATTTGAATGTTACTTTTACTGGCGCAGCCCCAAAGCTGACTACCATACGTCCAAACGGGTTTCAATATCTGCTTGTAGAGGAGCAGTTTGTTATGTGTGGACCACATGGAGTTTCTTCCTAATAACCAATACATCTTTTTATATTTTATACCAAGCACTTCACGTTTCTTTTTAATGTGGACTTTCCAGCGAAGTCTAGCGTCGAGTGTCATTCCAATATATTTTGCTGTATTAGCATAGGAAATTTGAGCGTTATTTATTTTTATGGGAATACGTTGGTTTCGTTTTTTAGTCCAGGTGTTAATCTGGTCTACAGATGTTTGTAATTTTCGGTTCGCTTCTTCATGGTCTTTTCCACAGCCAGAATGGCAGTATCATCAGCAAATGTTGCAATAGTATCGTGATCAAGGTTAGGAATATCACTGGTATACAGTAAGTAGAGTACTGGGCCTAGTACACTACCTTGGGGTACTCCTGTCTTAATTTCTCTTAGTTCAGAATAAACATCTTCCTGTTTTATTCTGAAATATCTGTTTGATAAATAGGACTTATTGGGGAGATTTACCTGGCTTAGGTATCATTATAACCTCTGCTACTTTCCATAGCTGAGGTACGTATCTCATCCTAAATAATGCATTGATAATGTTGATCAGTTTGACAACCGCTTTACGTGGGAGTTGTTTCAAGATTTCCCCGGTAATGAGATCAAATCCAGGGGCTTTTTTAGGATTTATATTTGTTTCGATTTCCACAAAAACTTCTTTTGGAGAAATAGGTCTAACGACTGAATTTTCCTGTATCTGGTTCATTCCAGTCTTGGGTCTCTTCACCATCGTTGGTCTGGAAAGTCATTTCTAAGTGTTGTCGCCAGGGATGTCATCAACCCAATTACACACCTTTTAGTTAGTTCTAGAAACTTTTCTTCTTCGAATAGTGGACGTATCACACATAAATGCCGGAACGTTTGAATTAAAAAACACCTTGTGACTTCAATATCGATCATTTACTTTAGAAACACAACGAATCGACTTTACAAACATTTAAAAATCGGTAGATCAGCTCTTAGTTAAGGAACAAATAAGCGTACTTACAATTTGTGAGTATTTCACTTAAAACTACACAACACACTTAAAAACTAGCGTACAACTTTTTAAGAATCTCAGAGGAAAGGACAGAAAACGGAAAAAAGTTTAAAAGCTTAAAATCAAAGCCGGAATCGGAAGTACTTAAAAAATGGACTCGCCCAACTTCCAAACAAGCGTTGCTATGCACGTGGAAGGGGTTAAGTAAGATTCGCCGGCAAGTCATCAGCGAAAGGTGACATAAAACGTTCTGAACACTAAGCGAATCTGGTTGCTTTTTGTATATTATTTCGTGTCCAACTCCCGTCTTCCTTTCTAATTGGTGGGTTATGTGTAATAGGACTTTTTAATCGTTTGGTTGCTTTCCAGAGTGAATAATCTGTACTGCTGTCATTAGTTAATTCACTCAAGTACTCACCAATTGATTCATTTTTAATATGCTAAATTTCGCGTTTTAGCTGTTGTGTTGCATTATTGAAAGCTGTTTTATCAGCTGGTGCTCTGGACTGATGCCATTTTTTTCTGATTTTTCTTTTTTTCTATTATAAAGTCTCTGATCTCTTTTGGATAATTATTTCCTTTTGTTTTGTATTTAAGATCAGGGGTGTTCTCCCAAGCTGCTTGATGAATATCTTTGACAAAACGTTCGACTTCCTGATCTAGTTGTTCTTCTGTTCTCAACTTTATCATATTAACCATATAGTAAAAGCAAATTTGTATAATCTTCATTGTTTAATTCCATAGATTTAGAACAATAAGATCGAGTTTGTTGACATTTCGGCTGGGGACAACAACACGTAACAGTCTAAACGCTGTGTTATTGAATTTATATTATAAGTTTCAATGTTGTCAAAGTTATCATAATTTTTTTCCGTTATTACCAAATTCCTAAATCTATGTAAAAATTATCTTGAAAAATGAGATATTTTGATTCGCTAAAATAATTGTACATCTACGAACTCTAATTTTCGTAACTATTAACACAACAAATCATATTGATAGATAAATATTGACAAAGATACTTTACCACGATTTAAGTTTAGACCATTTCCACGAAAAATTGTTAGACGCCGCAACTGTTTCGTAGTTGTGCGGCCATTTTCTACATACTTTGATTGTTTATTATTGTGTGATTTTTAGGTTATATTATTATAATTTTCTTTTTCACATTGAATTTATTGGTTTAAGTTGATTTATTAGATAAATATAGTTTATTAGTGTTTGAATGCAGCAAAATAGTTTATTTAAATCATTTCATGGGTAAGTTACATTGTATTATTACGAAGAAAGCTCAGGGGCGTAGAATTAGTATTTTATCGAATGTATATACTCTTTGATAATGCCTAAAGGATTGTTTTAACTTATTGCAACGACTTATAATTATGTAGGTTTCTTATATTTTGTTAAAAATTAAATCACATTTTGTTTTTCTGTCAAACTACCTAAGTATTTAGGTAATATTTTTCATTTAAACAGTTATACGAAGGAGAAATATTTGATACTCTTTGTTAGGATTTGATGCAGTGAAGTTCATACCTACAAATGCTTATATTTGTTCTTCATTTCCGTGATAATGACTGAATACAAACCAAGTGGAAGGAAATATTTGAAAACAGATGCAAAACCAATATCGAGGTAATATACCTACGTTTATTTGTTTTTTAATAAATTTAGGCTATAAGATTTAAAAATACTTTTGCGAAGCTTTACTAGAATACAAACATTTTTCACTTAAAATATAAGGTACTTCCAGTAATATTGTTTAAACATTATGGCTTAAATTTATGTAATGTAAAAGGTCAAACCAATCTTTTGAGAATATGTTGAATATTTTAAGCAATCAAAAACATTTCCATAATACCGACTGCTTAAACTCTAGTGATTTCCCATTAATCTTAACTTTAATTGAAAATTTTTGTGTTCTGTAAATGTAGTTTTAACTAATTACTTATTTGTTTCGATTTGTATGTCGTTTCACTGTGAATGCCTTCTCGCCTGCTTCGTGGATTATGAATGTATATAATTTTAATGTAGCGTAGGGAGAAAAAATAAAATAAAACGAGGCTTGCCTCACAAAAAAATAGTAGATGTAGAAATTTGTTACTTCTGCCAACGTTTTCATTAGTTGATATTTACTAACTAATTTTTTTCTGTTATAGGTTCGATATATCTTATAAGATTAAAACGGTTTATATATTTTTCAGGATTTATCTAAACGTAGAATGTTCCTACTAAACCAACATTTTTTTTTTATTTCAGGATGATACAACTAATAATTCATCAGTGTTTAATTTGTAGATAGTTCCTACCTCAATCCCGAATAGTCTGATAGCAGAACAGCCTGATAAAAACAACATTTACGATTAATTTGATTAAATAAATATATTTTCATTAGTATTTTAAATTTCCTATGTAACCGGTAAATCGTTAAAAAAATAAATATATTGTGTCACATCGCATTTCCCTCTCGCAGCATAAATTCGTTGCCATGTTCTAGACTTTTATATAACTATCTCACTTCATCCTTGGGCACGGAATATTTGAAACTTATGAATGACTTGTTGGGGATGTGTTTAATTCCAATCGAGCTATTTTTGTCACTTTGTAAAAATCACAATTTACAGTTATTTTTCATTTATGACAAAAGCAGATTGTAATTAAAAATCGACAATAATCATTTGAATTCACAAACTGCTTAACTTTTTATGTTGATTTTACTAAAATTGGAAAAAATGCGGGTTTTCATTTAAAATAAACGATTTTATTTACATCGTGAACTGCTATTTGGAATAGTTTTATTGAAGACACTAAGAAATTTACGAATTCTAATTTCTTGTCATATATTTATTTAATATATTTAATTTAATTAGAATTTAATAAAGACTCCAAAAATGTAGAGAGTATTTCATTTAAAATAGGAAGAGTCTCGGGCCCCTATTACTAATTAATGCAGGTCTGCAAATACAAATTGAAGGGGCAATTTGCGGACCTGAATTAATTAGTAATAGAGGTCCGCATTTTGCGGACCCTTATTTGCTTGCTAGGGATTTGCACCTGTGGTTAGTTGGCGGAGCACTCGGTTATGGAAGCTAAGAGACCCATTATATATGGGTTATTTAGAATCGCCTTCGTGACCTCTACCTACCTTTAAAATATTTCCGTTTACCAACGGGACACCCTGTATAGATAGTTTAAACTTGCCATGACACACCCTGTAAAATTGTGTTAAATTACAGACTGTTTTCTTTTTCTTTTCTATATCCTTTCTAATTGACATAATGTCTAGCTACTCGAATCAAAATAAAGCAACGTTTGCCAATAATATCTTTCTTATCCTATCTAAATGTAGATTTCATTGTCGAGTTCGAGACCCTTGATGCAAGACGATGTTTTGCATTTTCATTTGATATATTTTGTTTCTACACCGTATGGCTGTACGAATTCTCTGGAGAGTTAAACCCTGGTTGCAACCTATGACCGAGGAGAGCAATGCGGTTGTCGTCTGCCTCAGATATTGTCTCAAATTTTATTAGATATAATTTTTTATTTTCACAATTTTATTTAGATAAGTACTTTAAAATTTTGAGGTGGTATAATTTTTGACATACCAACAAACACTCATGGCCAACTAGCCTTTGCTTTTTCATGTCTTTAAATAATCTTATTGTCAAATTAAAATTAATTACTTTTAAATTTTTTAGCTGTGAAATAATAGACAGTAATACAGGGTGAGTCACGAGGAACTGTACATACTAGGGGGTTACCAAATGGCCATTAAAAAATGTCTTCTGTTTTTCTTTAATAATGTACAGAGCGATTTATGGATTTGGACCAAAATAATGTTTGGTCATATCTTTTCAATGATTAAGTCAATTTGTCTCATTTTTTGGTAAAAGTGTGTATTGATGTCTAGCAACTAACTGACATATTCAGAATTAAAAAATTCCAGGGCCAGCTTCGCGAAAATTTGTTGAATTGCTATAATTGCGATAATTCACCCTGTACATGATTTCTCTAAAATGTGATATGCTTTCTCCAGAGGACATAAATAGACAGTTAAACCTGGATATTTGAAATTGTTGTTACACTTGCCTTACATTTTGAATTAAAGATTCATTTTAAATATCTAAATAATATTTAGTAATTATAAAGAAATCTTTAAAATAAACAATAACGACACACACTATATTCCAGTATAGTAAATACCAGAAATTAAATCAATTTACAGACGCGGATTTAAAAATCTGGCGTATCTGGTTTATGTCAAAAAATCACCCTGTATGTAACTTTTTCCACCCGCAATGGACTGAAATTAGATTGAAAATGTTTGCATTAACCTAGTTTTGTCATTTGTTTCAGCGAAAATCATGTGTAATTCTTTTAATCGGAATGAAATTAACAACCCCAAGAAATGTTTATTCATAAATTAAGAAATAAAATAAATAACAATACCCAAAAACAAAACAGTTTTAACAATGCGGAACAAATGTGTAATGGACTTTCTTATTGTCAATGGGTTATTTCTGATAGGTATTTCAGTTCATTGCGGGTGGAAAAAGTTACATACAGGGTGAATTTTTGACATGAACCAGATATGCAAGATTTTTAAATCCGGCCCTGTAAATTGATTAAAATTCTGGCATTTACTATACTGGAATACAGTGTGTGTCGTTATTGTTTATTTTAAAGATTTCTTTATAATTACTAAATATTATTATAGTAGGGGAGGCCAAGCGGGGATTTTCCGCGTTACTCGAGCGCGTCAGAAATACATATGGGGAGAAACCTTGCACCCTGTAATCTACCCCTACCATATATGAACCCTTAATATAGGTGGGTGCGTTGAGGGCAGCCCGTTAGATTAGTAAAAAAAATCGATCCTTAGAAAAACTCGAGCGCGTCAGAGTAAGAAAAGGTAAGTTAAGTACATCCAGAAAAGTGTATATTTCAATTTCAATTTCAAAGTTGGCTAAACGGTTAATATTTTGAAAATTTTGTTTATTCATGGATATGTGGGTTGATAAAGGCTACATTTTAAAATTATTTTGAAATATTCAGGTTGTCCCAAAAAAGTGTGGCGTATCAAAGTTATATTATTTATTAGGGAATACCCTATATTTTATTGCATTTATAGATTATACGTTAAAAATAAGATAAACTTTCTTAAGTATTACCTATACCTAAGCTTTTTAGTTTTCAAGATATTTTGATATTTCTATAGTCTATTTTTATGTGTGAGAGAGTATTAAAATAATAAAGCGTTCGTAATCCATAGGCGTACCACTTCTTTTAGTAGACAGTTAAAATATTTTGTGAAGTTATACCTCGAGTATTTTCGTATGAAATAACCTTTGTATAAATATAATAAATATATCGGGTGTACACTTATATTTTCACCTAATTAACCTGCTTATAACTTCTAAGCAGCTGAAGGTAAAAAAGTGCAATTTTTTCTAAAATATTTTATTTTTCCACAAGGTATGTTAAGAACATTGTGTCAAACGGGTTATGTAGGTATAAGGTTTTAAACTTTGACTTTTAAACTTTGACTTTTAAACAACGTTACGTTCATAAATAATAATTTTAATATAAAAACTACTTCTTACCTACAAATCCAAATCAGAATCGAAATCAGAAGATGAACTGTCGCAACCAATATTTACAATGAGTGGCTCGATCATTTCATCAGTAATATGGTCCAACTTCCACATTTTCTCTTCTTCTTTAATCGTATGATTTACTGCCTTTTCCCAGTTTTACTTCGCAATGATATAGTGGTGATCTAACCACCGTCATCCCACGATTTTTTGCAATTTCATCAATTTCATATTTTTTTAATTTCTCTTTATGAAGGGAACACAAATGATACAGTTCTCTTCTCACAGAACCGGGATGGAACTTAATATTCTTTGAATTTAGCCAATTCTGTAAATCTTTTTTTAACCACTTGGTTGTGGGCATTTTTTCTGTAAGTCTCGAGTGATAACTTGCATTATACATTACTATTATACAGTTCTGAGGAAGAAGATCTATCATTTGTTCGAACCACTATTTAAAGACATCAGCATTCATGTCCTCATGGTAGTCACCGGTACGAGTAGATTCAAAAGTCAATAAACCACCTTTAACAAAACCGTTTGAACTACCGATGTGTACTATTATCAGTCTGCGCCCCTTTCCTGATGGTGGATTTAAACCAGTAGATAAATTATTTAAAAAAGCCTGTCTTCGACTTGTAACAGTTTCATCTTGCCAAAATTTATTTGGTGTATGTCCCTCGTTGATCCATGTTTCATCTAAATAAAATATATTTCTTCTTTGGTTTCTCATTTCTTTTATAGTCCTTAGGTAATTTCTTCTCCATACTACAATATCGCTTCTTTCTATTATAATAGACTTTCTGGAATGCTTTTTCCATAGAAAACCTATTTCTTTTAAAAGTTTCCATAGTGTGCTTCGACTCATTTCAGGGTAATCCTTATCATCTCGAACCGTGGCAAGAACTTTGTCTACTGTCGGAAATTCTTTTCTAAAGAAGAACGCATGCACTTTCCTTCGAAGTCTTTCTTTCAAATGATTTTCTATTTGAAATTTTGGTTTTCCTGGAGCTTTACGTGCTGTTTGAAACTCGCCACATTTCTCTTCTTTAACAACTCTGTAAATCGTAGATTTCCCAACACCAAGCGTACTACTAACTAATTCCACTGTGTCATCAACCCTTTTACATAAATGTTTGTCTGTAAATGATTTAAAACAATTAAATATTAATGTTTTTTCATTAACTGTTAAAGGACCGATTTTTTGTCGTTTTCGCGGTACTTCCAAATTTTCCATGATCACACTAGAATTCACAATAGACTGCACACTGCACCTTGCATGTTGCAACTAAACGACATTTAGTAAGCTGTCAAGAATACACAACTGGACCTCCTTACTAAATGGAAAACCTACAATCGCATTTTCGGTGAAATTTGTTGGTAAGGGATTTATCTACTTATAATTCGATTACTGTAAGAAATTCTTGGAATTAAAATAAAACAAAATTGGCAAATAGGTACTTATTGAAAATAATCTTAAGATACGGCTATGTTATCTTTAATACACAGGGCTTTTGGCCTGTCCAAACCTTTTTCTATTGTTCTGTACAGCTTATGGTTATAAAAGACCAATAAAAGACCCAAAACTTGTATTAGCTCAGGTACATTTATGACAATTTTAGGAAATATTTAGATTATTCCGTAAAAATATTTAAAATGACCGTACTAAGTTAGCATTAGAAATGCTGTTTTATTACTCTCTCATACATAAAAATAGACCATAAAAATGGAAGCACTTACAAGAAAACCAATAACTTGGAAACCTATGGAATTAGCCAAATCCTATTTTATGAATAGTTTACCTCTAATTTCATCCCTTACTGGAGGGGAGCATCCCTTTCGAAAAATTTAAATAGCATGGGGTGGTGAGTGATAGTTCATTTGAAAGGGGGGTTTATTCCCCATTCAACCGTGCAAAATATTTTAAATTTGCTTCATTACGTGTTGAGTAATGGGGTGAGGATCGTAAGAGTTACCCCCCCTATTTCACTCGTTACTGGACTCTTGTTAGGAAAATCGCCGAGACATGTCGACTTTTGATTTCTACAATGTACATTTTTGTATGAATAGTTTACCCCTAATTTCATCCCTTACTGGAGGTGAGCAACCCTTTCGAAAAATTTTAATAGCATGGGGTGGTGAGTGATATCTCATTTGAAAGGGAGTTTTATTCTCTATTCAACCGTGCTTTTTTTATTTTTTTTTATTTTTTTTACTTTATTTTTTATTTTTATTTATTTTTTTTTATTTTGTTTTTTTAATGTTTTTTTTTGCAAAACATCAAAGCTGATACTAAAAATAGACTTTATTTTTGCCAGGAAGTCAAAGGGGAACATTTTGAACATTTATTGTAACTGTAATTGTAGTTTAGTTGCCTTCCTGTTTGTGGTGTTTTGTTATTTTTAAACATCACGTAATAAAGCAAATTTAAAATTTTTTGTACGGTTGAATGGAGAATAAAACATCCTTTCAAATGAGCTATCACTCACCGCCCCATGCTATTTAAATTTTTGAAAGGGTTGCTCCCTTCCAGTAAGGGATGAAATTGGGAGTAAACTATTTTTACAAAAATGTACATTGTACAAATCGGGGGGGGTACGATCCGCACTGTATAAAGTTTTTTCAGTATAAATGTTTATTTAATAAAATCTTATATATGGTGTAAAAGACGGTCTTATAAAAATATATTGGTAAATCAATGGTATGATCGATTTATTCATAATTACACTGTAGACCATAATGCTCCTTTAATTGATGAAGAAGAATACTTTGACATCTTAGCACATCAAAAAAATTCCACTCCAAGAGTAGATAACATTCCCTGGTACATTGTTAAAAAGTGGACCACAGATTTCACTTTTCTCATCAAAATTTTTGAATTCTGTCTTTTACAAGGTCTCTTTCCAGAATGCTGGAAAACGTGATTGTGATTGTGATTCCTAAAGCCCACACTGATCACAAGAGAATCAATAATTATCGCCCAATTACTCTTCTTCCTGTGCTGGGAAAATTATTGGAAAAGGTTCTTAAGAAAAAAATTTCGTCACTTATAGATCATCAAATGCCCCGCTTTCAGTTTGGGTTCAGAGAACATCTATCCTCATTACTTCCTACTACAATACTTGTCTCCAATGTCAAATGTGCTAAACTCAATAACCTAAAATCTCCTGCACTATTTCTAGACATAAAAAAAGCCTGCGATAGTGTCTGGCACAAAGGTCTGCTTTATAAAATGTTATTGTTAATAAATTGCTCGAAAAAAGACAAAGAGTTAATAACGCAATTTCCAACGCGTTTTCAGCTTTCCAAGGGGTGCTTCAAGGATCCCAAATATCACCGCTTTTATACAACATTTTCTGTTACAATTTCTTACCTGTAGTGGCAAACCCTAATCTTTCTAACTATACACTCCAGTATGCTGATGACACAGCCCTTATTTCCCACAACTCCTGTCTAAATAGTACCATCGTATCATTACAAGATCAAACACGTGAAGCTGAAAATTGGTTTAACAGGTGGAGGCTAACTGTCAATCCGTCAAAATGACAATTCATTATTTTCAACCATTCCCTCTCCGTAAATTCACCTACATGAACTATTTCCAATGAGCTTATATATCCTTCTTCTACCATAACTACTTCTGGACTCGAAGCTAAATTTTAACGAATGCACCCAAAAACTGAAGACTAAAGTGAAAGCTAGAGCAAAATTATTTCGATCTCTTACTTATAAATGAAGGCATAAAACTCTGGACAGCAACAAAAATTTATAAATCGATATGCAGACCTAAAAAATCTTCAAGTTGCTGAAACCTCTTCTCTAAGAATCTTGACAAAAATAAGACATCCAAATAATGCACTTCACCATCCATCAAATATATATCTTTACAATAAGACGAAGATGGAACCATTGTATCTGAGAAGGATGAAACTAGCTAAGAAAGTTACGAAAAAGCCCCACAATCAACAAATTCTTCAACTGTTTCTTATTCAACGACAAAGACCCCCCAGAAATAGACTCAAATACCTAGAAGAAACTATTCAAGAAATTCTCACAAGTTTGGCCAATGAACAATAAAATAAGACTATTTAATATATTTAAAACGTTATAATATTTTTTTTTTGTAAATACAGCAAGTTCTTCTTTTGTATAATCCCTGTAGTAGCAAAGTTTCAGTGACAATGTAGTAATTGTATAGGCTGCAGGACTTCGGTCTATGGCCTTTTGGTTGTGTAATTTTTTTTGTGACCAATAAAGTGCGTTTATTATTATTATTATTCTTATATAGGTAGGGTGTTTTAAAAGATGGTCTTTTTCAAATGCAAATATCTTAGATCATATATGCTTCGCTAGATACGGCATCCTATAGTGTGCTCTAGAGGGGTAAAGACGAGAGGGGGTGAAGGGGCAATAGCGTACCATCATACAGTGGCGTACCATTCGGAATATTTTGGTACAGTGTAATATATTGTCATATTTATACAACACATATTTCACTTTCTAAGGATTGAGTGACTGTAGGTTACAGTAAAATGGGAATTAATGTGAATCGAAAATAAATAAAATAGCATGCATACGAAAATTGTTTGGAATGGGAATAATCTGAGAGATTGAATACTATCATCTTGCGCTTCTGTAAATATTTTTTTATAGCAAATTAAAAATCCCATTGATTATAAACTCGTTAATATAGCAAAAACAAAATGAAAAGTTGGTAGGTATATTAATACAAAAGATACCTACGTCAAAAATGAACCTTCATATAGATTGAGTAATAAATGAAAAATTTACTGATGAACATGGTTTATTTTAATAAAACATAAATTGACATACAATAAAGTATACATAATTTACGTTTAATTCTTATTTTCACTTTCTGTCCTATCCAACAACACGCCTATGGAATACATACCGATGACAGCACCTTTCTCAAATTTGATGTTGTACACTTAACAAGGCTTTGGCATTTTGTTGAGAAATTCGACCACTGTTCTCTAAACTAATTGTACCTAGCAAAAACTTTCAAAAAACTATAAAAATACACAAGATTGGCACAATAATTCCTAAAAAACAGAATATCTGACATCTGTCAAAATTTACGATATGAGCGGGTATCGTCGAAATTTGAAATCGACCAATCAGTGGGATGGTACTCTAACTCCCTCCTGTACACCACAACAAATAACCTGAATACCGTATCTAGCGTAGCATATATGATCTAAGGCAAATATCGTCGATTTTTTTAACAACACACCCTATGTATTTTTATTCTTTCTGAAAGGTGAACACTTTCCCTTTCCGAAAATGTATATGTTTAGATGAAAAATAAGTGGCTAAAATAACTGACTAAGTAATTAGCGACAAAAAGGCGGCAAATTATGCATACTCCATGGGTGAAGAAATAGAAATTACGGAAGTTGAATATTTATACTGAAATCGCAATCGCCACGGATTAATATATCTGTCAGATGTGGGTGCCTATATATTATTTACGGGGTACATAAAATCATCTTTTAAAAATATATTTTTTTTAATATGTATTATTGAGTATTATTTCGGTATGTAGGTAGTTTACTAAATGAAAATATTGAATTTACCAAGTTTACCCACCAAAAAACACAAAAAACAAAAAATTGGCATTGGCCAACCAAAAAAAAATTTTTTTTTCAGGGGTGAGTGGCGAAGGGACTCACCTAAAACAAGCACCCCGGCGTTTAAATTACAATTATTTAAGTTTAAAATAGTAACAAAAAAAATTATTATACAAACAAATACACCCTAATTTACCCAACCGTGCGCTCATCAGAGGGGTTATGTTCAATAAAAACCGGGCGGCACAGACAAAATTCTTAATTTTAACACACCTTTTAACTACCGGCTATTTAAAATCACAGATTTTGTTTAAGCCGCCTGTTCTGTAAAGCTCCCATAAAATTTTGATTTATTACTCTGTGGCGATTACGATTTCAATCCAAAAAAAAGGACAATTTTTTTTTCTCCGCAACTAATTAGCCACAAAAATGGTGGCGAATTATGGAATAATCCGTTTTCAACTTAAGTTGTCTCGCTAACTTCATATAGGTCTGAACTGCTCAATTAGATGTTTAACTCCAAATCTAACCTCATTTGTTTTGTATTTCTAATTACTCATACTTAATTACTTTCTACATAATTGCATGTTTTTTATGTTTTTTGCTTAAAATAGATAAAAAATAATAAGAAAAGATTTGAGATTTTATGCAACTTTTAATACAGATACGTCACTAGGACGGTACTGATTTGCTTTACGGTAAACGATTAAAAAAGAAGAAACATAACAGACCAAGACCATCACTAGTTTCGAAAAACGAAGACGAAGAAGAAGAAGAATATAGAATAACGATTTTAAAGTCGGGAAAACACAAATACACTAACTTAGAAACAAAGAAAATACTATATACTAACTAAAAAATATTAATAAATCAAAAATAAATGCAAAATCAAAAACCCACGCTTCAACAAAAATCAAAGAAATGACATTATTGACAGTGACATTTAACAATTTTAACTTTGATGTCGAGTGAATTCGTTGAACTTTCGATTCGGCTTATATCTAACTTCAGTTACGCAACCAGTGACGTAATTTCAACAATTGCGCAATATTCAAAAGGCACATTATAAAAATTAATAAATTGCGGGTAAAAATTATGTATGGAATTAAAATTAGAAAAACATATTGTATTGTTATTTATTCATATAGTACTTGTTACTTATAAGGTTTTAAATAGAATCTGAGAATTAGTTACATACCCAAATTGGTTTTTATCGTGTTTAAACAAAAGTATCAATATTACGTAGAAATGACGTTTACGTCATATTTTCTAATCAAAATCACAAAAAAGTTTCGTCGTTCACGTGGCGCCCATTGTAACAAAATGTGAAATAATACATAAAATAATATTCCTTATCCAAAGCTATGTCTCGCCATATTTTGGTCCAAATAATCTGCCCTTAGCATACAGTGTCATTACGAAAGTACGCACCATATGGGAAACTTTTTTATTAAGGGTTTTTCGACAAAAACTTATTCTTGATAAAAGTTTGTGCATCCCCTAAAACTAAACATGCACCAACAAAATATAGTAAAACACTCATAATATACGAGGAGCCTTCAAAAATTTGAATTTGAGACAAGAGTAAAGTACCCTTATTTTGAAAAATTCCGGGAAATCTTATTTAGAAAAGTTTTTCAGCATTAAAAAATACATCTAGATTTGAAATCATGGCCATCTAAGTGAAGTTTTATTTTTTTACTTATTTTTTTAAAATGGAGACCACGAATAAAAAATTGATGAAACGATGAATAGACAACATCCTGTATACGATGGTTTATTTAAAAAGCCTGTAATATTACAAATTACACAACTATTGTGTTAACCACGGTCAATTATTTTGAAGAGTAAAATAATTTTCAAATTTTTTGGTGCAGTTATTTTTATTTTTTGTTAACATCGAAGAAAATTGCTCAAAATTATACAGTATTGTAACATGAACTTAATATTCAATAATATCAAATCACAAAACATCAAAATAAAATAAGTATTTGGGCACATTCATTGATATTCTGGAGATTTTCTTGTTTAAATGGTAAAAAAATAAAACTTCACTTAGATGGCTATGACTTTAAATCTAGATGTATTTTTTAATGCTGAACGACTTTTCTAAATAACATTTCCCGAGATTTTTCAAAATAAGGGTACTTTACTCTTGTCTCAAATTCAAATTTTTGAAGGCTCCTCGTATATTATGAGTGTTTCACTATATTTTGTTAGTGCATGTTTAGTTTTAGGGGATGCACAAACTTTTATCAAGAATAACTTTTTGTCGAAAAACCCTTAATAAAAAAGTTTCCCATATTGTGCGTATTTTCGTAATGACACTGTATACTGTATATAGTTATGGAACACCCCGTATATAATTATCAATCTCTAATATAGTGATTTAAAGCTTTGGTTGATTTAACACGGAATGATGAAGTTCAAATTTTATTCAGAATCGAGGCAAAGTAACAAATGCTCATTATATATACAAATTGTCTTAAAAAATGTATATTTTGTTTTAGACTACCCCAATAGTTTTATTACTTTGCGTCAAACTCGAATAGACTATAGTGAGCTATATTTATTGTCCCAAAAACCGTTTTGGGTGCCTTAAAAAATTCCACAAGCAAAGTATCTTTTCACTCTTTTCTGACAATCTTCCACAGAAAATTATTGTGGAACTATTTTGATTCGATTTCTAATAAAATATTAAAATTTTGAGAGAAATCTTTAAAATTGGACCAATTAAATAAAGGACCCTGCACGGAATACACAGCATTTTGTTTGATTGCGGAATTTAATGAAACTCCAGTATGTTGTAGATCATGACCTGTCGGCAATACTTTAAATGGACCATAATCAAATCGTATGATTAGTTTCGGAGAAACAGGGTGATTTTAAAAGTAGTTACAAAAACAGAAAATAAAGGTAATTTATCACAAATTGAGACTGTTTTTGGTTTGTTCTCGAGATTTCGCAACACTATTATGATCCAAATCAGTATTTAGTTTACCGGGGTCATCACAAACGTACCCAAAAAATCACTGAGATAAAATAAACTTCTTTGTTAAACAGTCCTAAGACCCTAACATGCCAATAATTAAGTTTTGAATACTCGCGTGATATCGGAATTAAATTAAATATTTAACTATTCATAAATATCCGTTAATTAAAAAATTGTAGACGATAATTCAAATTTCTTCATACCGCATTTTTAATTACTTTACTTATCTCAATATTATGCAAAATAACAAATTCGAAAGTAATACCTATTTGCATAGGAACTCCGATAAAAAAAATAAAAAAGTTAAAAGAACCACACGAAACACAAAAGGACAAAAAGGAGTGCCCTAAATACGAAACGAAAGTGAAATGAAGGATTAAAACTAAATATGAAAACTTCAAATAGTTCAATTGTAATTCTGTGATGTGAAATCATCAACTATTCCTAGTATATTAAAAGTATTAGCACATAAAAGCACAGATGTAATAATATTTAGTATTTGCTGGGTTAAAACTATTTTTAGAACTGCAGTCGGGTGCTTAAGCTTTAACTGGGCTACTACCTACCTACATACCTGTAAGTCAATAAACATTACAATAGAAAAAAACTCACCTGATATTGCAGCGTCAATTTCTTCGTCAGATTCTGTACCCGAATCATGGTCTTCGTCAGCCTGTGTAAAAGAAATTACGTTTAGAAATTGCAAAGAAAAAAATGACAGACATTGATTATCCATTGAGAAAACATACTAAGAACCGGCAAATTCAAAATGAAGAACCTCTAGGAGGAATTGTAAGGATAATAAGGTGTTTTGTGTGTTAAGATTGTTTAAAAATGAAAAAGACAGTCGTTTTTATCCATTCGACAAAATTATTTCGATCGTTGAAGGCTGTCAAATGCAGAAATCAACATTCCTTTGTTCTCAGTTTTTGAAGCAGCCATTTTTCATACACTTTACATACAGTGACCTTCAACGAGGTTAAAAAAACACTATGTAATATTTGTACTAGTGTATACGAACCTTTCCAATGTAATTATCCTCATTAATAGAATGAGTTCTTAATTTATGAGTGAGAAATTTGAGCATATTTTCTTTGCGAGATCTAGTTCCCGTATTGGTCGCCACTTTGAAGCCGTTTATATATATTCAGAAATTCACTAAAATTCGATAAAAATTTCGATTTCCATCGTAAAAACCGTGATTAAACTGAAGAAACGTTGAATTTTATCCAACCGGTTGGCATATCTTACAACAACGTCCGCCTACCTTAATACCGGCCGTACTACTACTCGTTACTCGGAACTCACTATACGAAGTCAGCTGAACTACACTATGGAACAGTCCATTATTACTATCAAGTTTAACCATAATAATTACACCTACAAAAACACTATTTCTTTTACAATCACCCACTCAAAACAAACTTAATCTTACACATAAGCTTAACTATTTAACAATTTTAAACCAATTTGCCCATTTGCTTTAGAATATCTAATTCAACATATCTATTCAACATCCTTCCCCTCCTAATCGCGTAAAGTTAAACTCGTCCGTATCCCATTGATGACAAAGGAGGTAAGTCCCAAGCCGTCTATGATTGGCCCCTATTAGTCTGTTATGTATTCATTCTCGCCCACCTAAGGATTCTCTATCTCGCTTTAAACAGTTGCATAACTTTCAGCCGTATCGCGTAGCACTTACGTATACACGAAAACAATGTATCATTTTGATACCGGGAGGAAAAGGTCAATAAGAATAATTTCGGGAACGCATGCAGGCTGTTTATTTTGTTAAATAATTAAACATTATTTTAAAATATTTCTTGTTTATGCATGTTTTGTTGAAAATAAGGTTATTTGAAACAAAAAAATTGAATAGGTAATTTTTTCACACTCTTACAAAGTTTAGATTTTAAGAACTAGTCCATGATGTGTCAAATACAGGTAGATTTAACTGATTATACTACCTCAATGAGCAGCTTTGGGAGAAAAATAAGCATTTAGTAAGTACGCAATATAAATATTTAAAAATACATGAAACATAGAATGATATATAAGAAATTTAATTACAGAACCATAATTAAAAAAATATGGATAAAGGGTTAATTATCTGTAATAAATTGGTATATTTATAAATTCAAGTCTAATTTTGCTGTTACAACAACAAAATGATCCCGCTTTAAGCCAGTCCCACACAATATACAATACACTATGTGAGAGTGTATTTGTCCCCAGTGTTGCCAGAAAGGACGACAAGTCGTCAAAATGGCGACTTTTTACCTCTATGCGAGAAGGACGACAATTTTCAATAAAAACCACATTTTTGACGCCTTTTTACAGGTAAAAAAATTTCGGTATTCATAGAAGCATATCAATATTTTTAATCGTTTTATAGAATACATAGGAAGAAATAACGTTATACTTAATAATAATTATTATTGTTCCGAAAGATTTCTCAAAGAGAATAATTTGAACGCGCCACGAATTGTACCTGTACGTACGTCAAATTTTGGGAATTCCCCGAAGCAAGGGACTGAATTAAGCGGCATTTTATTTTATATGTTTTACGTGTGTGTTTACTTTTAATGACTTTTACGTGTATTCACTGAATTCTTTGGTCACTGGCGATACTGAAATGAGTGATATTACGAGATATTTTAGCTCGGCGTCCACTTCTACAATTTTGTTTTAATATTTCTGCAATTGAACATAGTCTTGAATGAAGGTGATTTTATTAGTTATAATATTCACAATTCGTAATAGAATAGCAGCTACAGTTTAGACTTCAACTATTTTTATCAAATAAGGGAATTCACACTAAATAAATTTGTTTTATGTTTTATGTAAAGCACTGACAACCATAAAAAATATCAATTGGTTCCCTCTATTAGATAATACCTTATAATTGCTTAGTAACCGATTTACTAGCAGATTTCTTTTTTTGAAAACGTCAGAAGTCAAGTTATAATATACTTAAACAGATGGCGCTGTATACATACACGATAAATAGTAGTTTGTACAACAAGTGCGCAAAGCTATACTTTTCCCACGAGCGCAGATGTTTGCGGCACGAGCGTTTAGGCGAGTGCCGCAAATCAAGCGAGTGGGAAAAGTGCTTTGCGTACATGTTGTACACAATACTTTTTCTACGACCACACTTTTTAAAGACAACAAAATATTAATGTTTATTTACTTTAATTTTAGAATGTGATAACTACAATATATATAACGTAACATAATTTATATATGTTTTTAATATACAATTTTCTTTATGCATACATGAAAAATTGTCCAAAAATAAATAAATAAAAAAAAATGAAAAAAAAAAAATACATTTTCTGAAAATGACTTAATTTTGTTTGTCTCCTTACAACTCATAAATTTGGAGTACTGTTTTTCGTACTTTCCCCTTGAAATATCTGGTAATAAATTTTCTGTGGCCATTCTAGCTATTTCTTCAATTTTCGGTGGTGTATTCTCCACATCAGAATCATCAGAGCCGGATGATGTATGTTGGTTCATTTCCTACGGTATATATTTGTTTATAAACCAGGTAACATGTCTAGAAATAATTAGGTAAGTAATAAAATACTAAATATATCAAAATATACTTACGAAAAGGTAGCAAAAGTAAAATTCTAAAAATTTAAATTTAAAATATTGGAGCCAAATGTCATTCGACAACGAACTGTCAGTTTATAGAACACAAATCAATCAGAAATTAGGTGCCACCGACTCTCTTATTTAATATGTCTATGCACTTATTTTGACATAACTGTGCGCAAAGTAACTACTTTGCGCACAGTTCTGTCACTTTTCCGCACACCTATGTCATTTTGTCCTTGCAATGTGAGCAATTGCCTACTTTGCAAAAGAAAATTTGTGCAGAAAAGCGTACTTTGAATGGTGGTCGTAGAAAAACAAGTTTGACAAACTATCATCCATAAAATTATGCCAGTCTTGAGGCTCACACCTCATTTCGTTTAATACATTTGTGTGTATACTAGACTAGTATACTGTGCTCTTTTGAGTAACCATTGCTTGCACCATTTTGATATATTCCTTTTTTTATAAGGATTTGTTTCTTGTGTCAAATACAAATAAAGGTAAGACCGGACTAGGCTGAGCGGAAGCGAAATATTCTTTAAAAATAGAGTTGACTGAATAAAAACTAAGAGTCCACTTTTGACAGTTTTGACAGATATATTTGTTAAATAAGAAGAGTTATTTTCTACAGGTGTTTTATTTATCAAGTGTTTAAAAGTTTTTACAATTTATTTGTTGGTGCAAACTGTATTTAGATATTTCTGTGATCGTTTTAATTAGTATGGTCCCAGAGTGGAAAGAAAATGAAAAGAAAAATATTAAAAAGAGATTCCCAAAACAAGGTTCAGAAGAAAGAGTCTGTTTCAACGATTCCTATTAAAAAATTGGAACGATGTTTGTTATGCAAGCAAATTTTAGGTACCGTTTTGTTTTATGGTGGACATCAAGATTATTCTACCGAAGAATTTATAGCACTTGCAGATGAGAGACTTAACATGTTCACTGGGACGGAAGAAGATAATTATGATGGTGATCTTCCAACTTATCGGGTATTCTTTTTTTTATTTTTGTTGTTGAAATATTAGCCTTTAGAGGTACTATTGTGTATTATTTAACGAGTAAGATAACCAGTATCAAACCTACCTAGATCAATTAACAATCATAAGTGAGCAATATATAAATTGTAAATTCTACCTTTTTGGCGTTGTCGATCTTCCCTCAGCACTTTGGGAAATTAATGATTTCTGTTCCATATAGCCACCGCTCAACCCTCTACGTCCATGGCTGAGACTGACTATTAAAATTATTTCAAGCATATGTACACTTTACAAACGATTCAGTTTACACTGATTTTTCCTAGGCTTTTGACAGGGTAAATCATGAACTTTTACTTCATAAACTCAGCATATATGGTGTTGATGGATTGGTACTACAGTGGTTAGGTAGTTATCTGACAAATAGATCACAAATAGTCCGGGTTAACATTATTATTCTCATACTTTTGCAGTTACATCCGGAGTTCCTAAGGGATCTCACCTTGGACCCTTATTATTTTATCTATTTATTAATGATGTTACATACTGTTTATTTATTCCAAAAGAAAAATCAATAATACAATATTAATCAATAATAATAATACAATATTACAATATTATAGGTAATTAATATACTACAATATAATATAATATAATGAGACTCGAGCATGATAGCTATCTGAGTCCTCCTTGACGAAATTTTTGTTTTATTTGTTATATTAGAAGAAAAGAAGAAAACAGCAAAGAAAAAAAAATCAGTAGAAAAGATATCACAATTATTTAAATAATAAAAGAAAAAAAAATTGATATGAGAATTATTAAGTATCACAGTTTCAGGTCAGCCGTTATCAAAATACCCATCAAAAATAAGCTTTTTCACTCTAGTTGTGAATGTGGTTGTTCTTAGTTGTCGTATATGTTGTGGAATTCTATTGTAGATGTTGACTCCGTTGGATAGTAAGCTTCTTTGCCCCAGTGTGGTTCTGGTTTGGAAGCTTCTTATGTTATTCTTGTATCTCAGATCATAACCATGAAAGTCATTGCTAGCAGTTAAGTGTATATGAGATAGTGACTCATTTCTGAGACATATGTGCAGATACGTACATGCTTGGTATATGTAGATAGAGTTTATGTCCATTATTCTATTTGGTAGGTAGAGATTTGCTGGAGGGTACAGGCGAGATAAGTTAAAGGTTCTTTTAATGGCTTTATTCTGTAGTACCATAAGTGGATGAATCTTGTTCTCATAAGTGTTTCCCCATATAAGAGTTAAGTATGTTAGGTGACAGTCAGGTACTGAGAAGTTCTTCCCAAGATGCCTATGGCAGGTGCTATTTTTTTACAAAGGTAGCTGTTGTGTTGTTCCCATGATAGTTTATTGTCAATCTATAGACCGAGATATTTAACGCAATCTGTCTTGGATAACTCATCGGGTTCCAAAGAAATAGTCATGTCATTCCATTCTCTTTTATTTTATTTATTTATTTATTTATTATTAGCAATAGTAATCACAACAAAAAAAATAAAACAAAAATAGTTCCTATTCTCTAAATACAAAAAAAAATATATATAAAAAATATTTCTCTACTGCTAACAATTTTGGCGCACTATGGTATTCCAAATACTGTGTGTGCGCCATAATCGTTGAATAACATTACATTTTGAGGTATGAAATGAAAATCTTATTCTTAAGTTAATAATAATGTTAATAATAATATAAATATAATTGGAAATAACAAATATTATATAGGTTATTCTATAGTTACTATTTATTATCCATTCTGTAACCAATTTTTTTGATTTATGGTAAGGTTTTGACTTTAAGTTTTGTGGGAGTGCATTATAGATTTTTGGTCCTATGCTATATATGTGATTTTGACATATTTTATGTCTGGGGGTGCTTAGGGCTAAATTATTTAGTACTACATTTCTTGTATTTTTACCGCTTTGTTTGAAATCATTATTTTTTAACATGTACCTTATTACAGATTTGATATGTAACATTGATATTTAATAATTGACTTTCTCTATATACTAATTCTGTTGCATATCTTTTCTTTTTAAAGAGTATAATTTTTATTGCCCACTTTTGTGCAACTGTAAGTTTTGATAGTATGGTAGTACCCGCATTACTCCCGACAACTATGCCATAATTCAGAATGGATTCAATAAGTGAGTGTAGTACACTTGTTTTAAAAGGCAATATTTCTCTTAATTGATAAAATTTATGGATCAGTTTCCTCAACTTATTTGTAACATATGTTATATGCTCCTTCCATGTAAAGGTTTCGTCTAAGTATACTCCTAGATATTTTAGTGATGAGATTCTTTCAACAAATTTATCACAGTCACAATGCATGTCAAGATTACATGATGCTTCATGTAATTTAATACTATTAAATTCAGGTAAAGATCGTATAGACAGCGAAAAAGTTATTATTTTTGTTTTTTCAATGTTAAGTGACAATAAACTGCTATCTAACCACCGTTTTATTTTTTGTAAAGCCATTTCAGCACACTTTGTTACTAAATCCCAGTCCTCTTCACTAATTATTGCACCCGAATCGTCAGCAAAACAGTAAATTTGAATATCATCATCTTCTAACAAATACATAATTCCATCTATGTAGATATTAAAAAGTAACGTAGAAAGCACTGTACCCTGCGGCACACCAAACTCCACCTCCATTGTATCACTCCGAACTCCTGAAATGTTGGTTCTCTGTTTTCTCTTTGTTAAGGACGATTTGATTAAATTACCTGGAATACCTCTTATACCAAACAGTTCCAAGCGCTTCAGTAGAATTGGGTGTGCCACAGTGTCAAATGCCTTCTGTAAGTCAAGAAAAATTCCGATTACTTTTTTTCCCTTGTCTAGTTCTTTTAATATTTTCTCGGTTACTCTACATAGTGCATTCTCGGTACTGGAGTTTTCCCTAAAAGCAAATTGATTTGAGTGCAAGAGCTTATTTTCTTCCAGATATACTAATAGCTTAGTTCTTAAACACTTTTCTATAATTTTACTAATAGTACTAGTTAAAGTAATAGGCCTGTAATTGTTTGTAGAACTTAAGTCGCCATTTTTATAGAGCGGCATGATTATTGCAGTTTTCAATAACTCAGGGAAAACCCCAGTACCAAAAGTAACATTTACTATGTGCTGAATTGGCTTTATCAATTGTTGAATATAGGTTTTAATTATATTTGAGCATATGCAATCCTCTCCCCCTTTCACATTGTTTTTAAGTTCTGAATTTCTTTCTTTATGTCATCTTCTGAGCAAGGAGTCAGCAGAAAAGAATTCAAAAATCTTCTCTCTGGCTTATGCTTTGTTGGGTTTGAGGATTGCAAAATCTTATCAGCTAATTTTTTTCCTATGCTAGTAAAATAACTATTAAATTCATATGCAATATCATTTTTGTTTGTTAAGTCTATTTTATCAACGCTTACAATGCATTTAATTAAAGTTTTGTGATTCTGATCGTTTGTTGCTAATTTTATTACTTTCCAAAGCTTTTTCGGATCGTTTGCATTATTTTGAGCAAGATTATTAAAGTAAAAATATTTCGCATTTCGTATCAATTTTGATAGAGTATTTCTGTAAAGTTTATATCTATTTAACAAATCTATATTATTTCTATTTTTGGTGCATTCCTTTTTTAATTTGTCTCTATTTCTAATTGAAGCTATCAGCCCCACTGTGATCCAGGGTTTTAATCATAATATGTAGACTTGGTAGCATTAAGAGATAGTTTGTGGAAGTTGAGCCATTCATATATTAGAAGTAAGTCACTCTCAATATCTTGTTTGATTTGCTGCACATCTCTACCAAAGTATATGAGACATGTGTCTTCGGCATATAGTTGAATATGTCCTTTCAATGGTAACCTTGAAATGGAGTACGTAAATCAGAAATAGGGTTGGTCCGAGAATTGATCTCTGCGGGACACCACAAGTAATATCCTAGAGTGAACTTTCAGTATTGTTTGTACAAACAAATTGTGTCCGCCCCTCGAAATAATCTCTAAACCATGTCAAAGATGAACCCCGAGCCCCAGAACTTTCCAATATCTTCAGCAATATATGGTGATTTACTGTATCAAAGGCTTTTTTGAGTTCCAGTGCCAGAAATACACACTCGAAACCTTTATCTCTCCTATCTAGTATGTTCATAATTAGATCACAGACAGCAACTGCAGTGTTAGAACCATTTCTAAATCCATATTGACCAGAGAACCAAAATTTTTTATTATTTAAGAAGTCATTCAGTCTCTTGTTCACACATGTTTCAAGAACCTTAGATATGACAGACAAGGTCTATAATTATTTGCCAAGGAAGCATCACCACTTTTATATATAGGGATAACTTTTTCAATTTTTAATGCATTGGGAACAGTTCCAGTAGAAAACGTGAGGTTTACTAGCATGCTTAATATGGGGGATATTTCTACCCTGAATTCTCTAATTATGTCAGAGGTTACATTGTCTCTTCCTGGACTTTTACCCGGCTTCAGATTAGTGATTATATTATGTATTTCTTGTGTTGTAGTGGGTGATAATAGTTAAACTGTTATTGCAAAGTGACCAGTCAGGGGCATTCTGAACAGGACCACATGACTGAGCCAACCTTGGTCCAATACCAGTAAAATAATCATTTATTTTTTGCAATATAGCTCGATCATCACACTGTTCCATTTTCCACCGTCAGTTCACAAATTTTGGGTGATTTCTTAACTCTTGTCTTGCCAGTGATATTGTTCAGAATTTTCCATATTGCTTTTGAGTCATTACCAGCTGAATTTAGTTGCTCCTGATAGTAGTCTTTTTTTCTTGCTTCAATTGCCAGTTTTAAAGCATTCTGGGCATTATTGTAATTTTCTTTAAGGTGCTGGCTACCAGGAAACAGCCTATAATAATAATAATAATAATTCTTTATTGGTCCTTCAGGATCATATACATGATATAGGATAAGTCAAGTCATAAATATAATAAAAGAGAAAAGATAGTATAAAAATAGATACATAAAACTTAACATTAAAAAATGATACATAAGGAATTTAATTGTTAACAATGAATGTACAATGAATATACCAAGTTCATATGAGGAACTCATCTATATTATATGGACAAGTTTGAGACAGAAACTGTTTTAGTTTTTTTTTAAATAAGTGTAAAGGGTTGTCTTTTATATCTTCCGGAAGATGATTATATAGCCGTATACCAATGTATTCTGGACTTTTTTCATACAAACTTGATGAATGCTTAGGAATTCTTAACATTTCTCTAGACCGAGTTGGATAGTTGTGAACGTCCTCATTACGTATAAATTGAAAAATATTTTTTTTAACATACATAATGCATTTGAAAATAAAAATTGCTGGAAAAGTGAGTATATTAAACCTTTTAAAATAATCTCGACAACTAGTTCTTGCGGGTAGATTAAAAATTAGTCTCAATATTCTTTTTTGGGCGAGAAATACACGTGAGACATCTGTAGCAGTTCCCCAGAGAGTTACATTATATGAAATGTGTGAATAAGCCATCGCATAGTACACTTGCAGTAACTGATCGACGCCAAAAATATTTTTTAATTGCAGGATTGCATAATAAGCACTATTCAATTTCTTGCATACAGAATTAATATTACGACTCCAGCTCATGTTATCATCAAGAATGATACCAAGAAATTTAGTTTGCTTAGACATTGGAATTAAATCTTTATTTACTTCAATTGAGAAATCAGTTGTAATTGGTGATCTGGAAAAAAATTGCATATTTACAGTTTTATTTGAGTTCACAATCAAAGAATTTCGTTTACACCAAGTTGCAAATTCTTTTGCTATTTTGTTAAGTTTAATGTGAAGTTCTTGGGGAGACTCCGCGTCTGCTGCAAGTGTTGTATCATCAGCATAAAGGGTAATACAATTCGCAGTTATATATTGTGAAATATCGTTGACATATAGAAGAAAGATTAGGGGACCTAAAATTGTCTTTTAAATTTGTCTTTTATAGTGGATATCTCGTTCGACTAGAAGATTATGTACCTGTGCGTCAAACCAAGGTGCAGACTTTCTCCTAAATCTGTCAGGTTTAGTTATTAGCTTTTCGAAATCATGGTAAGATCTTAGTATTTCGTCACAAAGGATGTCGGGGTTACACCAATCAGTTGACTGAATTTGCTGAAGTCGCCTTCTAAATTCCGGTTTGTTAAATTTTGAGATAACGCACTGTTTTTTTGGCACTAGAACTGGTTTAAGAAATTGAACAATTTGGCATCTATGATCGCCAACAACATCATGTACTATAGATAAACAAGTTCGGTCACTATCATTGCTAAAAACATAATCGATCAGCGTTCTTGAGGTAGAGGTTAGTCTGGTAGGTACTGAGCTATTGATATTTGAGAACCCATTGGAAATAATATTGTTTTCAAGGGTCTGCTTGTGAACAGAATTTGATAAAAAGTCCACATTAAGATCACCAAAAATCCAACACCTTTTTCTACCTTCATTGATATTGTCCAAAATATTGTCTAAATCTGTATTGAATCGATAAATGTCATAGTCCACTGGTCTGTATATGCCACCGATTGCACAGTTAACAGTTTCTATCTGGATAAATAACATAGTACAAAGATCCTGGAACCTAAAGGTTACTCTATAGCTGAAACAGGCCCTAATTCAGATACCCACACCACCCCACGTTTATCTCTGCTCGCATAAGCAGCCGAGTAGCCAGCAAAATTAAAGTTTTGTTCTTCCTCGGGTTGAAGCCAGGTTTCCACGATAACCAACACGTCAGGTCTTAACTGTTCTAATACAAGTTCAATAGAACTAAGTTTGTTTCGCATTGATTGGGCATTTAAATACAATATTGTAAATCTCGGAAAGCTTGATTTATTGTTTATGAAATCATGAATTGTGTCATAGACTGTAGCCATAAAGAATTTAAAATGAGTTAACAATTTCTTCATTACTAATCCATAAAGCATTGTCATTTTCAGATTTTTTTGAGAGTAGTGCTTTATTATTAAAAAGTAAATCTGAAGAAATTAATATTAAATTACAAATTAATATTCTCCATTTATTTAGTTTTATTGTATCCAATTCAATAAATTTTTTCTAATTCTTTTTATAAATCTTGTATCTTATAACAGTAAATTTTATGGTTGTTTTGTTTTGCTTCTGATGTAGTATAAGTTTTAGCTCGTAATTTTATATGCACATCATTAATTTTCTATTCTATTTCTATTTTTATCGTGCCTTCTTGTCAATTGTGGTCCAGGTAGTGAGTGTATAGTTAGTCTTTTAATAAATTAATATTAAAAAAAAATGGATCCCTATACAAGAGACTTTAAAATAGAAAAATTAACAACATATCACCTAAAAAATGCAATTGAAGCAAAAGAAGATTTGTTCATTAATAATAAATTTAATAATTTGAAAATTCTAAATACTAATATTTGTAGCATCTCAAAAAATATAAATGAATTGCAAATATTTCTCAAGGGACTTGAAACATCTTTTGACTGCATAGTTTTAACAGAAACTTAGCAAGTTCCAGATACCTCCCTCTTTAATATGCCTGATTACTTAACCCTATATAATGAAGGTAGATATAACCAAAATGATGGTGTAATTGTTTTCATAAAAGATAACTTGTACCATTCTCATGAACAAATCAAACTCAATGGCAGTATATTATTAAAACTAAAAATTATTAAAGATAAGCAGACTCTTAGTATTTTCGCCTTCTACAGATCTCCACCTAGTAAAGTAAATGATTTTCTAGACCAACTCAACAATATACTAAATGAAGAAAATGTAAATTTTGATTGCAATTTATTAGTAGGTGACATTAACATCGATTTATTAAGGGAAACGGAGGATTCAAAAAATTATCTGGACATGATGAGTGAGTATGGATTTCATTCAACCATAAATACTATTACAAGGGAGAAAACTGGGTCTGGATCATGTCTAGACCACATATTTGTTAAAACAAAACAACAAAATTACAATAATTTATTACCTTTAACTATTTCTACCGCAATCACTGATCACTATATAACATTATTACAAATTGTGTTAAGTAAAACAAAAAATGAATTAACTAACACGACTAAGAATAAAAAATATTTTGAAAGGATAGATGAAACATTATTACAAGAAGTTAGTAGTTGCATTAATTGGGAAGCTGTCCTAAATCCAGTGCAGGGTCTTGAATCTGCGACGGAAAAATTGATTAACGTAATAAACACTTATACACGTATACATAAATCAACTAAATATATTAAAATAAAAAACAGTGAACGCAAAAGAAAAAACTGGATAACGAAATCATTAATTAAACATGTTAATAAAAAAAATGACATATCTCTTATGGAAACAAAATCCAAAAAATGAATATTTAAAAAATAGTTATTTATCATTTAAAAAAGAAACAGAAAAAA
The DNA here is from genome assembly GCA_949320105.2 of Crepidodera aurea. NCBI lineage: Eukaryota > Metazoa > Arthropoda > Insecta > Coleoptera > Chrysomelidae > Crepidodera > Crepidodera aurea. Next base: position 92,817,471 of record OX439473.1, on the reverse strand, counting down.
AATAGAAATTGCAAAAAAAGATTATTATAAAAAATTAGTTGAAAATGAAAAAAATTCCAGTAAAAAACTTTGGAACACAGTAAATGAAATTCTAAACATCAAAACAACAAACAAACAAATAAATAACATAAAAAATGAAAAAGGTGAAATCGTTACAGACCCAAGAATCATTGCAGATATATTTAATAAATTCTTTGCCAATGTAGGAAAAAATCTAGCAAAAAATATAAAAACAAATCTACAAAAGTAAAAATAATGTAAATAATCATACAATTTTTCTTACACCTACAAGTGCAACTGAAATAGAAAATACCATAAATACGTTAAAAAATAATAAATCCCCTGGGCATGATGGAATTAAAGCTGAAACTTTAATTTCAAAATTTATAAGTAAACCTTTGACGGAAATCATTAATAAATCATTTGAAATAGGATACTTTCCTTCAATTTTAAAAAACTCAATTGTAACTCCAATATTCAAAAATGGAGACACCAAAAATATTTCGAACTATAGGCCTATTTCTGTCTTGCCATCAATTAGCAAAGTTTTTGAAAAAATTTTAAAAACAAGATTAAATGCTTTTTATCTAAACATAATCTGCTGTCAAAATCTCAGTATGGGTTTAGAGACAATAAATCTACTAACGATGCTATTCATTCCTTAACTAGAAACATTTATGAATCCTTGGACTCAAGTACTCCATCTATAGCTGTCTTTTTAGACCTAAAAAAGGCATTCGATACTGTCGATCATTCCATACTTTTAGATACACTAGAAGATATGGGTGTGAAGTGAAAATTAAAAAGCACAGACACAAAAATTACATGCGGTGTACCTCAAGGAACAGTACTTGGGCCTGTATTATTCGTCATCTACTTAAACAATCTATTCTTACAAGAAACAATCGGTAAAATTATTAATTTCGCGGATGACACCATTATCTATTACAAAAATGACAACTGGTATTCCCTTAAATTAAACATAGAAAACGATCTCAGTAAACTTAAAGACTGGTTTGACAGCAGATTACTTTCAATTAACTTTGATAAAACTGTATACGTACCATTTAGCAGCCTTGAAACATCTTTACCAGATTACATCCTAAATATCCAAAAAAATTTCTCCATAAAACCTGCAAAAAAAATCAAATGTTTAGGAATATATATAGACAGTCATCTTAGGTGGAACTCTCATATGGAGTATTTAACAAAAAAACTCCGCAGCATTTTTTTTAAATTTTGTATCATAGTTTGGTCGAGTCACACCTCAACTATGGCATTATTGGTTGGGGAGGGATATCAAGAACCTACAGGCAGTTGAAGTTGAAGAAAAACGATTTCTAAGATTAACGCTTAACAAACCTGCAAGATACTCCAGCCATCTGCTGTACTCTGATACAGAAATATTAGATATTAGGCAATTATATAGTATTCAATTGGGATGCCAACAATATAAAAATAAAAATGAACTTACCACCTTAAACCAGCCATACGCAACAAGAACAAAACATCTACATTGCATACCACTAGCCTCTAAAATTAATAATATTAAACATTAATATAAACACAATTTAAAAATATCTACAATATTTGTTTATAAGTACTAAATTATTAAAATACAAAAAAAACATTAAAGTAATAATAATGCAATGTTTGTCTGATTGGTGTTCCCAAAATGGCATGGACTTGAATGCATCCAAATGTTGCGTTATGAGGTTTTATCGTATACACAATCTATGGAAATGTTGGGCTTCATAAAGAGAATTACCTGTGATTTTACTAATATTTTAGCAATCAAAACATTGTATTGTTCCTTGGTTCGAACTCACTTAGACTATTGTTCTCGTGTTTGGTCTCCGCACGTAGCTTTCAAATTAAGATTTTTACTGCGAATATGCCAATATTGAACAGTTTTTAAATATCCCCTCTCTGTTTGTTCGTAGAAGACAGAGAGATCGTGTATTATTATTTAAAATTATTAATGGCCATTGTAACTGTCTAGAACTTCTTTCAAAGATCAATATTCGTTCCATCATGTTTTTTTTATTATGAATTTTTTTGGCAATCAGAATAAAATATATATTGTATATATTGTACATAGCGGTAATTTATAATGTACATTTAATGGCTTGTGGAGGTTAACATCCAGTGATGTTACCTCAGTTTTCTTTTAGGTTTATTTGCCAACTTCTCTTGAGTCTTCTGTTGTCGTAGGGTTGTAGTAGTGGCTGTAGTAGAGGATTAGGGTGGTCCTCTAGCCTCACAGAGTGTTTGTCAGCGTTTTCTCTGATGAATTCGTTCACGTATGGAATTTAGAGATCGGTGTGATTTGGTTTGATACATACCAGGGTGCGTCAGATATGGTTCGGAGGATCTTAGAAAAGTGCTCTTTGTATTATAGCTGTGTTTGACAGTTCGATCCCATATGTCCAGATCGGCTTCAGGATTGTTTTGTAGATTAGGATTTTATTTTCCAGGGATAGACAGGATTTCTTTCCAATTAGCCAGTAGATTTCTTTTGTTTTTAGGTCCAGTTGGGCTCTTTTTTTTGTGTTGTTTCCAGTTCAGTTTGCTGTCAAATGTTAGTCCTAGATATTTGGTTGTATCATTTTGTGGGATATTGTTTTGGTTTATGTGGACGTTCCATCATTTATTACTAGGCAGTCACAAATATTTTATGTTGCCTTTCATAGATATAATTACGCGTTCAATAGTTGTATCCCCAGAACGCTTAGATTGTTAGCAAACTCTTTGGATGACATCATGATATTTGATACGTCACTCTTAAGATTTAAAAATCAAGTACTACGTTTATTAAATTGCTTTTATAATATATGTGTAATGTGGTTATTGTTATTTTTCTTTTTCAATGTCTTCTCCGTATCAATTTTAACCATTTATTAATTTTTAGTTTTAACGTATAACACGTTGTTCTATTTGTGTTTTTAATATGTACTATGTTACTGTTGAACAGGCGGATCCAGGAGAGGGCTGTGGGGGCTGCAGCTCCCTCCCCTTTAGGTTACGTTTTTTAATATATTCCATAGCCTCCCGACCCTCAATTCCAACTGATGTGGAAGACAGTCGCCCCCTTGACAATCGGCTGGATCCGCCCATGTACTGTTGTCACCATTTTGTATCATTTTAGCACTGTAAAATTTATACTAAATGGGCTTGCCCATAAAATATATAAATAAATAAACATTGTTTTTTAGATTACCTATTTTGCCGTCTATGACAAAAATGGTCACTTATGTCCGTTTGACACCGGTCTCGTTGAAAACAACACTCCTCTCTACTTTTCTGGATACCTTAAGACTGTGGATGATGACGATCCTAATCCAAAAAATGGTGTACCTTGTCATGATTTAGGGCCTATTGATGAATGGTGGATGGCAGGGTTTGATGAGGGAAACGAACTAGCCATTGCATTTACTACTTCTTTTGCCAATTATTATCTCATACAGCCTTCACTAGAATATGAACCCGTGTTTTGTAGAATTAGAGAAAAAATAAATCTAGTCAAATTGGTGGTAGAATTTTTGTCTGAACATGCTTACCAAAATCCTAGACTAGAAGATCTAATAGAACATATAGAATATAAAGGACCTTACAAAAATGCGGCAGATATTCTGGTGCAAAATGCACAGTTTATTTGTGATCAGGTAAGATATTAACTTTTAACATAATAAAAAATATTAGGGTCTGGTGCAGAGTAAAAAGGTATTTTTCGATATCTCATATTTCATTACATTTGATAAAAAAAAATATTTATAAACCTAAAAAGACAAAATTATGTAAAAGTCCGTACGAACAGCGCAAAACGTTTGCTAACAAGATTATTATTGGTTATTGGCCCATAATCAATAATTAATTAATGAGTAAATATTTTTTTTACTGAATATAAAAACGTATTTTAGCTAGTTAACATTGATGAACCAACGTCAGAAGATGATCATCCTATTTATACTCTTCCTTGTATTAGATCTCTTGTTCAAATGGCAGGTGTATCATTTCACAAGTTTAAAAATAAAAAATTTAAGGTAAAATATTTTTCACAGTTCTATAATTATACTTAAATCTTTTGAGGTTCATCCTTTGCCTTTTTCTTTAGACTATTTAAACGTGAACCAAAATGAAAAATAATTTTTGAATGAACGCTCATTTTTATCCCCTAAGTTTAAGAATTGTTCTGATTTTCTCTGTTTAATTCTTAGGTATTGAGAGGAAAGAAGTCTAGTATAATGACCAAAGCAGTAACTACTAAATTGGTCAACGATGTCTTTGAACATTTTTTCCCCGATCAAATTGATGCCAAAGAAGACAACAAAGGACCCAAGAAGAAGCGTTGCGGAATTTGTGAATCATGCCAGTCTCCTGATTGTGGTGAATGCAATCATTGTTTAGATATGCGTAGTTCTGGTGGTTCTGGAAAATCTAAACAAGCTTGTAAAAGTAGAAAGTAAGAAAACATTTTTTCTCTCTGTTAATCGTTTAAATACTCGTACGGATAATAAAAACATTTTTTACTAAAATCTTTTTATTATCTATAAGGAAGAGTATTAGGCTGATCAATTGGTATTTTAATCTACCAAAAAATACAGTGATGTAGGAAAAAAATTCTAAGAAAGAGCGTCAAAATAGTCACAGATTTCAGTGGCGAATCCATCTTAAAAAATTCGTAAAGTTGAAAAAATGGTTTTTTGTAAATAAAAAAGAAACTTCTCGTTGAATCGAAAATTGTAATTGGGGAAGTTGTAGATAATAAAAAGATCCTTCGATTGACCGTCTTGAAAGTATCGATTGTTGAATTACTTTTAGAGATATATCCAAAATCGTCATTTTTTGATTTTGATATAACTTTTTCAATTTTCCATATAATGTTTTGATATTTACAGTAATTTTCAGCTCTTGGCAACCCAAAAACATACATTTTTGAAAAATTGCAAAATATTTTTTGTTTTTTGAGTTATATCGATTTTTCGAAAAAAAAAACGTTTTCAAAAATCGTTCACTCTTGCCCGCGGAGTGGACATAGAGAAAGGTTCATCGGCGCATTTTATTCGTAAAGAACTGCTTTCGTGCTATAAAAAATTCGTAACGATTTTATAAATTTTAAGCACTGAATCTTAGGGGTTGAGATATGATGTTGCATTTATTTCCCAAGATGGCCGATGTTTTGTACCACACCGCTTTTTTAAATAAATGTCTGTAATTTGTTCAATGGACTGTAATTTATTGTTTTTTCTATCTTCAAAACTTCAATGAAACAAGCATCTTGCGTTTAACATTTTTATTAAACTCTGAATGAAAAACGAAGCACAAATATAATAAGAAATCACATGTTTGATTTAATGACTAATGATAATGGCTAACACAAAATAAACCACTTCATTCAGAAAATATTTGCTTGTACCATTGTAAAATAAAAGAAATTTGCTGCACTAAGGATCACTGAAAACTGATTTTAAATTGAAAATAACAATAAAGTGTACAGTCTGATTCGCAGCTAAGTACCACTGTGAAAACGAAATATATTTAAAATAAAATGGACCGCTTGATTGCAGCTAAGTCCCACGATTTGACGAGGGGCGTTGATGTATACTAAAATGATTTGCCAAACTTTTGCTTCTTCGCGGTTAGCGTACGTGTATAAATGCAATAACATAATGGCCGCTGGCAGCCTTCCTGTGTCTTCTGTCTTTATTTCCGTTTCACTCCTACGCGTAGGAGAAACACAAATTGAATTTTATTTTAATCGCAGTTAAATATTTTAAAACACCCGAACGCCCGATCGCGACGTTGCCGGTTTGATACGTTAAATTGGGAAATTGGAACCTTTGGTTTATCAACTGGTTGAGTGGTCGACGATAGTTTTCAACTTGTTTGAGACGAATGAATATTTTAAATTTCATGTTTAATTTTTACGATCGAAAATTAAACAAACACCTAAAAATGGAGTTAAAAAAAACATTTTTTTAGGTAATGTTTTTCTCAAATATCTTTTTCAATTTTTGTTTTCTGATTTCTTGGTAAGAACTCCATTGCTGGCATTTTTTCACGAATTAAAAAAAAATCTTCTACGACCATTTGGGGCAGAGATATATTTTTTTTTTCAAAAAATTCCTGAGAACGCAATTTACATAGTACAGCGTTAGCCTTTGGGGTAATTACATTTGAATACCTATATATTCAATAAAAAGTACAACATATTGTTTAATTGCCTTTTACGATTGAAAATCGAGTGTTAAAATGAAGCATACGAGTGGGGCGCGCGCGGACTTAACCGCTATTTAATTCAATCGTTCGTCTTTAATCTCTTGCGCTCGAAAAATCTTTGTACCCTATCTCGGTTTCTAAAGCAAAAATTGTTTAGTACTTATTTTGGCGAAGTTATAGTCAAATCAATAGGTATGAAGTGATGACAAAATTCCAACCCGAAAACAAAAAATAGGGTCGTATAGAGAAAAAAAAAATAATATGAGTTTATATTTCATTAAACTCGATCCTAGTTGGCGAAATTGCCTAAAAAAATTCGCAAAGTTCGCAAAAACGGTTTTTCGTGAATAAACAAAGTATAACTCCAATAAAAAAAAGTAAATGAGAAAGATGTAGATAATAAAATTATCTTTTGATTCATTTTTTATAAGTCTTGATCGAGATGTAACTTATCAAGAGATATCGAAAAAACCTTCCAAAATCACATTTTTTTGTTTTTGCTATAACTTTATCAAATTTAAATAAATTTATTTGATACTTCACAAAAATATAGCTCATGGTATGTAGAATAGGTGAGTATTTCAAATTTTTAAAAACATTTATTAGTTTTCGAGATATTTCGATTTTTTGAAAAAAAGGCGCTTGCGAAAATCGGCTACTCTTGCTCGAGGAGTTATCGTAGAATAACGATCTTGAGCTTATTTTCTTCGGAAAGACTTGTACTTTCATCCTATAAAAAGTTTATAGCAAGATTTTAAATTTTAAGTACCTAAAAATGACTGTCAAAATTTAGTTTTTTTTTTCGATCGCTGTATCTTTTTCAATTTTAATTAATTTTTTATCCTACTTTTTTTTTGTTTTCGGGTAGCAATTTATGTAAATTTCACATTGAATTATAACAGATTGTTGCTGCATTCAAATTCTTTTTTTTTACTCGTTTAATTTGGACATTTCTTCTCTTATCAGATTAGTAGTGCTCAAATCATATAAAATAATTTTAACGTTATAGATGTGTCTATATGGCAATAGCTGATGACGAATTGCCCGAGAATGAAGATAAAACGGATACAAAAGAAGTTAAAAAGAAAAATAAAATTCTACATGTATCAAAGAAACTCATTCACGAAGTTAAATGGAAAGAAGAAGCTCCTATTACATACAAACGATCTAAATGTTACTTCTCTGCTGAAATTGGTAAGTACATAATTTTTTATAAGTACAATATGTATATCGTCGGTTAAAAGTCAAAACCTCATAAGTCAAAATTGACAACTTTTCAGGAGAAAAAAACTGCACTGAATATTACTAATTTATTGAAATAGTTTTATGAGGTTTCAACAGAATGCCCTAGTAGCCTTTACTGATTGATTTAATTTATGAGGTTTTGGCATCAGTACATCCAGAACAATGTTTTCAATCCGTAACCTCATAATTAAAAAAATTACCAATTTTTGACCTATGAGGTTTTGACTTTTAACCGATGATATGTAAGTTATGTACTATCAAAAAAACTTTCTAGGTGATTTTACTGTTCAAATTGGAGATTACGTAATGCTTAGACTAGAAGATGACCAAGGAGATCTATGCATTGCAAGAATTATTTATATGTATGATAATTTTACTCAAAAAAATGTCTTTCATGGTCATATACTCTGTCGTGGCACAGATTCGATTTTAGGAGAAACTGCAGATCCTAGGGAACTTTTTGTTGTTGATGATTGTGATGAACTGCTTCTCGGCAGTGTTATACGAAAAGCAAAAGTAAGCAACTTTAATTTGACTAATACCGGTTCTATTTTTTTTATTTAGGTTTGAACTAGGCATTGCACGATTTTTAAATATTTTTAATTGAATGCCTTCTATCTAAAATATTAATTTTGATTTTACAATAAAATATTTAAAAAATATCAAAAATGAAACTGTCATTGGGAATTTTAAATATAGAGAGCGTTTTTCACCTCTCATCCGTTATAGAGTTGATTTTTATATTATCAGAAGTTATGGTTAAAGCTGTCAGATGTAAAATGTCATTATTGTAATAATAGTGATTTTTAATCAGTATAATATATTCTTTTGTGTACGAAAATGTCGAGTTTTTAGCATAATACTCATCATTTGCGGGAACTTTGAATTTCCTTTTTTAATTTGAAGAAATCTTCAGCTAAGGTGTATCGATTGCTTGTAGAAAGAAGCCTATACATCATAGGTTTTAAACTTCAAATTTTGTACCATGTAAATGTGAAACAAAAATATATGTACCACCATAAAAAGATTTCTCCGTTAAACATCAATGTATCCTAAATGGAGTGTTTATAACCAAAGAATAAAAGCCTTTAAATTTGTATCACTTGAAAAATATATGTGTTTCTGGGCGCAATTTTACATTCATTTAATTTTTTTCTGTAAAAATTGTACCAATAAAAATATTGTAATGTACCACAGTTTGAGAACCGCTGCTATACATGGTGAGGTCGCCATATTGGAAATGCTAATATTAAAATTGCGGGCTTAATACTCAACAAAAAAAAATATTTTTATATTATATACATAAAAGAAATAACATGAAAAAAATATAAAAAAGTCGTATACATATGTAAGTTATCATTTGCCACTGAACAACTTTTGTATTTAGGGAGGGGATATTTTAAATGCGTTGTCTGGTGAATAAAGAAATGCTTAGATTAAAGCTTTGAAACGAGGTACATTTTCTGAAAGCCAAGTGATTAATAGACGCGTTTGTTCTACGCATTTTATAACAGGTATTTTTGGCGATCTTTTATATGTATTTTTTTATTATTACTTGTGTACATTTTCGGTAAACCTGCTCTGTTAAAACACTATAGACCTCGTGCAGATGCGCGCGCATCGCATTTTTTGAGGCCACTTTTTTATATTTTAGGCAAGCTGCGAACTGCGAAACGAAATTTTTTTTAAATAATAAATAAAACGTTAAAATAACTTTGTTGAAAGTTAAATGAAGTGATTTGCCATAATATTCATGCATAAAAGTAGTAAGTTTACATTTAATTCTTTTAGTTAAGTAGACAGATCTACTTTGTTCTTTTACACATTAGAATATAATATAATTATAATAATAACATTGCACTTAGGTTAAGTCTCATTAATTTATGTAACTGACTTTTGCACACACAAGTGTTGTTGCACTTAGGTGCGAAAAAACAAAAAGCTGAACCTACAATATTCTTAACTTCTACATATATATGTTATAATTGTATATTTTATGTGTAATAAATAAATAAATAAATAATATTTTCGTAATTTTTAGTTTTTAATAACATAACCTCATTTCAGTTGTGTTTTTAGAGAAATAATATAATATTCACGTAATATTATTAAAAAAAAATATGTGAATAGAACAATATTAAATTTACTATTTGATATAGATATTTTAACAGTCAATCGTTATTCTAAATCCATTTAATTACAAATTTCACGTAAAACCTTATGTTAAGTTAATGGAGAGCGGCCTCAAAAAGTTTTCAAAATACGTCACCTGTTTCGCTGGTGTTCCATAGTGTTACCCCCTCTTAGTAGTATGCACGAGGCCTATAGTGACAAATTTTTGACAGAAAACTGTGGTTTTTTAAATTTAATTTTGCCAGGTGATATTGTTGAAAAAATCAAGTACATCCCACTGATTTGGAAAATACACATAATATTGCCACTGTACGAATTCGTGTAGAACGAATTATAGGTCTTTTAAAAAAAATAAGATTTTTCATGAAACAATACCAATGAGTATGTTATCTTAAATAAGAGATGGTTATATGTGTCCCTTGCAAATACCATTGAATTAATTTTTTTTTCCATAATTTATTTTATTTTATGAATATATAAACATCTAAGATTTACAATTTGTTTTATTTGTATTATTTCTGTATATTAAATACAATTTTCACAATTTGGCTAGAACACTATGAACAGCCCTGGCCTCATTCTCCTTTTAGGCTTGCAAACTTTTGTAAGCCTTAAGCTGTTGCCCCGAATAAAAACTGTGAGTTAGTATGCAAAATTTATAGAAAAGAGGTTTCTATACAAATGTCAAACTGCAGATAAACAAACAAACATTACGCGTTTCGGCGGTTCAAATTAATACCGCTAGATCACATAAAGTTGTGTTCATGTCAATAGAAATCTAATTTCCATCCATGACTCAAAATGCTACATCTAGATGTCGTTCTTATCCGAGAAATTGCCAGACTTGATGGGTATAGAACACTCTTAAGAGTCCGTCATCTGCACACTGCTCGGGGATCTGTCCGTGGTCGCCGTCAGAAAGGGTAGCGTGGTGGGAGGATCTCAAGCGATCCCCACTTCGCCAAATGTTGTAGGACGTATTGGAAAGATTTGACTATTATCGAATACATATTTAAAGTTGGGCATGTGCACAAACTATTGCTGGCTATGTATTTTGTAGGATGAAATATCAATCTATATAAAGATTTGAAAAGTGCTTTGAATCTGACAAACAATATTTTTGATCAATGATTTAGCGAAAAGCAAAATGCAAATTTATGCACCAGCACAAAATAAAATTGTACTTCAAATTTTTTTTATCCTTTAGGTAGAATATCGTAAAATTCCACACAACTGGTTTGAATTGGGTGATGAATTACATTTAGAAGAACCTTTAGAAGATGATGATGAAACCTTCTTCTTCACCAAAAGGCTGGAATGTAATAGATTCGTAGATTTAGAGTTTAATCCTGAAGAGAAAATTGACGGCTGTGATTCTTGCAGGTAACGTTTCATTATTTCTCATATAATTTTGTGATTGTAATTCATCCAGTTTAACTTTATCTTGTTAGTTAAAATTTCATTTTGACATGATACTCAAAATGTTTAGTAAAATTAAATGAATTTATTAGTTTTAAATTTCAAGGTAAAATGCTAAAATAGTTATTTCAATTATCCAATCAGGTTTTAACTCACCACCTTTACTTGGTTTTTTACCTTTCTAACACTCGAAAGATAAACTGCGTTTCACTACATCGCCGTGGACGAGCAGATAAAACCAGAAATAATAGCTGGTTATTCACGTTTTATTCTTTTTTAGGCGAATAGCCTTAGAAAAGAAACTCAATACCCCCACCCTTGTAGATAATTCTATAACATGGAAAAATGAAGAATATAAAATAGGTTGTGGTGTATTTTTAGATCCAGATGTATATACTTTTGAAACTGACAATGAAATAACAATGGATAATGTAAGTATCAGCTTAATACTAGTATGTAGTAATTATTGTTTATGTATTTTTTTGTAATAGAAAATACCAAAAAATATTTTTAGAAAGAAAATGAAAAAGATGAAATTCTTTATCCGGAATTTTATAGAAAAACATCTGAAAATATAAAAGGATCAAATAAGGAAACGCCACAACCGTTTGTCATTGGTATAATAGAACACATATTTGAATCAAAAAACAAAGAAATCAATATTAAAGTAAACATCTTCTTTAGACCCGAAAATACCTATCGTTCCATATTTTCAGCTTACACCAAAGATTTGAATTGTTTATACTATAGCGAAATAGGTAACATTAATAGATTTAATCGTTATTTTTACTTTTTTTCTTAACAAGTGCGCAAAGTGTTCAGCACGCAGTTACAGTTATAGTGGAGTGCCGTTTAGCCCAGTTGTCAGAGAGTTTGACCTCGCACAAAATGTGATCTCGATGAAACTTGGCACTTAGTACTTGAAAGGGTGTAGAAAACAATAAAAAAATCTTTCCTGCTCTAAAGTGTATGCAAACTTCACATATTACCACCGTGCTCAGTATCCTCGAAAACGGGGGGAAATACGTTTACAGGGAAATGATGTGCTGCCCGTTTAACCCCTTTAGGGGGTAGTTTTTGGCCGTTTTAAGGGGTTCGGCTGGCGAAAAGAGAAATTCTGATACCGCCACCATGCTCAGCATCCTCGAAACCGAGGGGAAAGACGTTTTTTTACGGCGAAATGATGCGCTGCCCGTTTAACCCCTTTAGGGTGTAGTTTTTTGGCCGTTTTAGGGGGTTCAGCAATCGAAAACAGTAATTCTGATACCGCCATCGTGTTCAGCATCCTCGAAAACGGGGGGGGGGAGGTACTCTCAATCTTCGTAAATTTTGGTCCATGTCCTTCCGACTCACAGACGCGAAGCTCTAACTGCACTAGGGCCTGCAGGTGCGCGTGGTACATTTATAAAAGCGCCAGCTCAGAAGTCGTGAAATGAGATACCGGAGAAGGAGCCTAGCGCTCCCTCTTTTGTCTCTCACAAATACTATTCCGGCATCTCATTTCACGGCTGCAGATCTGGCGCACTCGCTTTTATAATTGTACCAAGCGCACCTGTAGGCCCTAATGCAGTTAGAGCTTCGCGTCATTCGTCTAATAGTGGAGTGCCGTTAGTTGTAAAAAGTGAAAAACGAGAGTGGCAGTGAATCGATTTTGATGGGGTTTTTTGCATTGTATTTCTAAAATCTAATACTAAAAAGTTTCTTAATTATATTGATGAAAAAATATCATTATTTATGTTTTTGGGGTTGGTAAATATTAATTGAACGCCGAAAAAATCTTGAAAGAGAATTGATTGCCCTTGAAAATAAGCCCGGCCAGAAGTAACTAACCCTATCCCTTGTCATTCTACAGTCCAAAACGCTTTCATCCCCCTCCCACCCTTCCTGATTATCGGATCGAGTTCATGTAGGGGTGGGAGTATGTAGAGTTCCTCATGATTCACCCTGTATATAAATATTATATTATGGGCAAAATATAATTGCACTTTTGACAAATTCTTCTGACTTTGTGACTACAAACTATAAAACTGCAGATTTGCGCTTTGCATTAGTTAAATCGCACTTTGGATTTGGTACATTTTAACTTTTAACCTTACCCACTATAAAATGATACAATTGCACATTTAAACCTAAGACTAAAATAACAGAATCGAACTTTGGATTGGGTCTAAATTTGGAACACTTAGTAAACATTACTATATTTTTATTAACAAATAAACAATATTCAAGAGAAAATTGCGTCCTTTAACTGGTAAATGTAGCAGGAATTGTCGGACTAGGACAGTAAAAACAATTTTAATGAGGATTAGTAATGAAATTTTTTATTGTATAACCAGTAGAATACATTTCGACAAATTTTCCGCTTCATTATTAAAGGACACCTGGGAAAATTGGCTGAAATTTGGATATGTTATTCGTTTCGGCATCCTGAGCAAAAGTATCGATGGTCACAAAGCTCAATTTTGCGTATTTCGGCTCCTACGGAGCTCCAAAACTCCAAGGATTTACCATCATTTTCTACTTAAAAAGGTAATCTTTTCAAAAGTTTAGTATTTGCTGCGTTAAAAAAAAAGTACCCTCTTATGTTTTCGAGGTCGCTGCATTCAAATCTAATGCCAATATAATAATATTGACAGTTGACATCTGTCAAACTAACTGTCAAACAGCGTTATTGTTAAGGTATTTTGGCGAAGGCAATAGACAAATAAACTATCAAAGATCAAGGAAAAGATTTATAAATAAACGATGATGTCTAACAAAGTAGTCCTTCAAAGAAATATCTGGTAATCTAAAAATCTCTTTCTCCATTACCACTCTCACTCTCTCTCATTTGATTTGCCAAACTACTAAGTACTCGAGATTATTTACAGCTTCATGGGGATTCGATAAATCCTAAAAATTGTAATTCGTTTTATTTTTGAAGTTCATTTAGAATATATTACTTATTTTGATTACCCACGGAATTATTATTTTGAATAATCCCTAACCTCAATCATCGTTGTATGTTTCCCTTCTCCGAGAGAAATGAAGCCGGACAAAGGTAAGGGCAAAACAACTCCGGAAAATTGGCTAAGAAGCCCTTGGAAAATACAACGTGACAATCTAATGTCAAAAAATTGTTAAAAGCTGTCAAAATTAGCTACCAAAAAGCAAGCTACAAGCTACAAAAGCATGCAAACATATGTTTCTGAGATCGCTAAAGGTAAAAAAAACGATATTTTAAAAACAACTGAAGCATGCTTGGTGTCACCTAATATTACTCTATCTTGACACATTATCATGCACAGTCAAATATTTAATTAACGATAGTACTCAACTGACACTGTCGTCTTTTTGGCATCACATTTGAACTAAGCAACCTTAAAGACATGCTTACATGTCAATTTTATCAATTTCGATTGTTACATGCTGTTTGACAGTTATTTGACAGCTGTAAACTGTCAATATCGATTTTTAACATCAGTTTTGAACTCAGCAACCTCAAAAACATATATTTACATGTGGATTTTATCAATTTTGATTATTGCTTGGAGTTTGACAGCTGTCAACTGTCAATATCGTCTTTTTGACAACCGATTTGAATTGAGCAACCTTAAAAACATGTTTACATATTAATTTTATCAATTTTGCTGTTGCTGTTTGACAATTAATTTGACAGCTGTCAACTGGCATTAGATTTGAACGCAGCGACCTCGAAAACATAAGAGGATACCTTTTGAAAAGATTACCTTTTTAAGTAGTAAATAATGTTAAATCGGTGGAGCTTTGGAGCCGAAATACGCAAAATCGAGCTTTGTGCCCATTAAAACTTTTGCTCAGGATGCCCCGAAACGAACAAGATGTCCAAATTTCAGCTTTATTTTACTATTTTCACATTTTACATATTCCAAAAATGAACATTAACATAAACTTCAAAGTTTCTTTTTTTTTTAATCTGTCAACACACTATCACTTTTTTTTTATTAAGTCTTTTTCACATAATTTTTTTATAATTTATTTTAAAATACACTTACAAATTTTGCCCCATTTTAACATCATAACAATAAATAGAACCTCGTTCATTTCTAATGTTATTAATTCACAGTATTTCGGAAAATTTAAACAAATACTACACTAAAATCACACAAATAATCAAGAAATAAAAAAATTACCCAGCAAACAGCAATCCAGTATTTCACATTCGACAATAATAAATAACAGACTTACGTCGAATTGGTGACTAGTGTGATCATGCGGTAAAAGAATTTAACCCAGATATGACAACATCGCCACGCCATTGGTTAGATTTACCCGGGAGATTTAATAATAATTATACTTTAAATTGCAATTTCTTTGGAAACGGGTAATTATATCTTGAGATATTTTTACCTAGAAACACTAAATCCCCTTCTTTATCGTTTCTGCATAAATTAATTTAGATTTTCCGACCTAGCGGTAAGCCTCATTATCAGCCAGTGATGTTATAACTAAAGTAATTATCGAACAAACAGTTACAAAAAAAATTAAACAGGAAGTTAACAAATAAAATACATACCTCAATTAACACCAAAAAACAAATGAACATAAACATATTTTTACTAAGAAAATAAACAAGTTTTGTCATTGTTACATAATTATGTATTATGTATGAACAAAAAAGTATGACAAAACAAATAAAGAAGGTAATAAATAAGTATTGTCATTGTTACCTAATTATGTATTATGTAAAGTACTATTGGATTATTAGAGCCTTCTTATCTATGGCTGCTGTTCCTTTTTTGGCCGAGAGGTATACTTTTCGCTTCGATGTTTGCATATGTACTTGTTGAGGGTTCTGGAATAAACCCTATGTTGTGCCAGTTTCCCAGGACGACCGATGTGTTATCATCGCCTTTTTAAACTGCATCATGGTATTCTTAAAATGGACTGTAGATTTTATATTGGTTATGTGTGTACTGTAGTATGTTTATCTTCTCAACTCCATTGGACAAAAACAATGAACACTTTTATTTAACTATTTATTAAAATGTTAAATAAATATAAACATCATAACGGCTTAACAATGGATTACTTTAATAAGTAACTAAGAACAAAGTATTATAGTTAACATATATTTAACAAGCACTAACACATATTAATGAAACGAATTAAAAAATGATCACATCATTCAGAAAATATTATTTTTGCGTGTGTTCTGCGTGAGTGATGAATAGACACTGTTTAAGCTGTACTACGAAGCACTGAGTTTAGTTTGAAATATAATAAACAATAAAGTGTACCGCCTGATTGCAGCTAAGTACCACTGTGATAACGAAATATTTTTACGTTGAGCTGGTGTCAACGGAGGGTCTAACCTGATTCGCAGTTAAAAACGCACTGTTTTAAAAAAGTCTCGAAGCTCATCGCTTCAAATTTTTATCCCTTCCCGGGTCGCACGATTACTTCTAGAAAGATTGTAAGTTTTTTCTGCTGTCTCTCTCTCCCGCTTGAGAAGACAAGGATTAACTCAAATTACGTCATTATGAATTTCAGGGCGGACGTGACTATGGTAGCATAAGCCTAGAAAATTCGTTATAGATTCTGCGCGTTAAATATTGGTCTACGTGTCAATCGTAGCGTAATGGGAAAAAAAACTATTTGTCGATGCCTCGTGTCTGAGCGCCGTTGCAAATGCATCCCGGCGCGGCGTTGCCGGCTGAATGAGTATGAGTTTATATGTTTAATTGCCTGAAAATTAAACAGTGCTCATTCAAAAAACTTGCGCAAGTTCACCGAGATTTACGAAATGTATCAAAACCTTCCCATTTCAAACGGGCATCTTTCCAGATTTGTACATCTTCTTGGGTCAAGACTTCTGTATCATTTCTTGATTTTGTCTAGAAAATTGTTTTTTCGTCTTCTTTTTCGGTTTTAATTTCACCCACTGATAAGCATCTGTCCAAATTTTCACCGAACAAATTGTTCGGTATCTGAATTCGATCTGTGTGTATGTTGATTCTTTGTGTTGATGAATTTTAAAATTCTGGCTTCAGATTTTGATAGAGCATCAAAAAGTAAGGTTAAGGTTTGATGTGCACCTCCGTACCTCTTCGAGAACACCTTCAAAATGGGGTCCAAAATATGAAAATTCTGAAGTTTAACATGACATTGAATTTAAAGTAGACACATAGTGAATAACGATTTTGGTAAAAGTGAGTAGACTGTGGCTGTGTTGATTAGAATAAGAACTCAATCTAAAATTTTATTAATACTTTCATTACAATTTGTTCGGTCTATGGCAATGCTAGAAGATCATTCTCAACTGGTTGTTGTTAATTTTATAGTTGTAGCAAACAGTTTGTTATTGGGATTTTGTGGATTACGTTCATACGATAATTTTTCAACCAGAGAAACTCAAAACTTCTACAAACTGACTCTTAGGGCCTGTTCTTTTTTTACTACTCTTTGCACATACTTACGTTTCAAAGTGATATGTATCGTTTTATTTTAAAGCGGATTAAGTTTCTTTAAAGTCGACAATTCTTACAATAAGTTATGGCTATTATTTTCATGTTGTACCAGATTTGTTATTGAGTTAATTTTGTCTATCAAATGTGGCGTATTTTTGGTGCATCACCCAGTGGCGTAAGTTCGACAGGGGGGGGGGGGGGGGGATGGCTGAGACCAATAGAAAAACGGAGCTCCATCTCAAAAATTTTCGGATTCATTTTTCATTCATCTAGCGGTCGGGATGTTTCGGCCGCGCCCGTACTATCGCTGTCTCATTTCAATCATATGCAGTACTCTACCCAAACTTAATAGGCTAGTCATATAAGAAAATAGAAGGGCAGTTAGTGGAAAGTTTAGGTACAGTCCTAATTCTTTTTATTCTTTGTTTTCGTGGTCGCGAAACACGAATTTGAGGTTTTTTGACAGATATTTTGGGCGGAACATTGTTTTTTTTGCAAAAAAAGTGCAAATTGCCCTTGGAAAATCTGCACTTTTTCAACGCAATTTAGCGGCGTAACTATTGGTCGTAGAAAAAATTGTTGTTTATGAAAATTGTGGGAAATTTTGTCATCTTTAATTTTGTATTTGTATACTAAGAAAAATGAAAAAATTTGCACTTTTTTTTGCAAAAAAAAATGTTCCGGCCAAAATATCTGTCAGCAAACCACAAATTCGTGTTCAGCGACCACGAAAACGTAAAGAATAAAAGGAATTAGTACTGTACCTAAACTTTCCCTTAACTTTACTAAGTTGATTAGCCTATAAATATATATAACAATATATATTTTAGAATCATGTGCAGTTTGAACTTTATAAAATAGTCAATATTATATTTTATACATACATTTTTTATCATTTTTGCTGGCCCTAAATTGCTCGGGGCCCAGGGACGTGGTCCGGCCTGCCCGGGTGGAACTTACGTCACTGGCATCACCTTTAATGAATATTTGAAATATTTTTTTAATGTTTATTCATTGGTTTTTAAAACGATTTTAGTCTTTTTTAAAGTGAGTTAATTCCAACCCATATATTATTGTGCCCTTGTGAAAACTAAAATGTCCGAGCGCTTAAAAATGCAAATTATTTCAAAACAATTACACATCAAGAACATTGCTTAAGAGTCCGCTCTCGCGTCTGTCTATTCCAATTTGAACATAACTCTCAAATATTTCCAGCGATTGTGGGCGTGGCTTCCCCGATATCAGTTGTACAGTTCGGACTGAGCTAATTTGTATACCTAATTGTGTTACGAATGTTTGTGAGCGCTTCACTTTAAAACGGCTGCACCTATTTGGCTAATTCTTTGTTTGGTGTTTGTAATTATCAGGCATCTAAATTTACGGCGGCTGAGCGAGCGCACTCGCTTTTATAAATATATCACGCACGCCTGCTGTCCTTAATATAGTTAGAGCTTTGTGGTAAAAAAAGCTTGAAAAAGAACTGATTGCTCTTGAAAATGAGCCTAACACAGAATCACTAACCTTATCCCTTGCCCTTCTACACTACAAAACGCTTTCATCCCCCTCCCTCCCTTTCTGATTATTGCGTCGAGTTCTTGTAGGGCTCAAATCAAGGAGAAAAAAATTCCGCATCCGATGGCAAATCTCCTTAATATATCCTGTATTAGTGTCCTCAAGAAAGAGTTTGCCATTTTGCTGACCCGGATTGGTCAAAAATTAAAAAAGTTACCTCGAGTCAAAGATTAATTAGTATTTACCCTCCCCCGACCCAACAAATTAAACTAGCGACTTGAAATTTGGACAGAATGCTTGGGTTATGACTATCTATCGGAGGAAAAAAAATCAAGTCTCTAAGTAACTTTTTTCCCTGCAAAAAACGCGAACACGGTTCTAGGTGTGTTCTCGCCGCAGCGAAAATCCGTATACTTTCAAATCGCAATATCTCGAGAATCGCTGGACCGATTTCGACGGTTTAAAATTCAGTATATGCGTTTTCGCGAGTCCTTTATTTTATATCTAGAAGTCGTTTCGATCCAAATAAAACTCTAGCGAGTTACGTGCGAAAAACCGATTTCCCATATCTTTACATGTCAAGTTACCCCCCCCCCTCCTCCACACCACCCTTAGCTTTATATAGTGATTACGTGAAAGAGGTACCTCGAATCTATGAAACCACAAATTTTTTTTTTGAAAAGAGCGACTTCGTTTATCGGGTTTTTTTCTCCAGATCGACTCCACTATATCATATCTGTAGATAAATACTTTTCACAAAAAACAAAATTTTAATCTTGAGTCGCCCTAAATGTAACTCTTCTCAACAAGTGTTTTTTAGTTTCAAGTTTCAAATCGTTTTCAAAAACGAGATGTATATACTTCGCATATTCCAATTCAACACTTCTCGCAAATTCTATGTTACCTTATACTATTTAAGTAAATTAATCTTTGGCATTTTTCTTTTCAAAAAATTTTTTTCTTGTCATTTTTTTTCAATATCCCCTTTTTTTACAAATCAAGTTACAAAATTTTTAGTTATTTTTTAATTTTTTTAATTTATGTTGGTAGTAGGTATTCCAATTTACAATTTTATAATTTTGACATCTAAACATAATTTTTTTATAAAAGTTTATGTTCATTTTTTTAAGTGCATTCTACATATTTTAAAAAAATACAAGTTTTTGTTAATTTTGACAATTTTAATTTCTAAGGGCAACATGATTTCGGCGACTTCTCGCTAGCGGACTGTCCTAACAAACCCTACCTTTACAAATTCCCTAATTTTGTGTCATTTTTATACCATAACGATATATAGAATAATAATAAATAAGCAGCATGAATATAAAATTTTTAAATTAAATAAAATTGATGAAACAAGGTCGATTTAAGAATGATTTTTTCCTAATTATATCTTATTTTATTGGGAATAATTTTTTTAAATCAATCAAAAAAACGCAAAGTTATCATAGCTGTAGATAAATACTTTTCACAAAAATCAAAATTTTAATCTTAAGTCGACCTAGATTTAACTCTTCTCGACAAGTGTTTTTTAGTTTCAAGTCAATATAATAAGTCGTTTTCAAAAACGACGTGTACAGCGCAACCCTTACAGACCAACTATTTTCATAGCGAGAGTGGACTCTTAATGTTTTTATTTTTTTTTTCAGTTATAACTGTACCATTTGAGACCGTAGCTGGTAAATGTTATTTAACATACGGATATAACATTGAAGATACTACAGAATGGACTGAAAGAGGTCCATTCCGTTTTTATTTTACTGAAGCATATGATCCACGTACTCGCCAAGTTGTTAATGTTCCTCCACACGCTAAAAATATAGGACTTGTGGGAAAGGGCAAAGGTAAAACTAACTTTGATAGAAAAATTTTTTTGCATAATTTAAAAATTAATTTTAGTGGCTGGTAAAGTTAAAGCGAAAAGAAAACAAGAGTTGACAGATTTATTGCCTGTCTGGGAGCTGCCAACCGAACCTTTACGATGTATGGATATTTTTGCAGGTTGTGGCGGTCTCTCAGAAGGTTTAAAACAGAGTCAAATAATTGAATCCAAATGGGCGGTAAGTACTGCATTATTAGAACTATATGTCGGTGATTAGATGGGAATGTTGCTGTTCCAGCCATAATCGCTTTAATCGTTTGGCTAATGACTAAAAGTGGTCTGTACAATTAGGTCATCTGCATTTGCTGCTTACTGATCGTTCTCATAGACTTTGAAGGGGTGGAATAAAATGCGACACTTAACAAAACTCCATATATTAGGTTATCTCTGAACAGGTTAAGAGTCCGTCACCCGCACACTCCTCCATTTATTTTTATGGGGTTTCTTTTTTTTGCGAGTTAAATTTTGACAATTATTAAATTTTAAATCGTTTTCTTTTTAACCGGCCGATAATAAATCGTAGTTGGAGTTAATTTATTTAATTTTGTTTTGTTATCCGAATCACAAATATACCAGGTTGCTTCGAATCTTCTTTTTCTCGAATAACTCGCATTTAAATTGTGGCCGAAAAATTATAATTTAATTCTAACCAAACCTGGTAAATTCGACCGTTAGTCTCCAGTTAATTTAGTATTAACATAACATATTAACATAATTGTGTAATGTTCTTTACTTTATTCATTTTGTAATTCTTTAATACACCAAAATCTCACATTTAACTGCAGTACTAACAATCTAGTTCGATACTAATCACAATTATCTCCACATATTTGAAAATTTTGATATAAACATACAGAACAGAATCAGACCCTGGTCATTTGCAATGGGCCTGGAAATACCGAAATTGCAGCATAATTTCATATTCATAACGTGATTACTCTTGCAGAGGTTTTTTGTGTCCCATAGA
This sequence comes from Crepidodera aurea, assembly GCA_949320105.2. Classification (NCBI taxonomy): domain Eukaryota; kingdom Metazoa; phylum Arthropoda; class Insecta; order Coleoptera; family Chrysomelidae; genus Crepidodera; species Crepidodera aurea. The sequence continues at coordinate 92,795,666 of OX439473.1, read as the reverse complement.
TTTTTGAGTAAGAAAGCAAGAAAGCCACGTTTTTTGCTCACCTCACTCGCTTTTTGGACCGGGCGGAAATTGATTGTGTCGCGCGCAAAAATAAATTTTTATTTGTTCCGACATCGCGATCTATTCAAATTATCGGTTTTTATTGGTTGAATCTCGCCCTATATTTAAATTTACCTGAAACTCTGTTGCGAATAATAGTGGACCGGCCCGATCTCACGGTCACTGTGATTTGTTCATTTGCAAATGACCATGGGCGCGCTTAATTAAAATTTTATTGGAAATTTAATTGTTTTATTTTATTTCAGTTTAGATTAGTCAAAAATAGTTTTATTCATTCATGTAACACTGTCACAAACAATTCAGACAAACGTTCATATTTTTATTGTCGTTTGGACCTTCCTCGGGACCGGAAATTTTACATCGCTTGAACTTTAAGAGAACGTATAACAGTATTTTCATTATTTTTTCTTAAGATTGAAATAGAAGAACTTGCTGCCAACGCTTTTCAACAAAACAATCCTAATTGTAAAGTTTTTATTGACGACTGTAACGATGTATTAAAACACGTTCTAAACAATACAGCCAAAGAAAAAGGATTTCCAAAAAAGGGCGAAGTAGAAATGTTAGTTGGAGGACCTCCATGTCAAGGATTCTCAGGAATGAATAGATTTAATTCCAGGAATTACTCTTCCTTTAAAAATTGTTTAATCGTTACGTGCTTGAGTTATTGTGAATATTATAGGTAAGAATAATAATAATAATAACCAGTTGAGAATACTCTTCTAGCATTGCCATAGACCGAACAAATTGTACTATTTCACTCATCTTCGAATTTTCACAAAATCTGACCAATCACAAACCAAAGACAGCTGGTATTATCGCGATAATACCAGCTGACTTTCAATCCTGATTGGTCTATCAGCGTGGTATTTTCACGGCGTAACCATGGATACGAATTGCAAAACAAAATTTGACATTTTGAAAAAAAATAATTACTTTGTATAATTACAGCTACAGACGTTAAAATGAGACCTTTTACTTTGTTTGTGAAATAGCCTAATAAAATTCCACTCGTGATTGAATTCATCTCATAAGTCTGTCTCTTATTTCATAACTCAACTGAGTTGCTTGAAGAAAAGACCACGAGTCCGCAGGACGAGTGGTGTTTTTAAGCAACTCAGTTTCGTTATGAAATGAATCGACAGACTTATCGCGAAAATTTAATCACTTGTGGTATTACTATTGACTATTTCACGCACTTTTCAAATGAACCAATCAGGAGCTCCAGTCAAGTTCGGATTATCGATAACACCAAACTTTGAGATTTGTCTATGACAGTTAAACGTCAAATATTAATAATCACGCTGTGCACGTATTTAAAATGAGCCGATTTGGGATTTCGTTCATTGTCAATGTTTCCTGTTTATTAAACTTTATCAATTTCTTTGAATTACCTTTTTTGCTAATTTCCTCTAATTCTGTCGAACGAATTTCAGATTTTTTACCTTTTACTTTGTTTGTGAAATAGTCTAATAAAATTCCACTCGTGATTGAATTTATCTCATAAGTCTGTCTTTTATTTCATAACGAAACTGAGCTGCTTCAAGCAACTCAGTTTCGTTATGAAATAAATCGACACTTATCGCGAATATTCAATCACTTGTGGTATTACTAATGAAAATTTCACACCAACATTTTTTAACCAATAGGAAGCTTTCGTTTCAGCTCGTTACTGTAGCAACCACAAAACTTGGTGATAGTATTTTCCTCCTGGGTAACCTGGGCGGTACCACAGCGATAGTATTTCTGTCAAGTGTCAAATTATAAAAATACACCCTTCCGATCAAAATAATACAGATTGGTTGATAGCTAATAGAATACATTATTTTAGACCAACAAATGTTTATTTCATACTACTAAAATCCTAGGAAGATATTCTTTGGGTATACAGGGTGTCCCACGACTATTCCCTCGGTCTCTTGTGCTTAAAAGGTACAAGATCTCAGCTTAATTTTTTGGTGACATATGTAAATTGATCTACTTGTTTAAATTATTTGTAACTATACAGGGTGATCCAGAAAATTGTAATTTATCAAAGTTAGTTTTTTTTAAATGGAACACCCTGTATTTTATGACATTTTTAGATTATAAGTTAAAAACTAAGTCAACTTTATTCAACGTTGCCTATATCTATCTCTTACCAATTTTGAGAATATTGTGATTTTAAGAAAAATATTCTATTTAAACAAGACCTAAAAATACGGAAACCTCTTACTTTCAGTAACACAAATTCATATCGATTTATTCTGACTTTTGGGGCTTTCATTTGAACTATGTAGGATTTCGATATTTTGCATAGGGTGTTTAGGAAAAGGATTCTAATTTTATATTTTTCAAACATCAAAAAACTCACTTAACTTAAATGGACCACCCTGTATTCTTTTATCCTATGTGAAATAACTTTTCATTTTCTATCAAAAACTATGAGTAATGCATATGTATAAAATTAACGATTAAAAAATTAATAGGATTTTTCTCTAAAATTTCTATTTTTTTTATTTACATTCTAGTAGGCAATGATCTTTTTATTGTTGTTGATAAATAGGTATGGGATCAAAACTTAATTAGAAATGAAACTAAAATCAAGACTTAAACATTTAGGAAAAAAATACTATAATAAATGTTCAATATGATGACCATTTTCCTCTATGCATAACCGCACTCGTTTTTCAAAAGAACTCCTATCGTTTCTCAGAATATCTGGTGTTATAGTAGCAAACGCATCCTTTATTTTAATTTTCCATGACATTTAGGAAAAAAATACTATAATAAATGTTCAATATGATGACCATTTTCCTCTATGCATAACCGCACTCGTTTTTCAAAAGAACTCCTATCGTTTCTCAGAATATCTGGTGTTATAGTAGCAAACGCATCCTTTATTTTAATTTTCCATGACATTTAGGAAAAAAATACTATAATAAATGTTCAATATGATGACCATTTTCCTCTATGCATAACCGCACTCGTTTTTCAAAAGAACTCCTATCGTTTCTCAGAATATCTGGTGTTATAGTAGCAAACGCATCCTTTATTTTAATTTTCCATGTCATCAGCAGTGGTAGGTGGAGTGTTGAAAACTAATTTTTTAATGTAACCCCAAAGAAAGAAATCCATGCTGGTTAAACCAGGAGATTTAGGTGGAAATTCATGTGGACCGGCCCTTCCAATCCATTTATTGGGGAATTGTCTACTTAAATAATTCCTTACATTCCGACTAAAATGAGGAGGGCCACCATCTAGCTGTAACCACATTTTATTCTAATATCTAAAGAAACTTCATCTAGAAGACTCGAAATTCCATCAATAAAATATGGACCAATCACATGGTCTCCAACAATTCCACCAAATACATTGAGGCTCCACCGATTTTGGCAGTCAACAATGCGATACAGGTGACGGTGAAAGTTATGTCGGTTTACCAAGCCGTTGTTGTGGAAAGTGGATTTATCGGTAAATAAAACGTATTTAAAGAATTCATCATCTTCCCCGAACTTTTTCAAGACTCCATAAACAAAAATCTAACCTCCGTTGAAAGCCTCGTCCATATAAATTCTGGTGAAGTTGTATAGGATGGTACTTATGTTTTTTCAAAATTCTGCAAACACTTGTTTTACTAATTCCAGTTTGTCTAGAAATTTCTCTTAAACTGACATTTGTATTTTCAACTACCGATCTTAAAACTAAGAACTCATTCTCCTCATTATTTACATTATACTTTGCATTGGTAGGTTTTTTGTAGGATACACTACCAGTTTGACTAAAAGTTTGTAGCAGTTCCTCAAACGCCCTTTTGTCTGGATGTGGTCGATCGGGATACTTTTCTGCGTACACCCTTGATGCTAACAAACAATTTCTGAAACATTCACCTAGGATAAAAGTCTCTCTTTCTTCTTGAGAATAGTGTTTCACTTTGTTAATCTTTAATAATGTCTATTGAAAATACTACTATTGAAAATAAATTAATAATTTAGACAGTAGGTATTTGACAGATCATTATAGCATGCCTGTTTTTTATTTATTTATTAATTGTTTAGTTCCTTTTAGGCCTAAATATTTTATCTTGGAAAACGTCAGAGACTTTGTCTTATTCAAGAAGAGTATGGTGTTAAAATTGACATTACGATGCCTTCTTGCAATGGGCTATCAAGTTACTTTTGGGATTCTACAAGCTGGACAGTATGGGATTCCCCAAACACGAAGAAGATTCGTTTTAATGGCCGCAGCACCGGGTTACGTTTTACCAACCTACCCGGAACCACTACATGTTTTTAGTAGAAAAGGAACCCACCTAACTTTTGTTGTGGATGGAAATAGCTATAACAGTGGTAAATATTTTTTTTTTTACTTCAAAGTCCTAAAGTATCATAGAAAGGATCTAGATGTCCCATTGTAAAAATTTTTAGATGTGCACTGTCCACTTGTAAAGTCATTTCAAGATAATTTAGTGCATAAACTTAATGTTTCTCTTGAAAAATATACTTAATCATTAATCAATTAATCATAATACGCAGGCGTGCAGTAAATGCAAAATTATTTTAAAGTTATTTAGAAGTTTGGTACGACTTTCTTTTATAGTTTAACTATTTTCAATTGCAGGCGTTTTTTAATTTAAATTCGTATAAAATTGAAAAATAAATATTTTGTTTTAAAAAAATTACAGCTTATTTAAAACACAAAAAAGAACGTTTTCACCAAGTTTCATAAAAAAATATTTTTGCGTCAGATAAAACTTAAAAACGAAAAAACTGTTTTTAGCGTTTTTCTCTTTAATTTTGAGGTTATCTTCCGCATTCCGTAACTAGAATTTTCGACTTATTGCCACACAGAATTTTCAAGTATTTTTCATCAGTTCTCGGAGAATTGAGAAAAAAAGTTCAGGGCTGACGGATTTTTTTAGTCACTCGATAGGTCGGAATTGATCTTTGAATATGTAAAAAAAAGTAGTCTAATTTTGTTATCGCCACACGTCCGTTCTCTACTTGAGGTTTTTTTTTTTGGAAAATTAGTAACAGGTTGAAAATGGTGTCATCGCCACATGTCCGTTCTGTTGATTATCGGTTAGTTTATATGATTGATTCTAGACAAAAAGTTCAGGATGTCGGATTTTTTAGTCACCCGAAAAGTCGGAATTGATCTTTGAATATGTAAAAAAAGTGGTCTAATTTTGTTATCGCCACACGTCCGTTCTCTACTTGAGGTATTAGTTTTTATTGTGAAAAAGTTGGAAAATATCGAAACGGACATTTTTAACTACCTCCATGCGAGTAAACGGGTTTTCCATCTTACGTATTGATGCTTTTAGTGCATTCTGTGAGTTGGAAAAAACCACGAGAAACATAAATAATTTTTAACACACCCAAAGCACGTTTTCGAGGATGCTGACCACGATGGCGGGGGTTACATTTCTTTGAGTTGGCCCCAACTCTCAAACGGCCAAAAATCACCCCCGAAAAGGTGAAAAATTTGTTTTTCGCTATGATCGAGAAAACCCCGCGACATTTCCCATTTTTGAAGATGTTGAACGCGATGGTAATATTGGATCTTCTCCCCGAGTCGACTCCATCCCTCAAACGGCCAAAAACCACCCCCGTTAGTTTTGCCGGTGAAAGATGCGATTTACTTTTTTACGGGTGGTTTTTGGCCATGTGGGGGCTGGAGCCAACTCGAAAAGAATTTTCACCCACGCTATCGTGTTCAGCATCCTCGAATACGGGAGGGGGTATTTACTTTAGGGACATCAAAAATTATTTGTATGCTGAATTGACTGCAAAGATGCGACTCTATATTTAATTTGGTGTGCTGCGGGCGGTAGAAAATGTCCCAATATTTACCTCTTATTTATAACTATTCACCTTGTCTTTAAAAAATTCAAAATAAGTACATAATGAATATTCATTATTATTAATCTGTTTTCGTTTCAGACTATGCCTGGCATGATACTGCCCCATACCGAACAATTACAGTTAGAGATGCATTGAGTGACCTACCAGATATTGGAAATGTGTCAGTGAGAGAGGATGTACCTTATGACAGTGATCCCGATACACATTTTCAAAGAAAAATGAGAGTAAAGGTTGAGAATAATATAGCTCGAGACCATATATGTAAAAAAATGTCCCCTCTAATGGAAGCCAGAATCTCACGAATACCAATTTATCCAGGAGCCGATTGGAGAGATTTACCCAATATAAAATTAACGCTAAGTGATCAGACTGTTACAAGTATTCTGAAATATCCTTACAGGTACAAAACCAATTAGGTGTTTACGCCAAATCTAACCTCATTTGTTTTGTATTTCTAATTACTCATACTTAATTACATTCTACATAATTGCATGTTTTTTTGCTTAAAATAGATAAAAAATAATAAGAAAAGATTTGAGATTTTATGCAACTTTTAATACAGATACGTCACTGGGACGGACTAATTTGCTTTACGGTAAACGATTAAAAAAGAAGAAACATGACAGACCAAGACCATCAATAGTTTCGAAAAACGAAGACGAAGAAGAATATAGAATAACGATTTTAAAGTCGGGAAAACACAAATACACTAACTTAGAAACAAAGAAAATACAACATACTAACTAAAAAATATTAATAATCAAAAACCCACGCTTCAACAAAAATCAAAGAAATGACATTATTGACAGTGACATTTAACAACTTTAACTTTGATGTCGAGTGAATTCGTTGAACTTTCGATTCGGCTTATACCTAACTTCAGTTACGCGACCAGTGACGTAATTTCAGCAATTGCACAATATTCAAAAGGCACATTATAAAAATTAACAAATTGCTGATAAAAATTATGTATGCAATTAAAATAAAAAAAAACATATTGTGTTGTTATTTATTCATATAGTACTTGTTATTTATAAGGTTTTAAATAGAATCTGAAAATTAGTTAAACACCCAATTGAGATATTTAAGGACATTCGGCACATTCAGCAATGCAAAATGATGAGTTATAGTTTGCCCATTTTCAATTGCAGACATATAAAAACAAAATTCCCAGATGTGCCGACAAGTTGCTTTGATGGGCATTGGCATTTGTTCTGCAATTGATAATAGATAAACTGTACCTGCAAGGGCTTTAGGTTTAAACAGGGTACCAGTCGTGAACTGAGCTTAACTTACACAGATCTATCCTCGCTCGGACCATAGTTGCTAGGCTTATGAAGATCGAGAAAAAAAACTTATTGTATGTGTTGGAGGCTCGATATGCTACTTCTTAAAATTATTTTCGAGTATGCAGGGTGAAACATGAATCCGGGACAAAACATTCGGTGTTTTTTTTAATGGATCACCCTATATATTTTGTAATTTTTAGAATATCTGTCATGTTAACTTTACATACCCCTTTTATAATAATAATAATAATAATAAATTCTTAGGGGGGTGAGTGGCTCATCGGTAGAGCACTGGACTCATAATCCAAGGGTTGTGGATTCGAATCACACCAAAGGCAGAAATCTTTTTCTGATTTTTAATTAATTAAAAATTTAGAAATTGATTTTCATATACCAGGTGTGATTCCTCACTCGACCATTCACTGTTGGGTTCTAATTAACAGTGCTGTTCCTAAAGTGGCGCTGGGAAACAGTAACAAAGCCTACACAGAACACGAGGCTAATGGCCATAGTAGTCGATGCCGTTGACACAAAAGTAAAAAAAAAAAAAAAAAAAAAAAAATAATAAATTCTTTTATTGCCAACAAATCAAATAATAAATTTGACAAAGCAACGTCAATACAATTGATATAAAACATACAAAAAATATTTAAATATACAAGATATAGGCAAACTAGCCAAACATAGAGTAAGTTTAAAAAAAGAAAAATATGAGAAATATGTATACAACAAGTTTAAAAATCTGGTATACTAGTCAAAAGTTTAAAATCTAAATTTAAAATCATAGTAGCACTTTTTTCTTAGAAAGTTGGTGGTGGCTTTCTTGAACTTTGTTTGATTGTTGATGGACCTTACTTCTTGTGGCAGTAGACCATATGCCTTGACTGCCATATAATAAGGTCCCTTCTCAAAGAGTGCTGAGCTATGAGCCGGTGCCCTCAGATCTCCCTCACTCCTTGTAACAATTGTAATATCAGTGCTGTAATGATCGCTATTTACCGAAAAGAGATGAGGGTGTTTTTTAACAAACATTACTAGTGACATAAAGTATAGTGATGGTACAGTTATTATGTTTAATGATTTAAAGTAGGGTTTACACGATGTTCTGGGGTGCAATCCCAGCATAACTCTGATGATCCTTTTTGAATAATAAATATGTGTTGAGCCCCTGAGGATGAACCCCAGAACATTACACTGTAAGTGATAATTGTTTGTACCCCAGCAAAGTAAAACTGCCTTATGGATTCCCTGGTCAATGAATGCTTAAGTCTTCTCAACAAAGCACAAAATCTATTCAGTCTAGGCTGAAGTAGCCTTATATGCTCGTCCCAATTAAGAGAGGTGTCCAAGGTGACACCCAAGAATTTGATGTTATCAACCACTGGAATGGATTTTCCTTGTAATTTTATGTACACCGATTCTGTCAAATGTTGATTTTTTGGAAAAGCGCTAGGCCTGTTTTGCTCCCGCTACACCAGAGCACACACAAGCCAGACTCCCCAAATCCTGCTCTACCAGTATAGCTGAAGTGTCATCAGCTGTACTGACAGAGAAGGCCAGAGGCAACTGCATCTGAGAGAGTGTTTACCACCGACATAACCTTAAACTAGACGGCTAATATCCATATTCCCACCACACAAGAAACTCATCCAATTGAACATTCCGAAAACGTCTCTGCGCAATGCGCAATGGACACCAGTATGTCTAACATCTGGGTTTCGGTTCTCGAGCTTTGCCGATTCGAGGAGACGAGACATATTGTTTTTTGTTCATAGGCGTCCACTGTTCTGTTTGGTGTTTAACCGATATTCGATAGAGAAATAATGAATTTATAGTAAAAATGAAGTGTTTTGTACTTTGGTGTAAGAACCGTTCAACAAACCATCCCAAAGGTGTTATGTTTCATAGTTAAGTCAATATAAGAAACACAATAAAATTGTTATATACCATGCATATATTCAACAACTTTGATTCACACTCATTTATTATACCAACAAGTAATTATTTTACGCGAACGAATGTATATTTGTTTCACAATGATATTTTAGAATACCTGAGGACCAACGTAATGAATGGTTGAAAGCAATCGGAATCGGAATATGTTCAGAGCATTTTGCTTCAGAAAGTTATTTCAATTATATAAATTGAGGATACTATATGTCTTACTCGAACGATACAGCTATTTATACCTATACTATACTATTTTATAAAAAATATCCTGTTCTCACAAATAATAATATTTCCAATCAGTAAATGAAAACTCCAACCTAAATCCTAAATTCTTTTCATAATTCCACTTATTTTCGTTCTAGACCCAATAATTTTCCCTAAGGTACGCCAATGTCGGAACATAGACTTTAAGGTTATGTCGGTGAATATGACAAACACAATGCGCATGCATTATGGACACCAGTCATCCTCGTAATTGATCAATTTTTATCATATGGCATTAGCCGTCTAGTTTAAGGTTATGTCGGTGGTGTTTACGTACAGCAGGAACAGTTTTTGAGGATCACATGCAACGTTGTCAAATTATTTACATTTTAATAAAATTTTATGAAAAAAGATTAACAAAGAAAAATCTTCGAACCAAGGACCAAATTTCGCCAACTTCAAATTGCTGAAACTCATTTTTTTCAAATGGATCACCCTGTATATGATTTCATGATTTGAAGGTCCACTCAATGACCTTTCCAATGGTACCGTATGGACCATATCCAATGATATTTTTCGATCCTCTTGAAAACAATGAGTTTCGGCAATTTGAAGTTGGCGAAATTTGGTCCTTGTTTTGAAACGTCCTGTATTTCTGCACATACTTTTGGTACTTGCATACCCAGTTTTTCCATCAATTTTTGAAAATATAGTTCATTCATGTTTTTTCATAAAATTTTATTAAAATGTAAATAACTTGACAACGTTGCATGTGATCCTCAAAAACAAAAAGGTTATGTAAAGACCACATGACAGATATTCTAAAAATGATAAAATATATAGGGAGATCAATTTAAAAACGACCGAATATTTCGATCGAGCCTCCAATAACATACAATAAGGTTTTTTCTCGATCTTCATCAGCCTAGTAGCTATGGTTCGAGCGAGAATAGGTGGGTCACCTGTATAACTCCTTAAGAAGTTCGTAAGAATGTTGACACTGGATACAGTTATTACTAAAAATGTTCATTTTTGTCTGGAAATCGAAGTTTTAAAGCAAAAACCATAATCTAAAATAAATTCTTTGCAGCCTAAGGATGTGAAATAAAATCACGCATGTTCCCAAGTACAAAGACATTAAAAATGTCCTACACTGCACCAGCGTCTGGACTTCAACAACTACTCCTAGGGCTATATGCCCCACCAGGTATTGAATTACGAAAGTCCAGACGTGGTTTGGTGTCCGACCAAGTCGGGGCTTTAAACCAAAAACTTTTGTTATTAAAGGAGCTTGCCATTCTTAGACCGGTTTCGCAATTATTGTTCATCAGTAAGAAGCAGGCTAGCTCGACGTCCTATCGCTATAGTGTATTTGAAAATCAAGAGAGAGTAAATTCCCAGAATAAAAAGTAATTCGGTATGCAAAACTATAGTACAGTACGTGCGGTAAAACTTCAATATTTGTAATGCATTCTAAATTGTTTTTGTTAATTTCAATACAAAATTTATTAAATTTCTTGGACTATCACATTATTTTATGATCTCTCATTGTTACTACAGTAGGCCTAAGAGGATTAACGTGCGTCATAGGCGTAACCAGAATAGAAAGGGATAATTGTTATTTAACGACCTCCGAATGGCAACAGCTTCTAATGACAGATATTTTGACTTAAATAGTTTCTAGAAATGCAGTTATTTGATTTTCGATAAACGTGACAAATAGTAGTGACTAAAAATGGAAGCAGTTTGTGAGTATACGCCAGTGAAAAAATTAAAACTAGACCATTTATCGCTCAATGAAAAGAGTGCTGTAGTGAATGTGTACCACTATTTTAAACATCAAAACAACATCTAAGGCAATGGGATATGGAAAATCTACAATATATAGAGTTCTAAAGGAGGAAAAATCAGGTGGAGTAACCTCACCAAAGCCGAAATCAGGTAGACCAAAACTATTAAAAGTCAACGTGGACGAGTTTTTTAAAAATGCTATTCGTAAGCTTGTTCACTCATTTTTTATAAACAAGCAAATACCAACTTTAGATAAAGTTTTGCAAGCCATTACGAATGATGTTGATTTACCCACAATAAGCCGGGATAAACTATGGAAAGTGTTACATGAGTTAAACTTTAAATTTGAAAAAATGAGCAGACACTCAATGCTAATTGATTCTGAAGAAATTGTATGTTGGAGAAGACAGTACCTCAGAAGAATACAACAAGTTAAAGCTCAAAATAAAAACATTTATTATTTAGATGAAACATGGGTTAATGAAGGACATTGTGTAGGAAGAGTTTGGAAAGACAAAAATATAAAATCATCCCATCAAGCTTTTCTAGAAGGATATACTACTGGTTTTAAGGAACCTATAGGAAAAGGTAAAAGATTAATTATTTGTCATATAGGCAGTACAAACGGTTTTTTTGAGAATGGTTTACTCTTATTTGAATCAAAAAAAACCGTTGATTATCACGAAGAAATGAATGGAGACGTGTTTGAGGAATATTTTGAACAGATGATTCAATTCATACCAAAAGGATCGGTTATTGTAATGGACAATGCAAGTTACCACTCCAGATTACTTGAACCTTTACCAACCACTAAATGGAAAAAGGGTGAAATTGCAAAATGGTTATCTTCTAAAAATTTAGCCTTTGACAATACAATGCTGAGGGCAGAATTGTTAACTATTGCTAAAAAACATAAGCAAAATTATAAAAAATATAATATTGAGGAGATAGCCAAAAAACAAGAAATTGAAATCCTTCGTTTACCACCCTACCATTGTGAGCTGAATCCGATAGAATTAATATGGGCTCAAGTTAAAGGTTATGTTGCCAGAAATAACACTACTTTTAAATTATCAGATGTTAAAAATCTCTTCAATAAGGCAATATCTGAAGTAACAAGTGAAAATTGGCAAAAATGTATTAGACACGTTACAGAAATAGAAAAAAAAATGTGGGAGCTAGATAACATAATTGATATTACTATAGAGCCCATTGTAATTTCTCTAGAATCAGATGGTGAATCTTCTGACACAGAGTGCGAGGAACCATAACTTTAAAATTATTAATTTATGTACTTTAATTTTATTTTTTAAGATTTAATATTGTCGTATTTTTTGCATGTTGCTCGTCAAATTTTATCCTTGCGGTTGGTTTTTTTTTTCTCATATACCTACTTAATTGTTTTTTTAGCTCCTCATATTAATTTATAAATAATTGTAATTATCTGTACATATTATATACATATTTTGTAAATAAACATATGCCTAAAACAAAATGCCTAAAATAATATTGACTTTTTCTTCATTTTACCCAAATTAAATTACTACTTACGAATTATGTTTATCTATCTAAAATTGGTAATCTAGGTATAAATAACTAAAACAAATTAAATATTTCTATTTCCATATTAATTTAATTTTGAAAACGCACGTCTATGGTTTACTGCCTTTAACACTGATAACTGCAAAACATTTCTGGGAATTTACTCTCTCTTGATTTTCAAATACACTATAAAGGATGTCTGAAAATAAATTCGACTCGCCTCGTTCTTGATAAAAGTGTTTGCGTAGAGCAAGTGTATCACGAACGAGGAGAGCCCAACGCCATCTTCACTTTCATAACAAAATCAAAGCTTGCAAAACGGATGTGGAATTTTTCGAACCATAAAAATTCCAAAAAAGGACCATGGGCGTAACAAAACTGCCTAAGGATGTGAAATAAAATCACACATGTTCCCAAGTACAAAGACATTAAAAATGTCCTACATTGCACCAGCGGGCTTCAACAACTACTCATTGGGCTATATGCCCCACCAGGTATTGAATTACGAAAATACAGACGTGGTTTGGTGATACACAGTCGAATTCATTTTCAGACATCCTTTAGCGATAGGATGTCGAGCTAGCCTGCTTCTTACTGATGAGGAACAATAATTCCGAAACCGGTCTAAGAATGGCAAGCTCCTTTAATAACAAAATCGAAGTTTTTGGTTTAAAGTCCCGACTTGGTCGGGCACAAAACCACGTCTGGACTTTCGTAATTCAATACCTGGTGGGGCATATAGCCCAAGGAGTAGTTGTTGAAGTCCAGACGCTGGTGCAGTGAAGGACCTTTTTAATGTCTTTGTACTTGGGAACATGTGTGATTTTATTTCACATACTTAGGCAGTTTTGTTACGCCCATGGTCCTTTTTTGGAATTTTTATGGTTCAAAAAATTCCACCTCCGTGTAATTCTTTGCAAATAAACAAAATAAAACATCCTACTTAAATTTTTACTACAAACTCTAAGATTCAACTAAAACTTTTCCTTTCCGAAGCGTGTTTATAAATAATCATCACAGTCGGACTCGTCTGAATCATTATTTGGTTGAATTGAAATGTAATTCAAAATGACTTGTTGAGTTTGTATTTGTAAGTCTTTATGATCAAATTCATATCTGATCGCAGAGAAAGAAAAATGATTGATGAGTCGAAATTTCTTAGCCAATCGAATGTCTCTTAGAGCCTGTCTAGATGAAGCGTTTTGACTCGCGCGTATGCTGGTTACATGTTAACAAATGAATCTGTCCACATACACTCGCGCGATTTTCTAATCGCGTTTGAAACGCTTGTAATACGCCGGAATCTCGAGTAGCGCGACTTACGCGCGAGTCGAGGTATCGTTGTTGCGTCCAGTACTATCGCGTTTTGTTTGCGTATGCACGCATTATGGAAAATTTGCAATGGAACAAGATAATTTCGATACGGAATTATTTATTGATGAAATCGAGAAGAGAGCAGCAATATGGGATATGATGGCTTCAGAATATTCTAATAGGAATATAAAACGTAAATGTTGGGAAGAAATTGTAGAAATATTTAGTGAACATGGTGCCTCAGCTGAAAACTGACTACCCCTATCCTGATTTACTCGCGCGTAACACGCTTAATGAGGACTGGTCTACTCGCGTGACACACGCATCTGAATCGCTGGAAAGTCGCCTCATCTGGACAGGCTCTTAGCGCTGGCTGCAACATTTTTTGTAATTCGTTAATCCTCCGTACTGACACCCGTCAATCAAGTTCGCGTGGACTGTATGAGGGTGTGGTAAAGAATAAATTTATACAGGTAGAGATATTACTAAAGGCATTTAAAAGATATGGAAAAAATGACTTCTGATTGCTGCTTTGATTTATTCATTGCTTTTTTGAGGCACATTTAGCAGTTAATTGGTCATCAACGTGTTCTGCTTAATGTTGTTACTATTTTCTAAAAACCTGAACATGAATTTAATTATTGATAATATATAGCCACTTTTAATTTTAGAACAAAAAAGCAAACACTAGGCGATCCACCTAGAGGCGTTTGTCGGTGTGCCGTCAACGGTATTTGCAACAATGCTGAGAAGAAAGGCAATACATTAATTCCTTGGTGTTTGCCTCATACTGGTGATCGTCATAATCATTGGGCCGGACTCTACGGTCGGCTCGAATGGGATGGGTATTTTGATACTACAATAACTATCCCTGAGCCCATGTGTAAACAGGGTAGAGGTAAGCAAACACTTTATATAATGACGATTTTTAACAAAAATTTGACAAACTTATGACTAATAGAATTATGCTGTTCCAACCCTAATCGCCTTAATATGTGGCCAATGACTAGTCAAGACAAAATTGGACTGTATAATTAGGTTGCTGCTTCCTGTTCGTTCTCGTAGACTTTGAAGAGGTGCTACACTTAACAAAACTACATTTATTTGGTTATAGTTAGAGAGATGGCAACCAAAATGTTTGCCTCATAGCAGCCTGGCTAAAACCACACGGAATCCATAGATTATATGAAACTGTACGCGGAAATGCAATTTTCAGACATTTTGGGCGTAACGTCTGATCTGAGCGCATTTTCAAAAATGTCAACAAATTTGACCTAAGTGTATTGGGATCTGACATCCAGCGATACGCCACCTGGCGCTTTGTTTTCGAACACAAACTATGGTGAAGTTTCCATAAGAAATATATTACATCAAACGGGAAAATCTATTTTTGAGATAAATAATGACCGAAATTGTATTAAAACAGCGTGAAAAATCAAAAAATAAAGTGTACTGGGCAGTACCGGGGTCTAATAATAATTCTAATAAATGTCTGGACGTTGTATTTCACTATTTTCCGGAGCCGGATAAACGAAAGGGACGAATTTTTTTTCCTTTTCAGGGATGAGTTTTGGCCCGTGGAGGGGTTGGTGAAAGTTGGAAGTGATCTTCAATACCACCACCGTTCTCAGCATCCTCGAAAACTGGGTAAAAGACATTTTTTTACAGGGAAATGATGTACTTCCTGTTTAACCCCTTTAGGGGTAGTTTTTAGCCGTTTTAGGGGTTCGGCTGGCGAAAAGAGAAATTCTGATAACGCGTTCGTCTTCAGCATCCTCGAAAACGGGGGGAAGGTACTCTCGACCCGAATAAATTTTGGTCCATATTCTTCAGACTCACACACGCCACTATAACCTGTAACAATGCAATGCAGTATTTGCATTTTTCCCCTGAACCAACCTTGCATTTTCTGCAATTTTCCCATTAATTCGATGGGGATTACCTCGCAAATTCGATGGGGATTACCTCGCAAATTCGACGTTGATAAACAGAAAGACGCTAAGTCCAAACAGCCACTGACACTTTCATTAATTTTTTCCCCGCATTTAACCAAATGTCCAGCGTATAAAATGCGTTCAGCTTGTTTGAAATTTAGTTTTCTATGGTCTGTTGTAGAGAGCAACACTCATGTCAAATTTAAACCTTCAACCTAATTAACGCCATCTTGGATAGGCCACGCCCCCATGTCAGATCCCAATAGCAACCCGTCTGATTTCCGGAATGTAGTTAGATAATAGGCCTGAGATTGTAGCGCGTACCCAGGAGACAATTTAAAAAAAAATTTACAGCAGCCCGTCTGAAAGTCACTTTTATACATAAAGTCGGGTCAGTTGATGCGGAAAAATCAATTTTCAGACAAAAAACCTGTCGCTTTACATTTTTATAGCATTCAACAAATCTGACGTCACTGACCTATAGCAATATGCCTGATGTCGAAAAAATGATATCAGGCAAATTGAATGTAGCATGTAACTAATCAGACAACTTTTCGATACAGCTATGCTCATTATTAACGTATTTCTAGGATTCAGCGTTTTCCTCCGGCAAAATATATCTTCCCCCCCGCCCGTTTTCGAGGATGCTGAACACGATGGCGTTATGCAAAATTATTTTCGACTGGACCCCACCCCTCAAACGGCCAAAAACCACCCCAAACGCAGATTAAAGAATTAAACAGCATCTTACTTACTACAAAAAATACACCGTGCGACTATTGTTTATTTGAAAAATACAATAATCTTAAAATTAAAACTTTATTCATCATAACCTGTGTTATAAACCAACTTAAACATTATTTATCATATACAGGGTGGTCCTTAAGTAATTGTACATAGAAGTATGGTAGATCTCTCTCTTTAAATATTACCATTTTGGACCAACTTGCCCTAATAAAATGTTGCTAATTAGGATTATACAGGGCGATAAAGGTTAAATCTTAAGATTTATTTTTTGCAATTAATTTAGCATTTTTGGATATTTATACATAAAAATTTGGAACTGGGGGGTTTTTGGGCACGATAAATCAGAATCTGGTACCTACTTCGATGTAATTTGTAGAGGGCGCTAGCAGAGCTGGGTAGTATCCGGACACTTTTGATGTATCCGAAAGCTGTATCCGGATACTTTTTAAATTTTGTATCCGGTATCCGTATCCGTGACCAATTTTGAAAGTATCCGGTATCCGGATACTTTTTTTGACATTCGGATACTTTTAAATTTTCAACGTCTGCCGGTAATGTACGCACCACACTTCAATCCAGATGTACATAGTATGTTAAATCCCATTTTATTTTCCGTACTCATGGAATAATAGGATATAGTTTTATTTTTACGTAGTTCCACAAGATTATGTTGTTTAATTAATTAGATTTATATGGTATATTTTCTGTATTTCATTTCCCTTAAGAACTCGGCATAATTAGAACAAAGTATTTTTTCCGTACAATAAGTATAAAATTGTAAGGAAAGATTTGACCAGAAAAAGACTTCATGCAACCCAAGATTCCGGAATTATAACTATGTTTCTATAAAGTAATAAACTACTTGTGTACCAACTATTTCTTGTTTCTTGAGTACTTTTTGATTTCTCCTTCCATTATTTTATGCATTTCTTTTTAATATCATACAATAAAAATACATGTACTTAAGTATATTACATAATTCTAATACAAGCAATTTAGGTCCCTTTTAAAAGTATCCTAAAAAGTATCCGGATACTTGTATCCGAGTACATTTTTAACTGAAAGTATCCGTACTTTTTTAAAGTATCCGGATACATTTTGAGTATCCGTATCCGGTACTCGGATACTTTTTTTCTGTATCCGACCCAGCTCTGGGCGCTAGTTAGGCCACATTTATGGCATAAATGTGCGATAAACTTTTTTGCTCTTTAAGTTAGCGCTATTCTTGTAAAAAAATATTAAAGCCACGTTATTTTAGTAGAAAAAAAGAATACTTGTTATTAATCTTAAAACTTAACTGTTTACGAGATAATGGGGATCAGCATGATTACATTGTTAGGCAAACAAAAAAAATTCTGGCTTTGACACCATTCTTGCTGATTCCTATGTAAAATGACCTTCTGAATCCGAATATGACCTCAGTTTTCCCCTATCACTCACCGTTTTCGGGGGATCCCCCCCCCCCTCCTATTTTTATCACCTTTTCATAATTTGGAGGCATGAAAAAAAAAAAACGGTGGGTGATGGCGAAAAACTGAGGTCATACTCGGATTCAGAAGGTCATTTTACATAAGAATTAGCAAGAATGGTGTCAAAGCCAGAAAAAATTTTTTTTTGTCGAACAATGTAATTATGCAGCTGATCCCTAAAATGCCATTATCTCGTAAACAGTTAAGTTTTAAGTATTCTTTTTTTCTACTAAAATAACGTGGCTTTAATATTTTTTTACAAGAATAGCGCTTAAACTTAAAGAACAAAAAAGTTTATCGCACATTTGTGCCATAAATGTGGCCTAACTAGCGCCCTCTACAAATTACATCGAAGTAGGTACTAGATTCTGCCCAAAAACCCCCAATTCCAAATTTTTATGTATACATATCGTCCCTGTAATTGCAAAATGTCGTATGTCAAAAAGGCGACTTATCAGGAGAGCAAAAAAACTTATATCTTTTTACTTATTGGTTTAATTATTTCAGAAATCAGTTTATAGCTTATTTTTATGATGTAACATCATGTTATATGGCATTTAAAGGCGTTAACTTAGCGTGTTTGTTTTTTATACGCACATACGGAATTTTTGACATACGACATTTTGCAATTACAGGGACGATATCCAAAAATGCTAAAGTTAATGCAAAAAATAAATCTTAAGATTTAACCTTTATCACCCTGTATAATCCTTATTAGCAACATTTTTTTAGAGCAAGTTAGTCCAAATCGTAATATTTTAAAGAGAGGAATCTACCATACTTCTATGTACAATTACTTAAGGGCCACCCTGTATATCCACTTTTTGGCCGTTCGTGACACAGGAGCGTAACAAGAGTCGGGGTATTTGCTGGCCGACTCCGGCACATTTTTTCATTATATGCGACATTCAAAATGTCTGAAAACAGTATTTGTGTAATCTGGGCATCCATACGAATGATTTGAAACAAAAATGAACCAAGCTAGGAGTCACTTAGGTCAGATTTTTTGACATTTTTGAAAATGCGCACAATATGTCTGAAAACGCAAATTTGAATGATGAAATGACAATATCAAACGGGCGGTTTATACGACAGTCGACCAATTTTTTTTTACACAGCCGAAATGGCCCCCGCGACGATGCTACACTTCTGGAAGTTACTACTCACCAGTCGTCTCTAGGGTCATCTAATCTATCGATTTTACACGGTTTTAGCCGGGCTACTATGAAACATGGTTTTGGTTGCCATCTCTCTAACTATTATGTCTGAACAGGTTAACAACAATTTGACCTGACCTTACTTTTATTTAACATATCCATTCTTGCTTTGTCTCTTATTTTGATCCTGCATACATTCATTGTGTCTGCCAAGGTTATATAGGGTGAGTCACGGTAAACGCGACGGTCCATTGTGGCTAAAAGGTTAATATTTTGAAAATTTTGTTTATTCACGGATATGTGGGTTGACAAAGGCTACATTTTAAAATTATTCTGAATTATACAGGTTGTCCCAAAAAAGTGTGGCGTGTCAAAGTTATATTATTTCTTATGGAATACCCTATATTTTGTTGGATTTGTAGATTATACGTTAAAAATAAGATAAACTTTCTTAAGTATTCCCTATACCTAAGCTTTTTACTTTTCGAGATATTTTGATATTTGTAAAAATGGAAGCACTTACAAGAAAACCAATAACTTGGAAACCTATGGAATCAGCCAAATCCAATTTTAACTGAAAAAAATTAAGACTAATAATTGAAAGCAATAATGTGTTTAGAGTTGTTTAAAAGTATACAGGGCGTCCAAAATGGAGCGATTCTCTAATGACTATTCAAACGACAATATCGTTCTTCTTTTAAATAGGTCACCCTGTATTTTATAATCCTATTATGAAGCAAATTCCATTACCTTTTAAAAATTATAAAGGTCTACTATGCCTAAATCTATTAATTTTGTAGTTATTTTTATTTTTGTTATATTTTACATTATTTTTCCACCGTAATGCCTAAATATACTACCCAGTATTTGATCAGCTTAGACTATTGCAACACCATTTTTTGTCTAATATCTAATGATACATTTTCCAACAGTTCCCAGAAACTTTTTCTTAAAAATTGCAAAAATTTCCTCCCATTTAAATGGCCATCAAAGAAATATGGTCCAATAACTTGGTCGCCTATAATTCCACCTGATGATTTATTGTGTGGAACAAATGTTGGTTTTGAGTACCTATCATACTAATGAAATTTATGACGGTTACCTAATCCATTATTATGAAACGGGGATTCATCTGTAATTTTTTCGGATCATTGTCTAAGCTGATCAAATACAGGGTGTTATATTTAGGCATTATTATTATTATTATTATATTGTAAAATTTAACAAAAATAAAAATAACTCAAAAATTAATAGATTTAAGCATAGTAGACCTTTATAATTTTTAAAAGGTAATGAAATTTGCTACATAATAGGATTATAAAATACAGGGTGACGTATTTAAAAGAAGAACGATATTGTCGTTTGAATATGTCATTAGAGAACGGCCCCATTTTGGACGCCCTGTATAATTTTAAACAACCCTAAATACATTATTGATTTCAATTATTAGTCTATTTTTTTCAGTTAAAATTGGATTTGGCTGTTTCCATAGGTTTTCAAGTTATTGGTTTTCTTGTAAGTGCTTCCATTTTTAGAAATATCAAAATATCTCGAAAATTAAAAAGGTTAGGTATAGGGAATACTTAGGAAAGTTTATCTTATTTTTAACGTATAATCTATAAATGTAATAAAATATAGGGTCTTCCGTAAGAAATAATATCTTTGATACGCCACACTATTTTGGGACAACCTTTATAATTCAAAATAATTTTAAAATGTAGCCTTTATCAACCCACATATCCATGAATGAACAAAATTTTCAAAATATTAATCGTTTAGCCACAATGGACCGTCGCGTCTACCGTGACTAACCCTGTATAATATAGTTATGTAAAAAGGGTGGCCTCACTATTGTGATTTTCTTGCGCGAGCTTCGTCCTTTTAAGTATGTTTATGATCCCTGACAATAGCTCTTCAACGTAGCTTTCTGTCTTCTGCGTTCTTTTATGTGAGAATCTTGTCCTTGCTATTCCTTCCCATTCTGATAGGATATGAGAGAGAGAATATGCTTTATTGTCATAGAAAAATTACAAAAATTTTATATACAAATCGAAATTAAAACTAATCATAATAAAAATAAATTACTAAACAAAACAAAACAGAAACAAAATATGAATAACAATTGCATTGGATATGCAATATACGTCACTATAACTTATAACTTATTTAATTAACGTGCACGTGGCCAATGCATGTTCACCAAATAAATTGTTCGGTATCTGAATTCGATCTGTGCGTGTGTGTGTTGATTCTTTATGGTTATGAATTTGAAAATTCTGACTTCAGATTTTGATAGAGCGTCAAAAAGTAAGCTTAGGGTTTGATGTGCCCCTCTGAACCACTTCGGGAACACCTTCAAAATGGGGTCCAAAATATGACAATTTTGAAGTTTAAAATTACATTGAAGGGTCAATCCATATCGAGTGGTCCAGCACTAGTTGCTTGACCATCTCAGAAAAAATTAATATTTGGTATGTAGATTCCAATATGTTTTGGGGGTTCAAAAATATTTTTTCTAAATTTTTATTGTGTACCATTTCGAAATGGCGGCCATATTTGTTTTAGGCCGCACGCTACTTTTCGCGTGTACAGCAATGGATTGTCCTAGCCTTCTCAAATCAACTGCATTGAGTTCAGTACACTGTGGCCTACAAAATAAAACCATAATTACCTAATTGCACAGTAAAAATTTTGAAAAAATATTTTTGAACCCTCAAAATATAAGGGAATCTACCTACCAAATATTAATTTTTTCTGAGATGGTCAAGAACCAATTATTTTTTTTATCCTAAATTTAAAGTAGACACATAGTGAACGACGATTTTGGTAAAAGTGAGTAGACTGTGGCTGTGTTGATTAGAATAAGAACTGTCAATCTAAAATTTCTCGAATTAACTTTGTAGAAATTGAAAAAAATGATGCTTGTTGTTGTGGTCTATATTACCTTCTGACTCTCGTTCACTCATCAAAGAAACATAAATGTTTTTGTTAATACACTCTTTATTAATAACTTGCAGAATACTCCTCTTCAAAATGAAAATGCTATCAAAATGATGTAACAAAATATAATTAAAAAATATCAACAAGAAATCACTTGTTTCTATAAATACAAAGTCATAGAAACTACCGACTCATACCAACTATAAAAAAGGAAATAAACATTAATACCAAAATACCAACTATAAAAATAATTAACTTTAACACTTGTAATTGCAAACCTTTCCAACAATTCCAATTGTTTATTTTAGTTCTTCATCCTGAACAGCATCGAGTTGTGAGTGTTAGAGAATGTGCTAGATCTCAAGGATTTCCAGACGAATTCCGTTTTTCCGGAGATATTCCTGACAAATATAAACAAGTTGGAAATGCAGTGCCTCCTCCCCTAGGATTAGCCATTGGACGGGAAATCGTAAAAGCACTTAATAAATCTTCAAAGAAACCTTAATAACTTTTTTGGTCTATTTTGTTTTTATTTTATGATATTTTTATGATATTTATGCCATAATTTGATGGTTCTCTTAAAAGGGTTTAGAAAGGGAATAGAAAAATTTGTATTTTATCAAGTGAGACGACATACCATTTTGTCTGGAACAGTAAGTTTTAAGTACTAGTATATTCACAAAAAAAACATTAAAGTAAATCATTTTAATCATTTTTTACTTTAATATTTTCTAATTCATAATTTTGGGGTAAATTGTGATTTTTTAGTACTTCAGAATATTTTTTAACTTTTTTATATTAATTTAAAACCCTGTAGCTACAAGAACAATGTCAACTGCTAATTATGGATTTTCCAACATATCTTGCTAACTGACCTGCTTTATCATTATTTATGTTTTTATTTATTTTTTATTTTACCGAATCCACCTATATAGTTTTCCTTGTAGATTAGAGAAATGTTTACGTGTTTATTTTTTGTATTTTATAATCAGTTTGTTTTAATAAAATAATTAATAATTACCGATTTTTTTCTAAACGCTTAAGAGTCCGTCACTTGCACACTGCTCGGGAATCTGTCTGGACCCCGATGTTTGAAACCGAGAGAAATGCAACTCCTACACGACCACTCGTGTGCGACTTCGCTTGCTCACTTCTCTGTTACCGATCCCCAACCGTATGTTTGAAAACTGTGAGCCATCTCGAAATCGTGTCAACGTTGCCAAATTTAAATATAGACAGTTCAACAAAAAGTAGAGGAAAACATATATTTTAGTTCACTTGAAACGTTCGTACAAGAAAAAATAGAAGAAATGATTAGGACAGACAGCCATTAATGGATTCAGACCAATTATAAGCTCTTTAGATCCGTTATGGAACTATTAATTCTTTTATTAAAAATACAAAACATTTTTTAGAAAAATTAAAATGACAATTTTTTCAAAGCAAAATATTTATTTTTCACAGTTATACGAAGAAAAAGCCTAATTTTCAATCGAAAAAGTTAGTTTATAAATTTCAATTTCTAATTTTATCAGAGCTCATTATTTTTTCTTCCTTGGTTATCGCTTTATTTCAAGGAACTTTGTCTGATTGGATTATAGCACAGGTATGCACTAGACCAGAGGTTCTCAAAGTCAAGTGAATCACGGACCCCCACCTAAAAACCTACAGTCTTCGAGAACCTCCAAAAAAACGCATTATGCTAATTATTGTTAGTTTTGCCCATATCGTTATGTGTAAATATATAGTTTTGTGTTTAATTTAATTTTGAATTTGATGAAACACCAGAGATAAAAAATATTAAGTTTATATTCATCTTGAAAATAGATAAATTAGAATAATAATTAGATAATACAGTATATCAAAGTATCAATTTTTTTTTCAAATTCCTTAGGCCGCGGACCCCCTGGTATGGGCCCGCGGACCACACTTTGAGAAACTCTGCACTAGACTGGTAAAAACCTGTAATCCTTTTAAGAAGTAAATTTAATTGTGTTATAGTTTGTCGCTTAAAATTCTAGTAAATAACACTGAATAATATAATACACATAATGGGAATTCCAGCTGGGAATTAAAGTAATAAAATTCCAAAATTCTTTGCTAAATTTAACGTTTTGTCTATATGTATTTAAATAGGTATTACATTTTATCACTACCCAGTAAACACAAGGAGATCCAATGGATGTCCAATGTACATCCAAAACGTACAAGGGATGTCCAGTGGATATCCATTGGCCACCAACTTGGACGTCCAATGGATGTCCATTTTTTATTTAATATGAACATAATTTGGACATGAATTGTACCAAAATGGACAATAATTGGATCTTCGATGGACATTTCATGGATGTTATCTGGACCTCTGATGGAGGTTTATTGGACTTAAAAATGGACATTACCTGGACCAGTGATGGACATCTTATGGACTTCAGTTCCTAGTTTTTGAGAAATGCCTTTCCATCCAAAAAATAATGTAATGCATTAGATTTTCCTAGACATCTAGCATTATTACTACAATCTACATATAGATAGATCAATCAGCACCATTTTCAATGTATGAACTCATTTACGGAATAAAAATCGATTCATACAGGGTGTCCCGTTGGTAAACGGAAATAGGTAGGTAGAGGTCACAAAGGCGATTCTAAATAACGCATATATAATGGGTCTCTTGGCTTCCATAACCGAGTTACAGGGTGTTTTATCATTTATGCATAATTATTCATTTGGCCAGAACTTTTGAATCACTTAGTATATCTTTTCCATTTTTGGCATACAGCATACAATTCTCACGAATAATGTACTAAAATATTAAGAAATCTGAAAATCCAGGTTCGGCTTTAGGAAAAATTGAAACATATTAAAAATATCAAAACAACACCCTATATATCACAATTTTAATATTTCCATTTTAGATTTGAATAGAGGGGAAAAAACTGAATTAAAACAAGTTGTTGTTGTTATCCCGCCACCGAATCGAATGGGAAAATTTTGATATTGAAATTAAAATTTTCATTTAATTTAGGAAAAACATATTAAGAAACTCATTTTTTCTTTAACAATTTCAAAAATTCACTTGGCCACATTTACCTATTTCTTGTTTATTAGGCTTAAAATAATTTTACACTGTACTGGTGTACCTGCAGGCCTGTACTTAGGAGAAAATATTCAATTATGTATTTATTTTTTAAACGCCCAGTATAAAGTAAAGCGGAACAATAAACGCTCATAGTAACTATGTAACTAACAAACATTTATTATTAATTAACGAAATTGCTCAAAATGTTCACTTTTTTGTTTTATCCACTTTCTTGCACGTCTCTTTTTTTTAAAACTGAAAGTAAAATTTAAAAAAAAAAAAAAGAAATTTTTTTTTATTTAATATTCAAAATGAAAATTTTCAACATTTAATATTTTTATTATTTGTCCGTTTTAACACAATTTTAAGTAATATTGCAGATCCGTACTTTAAACAACATATTATCTGCAACTGCAGGGTAATTGTCCGCCAACTCCTTAAATACCTGGGACAGGTCTTTCTAGATCCTGATCGGGTTACAGAGCTAGTTCCAAAACGGATAATAGACTTTCTGAAAAGCCTAGACCTTCTGGACTAAAAACGTAGATGTAGAGTATATACACAAAAGATCTTATAGGTCGCAGTATGGTAAGGCCAACTGGGCAAATCAACCCCTTTGTAATCTACAAGAGCAATGTAAAACAGGTGACTTTGTAAGATAGTAAGAAACCGCAGAAGAGAATGGAATCAATATATTGTTATGGTGTAAAAATTATGTAAAGGGAACTTTAGGGAAAAAAGGGCGATGCTTGTTATGGCATGTTTGTTTTGTTTTGTTTTGATGGTGAATAGATTAATGAAATGTCAGATATAAAATTTGAAAATAAAAGATATTAAAAGTAATAAAAATCATAGAATTTCATTATTATAACAATTGGCGCCCAACGAGGGGCTCGAAAGTGGATCCAAAAGATGGAGGAAGATCGGTTAATGGAATTTTTGATCAGTATGGATAAGAAATTAGAAGAAAATAAGGAAGATATGAATAATATGAGGGGAGATTTGAATAGAAAATTAAATGAAAATTGGGAAGAAAGTCAAAGAAAGAACAGGAAATTAGACAAGAGACAAATAGAAAAAATTAAAAAGGAACAAGAAGAGCAGAAGGAACAAATCAAAAATTTACAAGAAAACATAAAAGGACAAGAGAAGAAATGTAAGAAAATGGTGTTAGAATCAGACAGGACAAATAGATAAAAATTTAAAGGGTCACATACATAGAGGAGAAATTGGTAGATTTTGAAAAAGGAATAGAAGAAGTGAAATTGCAAACAAAAGCTAATGAGGAAGGTTTAGAAGGATTTAAGGTAAAGGTCGATGGAGAACTTAAGACGGTTTGTGAAATTATGGAGAAGAAAAATATTAGATTTATTTCAGCACAGTGGATTATAGTAGGGGAGGCCAAGCGGGGATTTTTCGCGTTACTCGAGCGCGTCAGAAATACATATGGGGAGAAACCTTGCACCCTGTAATGTACCCCTACCATATATGAACCCTTAATATGGGGAGGTGCATTGAGGGCAGCCCGTCAGATTAGTAAAAAAAAAATCGATCCTTAATAAAACTCGAACACGACAGATTAAGAAAAGGTAAGTTAAGTACATCCAGAAAAGTGTATATTTCAATAATCTGTCAATTTGAGCGTGGCATAAGGAAATGGGCTAGTCACAAAGTTGTAAAAATAAACGGTCCATTGTGGTTAAACGGTTAATATTTTGAAAATTTTGTTTATTCATGGATATGTGGGTTGATAAAGGCTACATTTTAAAATTATTTTGAAATATACAGGTTGTCCCAAAAAAGTGTAGCGTATCAAAGTTATATTATTTCTTATAGAATACCCTATATTTTATGGCATGTATAGATTATACGTTAAAAATAAGATAAACTTTCTCAAGTATTCCCTATACCTAAGCTTTGTAGTTTCCGAGATATTTTGATATTTCTAAAAGTGGAAGCACTTACAAGAAAACCAATAACTTGGAAACCTATGGAATCAGCCAAAACCATATTTTAACTGAAAAAAATTAGACTAACAATTGAAAGCAATAATTTATTTAGAGTTGTGTAAAATTATACAGTGCGTCCAAAACGGGGCGATTCTCTAATGACATATTCAAACGACAATATCGTTCTTATTTTAAATAGGACACCCTGTATTTTATAATCCTATTATGTAGCAAATTCGATTGCCTTTTAAAAATTATAAAGGTCTACTATGCCTAAATCTATTAATTTTGGAGTTATTTTTATTTTTGTTAAATTTTACGTTATTTTTCCACCGTAACGCCTAAATATAACACCCTGTATTTGATCAGCTTAGACTATGATCCGAAAAAATTATCTTTGAAACTATGTGTTTGGATTTGGCATTATTAAAAATATTTCGAGATGCATCCAAATCTGTATGGTTAACCGTCAGACTAATCCATTATTATATAAAGTGGATTCATCTGTAAACAGCATATTATAAAAAAATCATCTTCACTAACCTTCTCCAATGCCCATAAACAATTTAAACAAAAATCTATCCGTCTTTTCCATACAGATTTTGATGCATCTCGAAACATTTTTAATAATGTCAAAACCAAACACATAGTTTCAAAGATAATTTTTTCGGATCATAGTCCAAGCTGATCAAATACAGGGTGTTATATTTAGGCGTTACGGTAGAAAAATAATGTAAAATATAACAAAAATTAAAATAACTCCAAAAATAAAAATAACTCCAAAATTAATAGATTTGGGACAACCTGTATATTTCAAAATAATTTTAAAATGTAGCCTTTATCAACCCACATATCCATGAACAAATAAAATTCTCAAAATATTAACCGTTTAGCCACAATGGACCATATTACTGTTTTTTTTTTAAATTTTTGAAAATTTTTACACGCTCTTCGCCCCACTTAAATGGAAAACTTAACATACATTTTTTTCGTTTTAGAACCTAATCTTCACAATCCAATAGGTCCCCATGACGCTTTAGTAACTGCAAATTTAGCATCTCGGCCTCCCCTACTATTATGCTGTATAGGGATACCTGAAATCCAAATAAACAATAGAAAAGAACTGCTTCAAAGATTTGATGAAGCCTGGAACTGAGAAACAATCCATTTATTATAAAAAAATCAGTAAGGGACATCATTAAACGTGCAAGAAAGTGCATAAAACAAAATGGTGGACATTTTGAGCAATTTCGTTAATTATTAATAAATGCTTATTAGTTACTATGAATGTTTATTGTCCGACTTTACTTTATACTGGGCGTTTAAAAAATAAATACCTAATTGAATATTTTCCCCTAAGTACGGGCCTGCAGGTACACCAGTACAGTGTAAAATTATTTTAAGCCGAATAAACAAGAAATAGATAAATGACGCGATGTGAATTTTTGAAATTGTTAGAGAAAAAATGAGTTTCATAATGTTTTTTCTACATTAAATGAAAATTTTACTTTCAATATTAAAATTTTCCCATTCGATTCGGTGGCGGGATAACAACAACAACTTGTTTCAATTCAGTTTTTTCCCCTCTATTCAAATCTAAAATGGAAATATTAAAATTGTGATATACAAGGTGTTGTTTCAATTTTTGCTAAAGCCGAACCTGGATTTTCATATCTCTCAATATTTCAGTACATTATTCGTGAGTAGTGTAAGCTGTATGCCAAAAATGGAAAAGATATACTAAGCGATTCAAAAGTTCTGGCCAAATGAATAATTATGCATAATTGATAAAACACCCTGTAACTCGGTTATGGAAGCCAAGAGACCCATTATATATGGGTTATTTAGAATCGCCTTTGTGACTTCTACCTACCTTTAAAATATTTCCGTTTACCAACGGGACACCCTGTATAAATAACAATATATATTCAAATATGAAAATGTTTTAAATAACACAGAACATGAAATAAAAATATTCTAAAATAAATAATTAATTTAAAAATAAAACTGAAATAAACGTAATTTCTGATGACGATGAGTCAGCTTCACTACTATTATGTTTCATGAGACTGAACACTACCACTTTTAGGATATTTGTTGACTATTGAACACAATCTTTACTACTTTCCCCAGAATTACTATTATTGAAATCAGACTGAAAGCTCGAAGCAGGTGGTGAAACAAAAGCAGAACTTGTGCGTCACTAGTATAAGATAACTGTATCTCTCTTCGAGTTCTCTTATAGACTTTGTTTAAGTACTTCTTTCGTACGACGTTTTTTTCCATTCTTACCTGGCGATCAAAACATAAATCTCTTTTCTTTTTTGAAGAAACAATATTCTAAATCCATTAGAACTTGGAACCAAATAAATAACCTGTCAAGTTGAAATTATTTCCAGGAATCCCAACAGTAACAATGCTACCAATTGGTTATATTTATTTCGAAGTTAATTGGTCCATAATTGATCCATAAGAACATGGGCCGGAAAAGGATATCCATTGGATGTCCATTAATGGTTATCCGTTGTATGTCCATGAACGACGTCCACTAGACATCCATTGGACATCCTTTTCTGGTCCATGTCCATATGGACCAATTATGGACTTTTGATGGATATCCATCGGATAGCCTGTGTTTACTGGGTAGAGATTCCGTGATTGTTTACAAAAAATAAGGTTTGCCATGAATGTCAAATTAACTGTCAGTATTAGTTAACGTGGTCTTTTAATATTGGTTTGTGAAAACTTTTAATTTATTAAAAAGGAGAAGAAAATCACACGATTCAGATGTAGATTTTGAAAATAATCCTTTTGAAATAAAAATATATGCCGATAATATAACTCAAAACTTGCTACCGCAAAAATCCAAGCTTGGATATAAAAATACTACCTACACAATGGAGAAAGTACAGTCTGTTACTCTGTTGGAATGAAAATCCGACACTCGTGGTTCCTCACGCTCGCGTTCGGAATCCTCCATTTGTGTCAAATTCTCATTCCAACCTTGTTACAGAATATACTATTCTATCTTACAGCCGTTTTCCGGGACATTCATAAAACCGGGCGAGACACCGGGACAAGAGCAAAATACCGGGACTGTCCCGTACAAACCGGGATGTATGGCAAGCCTATACATGTTGCTTAAAAGTTGCCTCACTAGAATTTCGACTCATTTCACGATTTGCGACATCTACCGATGTTTTCCTACTGAAGAACTTTTTTGTTTGTGACTACCTATTTTAATTTTGGTAAATAATTCAATAAAAACAGATTCAAAAGGAAAAACTATCTATTTGTTTCATTTAAAACAGAGGTTTGAGATCTTAAACTAAAATATCTTAAATATATTCAAATTGGTAAAAAATGCCTAAACAAAAAAATATTTCTGAATCATCTCATCAGTCTGCACTTTTTTATTGTAAAAGAACTACCTAACTAATTGTATCATACAAAATATAACAAAAATACGTCGTCTACTTTAACTTAGTAACTTTATTATAAAATATGGAAATTTTATAAAATTTAATATATGCATACAACAATTTAAGTGATTGTTTTAAAAAAGTCTCTTTTAAATCTTTAAATTTTAAGAACACATTTGTATAGTAACAATTATAACCTACGATAAATTGCTTAATTATTTTTACCTAGTATCACAATAAATATTGTTCATAATTATTTTTACTTACACCTCAAGTGTAAAAGTCATTTTGTTCGACATTAAGAAAAATACAACCAAATTTTGTCGCAGTTACGCATAAACATAATTTAATAAGGAAGAGGCTGATCATAATGATCAGGATCTCTACAACAACTAAGCCGAGTCAATATGGTCATTTACAGTTTCTGTCAATTGTACAAAAAGGACATCAAATTTTAATTTATATTCGATTCCACCAAATATGAATTTGCGCCATCTGTGAATTGAGTGAACTTAAACCTTTAAACTATGGTAAGTTAGGAATTCTATTTATTCGATTCGACATTCCAAGACCGGTTTCTGCCTTTCGGCTTTCGAATGCAATAAGTCAAATTCCAAACTTTAAACCATGGTAGAAGCCTCAATATTTTTACAGAAATGTTTCTATTTAAAAGTGAACCCCAGGATGAGGGGGTCTCTTTTTTTGCATGTTCCCATACTTTATAAGTAAAATTTCATGGGAAAATTCCAAAAAGTGAATATATTAAAGCATCCTGGCAGCTTTGATCTAAGATCAGGTAAAATCATACATATACAGGGTGGTTCATAACTATTGGGACATAGGCTAAGGGCAAGTTATTGGGACCAAAATATTGCGATAGGACCAAATATACCTTTATGCCTTAATAAAATATTGCTGTGGAATAAGATACAGGGCGTTAAAGTTGAATTTTTTTTTTGTTTTTTTCTGATAATGTCCCTGTATATTTATCAATTGTTATCAAAGTCGGCACAGAGACATAACTTTGGACAAGGAATATTATGTTATATATTATTTCATATTTTGTTATAGGGGGCGCCACGTGAATGATTCCTGATGATGAAATTAAGTGGTATCTTTTTTGACGAAACTTTTTAGTGATTTTGATTAGAAAATATGACGTAAACATAATTTTTACGTAACATTGATCTCCTGCTTAAACACGATAATTTTTCTCGTTTTCGAGAAAAACGCGATTGAACAGTTCTGAAAAGGGGATTTCAAACAACAGACAATAAAAAACTTGTGACATAAGGCCTCTATTTCAACGGATTATAAAGCAGAATTAAAAATAATTTAACATAAAAAGAGCAAACTTAAATTAAATGTTCTATGTGGCCTCCTCCGACCTCTATGCCTTTTCTAATTCTTGTAATAAAGGATATCAAAGAAAACATTATAAAATTACTAGTTTAATTGCGTTTTTCTCGAAAACGGGTGAAATTATCGTGTTTAAACAAGAGTATCAATATTACGTAGAAATGATGTTTACATCATATTTTCTAATCAAAATCACTAAAAAGTTTCGTCAAAAAAAGATATCACTTAATTTCATCATCAGGAATCATTCACGTGGCGCCCCCTGTAACAAAATGTGAAATAATACATAAAATAATATTCCTTGTCCAAAGTTATGGCTCTATGCCGATTTTGATAACAATTGATAAATATACAGGGACATTATCAGAAAAAAAAGAAAAAATATTTCAACTTTATCGCCCTGTATCTTATTCCACAGCAATATTTTATTAAGGTATATTTGGTCCTATCGCAATATTTTGGTCCCAATAGTTATGAACCACCCTGTATAATCTGCCATTATGGTAAACGCCAAACGTTATTTTTCTATAAAAAAAAGCGTTTTACACCGCATCTTTTAGGAAGTGATTTTTTTTTAATTAAATTGGTCTGTTCACTTTCATTTGTCCATTTCCATTTACATGCAGTTGTCATTAAAGTTGGTTGTGTTAGGTATTTATAATTGGCCCTGTACTTAGCTGGCAGCATTTTTTGTTATATATTAAAGTTTAATATATTATTAAATCTTTTGGTTGTGGATTTTAAAGAGATTCTGGTGTTAGTATTCTTGAGAAAACTGTAAAAAAGTCTTTTGTTATTAAAATAATATGAAAAAATAAAAAGATACATAATGCCTGCAAATAGTCACCTGTAGTCTATTTACTGAATCCAAAAGCAATGATAAAAGGTTTTTCAAAATTTTAAGTATTTATATAATTCAAGAAATCGGCTAAAAACAAAAAAACATTTTAGCCATATTATAAAACTAAATATTACGTGTTTTTTAGATTTGACATGTCATATACGCCAACGCGACATCTGGGGACCGGGGTCGACAAAAATTGTGTACAATATTTCCAATATTTCCAATAAAGAAAAGTGGCAGTTCTAGTACACAGTTAATAACAAGTGCAATCAAACATATGTGTGAGCAGCGCAATAGGTTTAAATATGCACATAATTATTGTTTCGCCCGGCCGCTAGTGCGGCGCTCCTGTCGCGCCAACCGATGCCGGGCTGGCCCATATCGTCAACAAAATAAATATGACCTGACCTAACCAATAAACCTGCCTGAAAGGTTTTTAAAACTACATTTATACTAACCAATAAGAAACGATTTTGTTATTTTTCTTCTAGATCGGTTCCTTATACAAATAATGAATCAGTACCAACATGATATTCAAATTCAGTTATTTTTTGAGAGACAACATAAAAATCTACATCATAGCCAACTTTAATGACGACTGCAAGTGAATAGAATAAATACCTTCTGATCTTTCCCGTAAACAATTTACTTAAATTTCTCTACTCATAGTCCACTCAGATAAAAGTAGCTCGATCTGGTTGTTGGCTTACCACACTTGGTGCTGTTATGTAAAAAAATGCGCTGATTTCGAAAAACCTAGTCCCGGGCGCGATTCCTCCCGCTTCATATTGTTATTAACAAAAAACTGAAAAATTACCGAAAAAAGTCGTATTTTTTCGCATTCATCGTAGAATATCTCGGAAAGTATGGCTCTGAGGCGGATAATATACAGGAATAAATTTGTTTAGAATTGTATTTTCTATAATATGCAGTTGGTCTCAAATGTTTAGTTTCAAAATTTATTGTTTTTTATGCAAAATACGAAAAAAAAAATTGCAAAATTGAGTACTCATTATCCCCCTTTAAAGTTTATCCAACCTTTTTGATAACCTGTAACTAGTTACCTCTTTTGGTTGCAAAACAGTGAATTGAACCCAATCCCCCAATCCCCGTGGGTTAAATAGTTATTGGATGCCTTCTGTAGCCTTTGCTATAATACCCACACTGGTCTCGATTTTTTTAGAGATATTAGGCACTCCCAACAACAATTTCCAATAGTTTTTTGCGTGCGAGAAAGATCAAAGGATACACTTAATGAATTTAAGAAAAAATAGAGGTCAAAAATAAAAGCGAATACACCCAGCATTATTTAATTCTCCATATTAACACGTCATTGGTATTTAACGAAAAAGGCAAGTAGGACGGAAAAAGTAGGGCTCAAGTACACTTAATCGCATATTTCATATATAGTACGTAATATTATCACACTTTCTAAAATGGGTAAAATACCAGTCTCTTTTCACGCCACTCCATTATGTCGTGACAACTCTATTTTTTATAATAGTCTTTTAAACAGTCTGGAGAATACTTGAAACACCAATAATAGTGCTCCCGAATTTTAAATAGTACATATCACGCTTTTAAAATTCTTAATTGCACTTTAGTTTAACTACATAGCAGTCTCTAAGGGTTGACTTCTACTCCTGCTAACATCACTAATCGGATGGTTGAACTGAGGACTGCCACCTGGCGGCGTATAATCGAAATTCGTTTCTAACAACACCTCACTTTTTGACCTAGGTTTCGGTTTAGGTTTCACAGGCTCATCGAAATCAGTTTCTAACAGGTTAGCGGATTGTGGACGCGATTGTTGGGGATGAGCAAGGGCTATAGTGTTGTAATCTGGAGTATACGTCATACTGCCAAGTTGTTCCGAGTATACAGGGGAATATTTTCGTGGAGGAGTGGGAGGTTTTTGCTTCTGAGGTAGTTTGCTTTTGAGTTCTTGCATTAGACTGTAGTCATATGCTTTATTGGACTCTTGTATACCCCTTTTGAGATCTAATGTAGAATCTGATTGGTTATTTTTCAATGGAAGGGTGTCGGTGTTGTAGTAATCGCTAGGAGGGTAAGACGTCATTTCGCTGCTTTTATCCATAATCGGACTCTCCTCGGTCGAATCATCTTGCACACTTTCCGCTCTAGATTGATAATTAGAATTTGTTGCGAACGTTGAATTATCCCTAAAACCTTCATTTTTGAATGACAGATCAAATGTTGGTTTAGCATATTGGTTTTCGAAACGTGATGGAGATTTGTGGTATTCTATGGTTGGAGAGAATGAGAAAGATGTTGGGTTAGGATTGTGAGTCTCATATACTTCATATGACTGGTTGTCTTCTAAGGAGGAACCATAAGCTGACTTTTCCATACTGTCTAGAGATCCGTTTGTTATCATTTTCTTTGTCAGAGTGTCTGTGGATCGGGTGCTCTGAAAAATGGAAACAATGTTAGATGTTACTTATAGTTAAATATCAATATTATTTTGTTTGAAAATATCTTACTATATCATTAGTTACAATTTAAGACAATCGGTATAAGTAAAAATAATTCACTCTATACCTGGTGACAATGAGACTAGGGCCATGTCTATATCTCCTTCATTTTTCAACCGATTTGATTAAAATTTGGTATATATGAGACACTATTTTGGATTGACAGACGTATAAAAACAAAATGTCCGACTTCCGGTTTCGCCAGAAATGTCACTAATTTCGATGTTTTAAATGGAACACCCTATATATTTGATATTTTTTAATTCCATGGCTTAAATTACACACAGGGTTGTATTTTTATTTGCAATAAAAAACTCAGATTTTTTTTAGCACAGGAAGCCTGGATCAGGCAAAATCTAATCTAATTGTCATCAGTAATTCACAGTAATTGTAATTTCATCGATAAGATCAATAACAAATCCTACAGCATGCATTTAAATAAATGGCATAAACATAACATCTACAAAATTAATTCTAGGTACATAAAGCATATTATATGATATAGCATTTAAAATAAACAGAAGCGCAAGATGATGGTATTCAACCTCTCAGATTATTCCCATTCCAAACAATTTTCGTAGTCTTCCATGGTATTTATTTTTTACTTATAAATATGACAATATATTACACTGTACCAAAATATTCCAAATGGTACGCTACTTTATCATAGTATCATAGTATTGCCCCTTCACCCCTCTCGTCTTTTCCCCTCTAGAGCCAAACAAACTATAGGATGCCGTATCTAGCAAAGCATATATGATCTAAAGATAAATCAGAACACGACAGCAAAAATACAATATACTTCTTCGGTTATAACTTGCATACTAGTGCATTTGCCAGTTCATAAAATCATTGTATTACCAGTTTACTTTGATTTTTAGTTTCTAATGTTTATTTATGCTAAAAATAATATTTTTCAGAACACCATGACAACAAAAACACAATATTTTATAAATATATTTCTTATTTCTGACTATTGGGAATTGATCAAGCAAATTTATACGTTACATGAAAATGCAATACTGTATCCAGGATGTTCCTTTCAGAACTCGCAACATGGGTGCACTCCAATTTAAAGGTCCAAGGTCACAGAAACCGGCAATCGAAACATCAAAGGAAATGGGCGGAGCTTGATATCTGTATATTGCTAATCTGTGTCTATGTACCAAATTTTATTCAAACCGGTTAAAAAGTGAAGGAGATAATAATATATGCAATTATGCTTGGCCCTAGTCTAATTGTCACCCGGTATGCCTTTAAATTTAATCCAGTAAGTACTTGTCAGATCCTCAATTGTTATTTCTACTTTTTTTTAATCTTTCAAGCGTCGGTGACAATCAGTGACAAAAATGTCGCTTTTGAAGTATACATTTTCTCTACAAGATATTTCAAAAAACTTTCGTCGTGTATTATTTGTTTCTAATAAAACGTTATGTAGTAAAAAAGTCGAAGATTTAAATATAATAACCAAATTAGACCAAAGAAAAGATGAGAAAAAGAAAACTGATGGAATACTGTTTGAGGAAGACGATGAGGTGGGAACTGTTGTGGTAACAGAACGAGAAAAAGATGCATCAATGACAAGTAAATTGTCAAAAGAGTGTAATCATTTAATATTTGGTAAGAAGAATCAATTTTTTATATTGGCTGATATTCCAGATACCGTCTGACAATACCGAATTATTTTTTTTTTGTATACAATGGCAATAAATTGTTGCAATGTTTATTGGCCTTGGGTTATAAGTCCAGTGCTCTACTGCTTATTATTATTATTAATTTCTTAGGTAAAAATACCCAAGTTATGAAAATAAAGGACGGTTTTAAGTTAACCGTAGCTGTTGATGACAACCAATATTTCCCAATAAGAGACACATTTTTGGACCAGGCTGTAAAGAATGTACCAAAAGATGCTAAAAAACCTGCTACAAAACCTGTTACAAAAGATAAAGTTAAAGAACCTATTAAAAAGGACAAAGCTAAAGAATCTATTAAAAAAGATAAGTCGTTAGATAAAACCATTGCTAAATTAAAAAAACCCATAACTTCTACTGCCCCTCCTAAAAAAAAACCTGCACCACCATCTCCTCCACCACCACCACCACCTCCTAGAAAAGGGGCTATACTGAGACGAGAAGAATCAGGAGAAGTAATTTTTGCTTTTATACCAAGAGAATGGTTCACAGCTTTCTTTCCCATAACTGGTGTGACTGGGTTTGGAACTTTTTGGTTCACCACAGGTATGTGAAAGTAGAATTTGTTAATCTGTAATTTAACTTAATTTTAATTTGTTTACTGGAAAGCTTTTTTTCTCTATCAGTTGGACAACAAACTACAAAAAATATAAACCATTAGTTATTTATTTATTCTTGTTCTACCAAATTTTGTTCAGTTGAATATTTTGGAAATCGAAAACTTTCTTTGAATTGTAAATTATTTAAAATGTTAAAATTTATTCTTTCTTTAATATTTCTCGTCATATGCGTCATAACTTAAATTGGATATATGGATACAAAACAAATTATTAACAAACATACAAGAACTATAATAACATACAAATCATAATATACAGGGTGGGCCAAACTTCTGACCTCGGAGGATTACGTCGTTGTGGTAAGAGATAAAACTCTCAAATTTTGTGTGAGCTAGTACAGCTACTGGGTGCACATTTTGAAAATAGTTTCGATTATACAGGGTGTTCCAAAACCTCATGGCAGCATAAACTTACATTTTTTTAAATGGAGCATATATATTTTATTCAATAATCGAAAAGATCTCACCGAGAGCGTTAAAAAAATATAGCATGTTAATATATTATTATATGGGTGTTTCAAAAAGATATGGCCAATTATTAGTAAAAATGACCCCATCTTTAACACTCTGTAAAATAATAAATCAAGAGGTTTTTGTATTCAAGTGTCATTCTCATATCGTTGGCTGTGTTCATTATTAATTACTTTTTTATTCATGGCTTCTTTAATACAGGGTGAAACAGAACTCAAATCAAGCAATATCTCAAAATTTTCAAATAAGTCTTTTTACAATTTGTTAGTACAATTAATAAGCTTTCAAACGATATAGTATAGTTTAGGGTATAAGATAATGGAAACCTGTAAATATTTTATGATAACGGAAAAATCATGTATTTTACGTACACAAATAAAATGATATTAAGGGGTAGACTTTTTTTGCCATATGGGGATAAAGTCGACTAGGAGAGAAGATTCAACATCACAATCGCGTTCAGCATCCTCGAAAATGGGAGTTGACGCGGGTTTTCTCGATTATAGCGAAGAATAAATTTTTCACCCTTTCGGGGGTGGGTGATTTTTGGCAGTTTGAGGGGTGGGGTCAACTCTACAAGAATTGTAACCACCGCCATCGTATCCAGCATCCTCAAAAATGGGGGGTTACGTTAGTTTTGCCGATTCACCATTTTGGGGGTGGTTTTTGGACGTTTTGGGGGTGGTGGAGCCAACTCAAAAAAAAAATTAACTCCCGCCATCGTATTCAGCATCCTCGAAAACGGGGGGAGCGTAATTTGGGTTCGTCAAAATTTATTTGTAATTTTCAAGATTTCTTCCGGCTTACAGAATGGACTAATAATTCCGAATATCTCTATAAAGGTATGCGGTTCTTTAGTGGTAACAGTAAAAAATAATAGACACATCAAAAATTACGATTACAATTTATAGAATATTCTAATGCCTTAGAAAACCTAAAATATACAGTACGTTTCATGTAAACATTTAATACCATTTTATTTGTGGACGTATAAAATACATAATTTTTCCATTATCATGAAATATTTACAGGTTTCCATTAAATTATACCCTTAATGTACTATATCGTTTGAAAGCTTATTAATTGTACTAACAAATTGTAAAAAGACTTATAGGGTGATCCATTTAAAAATTTTGAGATATTGCTTGATTTGAGTTCTGTTTCACCTTGTATTAAAGAAGCCATAGATAAAAAAGTAATTAATAGTGAGCGCATATGAGAATGACACTTGAATACAAAGACCTGTTGATTTATTTTGATTTACTGTTTTACATCAGAGTGTTAAAGATGAGGCTAATAATTGGCCATATCTTTTTGAAACACTCATATAATATTTTAACATGCTATATTTTTTTAACGATCTCGGTGAGATCTTTTCGATTCTTCAATAAAATATAGTATGTTCCATTTAAAAAAATGTAGGTTTGTGCTGCCACGAGTTTTTGGAACACCCTGTATAATCTAAATTATTTTCAAAATGTGCACCCAGTAGCTGTGCTAGCTCACACAAAATTTGAAAGTTTTATCTCTTACCACAACGACGTAATCCCCCTATGTCAGAAGTTTGGCCCACCCTGTATATACTTACTCTAGAATGCTAAGTCAAATGGGCAGAAGTGTTGGAAAAAGTTCAGAGTGGTATTTAATGCGCACGCGTGCCATCAGTTTATTTCCGAACAGGGCCGGCTTCAATAAAATATGCTATTGTTGAAGTTGAATTAAATTAATATATTATTCAAAATTTGTATTTGGCACTAGTTTATCAGAAGCAAAAATATCCAAACCGAACACAACAAAAGCAAAATGAAAAAGGAAGAATACCAAACACGAAAACAACAGTCGATACAAGAAAATTGCACCACAATACCATAAACCGTCTCTGGCAAGGCTGTCAATAATAATAAAAGGGCTGTTGCACGGTCTATATCTTTTCAATGAAACCTGCTACTTCATTGTACTAATTTTCTCACGAATTCCACAAATATCACAATTCACTTAAGATATGTATGTGTCTAATAGTAGTAGGAAGTACCGTATGAGCCAGAAAATAAGTTTGTTCCTCAATGGAATATTTTTATTGTTCAATTATATTAGACTTAAAATTCGATCGACAAAAGATTTAGGAACTCAGCAATGTTCTACCTGAAATAAACTGATGGTAAGCTGATTGTCAAACAGTTGCCTATGCGGTGTGTTTTTCCCTGTGGAACTCGATGGAACTAGCATTCTAGAGTAAAGATACCGAGTGACAATGAGACTAGGGCCATGCCTATATCTCGTTGGGGAATTTGAATTTTTTTATTGAAAAATAAAAAATTTGGCAACACAGTAGTATGTAATTTGAGCCATAGAATCTGAAAAACATCAAATATACAGGGTGTTCCATTTAAAAAATCGAAGTTGGTGACATTTCTGGCGAAACCGGAAGTCCGCCATTTTGTTTTTATACGACTGTCAATCCAAAATTGTGTCTCATATCTATATTCCAAATTTTATTCAAATCGGTTGAAAAATGAACGAGATATAGGCATGGCCCTAGTCTCATTGTCACCCGGTATATATTATGATTTCTATGTATAATAATGCATAAGCCACAATGACATTTCATAAACATTTTGCAAAGTGAAAATCAAGTTTTTTTTTTTAAATTTCGATAGATTTCGAACATTTTTCATCCAAAATTACCCCTTTTTATGCATTTGGAAAAATCCGCCATTTGGATTGATGAACATCTAATTTTTACACTATCAGATTATCCAATTCTCAATGTGGAATAATGTTTAAGGTAGTACTCTCGGTTTCAGAATTACCGTTCTGAATTTAATGAAACATGGCATTTTTAAAGAGTTGCAGAGAACCAGAAAAAAGATATTAATAAAAAAAATGTTTGCCTTTACCATTGATTCTTATGGGACGTCACAGATTTTATTTAGTTAAAAAAAAAACTGCCGTTCAGATTTCGATGTAAGTGATATCAACGGAAAAAATAAAAATTTCGAACATTTTGGTTACTCACAAATCGAGCTTCAGAGCCTGTGATAAGAGTAATTAGCAAATAATTAGAAAAAATTTACTATGTTAATTACATCTGACAACGCCGTCAAAGAGGATATGACGGGCGCAAAATTGTAACTTATATCTATGATACCTATATTTTTCCATCTCTAGTGTGACATTTCTAGATTTTTTGGTATTTTTTTCCTGTGACTTTCTTGCCTTTCCAATGAAATATTGTTTTTGGGTGATTTAATAATTTAGAGTCAGACTTTTTGGTAAAACAGATGCAAAGCCTATAAATTGTTGATGTTTGCACGAAAGTTTCTTATTCTTCTTCGTTTCGTGTATGGCTTGTATACTAGTGCATTTACCAGCACATTGTTTGTGTCGTTACTGAAAGCATACTTTTGTCTTATTTCCTTTTACGCGTCGTTGACAAATCTAAATACTACGTTAGTCAAATAACATAGAGCACACATTTGACTAGTGTGGTATCGAGAGTACCTACTTCCTTAAAGAAAAATAAGCTTCTCAAAATCATTTCCACATATTAATATGATATAAATTATATACAGCTTGCACCACTTGCACTGAAAACAACTACTCCTAGGGCGAATGCCCCCACAGGCATTGAATTACAACGATCCAGACG
Source organism: Crepidodera aurea (assembly GCA_949320105.2). Lineage (NCBI taxonomy): Eukaryota > Metazoa > Arthropoda > Insecta > Coleoptera > Chrysomelidae > Crepidodera > Crepidodera aurea. The sequence goes on along the minus strand of OX439473.1, from coordinate 92,753,845 downwards.
CTTGTCGGAAACTATACTAATCTAGCAAACGAGTATTAATCCCTTAAAGGGATACAAAGAAGAGAGTGACATCTTGACTAGAATCAGTCAAATAAAAACTTTGCAACACACAATGCAAATTGAGTGTATGCAACACCCAATACATTGGGAATAGTTGCTTTGTAAAGTGTCAAAACTCTCTTCTAAACATTTATAGATGGTAGAACACATCTAAGTATACTAATTTAATTTCACAGGTTTACAAAAAAAAAAAGGTCGGGACTATTTGACCAGACCACGCTATTCCTAGGTATTTTGGCGCACTGAATCCGAATCCGGGCTCAGTTTTTCCCCAGCACGTCACAGAAACGAGATTTCAAGGTCATTTATAGATACTACATTCTGTAGGTTTGTTCCAACAACAATTTTGTGACTGTACGTAAACTTGTCCACAACTTATTGTCGACGACATGTCAATGACTGTTAGTCGATGACCTGTCGAGGATCGGGCACTCAATTCGGAAGTGTTCCAACAAATTTTTTGTCAATAACGTCACAACCAATGTCAAATTTTGAATTTGGGAAATAACAAAAACTAATGAAAATATTTATAAATTTGGATGTCTACAATCCTAAATAATAATTATGTGTTTACACAAGTGTACCTATTAAATAATATGAATGTTTACATAATACAAATACAATCATAAAATTTTCAGGTTAGAATGACGTTTACTGACGTTTTACAAACTCGTTTTGCGCAAGTCTTGACAATTTGTACCTATTCAAACCCAGGAACAGATTTGACAGTACATAAACTGGTTTGTGATTAGTTTTGGTTGTGTTGGAACATTAAATTTTTGTACAGGTTTGAGTCCGAAGTTTGTTGGAACACCAAATCTAGACTGCGCAGAATTCCGACAGTACGAAACTGGTTTTGTGTTATGTTGGAACAAACCTTGTGAGTCGGAAAAATATACAAAGGTTTTAAGCAGCAACCAAACCAACTCTCCCCCCGTTGTCGAGGATACTGAACACGATAGCGGTCGTGAAAATTATTTTTGAGTTGACCCAACCCCCCCAAATGGCCAAAAACTATCCCCAAAATGGGGGAATCGCGGATTCCGCGACTTCCGCCGGCAAAATATATCTTCGCCCTCCTTTTGGAGGATGCTGAATACGATGGCGGTATTCAAAATTATTTTCGACTTGACCCCACCCCCGAAACGGCCAAATACCACCCCCAAAATGGGGGAATCGTTGATTCCGCATCTTCCACCGGCAAAATATATCTTCCCCCTCTCCTTTTTCGAGGATGCTGCATACGATGGCGGTATGCAAAATTATTTTCGACTTAGTCCCACCCCCCAAACGGCCAAAAATCACCCTCTACAGGGTGAAAAATTTTCGCGGGTTTTCATGTACTGCCATCGTGTTTAGCATCCTCGAAAAGGAGAGGGAACATATATTTTGCCGGAGGAAGACGCGGAATCCGCGATTCCCACATTTTGGGGGAGGTTTTCGGCCATTTGAGGGGTGAGGTCAAGTCGAAAGTAATTTTGGATAACTCCATCGTGTTCAGCATCCTTGAAAACGGGGGATAGGAAATATTTTACCGATGGAATATGCGGAATACGCGATTACCCCATTTTTGGAGTGATTTTTGGCCGTTTGGGGGGTTGGGTTAACTCCAAAAGAATTTTCACCACCGCTATGGTATTCAGCATCCTCGACAACGGGGGGAGCGTTGGTTTGGTTGCTGCTTAAAACCTTTGTATATTTTTCCGACTCACAGAATGTAGTATCTATAAATGACCTTGAAATCTCGTTTCCCTGACGTGCTGGGGAAAAACTGAGCCCGGATTCGGATTCAGGACGCCAAAATACCTAGGAATAGCGTGGTCTGGTCAAATAGTCCCGACCTTTTTTTTTATAAACCTGTGATTTTTAATTGACAATTTCAATTCCATTTAAGGTATACGTATGGGCCAAAAAAATAATTCTTGCGAACATTTGACAATTCCAACAAAAATTTCTATATTCACCCAGTTCTAACCACCCGCGGGTCCTTAATAAAACTAATGGTACAGTTTTTTCTAGTGTAAGAGAAAGTAGTACTTTCTAGCTAAACAAATTCTTCTCTAAGAATGTAAGACAATTGTTTCCTTCCAGCAATTTTTTTAATAAGTAAAGAATACTATGTCTTGGAGCACAACTATTACGGAGGCTTATCAGTAGCTATAATGGTGTGGGGGGCCAGACGTTACGTCGGACCTGGTTTATCGCAATTTTTGGATAAAGAAATAAAAGCCTACGAAGATGGATTGAATAAATCAAAGCAAGATTCTGTAGATGAATTAAATAAACGGGTAAAGGAGGAAAACTTTGTTCAGTTCCAAGCAGATGGTAAGAATTTAGTTTTTAATTATGTAGTGAGGACTGTAGTGCCTTTTAAATTTTAACTATTTTTATTTATTTAACTATTTTTACTTTTAATTTTCGAAATTTATACCTGATCGACCCAAAAAATAGGATTTTTATACGTATTTTGTGGCATTTTTCATCGATTTTCCCTTCAAAACAGCAACTTTTTTTTTGATAATTTTGATCTCACCAATTGTCTTGTCGTAGTCATTTAATAATTTAAAATTATTCTTTCCATCGTTCTGATTTTTTAATTTTCTAAATTTGCATTTTTTGTACTGCAAAAGTTTCCGTCCGCTTTTTTTATGAGGAAAGGATTAAAAAAGTTAAGAATTATTAAAATTGGTCCTTTAAAAATATAAGGGTCTTTGTAATAATAAAAGTAAAATATCGATCAAAATCAAATTAGGTAAAATTAAGAGCTTAAATTATTTTTACTCGAAAATTGTAGTACATACAGGGTGAGGCAAATAAACAGTCGGTTAGAAAGATCTCGAGAAGTATAGGTTATCTGAAAACTAAAAATTGGAGTGTAGTGGTTTTAAAGGGTTAACTATTTGATGAAAATATTGGCATCCTTTTGGTATTAACTTCGTTTTTTATAATGGGAGACCTTGTATATTTTGCAACTTTATTCTGAACAACTTTTGTTATTACTTCCCTATATCTATCTTTACTGTTTTTGAGTTATACAATTTTTATTAAAACTGCACTTTTTCACTATTAAGAAAAACTAAATTTCTTCTGAAGGTATAGTTCGTGTAATACATATAGTAGCCCCAATTTAACAGCTTTAAAGCTACCAAAAAAACTTCTAACGTACCGGCATCCTTTGAGACTGCCGCAAAGGGTGCCGCTACGTTGCCGAGGACGCAAAGACCAGTTAAACTATGATTTGGTCGGGCTGCCGAGCCTTTAGTCGCTTCTGTCACATCTTAGTGAATGCAAGTTTCTATTTTCTCAACTCGAGAAATATTCTCTGGCTCCCGAGCTATATATTAAAGGGCATCGACTTTAAAGAAATTTTTAGATTAAGTTTTGAATAAGTTTATTGAATAAAGTAATATAAAAAATGATAATGATGTTTTTAAGTACATATATAAAATATAAATTATGTAGAAACGTAAGACACCTAATTGAGCAATTAACCTAGGCATTTCTGCCTGTTTTGTTACACCACTCAATTAGGTAGTCTTTACTCAATCTTAATAGCTAGATATTGAAAATACAAAAAAGAAATAATGAAAAAAACTAAGTTAAAGTGAAAATGAAATAGAGAGACAAAGAAACCTAGACAATTATTGAAAATAGATAAGGAGAAAAAGACAGTACTTACGTAAGGAATAGGAGACAAAAACGATGATGAATCAGTAGTTTGTTGGTTATTGTGCCATTATATCAAAAATTTTGTTTTGGTTATTTATTAAATAATTTCTTACCTCTATTTGGAATTTTTTTAATTTTTTTATTTTTCTGAAGTGTATTGGGATTGTATTGAAGAATTTTGGACCGAAGAAAGATGATGACCTTTGACTGACTGATTTTTTTAAAAAATTGTAGAGAAATCGCCATATTAGTAACTAATCGAGTTAAACGGGTTTTTTTGTGGTTAAATTTTTCGGCATTTTTGTATATTCTTATTATACATTGATAAGCAAAGAGTAGCTTAATGTTTAATACCTTCGATTTATCATACAACTTTTTCGTTGAAAATAGCCTTTCTTTTTTTAGGATTATTTTTAAAATAGTGTTTTGTGTTGTCTCTAAAATTTTAATAGTGGTGTTAAATGCTCCACCCCAAGCTACTATACAGTATCTTAATAAAGACTCCACTAGAGAATTATAAAGCATTAGTAAATTTTTCTTTGAAAGAATTTCCCTAAGTACGTAAAATTTATGCATTAGATGGCTGGACTATATGTATTACACGAACTATACTATAAAACTTTAAATTTTATACGAAGTGTAAACAACGTAATATTCTGTCGGTTATCTTATGAAATTCTTATTTTTATTAAACAGGCTGCTGTCAAAATTAAAATTAAATCGTCACGCAAAAATTCCCATAGCTATTTTTTTTTAAATGAAACACCCTGTATAAGATTAATTTGTTTAGAAGAATACATTGTCCGCTATCTATCTGTACTAGGGTTCCCTATACCTATCCATATTTTTTGGTAGATAATTTAGTTAATTTTCTTAACGTAATAATAATGGCATATTTGGGATAATCTAATCAAGATTTTTTTACGACTAATAGACCGCTATTCAAAAAAATAATTTATTGTAAAAAAAATCTATAAGATCGAATAGCTGGAAATCTATGTAATATAGGTATAGGGAACCCTAGTACAGATAGATAGCGGACAATGTACTCTTTTAAAAAAAATAATCTTATACAGGTGTTTCATTTAAAAAAAAATTAAATATGGGAATTTTTTGCGCGACGATTTTATCACGGAACAAATTTGTTCGGTATCTGAATTCCTTCTATGTGTGTATTTTTTGTGTTTATGAATTTTAAATTTCTGACTTCAGATTTTGATAGAGCATCAAAAGGTAACGTATGTTAAACTGACACAGCCGTTTCGGCACAATCAACCGTAAATATGACAGTATTTTCTAACTATTTATTAATTATTTTCTAACACACACTAGAATTTTCTAACTCCAGTGGTTCGTGAGAAAATGGTGTTGTGCTAGCTTAACTGTTAAGCTGGCACAACCTTTTATAACTTTTTCACCGAAATAGTTATGAAGATGATTCTAACGCCCAGTTTTTAACTTTTTAATAACTCTCGAATAAGTGGATATTTTCGTGACTGTTCAATAATAGTTTAAGTAGAAAAAATTCGTAGGAATCAGTCAATATAAAATAAATTAGTTTGATTTCTTCGTTTTGCTCAAGCTTTCGAAAACGTTTATTTTCTTTTTCAAGACTAATAACATGAAATACGGAAAAAATTAAATACAAAAAAGAAACATCGGTGTTAAAATATTTTAAAATGACAAAATGACAGTTTCCAAAAACTTCAGAATACAATTGTAACATACAGAGTGTGATTATAAAAAGTATAAGAATGTGTAAATATATATATATAAAAAAAAAAATAATAAATATCAATTCAAGGAGGACCTGAGTACAATATACACATTTCTATTAAAAAAACAAAGAAAATTTCTCAACTCGTCCTCCTTGAATTGATATTTATTATTTTTTTTTTTTATACAGGGTGTCCCATTAAGAATGGGACATAGAACAACCGCAGATTCTCCAATTCAAAATAAAACGATTAAGCGAAATATGCTTAGATAAAATGTTACTCGTTTCCGAAATACGGGGTGTTGAAGTTGAAAACTGAAAAATTATTAATGGCCATAATTTTTTTAATACACCGTATAATTTTACTCAAATCGGCACACTTGTTAAATATCATAAAATGCATCTAACAGTAAAAAAACAGTTCAGTACGCTCTACCAGTGGCGTACGGCAGGAGTAAGTAATGATTGTACCCCTTCTAAATGTTACGCCGCTGTCTAAATTTTAATTTTGACTATAATTTTAAATTTTTTGATATTTTCTAAGTCAATAATGTACACTTGTTAGTTTGTTGTAAAGTCATTGTTTTTCGAGATATTTGCAGTTAAAGATAGATAGACTTGTACTTTTTATTTGTATTATTAATTAATAATATTCATTTTTACAATTTTGTCTTAAAACCAAACAAAGTAAAAACCATTTCTAAATTGGAAAATTCGTTATGACGTGGCATTTTACAATAATATTACAGTTATTAATAACAATAATCACTTATCGGCAACAGATAGTTACTACGAAAATGTTTAACTGACAGTGACAGAACTTCATTATAAATCAAAGCCTGCTGTCAAAATTTTCAATTATAAATTAATAAATATTCTCACAATCGCAACGTGTCTATTAGGAACTTAACATTACAAATCAGAACAAAAAAATAAAAAAAAATAGAATAAAGCTGTTTGGTCGCGAACCTCGTTGATTGTAAAAATGAATATTATTAATAATAATACAAATAAAAAGTACATGTCTATCTTTCTTTAACTGCGAATATCTCGAAAAACAATGACTTTACAACAAACTAACAAGTGTACATTATTGACTTAGAAAATATCAAAAAAATTAAAATAATAGTCAAAATTAAAATTTAGACAGCGGCGTAACATTTAGAAGGGGTATAAGCATTACTTACTCCTGCCGTACGCCACTGGTAGAGCGTACTGAACTGTTTTTTTTTACTGTTAGATGCATTTTATGATATTTAACAAGTGTGCCAATTTGAGTAAAATTATAGGGTGTATTAAAAAAATTATGGCCATTAATAATTTTTCAGTTTTCAACTTCAACACCCCATATTTCGGAAACGAGTAACATTTTATCTAAGCATATTTCGCTTAATCGTTTTATTTTGAATTGGAGAATCTGCGGTTGTTCTGTGTCCCATTCTTAATGGGACACCCTGTATATATATTTACACATTCTTATACTTTTTATAATCACACTCATTTTGTCATTTTAAAATATTTTAACACCGATGTTTCTTTTTGTATTTAATTTTTTCCGTATTTCATGTTATGGTTGCACGTCGTCAATGACGTAACAATAATTTAAAAGTACTACCACCTACAGAATATTTAACAATAAAACTAATCATGCGAAATTGATTTTAAATGTCACAAATGCACTTGAATATTCATTAAATTTGTTAAAATTGCTGCATTTTGAACTTATTGTTTTTCAATGTTGGTGAAGCTGCTTGATGAAAAACAGCGTTGCCGATATTATTATTTTATAAGTGTCATTAGGTGAGGTTACGTTGACATCGTATTGCTATTCTATTTAAATATTGTTCTTGTGAATTGTGTACTTATATTATCGTGAATTTATAAAAAAAACTGTTCTTTTAAGAGCAAATTTACTGTCAAAGAAAATGTCTAAGCAGTTGAATAGTCGTTGTAAACAACTTATAGCTTCCTTATTAACATATTTTGAACAAGAACGTGATAATAATGTACCAATGTTACCTTTAGATGCTGTTAGAGAAGTAAGTTAGAATACACATAATAGCTTGCTTAAAAAACATATTTAATTTAATAATACATTTTTGGTATTTATTGCATTTACATGTCATTTTTTTCGATTTGGCAACGCTGTGCATCTAACACGTAATAACATTTATGACGTAGTTGATGACGTGCAACCAAAGTTGTTTTAAAAGGACTTATAATTAGAATTCGAGCAAATTTGAAGTTTTTAAGGGTGCCGAGTCCGCCGAAAATTTTTTTATGGCCATGAAATTGCAAAATATTGATTCGAAATGCGTTTTCGTCGACATACTATTAAATTTTTTTATGGCAATGAAATTGCAAAATATTGATTCGAAATGCGTTTTCGTCGACATACTATTTAATAACTCCAGCACAATCGTCCCAAATAGAAATAATTTAGTTTTTTATAATGCATTTTCCAACAATAGTACAGTTGTGATAGGAAATAGCCCTGGAGAATTTTTTTTTGGCCATGAAGTTGAAAAATGCGTTTTTGTCGACATACTATTTAATAACTCTAGCACAATCGTTTTAAATAGAACTAATTTAGTTTTTCATGATGTATTTTCCAGCAATAGTACAGTTATGACAGGTAATAGCCCTGGAGAATTTTTTTTGGCCGTAAAATTTCAAAATATTGATTCGAAATGCGTTTTTGTCGACATACTATTTAATAACTCTAGCACAATCGTTTTAAATAGAAATAATTTAGTTTTTCATGATGCATTTTCCAGTAATAGTACAGTTGTGATAGGAAATAGCCCTGGAGAATTTTTTTTTACTATTGGAAATTGCATCATGAAAAACTAAATTATTTCTAAAGTTTTATCGAATTACCTTTAGAAGAAATTTAGTTTTTTCTTAGTGGTGAAAAAGTGTAGTTTTAATAAAAAAATTGTATAACTCAAAAACAGTAAAGATAGATATAGGGAAGTAATAACAAAAGTTGTTCAGAATAAAATAATAAAATATACAGGGACTCTCATTAAAAAAACGAAGTTAACACCGACTTCCGGTATAAACGGAAGTAGCAAAAGGATGCCAATATCTTCATTTTCACCCTTTAAAACCACTGCAAAGTTTGCTAACTTTGAGTTTGTTATTATTGTGATAGATGGCGCTGGGCTTTCTCAGTTCTTTATACACTTGCTAACGCAACTGTATTTTATAGAAACTTGGCTAGTCGGATCCACTGTCAGACTTTCATTAGAGATTGAAAGTCGAGCTTGTCTACGCCATACTGAAGAGGCACAATAATGCCGAAACCGGTCTATGGATGACGGGCTCCTTTAATAACAAAATCAAAGTTGTTGGTTTAATGTCCTGATATCTCAGGTTCTAACCAACGTCGGGACTTCTATAATTCAATACCTGTTGAGGCATATAGCCCAAGGAGTAGTTGTTTGAAGTCCAGACGTTGTGGCAACGTTGACATTCAATGTCCAATTCCTGGGAGATTAGACTATTTTTCTTTTCATTTGTGTAAAATATATTTTTTTAAATATTGGTTTTAGATTTTTTGAATCTTGGGTCAAATTCGTTATTTTCAAATGAAAATACATTAAACTGAAATTTATTTATACTACTTTCACTTCGTCACGGGATTTTACAAACCCTGCCGGTGGTCATAGGACACTCAAGATGGTGGTGTGCATGAATTCGCCTAGATAGTTGTTCTGAGGGCGTAAGTAAGTTACTTGATAGTAATATGAACTTACATTTTTAGGCAACTTAATGCTCGTAGATGCAAAACGCGAAAATGTCCAACTACAATTAGAAAACGAATTTCGCAAAAGACAAATGACTGTTTACAACAAAGTAAAACATATACTCGATTACCATGCCGCAGTTGGTGATATCCACAGAAAAATCCAACAACAAAATTTGGTCGATTATGTCAGTAAAGAGGTGTTTGAATATATGTGTGAGGAGGATATACAAATGGTATTGATTGACAAAGCAATCGATAATTTGATGAGTGAGCTAAACAGAGTGAAAGGTTCTTAATTAAGTAGGATGTAGTATTATCAATTAATATGATGTAAGATTCCAAAGTTGGATATTTTGAAAAATAAATTACAATAAAAGAACATATGGTTTTTATTTCAATTTTATTTTCTTATTTTTTGGAACATGGATATGAGTACATTTAATTAAAATTTAGGAAAGAGAAATCATGTAATTAGGTCCTCATGGACATAGAGATGTCTGGTATATATTTAGTGATGCAAAAATGTAGATAATGTCTTTTGGCTCTTCCACACTACGGCCCATCCTAATAGTATAGACCAGTGCCGATAATTTTTGAAACCAAATAAAATAATAGTAGGATGAAACTCATTGGAATAGGAAGAGAATATGACAAAAATGATAGGAAAAATAATTTACGAGTGATCTGGGGTCGGAAAGTGGAAGGGGGTGGGCTTTTAAGGGTAGAAAACTGTTTATCTCGATTTCCGGCAAAACTACAAGTCCTATGGAAAAAAGTTAAATGGCAAAGATCTACAACTTTTGTATTTACACGTTTTTCACATAACCTCAAAATTTATTTTTAGATGTGGATTCGAAAAGCCTAACTGATGAAGTCGAAAGACAGAAACCGGTCTTAGGATGTCGAATCTAATAAATTAAAATTCCTTACTGGTTTACTCAAAATTTATGTGAAAAATTCAAATAACCAAGTTTTTAGTTTTTTATTTTTATCTTTTACAAATTTTTTTTCACGAAATTTGGTGAAAACTTACCTTTTTATGTCCCAAACACACTGTAACTTTTTTGTTTTAAAATATTTATTTTTTTAACCTTATTTTGACTTATTATCGAAAAAGCAGTCTAATTTTCAATCGAAAACTCTCACGTCAAAATATCTGCTTTTTTTAAAAAGTCGGTGGGCTTCTTGTTCGTTGAAATCTCTACTTTTTGATGGTGTAAAAAAATATACATTACTATGGTAAATGTTCTCAAAAAATGCAAAGAAACGAATAAAATTCGAATCCGATTTTTTTTTTAATCATGTACAATTTTGAATTAAAATTTATACTTTAATTACTCGAAAAAAGTAAGATTTCGTGTTACATTTACGTTTATAAATTTTAATAAATAGCTCAAAATTGTACATGATGATTTAAAAAAAAAATTCGGATTCGAATTTTATTCGTTTCTTTGCATTTTTTGAGAACATTTACCATAGTAATGTATATTTTTTTACACCATCAAAAAGTAGAGATTTCAACGAACAAGAAGCCCACCGACTTTTTAAAAAAAGCAGATATTTTGACGTGAGAGTTTTCGATTGAAAATTAGACTGCTTTTTCGATATTAAGTCAAAATAAGGTTAAAAAAATAAATATTTTAAAACAAAAAAGTTACAGTGTGTTTGGGACATAAAAAGGTAAGTTTTCACTAAATTTCGTGAAAAAAATAATTTTTTTGTAAAAGATAAAAATAATAAACCAAAAACTTGGTTATTTGAATTTTTCACATAATTTTTGAGGTTATGTGAAAAAAGTGAAAATACAAGAGTAGATCTTTTTATTACCTACAACTTTGCCATTTAACTTTTTTCCATAGGACTTGTAGTTTTGCCGGAAATCGAGATAAACAGTTTTCTACCCTTAAAAACTCCCCCCTTCCACTTCCCGACCCCAGATCGTCCGTAAATTATTTTTCCTTTCATGTTTGTTATATTCTCTTCCTTTTCCAATGGGTTTCATCCTACTATTATTTTATTTCACTTTTTACCATTTTCAAAGGCAATCTGCACTGGTCTAGTATCGCATATCGTAACCAGAATTTTCGCCTTATTACCACACAGAATTTTCAAGTATTTTTCATCAGTTCTCGGAGAATTAAGAAAAAAGTTCAGGGTGACGGATTTTTTTAGTCACCCGAAAAGTCGGAATTGATTTTTAAATATATAAAAAAAAAGTCTATTTTTGTTATCGCCACACGTCCGTTATCTACTTGAAGTATTTTAGTTTTTATTATGAAAAAGTTGGAAAAAATTGGATCTGACATTAAAACTACCCCCGTGCGAGCAAACTGGTTTTCCGTCGTGTGTATTGATGCTTTTAGTGAGTTGGAAAAAACCACGAAAGACACAAATAATTTTTTACGCCTTCAAAGTACGTTTTCGAGGATGCTGAACACGATGGTGGGGGTTAAAATTTTTTTTGAGTAGGTCCGACCCCCCAAACGGCCAAAAAGCACCCCAAAAGGGCGAATCGCGTCTTTCACAGGCAAAACTAATGTAATCCTTCGTTTTCGAGGAAGCTGGAAAATCCGCGTCATTTTCGAGGAAGCTGACCGCGATGTTGATGTTGGATCTTCTCCTTGAATCGACTCCACTCCCCAAACGGACTAAAACCACCCCCGTTAGTTTTGCCGGTGAAAGACGCGATTCACCCTTTTGCGGGTGGTTTTTGGCAATTTGGGGGGGGGCAACTCTAAAATAATTTTAACCCACGCCATCGTGTTCAGCATCCTCGAAAACGGGGTGGGACGTATTTTGGGGGCATCAAAATTTATTTGTATATTCGTCAGAGTCACAGAATGCAGCTAAATTGACTGCAAAGATGTGACTCTACATGTAATTTCGTGTAGCTGCGTGCGGTATAAAATGTCAGTTCTATATTTTTAATTAATATTTATGATATGCTTAATAATTTAAAAAATGTTTCAATCATGTGGCTGTAACTTTTTTAGACCCTTTTTCTCCGTGCATTCATGCATGTTTTTATATATTTAATAATAATAAATCAACAACTGACGTGTGGGAATAACAAACGGAACAGACGGAAAATCGTTTACAAGGCCACTGTGTAACTAGAACTTTTTGCCATGGGAAAATCTTATTAAATCTGTGTAAATATATCGACTTATGCTTGAATGCAGGCCAGTTTGGTTACGGTATGAGGTACTATAAGCAATCACCATTGTGTGGACCTCAGAGCAATAAAAGATATATAGATGCCTTGTATATATTTACAAAATTTTCGACCTTCCTCCGGTTTTTCCTCAATTGCATTTTTCCCATACGTCCTATGGCAAAGGCATCTCTATACTTTGTTGTAGAGCGTTAAACTTTCTACAATTTTGATTAGTCAAACATGTTTGTTTGTTAATTCTTTACCGAGCTATGGCGCTTCGAAGAAAAGGTTATTTTTCAAATTTCGCTAAAAAATGCAGAATTGAGTACTTGGTCTAGCGCTATCAAGTCACTGACTTTGGCTGCTGATGATACCTTGAGGCGGGTTACTTCAAATTCGGTGACTACAGCTTTCCGGGGAGTCACAGCCATAATTCCTCCCATGGTGTGAAATGTGTCGTGTCCATCCAAAGTATTAACATTGAAGTCCGCATTGTTAAATATGAACTGAGTGAATGGATCGGAAGACTCCAAAATTTTGGCACTTTCAGCTTGCAGTACGTACCATGGAAGATAGAAGATATACAAGACGTTTAGAGCCAAACTTCTTGTAGACAAACACAAAAACAGCAGTCATGATGGAGGATAGAAAAGATTTGCGGCGGACTGCTTTCATAATTGAATGAACCAGAGTGAGGCATTTCTTTTTCTAAGAGTCCAAGGATCCTCGTTTGTTAGTCAAAATCAAGATGTGGAGTAGAAGAAGCAACGTCTCTGGAACCGCAGTACGTGCACTACCCAAAAAGTTGTCAATCGGAGGATGTCAACTTTGTTGAACACTCTGGAGTGTTCTAGCTGTCTCCACGATTCGACGTCTTTCTTCCTGTGCGCCTCCTTTCCTTTCACGGGAATACCAGTTATCATATAGAATTTTATTACCACCCCTCTTCAGACTGACAATCTTTGATGTTGAAATGATGATTTGGTCTCTATATTTCGTCTGAAGCTGCTGAATGGATAACTGGGATTCATCGCTGTTCTCGTCGATGTATGAATATATATCACATGCATGGCCTCGTCAACACTCGACGATGGGCGGAATCCTCTTTTCTGTGTTGACTTAGGTGGATGGTAAAAACTTGCAAGACACTTTTGGTGATACTCAGCATTGACGGCGACTAAATAGGTATTAAAATGGGGAAACTGGCTGATGCGTTCTTCTATTGTCTTCCACCACGTCAAATGTTGGTAATTTTAACCAGGAACCGTAATTACAACAACATATCATTATAATTCGGGTATAACTGAAGAAATAAGGTGCCTTTTTTGGCATTTTTTAGCGAAATTTGAAAAATAACCTTTTCTTCGAAGCACCATATCTCAGTAAAGAATTGACATACAAACATGTTTGAATAGTCAAAATTGTAGAAAATTTAACGCTCTAACAAAGTATAGAAAAGCCTTTGCCGTAGGACGTAAGGGAAAAAAGCAATTGAGGAAAAACCGGAGGAAGGTCAAAAATTTTGCAGTTTTTCCCCCCTCCTCTTTTAGCACAGGGTCCTCGAGGTCGAAAACTTGAGAAAATGTTAATTAACCATCCCTGAACAACATCCTAAAGTTTCATTAACTTCCGACCTTTTTCCACCTAACTCCACATATGCCGACCTGTCGGCTGGACTATTTGGAACAGTGTGCAAACAAAACATAAAAAGCGTATAATGAATGAATGAATTCAGACAGAACAGAAAAAGGCATCTCTATGTTTTTTATTGCTCTGAGGTCCCGGTTGTTCGAGGTTATCCCGCCTGGCATTTTTTGTACGTTTTTTGTATTTATATAATTATGAGTTGTTCGGAAGTGTTACATCACGTTTATTTAAAACCATAAAACCTCATGAAACACGACCAAAGTTTGATAAAAGTCTACATACGAAAATTTTCACTTTTATTTATTATTTCCGACATATTGTGGCTACTCTTCCGTCCGACAACAGTTTGATAATCATTTAATTTGCTAAATGTGGATCCAGTTGAACATGAGAAGAAAAACGAGAAGAGGTTGAAAAGAAGTCGTCAGGACAACTCAATTGGTAATGTTGGTGAGTATCAATCTAATAGCTAAGCACGGCTTGTCTTGGTTAGACTATGGATGCGGATTGGGTTGTCCTTTCGGCCGTGCTGGGAAATTGCACGTAAAAAGGTAAGGCCCCGTCATTTCTAACTCGCACAAGTCTATGGCTTTTGAGGGTTGCTCGTAGGAGGGCAACTAGGATGACGGGAAAAGACATTTTACATTTACATAAGAGCAAGAAGAGAAGAAAGAAAGCAAAATATTGAAACAAACAACACTCAGCAATTGTCCATCTCCTGCAATTTTCCCATTAATTTGATGGGGATGACCTCGCAAATTCGACGTTGACAAACGGAAAGCCACTACGTCCACATATCCTCTGTCACTTTCATTAATTTTTTCCCGCATTTAATCAAATGTCTAGCGTATAAAATTTAGTTTTCTAGGGTCTGTTGTAGCCCATTCGCAAATTTTGTCAATCGTAAGACTCATTTTTTATATTTAACATGCGACCAGCACTCATGTCACACTCAAATCTTCACCCTAATTGACGCCATTTTGGATAGGCCACGCCCCCATTTCATATCCCAATAACTAAGGTTAAGTTATAGGATTGCAATTTTTAGGATAAAAGTTTAGGAGTTTGTGCAAAAATCGAATTGTTTTTGCTGTGTCCTATGTTATTCTTACTATTTATAAACATTTATTATAAAGTATTTAAAATTTTTTTATTAGTTTTAATACGAATTAAATATGATGGTTTCCTACCTTATGTACCTAAAAAATGCATTTGGTAGCGAAGGAAAAGGTGCAATATAACTGCAATTTGGGGAGGTGGGGCGCATCTTAATGCTTAATCCGGCAAATTGCATCTAGTCTTTGGTGTGACCAAGGTTTCATTCAATGTTTAAACAATTATTTAATTTGTTGAAACAAAAATGAGGATTACAACATTGTGCTTTATATAATATTCAAAACTTACCAACTGATTTGCTTTCCGCCGATATCCCGGATCTGAAAAGCTGCTCTGAGACAATCCAACGGATCTCAAGGAGTGTAAACTTTGTCTGATGCTATTTCTCCTTTCTAATCGTTGAGCCTGTCTGAATTTTGACTTTGTCCACCAGCAGGCCACTACTATAATTATTAACAAAACGGCTAGTACTAAACTACTTATCACAGATATTGTAATGACGTCATCGGCTAGTGGTAGAATTCGTATTTGAACTTTAGGATCTAAAAAAAATATTTATCAGGTCAGCTCATAATATTTATATATTTATAAATCAAAATATACAAGTAATAAACAGAAATCAAGAAAAGATAAAAAAACAATATGGAAAGAAATCAGGAAAAGGTGGAAAAGAATATGGAAGGAAATAAGGAAGAGATAAACTATGAAAAAAGAAATAAAAAGTGTAGGAAATAGTTTAGAAGAAACCAGATAAGATTTAAGAAAAGATACAGATAAAAAAAATAGAAGAAAGAAGAAAAGATAGTAAATAAGAAAGGATAGCAAACTTAATAGAGGTAAAAGAATTACAGGAGCAGAAAAATAAGAAAGTAAAAGAAACAGGGTTTATTGAAGAAATATATCAAAATAAAAGAGGATGGAATGAAGAATAAGAAAAATGTTAAAAATTTAGACAAATCCTTAAACGAAGAAATTTTAAAGAATAAAATCAGGAGAGAAGAAATGAATGAAATTTCACAAAAAAAATTAGTACAAATGGAAAATAAAAATGAAGAAATAAAACAACAAGAAAAGGAAAGAAAAACGATGTTGAGAAATAAAATTAAAAGAAATTATCACAGATGGAAGATTAAATTAAAAAATATTTTTATAGGGGTCATAAGAACATAAAAAACAAAATTGGTAATATGGAAGATAAAATAAACAATATTAAAGAAGATTTGGGAAATATTAAATATGAAATGATTAAAAACAAAGAAGATTTGGAGAATATGATGAAAGAAATGAAAGTAAAAGAAACTGAGAACAAATTAAATAAAGAGGAGATAAAGAAAATAGTAAGAGACATTATCAAAAATAATAAAAATATCCAAATATCCAAGAAAATTTAAATGAAGAAATAAAAATGAATTTTGAAATAGCAGAGGAAGAGAATTTAAGAATACGAAAAGAAATCAATGAAAAATACAAGAGGATAAGAGTGGGAAAACTAGAAATTAAATATTTGGTTTTCTTATTTCTTTTCAAGATAAAAATAAACTAAGAATGTTGTTATGGTTTAAAAAGTGAGGCAAAAATATGGGAAGTTTATTTTAATAGAATTAAAATAGTTATTTATGTGCCAAGGACGAAAAACTGTCTATTATAGTCGAGTCTGCAAATTGATAGCCGAGGCTAGCAAGCAGGCGAGACAATAGACAGGTTTTCGCCGAGGCGCATATTACATTTTTTCGTCGACCTCTACAAAAACGTACTAATTTCCGAAAGAAAAATCGACTATTTTTGAAGGCAAGCATTTTTCGTCAGCTGCGGTCATTAGGATACGGCACGGTACGAGTCATTTGAGGACGAAGAACTTGCCTTCAAAAATAGTTGTTTTCATTTGGAAATTAGTAGGTACGTAAAATGTCATTTTTCTGCAGCCGTCTCGAAAACAAAATTTTCGGTATGATTTATTAAATGGAAAGTACCACTTTACATAAATCGTACCGAAAATGCTATTTTCGGGACGATTTTTTTCACTTTCGGAACGATTTCTTTACTTTCGGTATGATTCTTGTTACTTTCGGGACGATTTTGGATATCTAGTAGGCGGTTTTGACAATAACATGAACTTGTATTTTATTCTGACAGCGCCTGTCATTTAACATTGTTGTGTTTTTTTTTGCTTTTCAAATCAAAAAAATGGAAATAAGTAGTGAAATAAGTCCACAGGAGATTAGTAGATCTGCTAAAGCGGCTACTTATGAATTATTGCATAAGTAATGTATTCATAAGAGTGATTGTTATATGTAATTGTCTAGATATATAAAGTTCATACGTTATTATCCATCGATATCCTTTTTAACATACAAAACGACTGCAGAAAAAATATAAAAAACTTTACGTAAATTACTATTTTTGTAGAGGTCGACGAAAAAAAAATTATGTAAAGGAGTCTTAATAAAAAAGAAGTGACATGTTTGTTTATGAGATGTTTTGTTTTTGAGATTAAAAAAGATGTCAGATGCAAAAAAAAAGAATATTTAAAAAGTAAAAAATCTTAGAATTTTCATTACTACAGTGGCTTATTTGCTTAAAATACAACTTACCTATTTCACATATGAAAGGACTTCTTCTATTACAATCTTCGATTTCGACACTTTGGTAAGCAAAAATGGTACACTCGTTAATTCTGTCAATATGCTGTATCCAAACTTTGTCGGAATATAAATACCACTCATCCTGTCTTCTTAAGAAATCATATATCGGTAAATAATTGATATTTCCCAACAAATAAGGCATAGAAGCATTATCGTCCTAAAAAAGTCGTAGGTCTAATACTAAAATAGTCTACTCTTTAGTCTGACTAAAAACTAATTCTATGGAACCAGAGCTGTGTAAGTGCATGTACCAAAATAATTTTCAGAAAGTTTATATACAATAATGCATAAATTCGATTTTTTGATTCTATAAGAAAATGTCTTTAGGTTAAGTTTATATGCATACTAAAAATAATGCATAATTTCATTATTCCATTATTTCAGTCCCAGACAGAATGTTCATTCCGTAATTATTTAAAAAATTAAGGTTTGCCATGAATGTCAAATTAACTGTCAGTATTAGTTGACGTGGTCTTAATAGTCCAGTCGACAGGTAGTTTTAGGTGGAAAAAGGTCGGACGTTAATGAAACTTTGGGATGTTGTTCAGGGATGGTTAATTAACATTTTCTCAAGTTTTCGACCTCGAGGACCCTGTGCTAAAAGAGGAGGAGGGGGAAGAACCGCAAATTTTTCGACCTTCCTCCGGTTTTTCCTCAATTACTTTTTTCCCTTACGTCCTTCGGCAAAAGCTTTTCTATACTTTGTTGTAGAGCGTTTCTACAATTTTGTATGTCAATTATTTACTACTGAGATATGGTGCTTCGAAGAAAAGGTTATTTTTCAAATTTCGCTAAAAAATGCCAAAAAAGGCACCTTATTTCTTCAGTTATACCCGAATTATAATGATATGTTGTTGTAATTACGGTTCCTGGTTAAAATTACCAACATTTGACGTGGTGGAAGACAATAGAAGAACGTATCAGCCAGTTTCCCCATTTTAATACCGATTTAGTCGCCGTCAATGCTGAGTATCACCAAAAGTGTCTTGCAAGTTTTTACCATCCACCTAAGTCAACGCAGAAAAGAGAATTCCGCCCATCGTCGAGTGTTGTAGGTGATATATTCATACATCGACGAGAACAGTGGTGAGAATCCCAGTTTTCCATTCAGCAGCTTCAGAAGAAATATGGAGAGTCTGAAGAGGGTTAGTAACAAAATTCTATATGATAACTGGTATTCCCGTGAAAGGAAAGGAGACGCACAGGAAGAAAGACGTCGAATCGTGGAGGCAGCTGGAACACTCCAGAGTGTTAAACAAAGTTGAGATCCCCCGATTGACAACTTTTTGGGTAGTGCGCGTACTGCGGTTCCAGAGACGTTGCTTCTTCTACTCCACGTCTTGATTTTGACCAAAAAACGAGGATCCTTGGACTCTTGGAAAAAGAAATGCCTCACTCTGGTTCATGCAATCATGAAAGCAGTGCGCCCCAAATCTTTTCTATCCTCCATCATGACTGCTATTTTCGTGCTTGTCTACAAGAAGTTTGGCTCTAAACATCTTGTACATCTTCTATCTTCCATGGGCTTTTTACCATCTTACGAAGAAGCCAACAGGCTAGAAGGGTCGTACGTGCTGCAAGCTGAAAGTGCCAAAATTGTGGAGTTTTCCGATCCATTCACTCAGTTCATATTTAACAATGTCGACTTCAATGTTAATACTTTGGATGGACATGACACATTTCACACCATGGGAGGAATTATGGCTGTGACCCCCCGGGAAGCTGTAGTAACCGAAATTGAAGTAACGCGCCTTAAGGTATCATCAGCAGCCAAAGTCATTGACTTGATAGCGCTAGACCAAGTGCTCAATTCTGCATTTTTTAGCGAAATTTGAAAAATAACCTTTTCTTCGAAGTGCCGTAGCTCGGTAAAGAATTGACATACAAACATGTTTGACTAGTCAAAATTGTAGAAAATTTAACGCTCTACAACAAAGTATAGAAATTCCTTTGCCATAGGACGTAAGGGAAAAAAGCAATTGAGAAAAAACCGGAGGAAGGTCGAAAATTTTGCTGTCCCCCTCCCTCCTCTTTTAGCACAGGGTCCTCGAGGTCGAAAACTTGAGAAAATGTTAATTAACCATCCCTGAACAACATCCCAAAGTTTCATTAACTTCCGACTATTTTTTTATTTATAGAATTTGAAAATAGTCCTCCAGACATAAAGAATATGCCAATAACATAACTCAAAATCCAAGCTTGAATATAAAAATACTACACAATGTTGAAAGATTGAGGTTTAATTTTACTATATTTAATTTCTACTTTCTGTGGCCGTGGAGAAAGTACTCTGTTGTAATGAAAATTCTACACTCGTGGTTCCTCCATTCGTATCGGATTCTCATTCCAACAGAAAATACTATTCGTAATGGTACGTACGTACCTGACAAAACTGTTTTGCTTCCCAAAACGTCATAGGTACACCGATATACATATAACAAGTTTCCCCGACTAGATCCCATCCTGGTGGACATTTTCCGTCGAGAATTGTTCTGTTGTTCATGTAAAACGGTTCGAATGCTACTTCTAAGAGACGGGGATCGTCACTTTGATCACGTATTCTACCTCGGACTGCTAATGTAGTGTTAACACCCCAGTAGTTATTTGCAGCGTCGATTCTAACGTCCCAAAGAGGGAATGAGCTGGAAAAATAGTTAAAAATTTATACTTATTTTCAAAATTTATATGTAAGGTGCAAACAGTTTAGATACCGAGAGAAGTATCTTAAATTGGGAAATTGGAACCTTTGGTTTATCAACTAAGTTGAAACACTATCGTCGACCACTCAACCAAAACACAATTTTAACACACTCTACGCGCGTTTCGCCAACTATGTTGGCATCATCAAGAGTTGATGATAGACTAAACAATTAACTATTTCTAACAACTATTTATACTAAATGACTAACACCCCCTCCTCCCGGCGGTGCCGGGCACCGTCATCCCCGGTGACCTAATCAGCCAAGGGTGACTAATCAGCCAAGGATGACTAACCCGCCCGCCCCTAATGGATTAAACTAAAAAGCGGACTAAGAGGAATTGGTCATTTGTCTCTGTTTAAACTAGTTTTACATTTACCTATTTCTATTCTTTCAAATGCGTCCAACAATTTATTATTGGATACATTTTTAAGTAATTTTACATTGTCTATACTTATTCTATGATTTTGATTAAAAACATATTTTAAGTGAGCCATGTGCTCTTTACATCTGACCTGTACAGAGCGTCTAGTCTGCCCAACATACTTTCTATCGCAATCCCCACAACAAATTTTTTCCAAATTACTGTTTTTATCATTGGGATTACCTAATAACTGTTTTAAAGTGTTGTTAGACTGAAAAACTAAACTTAAACCCGTTTTTTTGAACACGCTGGTAAGTCCTTTGGTGTAAGTGGGATTATACGGTATTGAAACGAATTTTTCAGTCTGTTTTTCGTGTTGGAAAAACGTGGTGTCACGTAGGTTTTTCTTAAATTTATATTTGTTGATTAGTTTGTCAACTGAGTCTTCGTCATAACCATTTATTGCAGCTTCTTTTCCTTATTAAATATTTCTTTACTTAGTGGGAAGTTAAATAAACGATGTAAGCTAGCCATCTTGTGTTGATTACAATGAAAAGAATCTGGTGGGATATACCTGCTTGTGGCGGTATCTTTCCTAAAAATGTCAAATTCTAACTTATTCTCGTTCCTGATAAGCAAAGTGTCTAAAAATAGGTAAACTTTATGGGTGGAAATTGAGAGTTTAATTTTGTCACGAAGTCAGCTAAGTTAGTTTTCTTAGTATCGAAAACAGCAAATACATCATTCACATATCTGTACCATATCCTTGGGAAATACTCAAATTCTTGACTAATCTTGGTTTCGAATTTACTCATAAAGAGATTTTCCATGAACGGTGAAAGATAATTGCCCATAGCAGTTCCTTCGTGTTGTTTAAAAAATTCATTTCTAAATTGAAAATAATTTTGATCCGTACAAAGTTTAGCCAAAAGTAAATATTCTTGAGTAATTTCGTCACCCAAGTCGTTTGATTTGAGTAATTCTTCAAGATATTCCAAGGTTTGCGGAATCAGTACACTAGGAAACAATCAACTTACATCAAACGAGATTAAAATTTGGCCTTCTTGAATTGAAGTATTTTTAATTTTATCTATGAAATCTAAAGAATTTTTAACAGAAAAATGTTTAAGTTGTGAAGGTAAATTTTCAAACTCGTTTGATAACCATTTGGAAATATTATATCTAGGAATGCTTATTGCAGACACAATGGGTCGCATTGCCTTTCCAGGTTAGTGTATTTTGGGAAAGCAATACAACTTTGACATGGTTGGATTGCTAATTGTAAATCTATATTTATTCCGTGGGGTAACAAGGTTGTTACAATCTAAAGTGTGGCCCAATGGAATTTCTTCCTGACGTTTCGTCTACAGCTGCGGTAGACATTATAAAAGGCGATGAGGCAGTGGGCGAAGTGATCTCCCGTGCTTCCCGACGTTGACTGATTCGACAGTGGTTCGCTCGGTCGTATTTATACCCTCGCTGTGGCGCTGCAGTAGGGGGGCTGGGGTGGGGATGGTTATGGGATGGCTACGGGCAGCCCTTTAAGTCCAGTAATAGCTAACTATTTCATGGACATTTTCGAGGCCAAAGCGTTGACTACGGCAGAAAAACGACCAAAGTGTTGGTTTCGATATGTGGACGATACATTTGTTATTTGGCAAAGGATTCTTTTGAACTGAAGTGTGTGGACCCGATTTAATCAAATTACTAACTCTATCGTAATAGTCACTTTTATCTAAAACGACAACCTTATTTCCTTTATCTGCTTTCAAATAAAAACAGTCCTTCTCTCTCAACCTTTTAACAATTTTCTTATCCTCTTGGGATGGAGCGCTAATATTGGATACAATATTTTTGGAGATCTGGTTTCGGCATGCCTCACGGACAAAACGTTTTGTACTCTCAGGGAGATGCTGAACTTTCAATATACCCAAACCTTTATTCAAAAGCGCGATTTCAGATTTGTCAAAAGTTTGAGAAGACTGATTTTCCATTATGTTTGGGGTTTCGGGTGAAAATGTTTTCGTTGGTTTTAATTTTTCTAATTTTTTATTTAAGTACTACATTTTCTTTGCCAAATTTAACTTCTATAACTTTAAACATTTTCCTCTGAAACTCACTCCAGTTTAGTGTATCATCAACTGCTGATAATGCCAACATCGTTGGCGAAACGCGCGTATAGTGTGTTAAATTTGTGTTTTGGTTGAGTGGTCGACGATAGTGTTTCAACTTAGAGAAGTATCTATTTATTGAGAGTGGTTACTTATCGACAAAATTCGCCTTTTCACTAATACTACTGAGAAATATATTTTTCTTTTTGAAAATTTTCTCTTCTCATAATATATCCACAATCAAATATTTCAAAAATGGACAGAAAGACCTCGGTCGATAGCCTTTTGTAAGAAATTACAAGAAACAACATTTCATTCATTCATGTATTAAAAAAAAATTAAACGGACGGCATTACACGGTTATCGAATTTACACAAAAGCAATGAAATACCGGAAAAGAATATTTAATCTAAAGAAACTTTTAAAATTTAAGTAAAGGATGGCAAAATAAACAATTCCTGCTAAAGTACTGGTATAGTTAGTTACATATTTCAAAATTTAATATTTAAATAGAATCGAACAATTTTTATTTTTGCGAGAACCTTTTCTCAATGTTCCGGCAACGTTGTTTTAACATAATCACGTGTCTGCGTTTATTATCGATTCAAAGAAACTGCCTAGAAAATTCCAAGTAGAAATTAGAAAGGTATAAATGGTCTCTAATATTAGGTAGTATTAAAAAAATAAAAATCTGATCAAAAAAAAATTGTGTCGCCGTGTAGTTCACGTCTCCAAGTGGGGGCAGTAAAGACAACTGCCAAAAGTCCGACAATGAGAGGATATTTCCCAACAAACCCAAAATATTAAACTTTTATATACAGGGTGACCCAAGGGTGTGTGCATGCTCCATATCTTTTTTTCTACCCAAGCTATCGATTTGATGCTTTTTCAAACGATAGGTCCGACAATGAGGTACATTCTAAAAATATTTCTATTTATATACAGGATGTCCCAAATAAGATACACAACTAAGTTCTGTTTTTTTAAATGGCAACCCCCCATTTTTGTTACATATTTAGATTCGCCATTAAATTGTCGATATAAGGTTTCTTCGACTTATTTGCAATAGTTGTTGACTTATGTCAATTTATGTGTCAAAAGGGCGTTGTGTAGAGATCCACAAAAAAAATTCAGAACTTCAGAACTGTTCAAGATAACTTATTCAACTTTTTTCTAGTCGATTCCTTAAGCTTTAAAGCATTATTTCGAGATGTAGACGAACTCGGAGTCGATCTTCTATCGCCTACTACGATTTTTTGAAAATGACAAATTACAAATAGCAATAACTCGACTTAAAAAGTTTCTTGATATAAAAAGTTGCTTGATATGAAAAGTTGCTTGGTATAAAAAGTTGCTTGGTATAAAAAGTTGCTTGATATAAAAAGTTGCTTGATATAAAAAGTTGCTTGATGATATAAAAAGTTGCTTGATAGAAAAAGTTGCTTGATATTAAAAGTTGTTTGCTAGAAAAAGTTGCTTGATATAAAAAGTTGCTTGATATAAAAAGTTGCTTGATAGAAAAAGTCGCTTGATAGAAAAACTCGCTTGATATAAAAAGTTGCTTGATATAAAAAGTTGCTTGATATAAAAAGTTGCTTGATGATATAAAAAGTTGCTTGATATAAAAAGTTGCTTGATATAAAAAGTTGCTTGATATAAAAAGTTGCTTGGTATAAAAAGTTGCTTAATATAAAAAGTTGCTTGATATAAAAAGTTGCTTGATATAAAAAGTTGCTTGATATAAAAAGTTGCTTAATATAAAAAGTTGCTAGATATAAAAAGTCGCTTGATATAAAAAGTTGCTTGATATAAAAAGCTGCCTGATATAAAAAGTTGCTTGATATAAAAAATTGCTTGATAGAAAAAGTCGCTTGATAGAAAAAATTCCTTGATATAAAAAGTTGCTTGATATAAAAAGTCAAACATTTCTTATTTTGCATAAATCTCGCAAGTTTTACAAAATAAACCCCACAAACCCTATATCAGCAAAAAGCTCTTAAAAAATGACATGCAATGATTTAATAAAATATAGGGTGATGCATTTGAAAAAGTCCAGTTATTGCTATTTGTATTTTGTCATTTTCAAAAAATCGTAGTAGGCAATAGAACATCGACGAACTCGTAGTCTACATCTCGAAAGATGCGCTAAAGCTTAAGGAATGGACTGGAAAAAAGGTGATTAAGTTATCTTGAACAGTTCTGAAGTTCTGAATTTTTTTTGTGGATCTCTGCACAACGCTATTTTGACACATAAATTGACATAAGTCAAAAACTATTGCAAATAAGTCGAAGAAACCTAGGTGCGTTATATCGACAATTTAATGGCTAATCTAAATATGTAACAACGATGTGGGGTTGCTATTTAAAAAAACAGAACTTAGTTGTGTATCTTATTTGGGACATCCTGTATATAAATAGAAATATTTTTAGAATGTGCCTCATTGTCGGACCTATCGTTTAAAAAACATCAAATCGATAGCTTGGCCAACCTGTATATAACCCTAACAGCCGACAACGTTGACCCCCCCCCCAAATCTCTGGGCTGGAGCTGCCCTTGTAAGAAACGATTGGCAAAGTCAAAATTACCGAAAAAAAATGTTTTGGCCATTTTTGAGAGAGAAAGAGTTTTTTTAGGGTATAAATGGACCTAGAATCTACAAAAAAATTCAAAAAAATTAAAATATGGTTTACGCAGAATGAATTTTGTATAAGAAACGATTGGCAAAGTCAAAATTATTAAAAAAAAATGTTTGGGAAATTTCTGAGAGAAAAAGTGAGTTTTTTTAGGGTATAAATGGATCTAGAATCTACAAAAAAAAATCAAAAAAATTAAAATTTGGTTTACGCAGAATGAATTTTGTATAAGAAACGAGTGGCAATGTCAAAATTACCGAAAAAAAATGAAGTGAGCTTTTTAGGATATTTTATATAAGAAACCAACGGCGGCTCTAAGGGGGAACTTGGAATAAAGTAGTTATTTAATGGTAGAATTGTTTATTTTTGGGAATAAAATTTGAATATTTTTTATTTGGCAGTATTTTCTTACACAACCTTAAAATAACCCAATAATATACCAATCACCAACATGTATTGAAGTAGAAAGAAAGAAGAGTGTCCCAAAATGATGACAATAGGGGATTACTAATAACAAAAAAATATTTCTATCGATTTTTGAAAACAAAAAGTTAAAAAAATTATTTGAAAGTGAGCAAAAACGACATTAGATAAATTGAAGAAAATAAAGGAATTTAACATTCAATGTATAAATTCTATTTTTTTGCAATTTTGGAACACAGTATAAAAACTAAAAACTAGGACATCACATCGTACTATAAGTATAATTCTTACCTGTTGAACTCAAATCTGCATGCACCATGCAACAAAAAAATGCGTTAATATAGATATATATTAAAATATTTACCTACTACTACATTCCCTACAGAGTAATGAAACATTTTCTAGTCTACATTTATTTAATATTATCTAATTTTTTTTTGGAATTAAATCAATTTTACAAATGTGCTACCATCTATCAATAAAAGTGATAAATGAATCTTAGAAGTAAGTTCTGACAATTTTACAAAGCAACGAATTCCCAACGTGCATTGGGGGTTTTTTGACCGATTCTGGTTAAGATGTCACTCTATTCTTGTCCGTTTTAATATCCATAAAGAAGAACATTTACTAATAATTTAATATTCCACTGAACTTATAATTATTCTTCTCGTTAGATAATAAGACCACATTTAAAGTCGTTTTCAAAAACTGACATATTTTTGTGACGTTTCTGGGAACGATTTTTCCTATTTTATGCACGCGATTCTTGTCGCTTGTCGCGGGGCGACAGAAAACGCGGCGTTTTCTAAAAGCACGTTGTTAAATGTGTGCTTTTATGCATCGATGTCAATCAGCCGCTCGCCGCCTGTGTCGCGGCCTTCTCAAATCATGTCGCGTGGAATAACAAAACGCGTCGCGGCCTTTTTTATGCACGCGCTTTTTGTCGCTTGTCGCGGGGCGACAGAAAACGCGGCGTTTTATATGAAACAAAAATGGAACAAGGTCTTGTCGTGAGCCGCTTGCAAATTTGATCAGTTGAAAGTGGACATCCACACCACAACTGCAGTGTTAAAATGAATCCGTGTGTTATGTATTTTATATGCAACCATATTATTGAAAAAAGACGCCGGAGACGTTGGGATCCAATTAATAGTGGAAGACTCCTCAGAGGCGCATATTATACACTTCATGAAGTTGGACGTCTGGACTTTAACAACTACTTCTTGGGCTATATGCCCCAACAGGTATTGAATTACGTAAGTCCAGACGCGGTTTGGAACTTTTGTCATTAAAGGAGCCTGTCATTCTTAGACCGGTTTCGGCATTACTGTGCATCATCAGTAATAAGCAGACAATCTCGACATCCTATCTCTAAAGGATGCTGAAGAACTCTTTGGACCCACCAGCTACTTAAAACAAACGGTTAAGTCGAAGTAAGACGCCATCTTCACTTTAATAACAAAATCGAATCAAAAATTTCATCCTTTCGTCCCTATAGTTTTCTATATACAGGGTGACCCAGGGGTGTGCGCATGCTCCATAACTTTTTTTCTACCCAAGCTATCGATTTGATGTTTTTTTTAAACGATAGGACCGACAATGAGGCACATTCTAAAAATATTTCTATATATATACATGATGTCCCAAATAAGATACACAACTAAGTTCTGTTTTTTTAAATAGCAACCCCCATTTTTACAAATAGCAATAACTCGACTTTTTCAAATGCATCATCCTACATCGTTGCATGGCATTTTTTAAGATCTTTTTGCTGATATAGGGTTTGTGGGGTTTATTTTGTAAAACTTACGAGATTTATGCAAAATAAGAAATGTTTGACGGTTCATTCGAGAAAAACAAGAATCGAGTAGGCCGCTGTCGTAAAATTTGACAGATTCATACAATTTTGAAAAGAAAATGTTTCAACAAACTGAAATTGCAATATAAACAGAAATGCGTAACAAAGTAAACAATAACAATAAAAACAATAAACCGTCAAACATTTCTTATTTTGCATAAATCTCGTAAGTTTTACAAAATAAACCCCACAAACCCTATATCAGCAAAAATATCTTAAAAAATGCCATGCAACGATTTAATAAAATATATGGTGATGCATTTGAAAAAGTCGAGATATTGCTATTTGTAATTTGTCATTTTCAAAAAATCCTAGTAGGCGATAGAACATCAACTCCGAGTTCGTCTTCATCTCGAAAGATGCGTTAAAGCTTAAGAAATCGACTGGAAAAAAGTTGATTAAGTTATCTTGAACAGTTCTGAAGTTCTGAAGAAAACTATTGCAAATAAGTCGAAGAAACCTAGGCGTTATATCGACAATTTAATGGCGAATCTAAATATGGAAAAAAAGGGGGGTTGTCATTTAAAAAAACAGAACTTAGTTGTGTATCTTATTTGGGACATCATGTATATAAATAGAAATATTTTTAGAATGTGCCTCATTGTCGGTCCTATCGTTTAAAAAAAAACATCAAATCGATAGCTTGGGTAGAAAAAAAGTTATGGAGCATGCACACACCCCTGGGTCACCCTGTATATAGAAAAATATCTGGTCACCGAGCTTCGCTCATAATATTCAAATCTACAATTTTAAGCAGCCCAATGAGTATATAATTTAAGTATATTTATAACATGACAAATTATTAATTAATTCGCGAAAATCACGGAGTGGGCGACATCTACTTGAACTACTGATAGGGAGATAAATAAAAAGTTAATTGGCGACTGGCTTGAAAGTAGGCGGGAAAATTAAAAAAGCTGTCAGTGTTAATTTTCAATTGGCTGCAGCTGTTGTTGACGTTTATCAACTGCTTGTCACAGAGGTTAGTTAAATTCATTTCACCCTTTTAGGGCAACTTCTACTGACGCTTGATCTTCGCGAATTGTCACGGTGGACAGGCCCCGTTTCCGGGACGGGCAACAGCAGCGTGTAGGGCACACGTCCCGTCAACAGAAGATCGCTGAGCTCACTCTATTTATCACTATATAAGAAAAACTCTATGTTCAATTGATTTTATTATTTATTGATCTGCAGTGAAGGAAAATTATAGGTCTGATATTCATACTTGGGTAAAAACCTCCACAAAAACCTGTGACCAGACTCTCGACGTGTGGCAGATATTGATATCATATTTTTTCAAAAATATTCAGTTACAAAAATAGTTCATTCGTACATTACATTACAATTTGCTCTAGGAAAATACAAAGTCACAATCAACCTTAAAATGTACTATGAAAATAGAGAATTTTAAATGTCTCTTTAAAGTTTCTTGTAAAATAAAAAATTGAAATCTATGTTAATAGTACACGTGTACAAGCATTCATTCTTTTTCTCTCTCTCTCTCTATGATAATGAAAACTTAAATATTAAAACTGTCCGCATAATAAAATAGTAGCCGTAAGGGGTAGTCTCACACTATCGGGGAAGGGAAGAACCTTTACCCGATGTGCATAAAGCATTTCCACCCGCCAAAAAAAAAAGATTAGCTTTAGGTTAGGTTAGATCTTTGTAATAAATAAAGAAAAGTACGATACGAGTGACATTTTGACATTTGTTACATTCTGACAGGTGTCATATTTTGACATTTGTTCATTTTGAGATTTGTTCATTTTGACAGTTGTTACATTCTGACACGTATCACATTTTAACAGTTGTCACGTTTTTACAGGTGTCACATTTTGACAAGTGTTAACTCAACGTTCCTATAAATATTTACCTAAACCCATGATTTCTGAAATTGAATTGGCAACGTTGTATTTTCAACTTTGAATTTATAAGATGGCTGTCATTTGACAAGCAAATTATTTATGTCCGTCAAATGAACCTTTCCTTTTTTATATAAAGCGGAAAATTTAAAATTGAATTCTTTCAGATTAAAACGCCAGAAATTAAATAAAGTCAAATCTTTTTACTACTATACTATACAGAAGAAAGGAGTGCAGTATTTAATTTGCAGAACGTAGTACAGATTCAAGAGGTAGAAATTTTATTTTTACCTCATCCTTCAATGCTTATTTGTAGTTAAAATTTAAATTTTAATACATCTGATCGGCCTAATATAGTTTTTGTCTAGATAAACCTGTTCTTTTGACAGATAAGTCAGACTTTATTTATTCATAGCCGTATCGTATGTATTTTAATTGATTCAGAATTTTGTATTAATATATATTTCAAAATGGCTTCATTCTAAAAATATTATCAGTCCTCCTAAATCCTTGAAGGCAGAATTATTAGTAATAGCAAGGCAACATAAAAACCAATTCAAAAAATATATTATAGATGAGATGGCCAGAGAAAAAGGAATTTGTAGCGTACTACTAATTATGCAACCCACTTTACCGCGGTGTTGATTGACTTCACCACCAGGAGACGGAATAAGACGCGGGATTAACCTAACAAGTTAGCTTGGTGATGCGAACGTTCGTGACACGTTGTGTTTACAGTTTCTTTTCAATACTTTTCATTTTGCTTTTGTTTATGTTTTAAAGTGCTTTTAATAAAAGTTTCTCCTATTTTCACGGCGTTAATTTTATTGTGTGAGTGGAAATATCTCAAAGAACCCTACCTTTACAACTGGCGCCCAACGTGGGGCCGATGAAAAGGAGAGTATTTTACATTTAACAGGTATCTTTAGTTCTAAAAACCATAAACTTTGTTTTACGATTGGCTGTAGTTGCCAATCGTCAGTGAAAAGTACTCATATATATTATAAAAAGGAAAAACTGTTCAGGTTCCCGTACAAGCAAAACAGATTCAGACATGCCAAATTGTAGTTATTTCGTTTAAATAGACTTGCCGGTCTCAGTAACTACTATTTAATTATTTGCATGTTTTCAATTAGCCATCATTAGTTGTGCTCAGTTTGTTTTATGCTTCTTCAGTACATTAAAATATATTTAGATTTCGGTTATTGGACATTCTACGTTATTTGCTCCATAACTGTTGTTTCCGTTGTTTGGACCATAAGTGTTGGTAGATGGTACTGTTGTTTCCGTTGTTTGGACCATAACACTTAAAATATTGGACATTTAATTTCGTGATCGCGTATATATAAACTTTTCTGGCTGAACTAAGTAGGTCAGACCCGATATCGTACCGTGAGTGTTTTAATGAACTTTTCTGGCTGAACTAAGTAGGTCAGAGTCGTTATTTTATCGCGAGTGTTTTATTGAACTTTAAAATCAAACAGTTATGGCACCAAACAAACCCATTGCCCAAAGTGAACCGGTAGTTAATCAGCTAGTACTGACTCCTGAAATACTACAAGGCCTCATTGCAAGTCTTACAACAAACACTGCACCCTCTGCAGATAAAAATGCAAACTTTTCACAGTGTACAACTCGTTTTTCTGGGAAAGCTGGCGAGAATGTCGAAGCTTTCATAGATTCTATAACAGTTTACAAAGAATGTGTTAATATCACATCTGAGAATGCTCTGAAAGGATTGTCGATGCTCCTTACTGATAGTGCTGCTACTTGGTGGCTTGGCATAAAGACGTCCGTGCAATCGTTTGATGAAGCGATTGTATCACTACGCCACGCATTTGGGTATGCCAAACCTGCTTACCAAATATATAAAGAATTATTTTCGAAGGAACAAGGCAAAGACGAACCGACAGACATCTTCATTAGTAACGCTCGCGCGCTATTCGCACAATTACCCGCTCAGCCTGTCGTCTGCGAAGAAATACAGCTAGATCTGGTGTATGGTCTCCTTAATTATAAAATCCGAGAAAGAATGCAACGGGAGAAAATTAAGACGTTCAAAGAACTAATCGAGACTGCTCGAATAATTGAACAGACGTTATTTGAAAAGAAAAAGATGTCTTCTATCAGTGCTTCAAACACTGAAACCAATCAAAAAAAGTCAAAGTCTTTAATATGCAACTACTGCAAGAACTTCGGTCACAGTAGAGAAGAGTGTAGAAAATTGGCGAAAACTCGTCAAGACCAAAGCGCTAAAAACGATAATAGCTATGAGGTCAGAGCCACCGAGAAACCATCTCAGTCAAGTAGTGCAAATCCTGAAATTAATAAGCTAATTTGTTATGGATGTGGTAAACCTGGATATATTCGAAGCAATTGTCCTCAATGCAAGCCGTCAACTTCGACTTCTGCTTTAGATAGCGAATTTTACTGTCAATCATTCACGGATGATTCGCAAAGCCGACCGTTAGTCAGAGTAGAGATTACTGGCTCGTCAGGAATGGCATTCATTGACACGGGCGCTAAATCTAGTATTGCTGGCGCTTCACTTAGGAAAATACTTATGAAAAAGAATATTCCTTACCAGATTCAGAAAATGAAAATGACACTGGCTGATGGAAAGATGCACTTGGTGGACGCCTCGGTCTTTTCTGTACACATTGGTATTGAGAAGAAACAAGTACCAATAAAACTAATATCTGTCGATAAGCATACCAACAGCAGAACTCTACTAGGAGTAGACTTCATTAAAGCCACCCAAATGGTTTTAGATGTTTCATCGAACCTCTGGTATTTCAAGGAGAACCCTAGTGTAGGTTACCCTTTCGTAGAAGAAGAAAGATGTACCCCATCCACCTCGTTAGCTAGTGCACAATTTGAACCGCTATACCTTCGCGAAAACGAAGGTAGTTCTCTGAACCAGGGGGAGAGAGAACAATTCAATGAACTGATCATTAAAAATCACGAAGTTTTCTCGCCACATTCAGAAGCTACGCCATTTGCCGAACACATAATAAAACTGAAAGACGATGTTCCTATATCAGTGCCACCATACAGAATGTCTGAACCAAAAAAGAAGATTTTAAAGGAAGAACTAGACCGCCTTTTGGAAGATGATATAATCGAGGAATGTGAATCTTCATACTCGGCCAATGTCGTACTTGTCCCAAAGAAGGATGGACGAATGAGACTATGTGTCAATTATCAGAAATTAAACTCAATCACGGAAGCTGATAGGTATCCGCTTCCACGAATGGATGATTTACTACATTCAGCCAAAAGAACAAAATTTATGTCTACACTAGACCTGAAATCAGGATACCATCAGATCTCAGTTCGACCAGCTGATCGAGACAAAACGGCATTTATAACGCCATATGGACTATTCCGTTACAATCGTATGCCGTTTGGCTTACGCAACGCTCCATCAACCTTTCAGCGACTAATCGATAGATTCCGGGCCGGACTACAAGATATATTAATATTGGCTTATCTTGATGATCTGATAATCCTATCTCCATCCTATGAAGACCACCTTCGAGACTTACAGCGCATATTTGACCGGTTAATCTTATTCCGATTGAAACTAAATCGAATTAAATGTACTTTTGCGTGTACCTCAGTACGTTACCTTGGTCATGTCATCACAAAAGAGGGAATAGAGCCAGACCCCGCCAAAGTGTCTGCTATACTGGAAATGAAGCCTCCACAAAATGTTAAACAGCTACTGACGTTTCTTCAAACTTGCTCATGGTTTCGCAGGTTCATGGAAAATTTTGCAGAAATTTCCAGGCCTCTGAGTAATCTCACCAAAAAAAGAGCTCAGTGGGAATGGACAGCTAGACAGGAAGATGCTTTTGACAAACTCAAGGGATTGTTAACTAGCGCTCCTATTCTACGACAAGCGGACTGGAACCTACCATACATTCTAAGGACCGACGCAAGTTCTTATGCACTAGGGGCGGTTCTCCTTCAGGGGGAGGGTGCTGATGAGAGGCCAATAGAATATGCAAGCCGCCTACTAACAGCTGCTGAGAGAAATTACCATACGACGAAGAGAGAAGCACTCGCTGTCGTGTGGGCTGTCGATAAATTCCGTGGGTACGTAGAGGATGCTACTATTATTGTTCAAAGTGACCACCAACCGTTAAAATGGCTAATGACTTTAAAATCACCTTCTGGTCGACTTGCTCGATGGAGTCTATTACTACAATCGTATGACCTACGAATTGAATATACCCCAGGACGGCTAAATGTAGTTGCAGACCTGTTATCTCGCCCACCCACCACGGATGCTGAGGTCAACCTTGTTACAGTCGACATGCCCCGGATGTCAGCTGATGAAGTGCGGCGTCTACAGCTAGAAGATGAGGGATTACTGAAAATTATTCAGTCTTTCCAGAATCCAGATAAAGATGAAGTGGACCTAAAACGATGGCTGGAAAGAGGTTACATAATGAATAATGGAATATTATATAGATATGTACCTGAAGCAGACGAAGAAGAACCACAGCAAGTCGTTCCTAAATCCCAAATACCAGATATTTTACAAGAATATCATAATTCTGAGACGGCCGGCCATTACGGAGTAGATCGAACATATAAACGAATCGCAAGTAGGTATTACTGGATAGGAATGCGTGCTACTATAACAAAACACGTTTCTCAATGCATAGAGTGCCAACGTTTTAAGCCAAGCAATGTGAAACCTGCAGGTTTAATCCAAACTCCCATAATGGCTGCACGGTTTGAAGTTATAACCATTGATTTATTTGGCCCTTTACCAGAAACACCTGCTGGTAACCATTGGGTCTTTGTGATAGAAGATACCTGTACACGCTGGACTGAACTCTTCCCCTTAAAGCAAGCCAGTGCTGAAAACTGTGCCCGAACCCTAATAGATGAGGTGATATTGCGATATGGCGTACCCAGAAGAGTAATTAGCGATAATGATAGCAGGTTTGTCAGTAGCGTGATGCAACAAGTTGCTCACTGTCTCGGGTTTACTCAATCCCTTATTCCTGTATATCATCCGGCCAGCAACCCAGTTGAACGCAAGAACAGAGATTTAAAAGTCCAATTGGCAATTCTATCGACTTCCGACCACACATCATGGGAAGATCAACTATCATCTATCAGATTTGCCATAAATACAGTTCAGTGTTCCTCAACGGGCTATACCCCATCATATCTCATGTTTGGACGTGAGTTACGAACTCCTGACGATGTTCAAAGGGATATTCGATCAATTATTGAAAGAGATAATTTCGTTCCACAAATCACACCCTATTTAAAGTTGATGAGTAGAACCCTACAGGAAGCGAGAGAAAAGCATGAAGCCTCGCAAGACATATCCAAAAGAGGGGCAGATAAACGCTACCGGGTAGCGAAATTTAAAGAGGGAGATAAGGTCCTAGTTGATGTCCATGCTCTAAGTAAAAGTAAGAATCAGTTTACCAGTAAGTTCGCTCCTAGACGCGATGGACCCTACGTAATAATAAAGGAGGTCACTCCAACATCGTATGAAGTTGCTTTACCTCAAAACCCTACAGAGGTCATGGGTAAGTACCATGTTTCTGCTTTGACCCCATTTCGAGCTCAAGATAACTCCGACCCTAGTCCACTACGGCCAATTAAAAAAAGAGGGCGACCGAAGAAGGTATCACAAAGCGTGGAGAATGATGAAGAACCTACCATGCAGGAAGAGGATACTGAGTCAACTTGTGATACTCAGCATACCGACGACGACCGGGATGCCGATGAGTCATTTCCCCCAACAACTCGAACTCACAGCAAGAGAGCAGTCCATAAACCCAAGAGATGCGCGTGCTGTGAATAACAAAATATATATAGATCATTCTTGCTTCATCTCCCGGGACGTATCGAGAAGCAAAGGGGGAGGTTGTAGCGTACTACTAATTATGCAACCCACTTTACCGCGGTGTTGATTGACTTCGCCACCAGGAGACGGAATAAGACGCGGGATTAACCTAACAAGTTAGCTTGGTGATGCGAACGTTCGTGACACGTTGTGTTTACAGTTTCTTTTCAATACTTTTCATTTTGCTTTTGTTTATGTTTTAAAGTGCTTTTAATAAAAGTTTCTCCTATTTTCACGGCGTTAATTTTATTGTGTGAGTGGAAATATCTCAAAGAACCCTACCTTTACAAATTAAAATTCTCAGATTGCAGAGTTAAATTCCATTGAACTGATCTGGTCACAATTATTAAAACGTTATGTTTCTCAAAACAATAAAACATTTACATTTCCTGATGTACGAAATTTGTTTTTGAAGGCAGTTTCAGATGTAAATAGAGAACACTGGGGAAAATGCATTGGTCATGTTAAAAATGTGTAAAATTCATTTAGGAAAGTGGATATATAAATGGATAATTTAATAGAACCGATAATAATAAACCTCAGAAAAGACAATTATAGTGATACCAGTAGTTTTAGTGAAGACAGTGACTTTTAAAGATAGTTCTTGAACTAACTTTTTTTTTTAATCTTTGAGTTTAGGTAAGTACTGAAGCGTTACTTTTAATGCCAAGAGATTAAAACAATTTTAATCCCAACATATAATCCTACTTGTTATTTATTGGTTAAATTTAATTCCTTCAATGTTAAAGTGTCAGATGCATAAAGTTTATTTTTATTTTTTGTAAATAATATAACTACGAAGTGCGTATATATATTTTATATGCTGTGACCTTATTTATATTATAGAAACTTATTTTGCAAAGTACGCCTATGGAATGTGACGTTATATCCCCACTTTTACTGTACTCATCTATCCTTTATAGTATATATTACTATAGAAACAAGTTATTATTATGTGCCGTTGCTAGGAAATAAAACTAAAAGCTTTACTTTTCTTATAAATATCTCGGAAGATCGAATTTTCACAGACATGAGTCCTACATTTTTTGCCGATTTAGATAGGAATTAGTCTACCCTGAAAGTTTCATTGAATTCTGACGAGTAGATTTCGAGATCCTCTGGACACACATACATACATACATACATACATACATACAAACCTTGCTCGTTTAATAGTATTTGACTATAGGGACGAAAGGATGAAATTTTTGATTGGATTTTGTTATTAAAGTGAAGATGGCGTCTTACTTCGACTTAACCGTTTGTTTTAAGTAGCTGGTGGGTCCAAAGCGTCAGCATCCTTTAGAGATGGGATGTTGAGCTTGTCTGCTTCTTACTGATGAGGCACAGTAATGCCGAAATGGGTCTAAGAATGAAAGGCTTCTTTAATGACAAAATCAAAGGTTTTGGGTTTAAATCCCGACATGGTCGGGTTCCAAACCGCGTCTGGACTTACGTAATACAATACCTGTAGGGGCATATCGCCCAAGGAGTAGTTGTTGAAGTCCAGACGTTAGTGCAGTGTACGACATTTTTAATGTCTTTTTTCGTGGGAACTTGTGATTTTATTTCACATAAGTATATCATTTGTGCAACTTCATGAAGTGTATAATATGCGCCTCTGAGGAGTCTTGCACTATTAATTGGATGCAGATCCCAACGTCTCCGGCGTCTTTTTTCAATAATATGGTTGCATATAAAATACATAATACATTTTAACACTGCAGTTGTGATGTTGATCACTTTGAACTGATCAAATTTGCAAGCGGCTCACGAAAAGAAACGCTTGACCTTGTTCCATTTTTGTTTCATATAAAAACGCCGCGTTGTCTGTCGCCCCGCGACAAGCGATAAAAAACGCGTGCATAAAAGAGGCCTAAAAAGATAGCGCATTTGCATATTATAAGAGAATTTATACCTCTCTTATCCAGTGATCTGTTTCTATAGTAAATTATATTTATATTTATTTTATGTCAATTTTTGAAAACGACTTTCGTACTGAAAGTTGAAACGTTAAATTAAAACTTTTTTGATTTAAATAAGTGGTTTTATTATCCAACAAGAAGACTAATTGAAGCCTATGAACTACAGAAATAAATTACGGAAATTATAATTCTTCACCCATCTGTCTACATTTAGAAAAGTGAAAGTATTTTATCTCCATTCATAAATGGTTATTTCCTTTGAATTCTGAGAGCGGCGCCATTATAAGGATGCAAAATGTTGTCATGTAAGGGTTTCGTAATCCCTAACTTTTAAAGTTTATTTTCTATTATTAGTGGATGAAAAAATTTATAGTTATTGGTAAAGGTTTAATCTATGTTACGACGAACTCACTTTTCGGAAATTTGCTTTGGTTCTTTTGTGAAAAAACATTTTTTTTTAGAAAAAACTAAATCAAATTTTGAAAAAGTGAGTTCGTCGTACCATAGATTAGACCTTTACCAATATGTAATTATTCTTTCATTCTCTCAAAATGAAAAATGAACCTAAAAAGTTAGTGTAGTACAACTTCTTCTTAAGGAAAAAATACAAAGTAAGCAAACGAGTTAGGAATGTAATTTATTCGAATCGACATCTTAAGAATAAATTAAATTGCTAATTCGTTTGCTTACTTTGTATTTTTACAATGCAAGTTGCTTTGGAAAGTTGTCAAAACTCACTTCTAAGCTAATAAATTAAATTCCTAACGTATGCTTACTTTAAATTAATTTCAATGTCTATTTTTTGGTCCTTATTTTGTTTTTAAGTATAAATCAGGATAATCAATAAAAAATTAAACAATGCTGGAATAAAAGTTTGTACGTGTATGAAACTTAAAAAAAAACTACTTACAAGGATCTATTAACTGTTATCATTTCATAATCGTTATCAGGATCCCAGAAAATATTATCCACGTAATGTTGTCCGGCGGTCCCAGCAATTATTGTTGATTTTTTGTCTCTTTCTACTGCATAATTACTAAAAAAAACCCAATAATTCATCAGTTCAATAAATAATCTTACTTGTAACTATTACAAACAGCGTTTAAATCATCCAAAAATTTTGTATATTTACTGACAGGAGGATGGTTTATTCGCCACCAAAGTATTTTTTTACCGACAAGAGTACGTTTTTTTACCGGCAGAGGTAGTGTTTTACCAGCAAGTTCGGAGGAGGAAATTTTGTTACAAACGTGTTCTCAGGTTAGTTACGTTGGCAACCCTGTTGACAGCTGTCATCTGTCAAAAGGTTAGGATAGCCCCGGAGACACATTGTTGACAATGTTAGGTTAGTCCTAATGTGTCGCATGTTTTAGTCTGCACGTATTCAGGTTAGCCCTATGTGCTGATGTTAGGTTAGGGTATATTTACTGACAGGAGGGTTTATTCGCCACCAAAGTATTTTTTTACCGACAAAAGTACCTATTTTTACCGGCAGAGATAGTGTTACATTAGGTTAGTAACGTCAAATCGAAGTAAGGGGGGCGTGACCTAAAAGTAGTTTAGCTACGTTGGCAACCCTGTATGGTCATCTGTCACTTGTCATCTGTCAAAATATTTCCCACGCTAAAGTGCCGGAACCCCTGTTAAAATATACTAAATATTTGACGTCCGATAAAATACTTACTTGTAAAACCCATTATGCGTGGTAGTCTGATAAATATTCAATCTAACTCTGTCAAATCCTGAAACTTCCAAATTTTGCATTCCCGTATTCCTCTTGACGTAATTATAAGTAAAATTTGACACCACTTGTTTCAAAACAATATTATTATGATATTGAGCATAATTTCTTGTAAAATAGTTTCTGTATATTGTGACTTCTTGGTAAGGCGACGATTTTCTGCCTTCTATATATAGGGTGGGTAAATTAGAATTGTTTACAAATAGATTGTTGTGGATATAACCTCGTAATGAGGTAGCCGAGCCCCTGGAATCCGCTTTTATATGAAGACCACCTTGATTTTGCTCCACTAGGTTACCCTAAAAATAACATTAATTGTCTTTTAAGAATTTATGGTATTTTGAAAATGTTAAACGTACTCTAAAAAATATCGTCTGTGTATTTTGAACGTCCACTTCCAAGCCTGATTTACAGGTAGTAAAATTTCCATACAACTTTCTGCAGTTATTCTTGAACTGGTTCTTTTCTATGGTAAGTATGGGATTGACTTCACCTGAAGCCATGTATAAAAGGCCACTTTGTCCGTTATTGTTAATTATTGATCTAGAAATGTTGTGCTGAATATCTCGATCTGAAAAAATTAAGTATTTTGTAAGAAACTTTTAATCTAGTAATCAAATACAAAGTAATTGTAACTCGCGCCCTACGTAAGACTCAGTAGGTGACCCTTAGCTAGCAAATCTCCCATCGCCACCAAAGAGTACCCAGGGTTAGACGTGTTTCGGTGTAATTGACAATTTCTTGTTATCGAAAAAAAAAAAAAATCAAAGAATCTATATTAAATTTTGTGTGAAAAATAAAATTCAGTTCTCCAACACTTTTGAAATGTCGACTGCACAGGTGGCTGGAAGGAAAAAAAAGTTTGCCTACGATGCCAAACAAAAATTCCGGTGTCCATCAGTAGTCAGCCTACCCTAGAAACGGAAAAACTCATCCCCGAAATCATAGCTGTTCCGCTTTTCCATAAAAACCCGTTTATCCTCAATTAAAGGGAACCAGAACCGGGCTACGTCCCCCGGACAGTTTTTCGACTCTTGTTGGATTTGTAGGGAAAAATCGAGAAAAGAAAAGCCCTACCACTTAATCGGGATCACCAGGTATACATAGACATTATATATATACAACAACAACAGCGCGCTGCGCGCGCTCAGCATGGCCCGGTATTGTTTCAAAATTTTCAA
Organism: Crepidodera aurea; assembly: GCA_949320105.2. Classification (NCBI taxonomy): domain Eukaryota; kingdom Metazoa; phylum Arthropoda; class Insecta; order Coleoptera; family Chrysomelidae; genus Crepidodera; species Crepidodera aurea. The sequence goes on along the minus strand of OX439473.1, from coordinate 92,713,401 downwards.
GTCAACCAATTTGTCGAATTTTAAGGGGAAAATCGAAAAAAGTGGGCCTGTACGCCGCTGGACTAGAACAATACGAACATTTTGAGACAAAAATCAGCTCGATCCGTCCATTTTTGCGGGAGAAATATTGTTTTTGGCCAGAAATACGTTTAAGAAAGTAAAAACAATGTTTCTCCCCCAAAATGGACGGATTGAGCTGATTTTTGTCTCAAAATATTCGTATTGTTCTAGTCCAGCGGCGTACAGGCCCACTTTTTTCCCCTTAAAATTCGACAAATTGGTTGACTTGAAAATTTTGAAACAATACCGGGCCATGCTGAGCGCGCGCAGCGCGCTGTTGTTGTTGTATATATATATATATATATAATGTCTATGTATATAAGATTAAAATGCCGTATCCTGTTTGGAAACTTTGTGATCATGAAAAAAACAGGAACAAGCTTTGTGGTCCATGCGGGAAAAAAATTAATTTCCGCGATCAGAAGATAGAACAATTCCGTATTACAGAAAAATATGAAAAACTTATACAGAAATTTATCAATCCAAATTTCTTGACTTCCAACAGTAAATACCCCCTTAGTATTTGCTCCAATTGTCGCAAGATGCTCGCAGATCACGATCAAAGTAATTTCCACAGATCTTTGAAGACAATGCCAGATTATGAGACAATAGTTTTGCCGAGAAAAACCAGATCAACTGATGATAACGCTATATGCCAGTGCTATATTTGCTTGACTGAGAGACACAAAGGATCAATTAATTTTAAAAAAAAATTGAAAATTGGTGAAAGCTTTCATTTATCCCCGAAAATACCACGTAAAAAATTTCAAATTTCGTTAATAAATAATTTTTTTCTTTTGTTCTCAATATTATGATTAGTGATATTATATTTTTATGTTTTTGAATGAATTATAATTTTGATTATTATAATTTTGATTATTATGATTTTGCTAATTATGACCATTATTGTGATTCTGATCAGTATAGAATATTATGATTGTAATTTTGAATTTGTTTACTATGAATACTATGAATAATATAAATATTATGAATCTCGTTAAATAAATCCAATTGTTAACGGGAACCAGAACCCGGTAGCGCCCCCGGACAGTCTTTCGACTTTTGTTGAATTTTAAGGGGACTAGAAATTGTATACTATCATACTTCCATCAAACGTCTTAGCAACAGTGATTCGCGTGAGATTTTCAAGATTAAAATGCCGTATCCTGTTTGGAAACTTTGTGATCATGAAAAAAACAGGAACAAGCTTTGTGGTCCATGCGGGAAAAAATTAATTTCCGCGATCAGAAGATAGAACAATTCCGTATTACAGAAAAATATGAAAAACTTATACAGAACTAGAACAATACGAATATTTTGAGACAAAAATCAGCTCAATCCGTCCATTTTGGGGGAGAAACATTGTTTTTACTTTCTTAAACGTATTTCTGGCCAAAAACAATATTTCTCCTGCAAAAATGGACGGATCGAGCTGATTTTTGTCTCAAAATGTTCGTATTGTTCTAGTCCAGCGGCGTACAGGCCCACTTTTCTCGATTTTTCCCTACAAATCCAACAAGAGTCGAAAAACTGTCCGGGGGACGTAGCCGGGTTCTGGTTCCCTTTAATTGAGGATAAACGCGTTTTTATGGAAAAGCGGAACAGCTATGATTTCGGGGATGAGTTTTTCCGTTTCTAGGGTAGGCTGACTACTGATGGACACCGGAATTTTTGTTTGGCATCGTAGGCAAACTTTCCAGCCAGAAGTGACTGTAGCATTTGGCGAGTCTACTTTCAGCAAAAAAATACTTATAAGTGCTATAAGCTCTTCACAGAAGGTCGAGAAGATGTTAATGGCGATGGCCGCCTTAGACGGCCCAGCACGTCAACGACCGCTGAAAACGTCGAAGCAGTGAAGAAAATTGTCATTATTGCATGCAATTATTTCGGATCTTTTGGGCAGCGAAGTTTGTTCCGAAACTGCTAAATTTTGACCAAAAGAACCGTCGCATGATCATCGCTCAGGAGGTGTTGAATGATGTCAACGACGATCCAGATTTGTTCAAAAGGGTCACAACTGGTGACGAAACATGGGTATAGGGAAGCAATGGAAGCGGCCAGAAGACCCATCAAGACCGAAAAAAGCACGTCAAAAGTGAAAGTTTTTTTTATGTTCTTGCCAAAAGGTCGTACGGTCAATAAGGAATACGAAGGAAACGTCCGGATTTATGACAAAGCAATTCATGGCTTTTGCATCATGATAATGCACCTGCTCACACATCATTGCTTGTACGTGATTTTTTGGCCAAAAACAACACCGTAATCATGCCTCAGCCACCGTATTCGCCGGATTTGGCCGACTTTTTTCTGTTCTTAAAACGGAAAAGACCCATGAAAGGACGGGGTTTGGCCACGATTGACGGGATAAAGGCCGAATCGCTGGAAGAGCTCAAGGCCATACCAAAAAGCGCATATCAGAAGTGGTTGCATAAATGTATTTGAAGAAAAATGAAAAGTCAACTTTTTTCCAGTACAAACCTCGTATATAAAATGTACAAAACTACGTAAAATACTTACTGAACCCAATAGCCGAAATCGGTAAAGTGACCACTTCTGCAATAAACCCATGTATCGAAGAAGCTCCATTAGCAAACAATTTTACACTCAAACTAGGCAAAGCAGATTTGAATAACTTCTTCTCATTTCCCGAAGTCATGGTCACCCTATCGATGATCTTAGAGGAAACATTATAAATATCTCCATCATACATCTCCAAAAAATCAGGAATACCATATTTGGTAGTCGAATTAAAGAGTCCGAACTGTAACAATCTCAATCCTAGAGGTTTGATATTGTAAACACTGCGGAATATTTTGATGCAGTTTACAGGATGATTGTCATATTTGTAATAAATTAAAACTCTTTCTTGTACCGTGATTTCTTTGTGGGTATCGCAAATATCGATAAGGCTGAACAGATTATAGGGTATTTCAAGTTCTCTAAGTGGAGTAAAACTCGATTCATCAGATTCCCTACCTTCCCCAGATAGAGATAAAATATTCAGTCCTACACTTAAAGAATTCTGAATGGTATTCCTCATTAAATTCATAGTGTTGGAAGGCGAAATGATATCAATACCATGAAAAGCGGAATAGTCGATATCAACGTAGTTTATTCTTGGACTTTTTATAATACTTTGTATAGCAGAAGACTTCTCGTTATGCAAAATTCCAGCATTCTGTATTTTGACGTATTCCAAAGTAGATTCGAAAGATTGATACGTCATGTGAGTATGAATATCATGCAATCTATGATTATATAACTGTTGCTCCTCGAATTCCGCGTGAGCAAAACGAATTCCTCCCCAATAATTTTGCCTCTTCATCTGCCTATCGCAGTGGATGAAGACGAACTTTGAATTCCATTCGCATTTATGCCTATGACCGAACTGTTGACCGTTTAACCTTATAGGGCAGTCTTCGAATCTATTTTCGGATCCTCTGCATTGCAAAGGTTCTGGCCATGTCCAAATTCTCGTTAACGAGTTGCTGTGGAAGTCTATTCTTTCTCCGAAGTCGAAAAATGCTGTCAAAGGATTGAATCCCAGCTCCCGACAGACTACTTGAGCATTACGTTCGGTGAACCTCGTATCGCACAACGGGATCCATTGTAAGGTTGTTGAATTGAAATATTCGAGGAAGCCTTCATTGGTTGAACCTTCGTCGCTTTCTACGCAGCTCGCACTTTTGCATAATCTGTAAAAAGTAAAACAAACTCATAAAAATAGATTCAGTAGAAAAGATTTTTTTCTACAACTGCTATGAAAAGTAGCAAATTTCTCATAGCTTACTTAATTTCAAAACCATGTATTGCTCATACCGTGCGGGAATATTTTTCCTCACGGCACTTTGCCCACACCGCACATACATTTATATGGAGAATCAACAAAAATCGACAAAAACTTAGTAGGCTGCTGTTCAGCTTTAAATAGCTGTCACAACTGTCAGAGTATAGAAGTTTTTTAAATTCTTCATACGTACTTTGATAAAAATCGCAATTTTCATTAAATATTATTTTAATAAATTATATACCTACTTATAATACATAATATTGATACTGAGAGTAGTGACGATTTTGATAATACTCCGCCAGAGACATTGGAAAGAGCCGCAAAAATAACGTTAGATTTGTTGCCGGTAATTTCAAGAAAAAGTTTGAATTGGCATACGAAAAATTTATGGAATGGAGAAGAAATTCAAAAATAAAATTAAAAAAATTATTTAACTGTTAAGAGGTAGGATACTTTCATGTTCTTTTAGTTTTGCTAACCATAAAAATAAATATTAAGTTACATTACTTGTATTCTTTAAATTTGTGCAGTTGTAGAAAAAGTATAGTGTGCAACAAGTGAAGAAAGTTCAACTTTTCTCACGAGTGAGAGAAGTACTTTCCCCACTTGTTGCACAATATACTATTTTTCTACAACTGCTATGAAAAGTAGCGAATTTCTCATAGCTTACTTAATTTCAAAACCATGTATTGCTCATACCGTGCGGGAATATTTTTCCTCACGGCACTTTGCCCACACCACGTACATTTATATGGAGAATCAACAAAAATCGACAAAAACTTAGTTGGCTGCTGTTCAGCTATAAATAGTTGTCATAACTGTCAGATTATAGAAGTTTTTAAATTCTTAAGGTAGTTTTCATTCGTGCTTTGATAAAAATCGCAATTTCCATTAAATATTATTTTAATAAGACATACCTATTTATAATAAATAATATGGGTACTGACAGTAGTGACGATTTTGATAATACTCCGCCAGAGATATTGGAAAGAGCCGCAAAAGTAACGTTAGATTTCTTGCCGATAATTTCAAGAAAAAAGTTTGAATTGGTACACGAAAGATTTATGGAATGGAGAAGAAATACAAAAATAAAATTAAAAAAATTATTTAACTGTTAAGAGGTAGGATACTTTCATGTTATTTTAGTTTTGCTAACCATAAAATAGTATATTGTGCAACTAGTGCGCAAAGTTGTCGATTGCCCACGAGACCGAAGTTGAGCGCACGAACGAAGTGAGTGCGCTCATTAGCTCGAGTGGGCAATCGACAATGCCGCACGAGTTGCATATACTATTTTTTTTTACTAATGCGGGGATACAATGAGAAATGAAGTAGGTGCCAACGACAAAAAAATCAAAAATTAATCAAATAAAAAGTAAAATATTTAGAATCAAAATAACTTTTTATTTTTAACGATAACTAGGAAACTAAAAAAGGCAATTAATTTTTTTTTTCACCTATGATTATCGAAACATTTCAACAATTGGTGAAATTAAAATTTATATTTTTGGAGATTCTAGAGGAAATCGTATTCAAGTCAATATTTTCTTTGTCTTCGACACTGACTCTGATAGGTATAATAGAACCCACCGCTTTATGAGAAAGAAAAAACAGCAAAGGATAACGCCAATAGAAGAAATGCTAATTGATCTGGACATTTTTGAGTTCTTTAATGTCGAAAACAACGTACACTATCCATATACATAAAAATAAAATGATATTTTGGCTATTAGGACCACTGTGCAAAGATTCAATAACCAACTTAGCCGGAGATCGTTAGGGGTAATTTGCGTAAAATTTCTATATTGATTAAGTTTCTTTAATATGAATTTACATTTTAATTTCTAGGTATAAAGCGGCGTTCAGACTTTACAAGTTACTTGAATTCAAGTAACTTGAAAGGAGTAACCTGAATTCAAGTGAACGTTCATACTATTTCAATATTTGATTCAAGTCATTTCAAGTTGACATTTTTATTTAAATGATTCCTGTTTCAAGTTACAAAAATTGCGTCAAATGATATGATTCCTGCTGGAATAAAAGTTGTAAATCAGCTAATTGTGGATGGATTCCTAAAAATCAGAGAAAAAATTCTACACTTTATTTTACAAAAAAATACCTCACAATTTGTTTTTTAATTTGATATGTTAGGTAGGTGTTAAAAAGGCTCGTTCAGACTTTACAAGTTACTTAAATTCAAGTGCAATAATTGGTGCAACTTGAAATAAATTGAAAGGTGTGAACACTTGAATTCAAGTAACTTGAAAGGTGCTTTCAAGTTTCAAGTAGAAGTAGAAACCAATTAACTTTTGCTTTCAAGTTGGGGACTTGAATCACAGTTGAAGAGTGTGAACTGATATTCAAGTGCACTTGAAGTCACTGGAAGTAGTGAAAGTGGCTCTGCACTGCGGCAAATTAGTCAACCAAATTTACGTCTACGGCCCAGCCGTTTTTCGAGTGCCCACGCTGTTGCTAAACTTATCGCATAACCTAATGCACGAAACATTATATCAAAAAATAATAAAATGTAGCAGATCAATAATTTACAGGGTCAGGTCAGGTAAGATTAGGGTCCCCCCCACCCTTTACAAAATGTCGTTTTTGGCGCCCCTTCTATTTTATAACTAGTGATGTAATTGCTGAATACCAGTCTTTTAGTTTATTATTTAGAGAACTTAAAGATAATGAAATTAGTGTAACAACTGAAGAAATATTACCATATATCATTTCAAATGATCTTGAAAATGCATTTCCGAATCTAGTCAAATTGTACCGAATATTTATCACCATATAGTTGCGTGAAATTAGACGAAAATATTCTGAAAATGGATGTAACAGCTAAGTCAAATTCGCGCACATTTTTTTTACTGAATTGGCAATAAATAACCAAAGAATCCTCGAGTTTTCTTAAAAATTGGAGAAAATATGTATTTTTATGTCGGGAAGACATGGTAAAAATTTTTAAAAAAATTTATTTGTCCAGCCAAAATCGCCATTTTTCGAAAAAAAAATGAATTGGCCGCCATTTTTGGAAAAACAATAGTAGAGAAAAGAATTTTATCTTAAAAAGAAGGATTTTGTGTGTACTTTTGTCTAAGAAAATCCAACATTTTATTTATTTATTTATTTAAAGTGGCCAATTTATGGAATAATAAAAAAATTAAAATTCGATTTTCATTTTTTTCCAATTTTTTATCACTATATTTATGCTTGATTCTCTTAGAAAAACTGTATTTCAGCCCAAAAAATGTTTAAAAAAATAAAACAAATATTTCAGGTTCTAAAGTAAGATTTTTGTGAGGGAACGAATCAATATAAATCAATATAAAAAAATGAAAATCGAATTTTTTTTTATTATTCCCTAAGTTGTGCACTTTAAATAAAGAAATAAAATGTTGGATTTTCTTAGACAAAAGTACACACAAAATCCTTCTTTTTAAGATAAAAATTTTTTCTCTACTATTGTTTTTTCAAAAATTGCGATCAATTCAATTTTTTTTCGAAAAATGTCGATTTTGGCTGGACAAATACATTTTTTTTTAATTTTTACCATGTCTTCCCGACATAAAAATACATATTTTTTCCCATTTTTAAGAAAATTCGAGGATTCTTTGGTTATTTATTGCCAATTCAGTAAAAAAAAATAATGTGCGCGAATTCGTTTTTTGAGGTTTGACTCTTAGAGCCGGAGATATTTAAAAAATAGTGAAGCTATCCACTCGAAAAATACCAAAAATGCCGTTTTTGGCACATATCTCGCGAAGCTCCAGCCAAAATTTATTAAAAAAAATTTTACAAGCTTCTCTTTATGTATAAAATCGAAAAAATTAAAAAAAATTGACTTAGCTCTTACATCCATATAAAATTCTAATTTCACTTCACTAATAGGCACTAATAGTGCAACTGCTGAACGCACTTTTAGTAGATTAAAATATATAAAAACCTATCTTAGATCCACAATAGGTGAACAAATGTTGAACGATTTGGCAATGTTAAGCATAGAATCAGATCATTAAAAAAACTTGTATGTGCCCCCCCCCCGCCCTTAATTTCTAGAACCGCCACTGATTAGGGTACGCCAGGCCAAGTAATATTTCAAGTAAATATATTGTATTGGCATTTGGCAACACCGTGGGCACTCTAAAAGCAGTTGGGGTTTAGACGCTGACGCTAGTGTGAACCACCCGCGGAGGGTTCTAATTGTGAGGTTATTTTGTATAGAAATTTCAACTTTAAATTTTTTCTCTGATTTTTAGTAATCCATCCACAATTAGCTTATTTACAACTTTTATTCCAGCAGGAATTACATCATTCGAAGCCATTTTTCTAACTTGAAACAGGAATCAAGTAAAAATGTCAACTTGAAATGGCACTTTTAACATTTATACATATCGTTTGGGCATCTTTACATATATATTATAAAACTTTTTATTGATGAAATGGCATCAAAAAGGGGCCACGAGGTAATGCGCCTTCCGCCCTATTTTTGTGTATTTAACCCCACATAATTAATTTGGGAACAAATTAAAAAAGAATAAGGCGTTATAACGTGTTTCCCAAATTTGACGGGTTGATAGCACATTTGGTAAAAGAAGAAATTAACAAAAGTTCGCTGATGATTGGCAGACAAAAATCAAACATGTTATCAAAGAAGAAAATTCTTATATAACGAGTCCGACCAAATTGATCATCAATGTTCATGACAGTGAATCCAATGGTGAGGGTTGAGATAGGGTAGGTAAGCTTAATTAATTTATAATATTTATGACTTTATTCACCGTGTTTTTAATTTTAGAATTAAAATTTGAGACAAAATAAAATCTCACAAAAGATCAGAAAATGAACCTATGGGCGAGGTGGAGTGGTCAACCTCTATTGAAATCTAATATGCGTTACAGAAATTAAAATGTAAATTCATATTAAAGAATGTTAATCAATATAGAAATTTTACGCAAATTACCCCTAACGATGTCCAGTAAGTTGGTTATTGAATATTTGCACAGTGGTTCCTTTGCTGTTTTTATAGCGTTTTTTCTTTCTCATAAAGCGGTAAGTTCTACTGTACTTGTCGTCTCGATATTTGAGTTCATTTGGTGTACATTTTCACGTGAAGTATTCGTAGATGGTCTGTCCAAAATAGCGATCGCAATTTGCTGGCCGATTCATTTTTTATTGCCGATCGATTCTTCAACGTAACCTTCAGCGACAGTGTTAAATTTCAATCGGATTCATCGTCACAACTCTCATCAGTCTCCGGTATCATCACAGAGTTGAAACTCATTATTGTAAATTTTAATTTTGTAATCAATCAATTTATCTGTCACTTAAACGTCACATTTTTTTGGGAGTCTGTATTGTCAATTTCCGTGCGCAAAGTAAATTTTGCGTGCGCAAAGATAGTACTTTTCCCGCATGAGTAAAAAAAATAAATATTAAGTTACATTACTTGCATTCTTTAAATTTGTGCAGTTGTAGAAAAAGTATAGTGTGCAACACGTGGGGAAAGTACTTTTCTCACTCGTGTGTTTGCGGCACTCGCCCTTCAGGCTGATGCCACAAACTTTCACACTCGTGAGGAAAGTTGAACTTTCCTCACTTGTTGCATAATATACTATTTCTTAACTGGATAGAAAGAAAATTTATAAACTGACTGAAGTACCAAAAGTTCCTTATTCAGAAACCGACAAACTAAAGTAATAGTTGGGAATCTGAGGTGCTGAATTCGACCACCTCTATACAACTCGCGAACATTCTCCTTAAAAACATGAAATCCTATGTAAAATGACCTGCAGGATTCGAATTTTTTGTTCGCTCTTTGATCCGGAATTGCGAAATGTGTCAAAACTTAAAACTGAAAATTTTCCTTAAAATAATATTTATTGCAAACTAGTGCTTAACTTTGTTAATTGGTGTCCGATCGTTATGAATTTGTACTTCCCTGACATAGTGTCATAACAATAAAAAATGTTGAACGTCAAATAAAACCTACGTCATTTTTTTTTTCGTTAGCTGACACAAAATATCGTCATTTTGCAGAGTAAAATGGTGAGTCGAGAAAACTTTTTTATCTTTACTACTATAAGCGAGAAAAATGTTGCCAATACAACAAGGAAACTTTTTTACTTTAACTTTTTTTTCATACGACGTTTAGTTTGGGTTGTGTACTTTTTTAAAACAGAACGAAATTGAATCGGCGCGTTGCATGTCTTGGCTTTATCACTGTGGGTGCGAATAAAGCTATCAGTGTGTCAAAGAGAGTAAACACCAAAGCCTTCTTCATACGCGCAACAAAGATGACGCGCATTACAATATTAATATGACACTTGGGGTATAGTGCGATTTATGAGATTAAGAAATGATAGGAATAATAATAATAATAATTTTTTTACAAGCATTAAACACAATATTATTTTATTTAATTAAAATATTTATTTTACAATGCATTTTCCCTCACACTGGAAACTTATATTGCATCTTACATTTGCTTTCGGGCATTTGCATTTGTTACCACAGTTAAATAATTTACTTTTACAAAGGAGTAATTTTTAAAAATGTAAGTTTTGCTTCTTTGGACAATAATTTTGGAACTATACAATTATTGTCTTTGCGTTCATAACCAAACTTTAGAATTTCTGGCAGATCTGGATTTAACAAATATGTCGTTTTGAAAACTGCGCATTGTAAAAATGCCCTTCTCACATGAAAAATAAAAGAATCCTCCGTCGGTGGCAAATCCCTAACAAAAGGTCATTATTAAAACCTTATTTACCTACCAGTATAATAGTATAAACTTCAATGATATATTTTGATTCCAAAATATTAATCTGATCTGGTTCTTGAGACAACACTATTTTTAAGGCTCTATTTTTGCCTTTTTTAAACGGAAAGCTAACAGATAAACAATATATTGACAACACATTGTCTGCTAATATTTTAATATCCAGATGCTTCAAGTTTGCTAGTGCTTTAATGATTGAGAAACATGGGATACATTTCTTTTCTCTTTCCATCCAAATTTCGACATCTAAGGTAACCGAGAAAAACGTTGATAAAATAAAAACATCTGTGTCCAATGAGTAAATAATAAATACCTTAAACATGTCTGTAAAAAATTAATAATTGCAAATATTCTAGTATCAGGTTCCTCATGCCCATAGTAAACTGTAACTCTTCAACCACTTTCGACTCAATTTTTGTCCATTTTATTGTTCTTTGATTATCTTCTGGCATTCCTGCCAATACAATTTCAATTTTATCAGGTATAACATAATTTTCTTTCATTAGTTTTTGTGCTAATTATGCCACGAGGTTATTTTTATTACAAGGATTTGATATAAATTTCTTCCAATCAGGTATATCAAGTTCGTCTCGTATTTCGCATGTTTCAAAATGATAATTTTTCGATCTTCTATATCTTTCTGTTTGCTTTAAGCTTTGTTCAAAATCGTAACGCCCACCAATACGTAGATACTATTGTACCACAGATCTAAGGCTTTAACTTTAATAGTAAAGACACGTATTTTAAAAATAATTCTGCTATTAAAATTTTGATACCGCTGAATAAGTGCCATCATATTTTTTATATAAGCTGTGTTAAAAGTGTCGCTTTCTTCTATTGGTATGCAGGATAGCTCAAGAGGTATATCATTAATTTCTCTTAACACAGCCTTGTAAGGCTTTTTCTTGCCACAAAGAAAAATATGCCTTACAAGTGACGCTTTAATACGGAGATTGCTCGAGCGCCAGTTTTTTTATGTGGTATGCTCCACAACCCTTAGGGACACAGGTAGCTTCAGATGGAGATACGGTATCTCCAGGGGTCTTGTTGACTTCAGACTCAATTATTTTTAACTTATTATATACCTTTAATAGCCCTTAAAAGAGGTAAGGTTGGTGAATATAAACCAGGAAATTAACGCGACACTTATATTGTCTTTAACTATTTTTACAAAATAAAATTCGTTTTATTTCAAAGCCCAACCCTTAAAACCCTGAACAAAAAAAAATACTATGTTAAAATAAACGTTCGATTTAGCTCTAGTGACTGACGGCGGTTACTGTCGGAATGACTCAATCAGACTATAATTAAATTTACCAAATTATTAAATTAAACGGAAGAATTTATTAAGTCTCGTTAAATATTTATATTAAAACGGAAGAGTTATTTAACCTGATTAATTTACAAGATGAAACGACGGAGTTTATCAAAAATTAACGGGAGAGTTAGTTAACTTCATTAACTTTAGAAATTAATCAAACTACAATAAATAAATTAATTCACAATTATTTATGTTCAGAAAATAAATAAATAAATTCGGGAGAGTTATTATATTTAAATACAGTCTAACGGGTGAATTTATACACTTATTTTAAACGGGGACGCGACCGATTTCTAGACTTTCAGCTTAGCCAACATTGACAATCAATACGATTCACGCCAACGCCAAACTAGCGTGAGTAAGGGATTGAAATTGCCTAAGTGGTAATGGGGAGCCTAAATAGAGCTAGATCAATTTCAAAGTTGTCGGAATTTAATACGGGTTTACGGAGGAACTCACAAACTTTCAGCATAGCCGACATTGACAGCCAATACGATTGACGCCAATGCCCAACTAGCGTGAGTAAGGGGCTGAAATTGCCTAAGTGGTAATGGGGAGCCTAAATAGAGCAAAATCAGTCCCAAAGTTTCCGGAGTTTATTAGCAATTCACGGAGGATTCTTAAGACTTTCAGCTTAGCCGATATTGACAGTCAATACGATTGACGCCAATGCCAAACTAGCGTGAGTAAGGGATTGAAATTGCCTAAGTGGTAATGGGGAGCCTAAATAGAGCTAGATCAATCCCAAAGTCTTAGAATCTGGAGAGGTAGCTTGTTTTAAAATATAAAATAAATAACTGAAAGCAAAAATGTAATTTCAACTTTGGGCAGAAGGATCTAGGTCGATAGCCCTTTGTAAGTTTGCTTACAATAAACTTCTTTTAATAATAAAAATAATTTCAACTTTCAATTAAATAAATCAATTTCAAAACCACTACGACCAAAAACCAAAATAAATCAAATAACTAACGTGAAATTAAAATGTAGAAATAATTAACTTAGTTAACGGAAAAAATACTACTATTCGGTAACTATTATCAAAGATTAAACTTATATTTTTAAAGAAAATTCTGTATTTAACGTAAATAACTCTCCAAAAGAAATTAAGGCGTTACGGATCCCCAATTAAATCACTTGTTCCACAAAATTACTAATCAGTAAAACAAACGGACTGGATGCAAAAGAATTAAAAAAAATTATGCAAATAACGAATCTAAATTATTAATAAAAATTACAAGCAAACCAATTCATAAAACAAAAAAAAATTAATAAACCGGCTTATTCAGTTACACGGTAAACAATAATAAAAACTAAAAATGAACGGAAATCAAAAAGATTAAAACTAAACGAATCTTTTTCGGTTGAAATATTTAACGCGTTTCTAAGCAAAATAAAACGATTTGATTTAGTCCCAAATTAACACGGTGATAAATTAAATTCAAAACACGGAAAAAAAACGTTATCAGTTTTGTACCTAAGAAAAAATTCGGAATACTAAATACTTTAGATCGACTGGTTAATTTTAATCGGAGAAAGTGAATTAATTCTTATTTGAAAATTATTCTTCATCTCACCTCTGAAGTGTCCCTACTTCTCAAAATCTCTCCCACCTGGTTGACTTAATTCACAGTGCGCGCAGTCCTAGACCAAAACGGCATTTTGTGACGTTGAAAATTTAAATGTACCCGGGGAGCCAAATAAATATCGAACGTTTAAATTAATTTTAAATAAATTTTCATTTAATTCCAGATTTATTTAAATTAATTAAGCTGTGAAAAATATCTTCATTACAGCCTTATAGAATTCAGATTTATTTACTTTTCTCAAAATAATATTTTTTAAAATTACTTAACTGTGGTAACGAGTGTAAATGCCTGAAAGCAAATGTAAGATGCAATATAATTTTCCAGTGTGAGGGAAAATGCATTGTAAAATAAATATTTTAATTAAATAATAATAATATTGTGTTTTATGTTTGTAAAAAAATTATTATTATTATTCCTATCATTTCTCAATCTCATAAATCGCACTATACCCCCTATAGTGTCATATTAATATTGTAATGCGCGTCATCTTTGTTGCGCGTATGGTGTTTACTCTCTTTGACACACTGATCGCTTTATTCGCACCCACAGTGATAAAGCCAAGAAATGCAATGTGTAATGAAGTTATTTTTCACAATTTAAATAATTTGAATAATTTCGGGATTCAATGAAAATTTATTTGAAATTAAATAAAACGTTCGATTTTTATTTGGCTCACCCTATACATATTTTAAAATATTTCATCCAGTCGCTTTGGAAGGGATTTTTGCGTAGTAGGAATTCTTCAGAGCTTAGGTGAGAAATAATTTGAAATTAAGAATTAATTCTTTTCCTGCGATCCGAAATCAACAGCCGCGTTTAAAATTCGTTAGCCGTTCCGTCGTTCTAAAATTGCAAGCAATATTCCGAGGTATAAGTTATTAGTATTGTTTTCCGTAATTTTTCATTTGATTTTGCCGTGTTAATAAGATAAATTAGAATCGCGTTAATTTTGATCCGAAATCACATCCGTTTATTTTAAAAGATAAGACGCCGCGTCGTGTACTGTTTACCTACGTTTTTTTGTATCGCTACGACTTTTTTTATCGTTTTGTTCAATTGCTTTGCCGGTTATTTTAATTTGAGAATAATTTAGTTATTAGTACAAGATTTCATTTTATTTATTACAAAGAGTTGTTTGGATTTTAAAAATCACAATACCGAATTGCGTGAGATTTTATTTTAGTTCTCGTTTTTATTTCTTGAATAATTTGGCTGAAATAGTTTGATAATTTTTCCGGTTTTATAATTTAGTTTATTTATAATTAAATTTTCATTCTCAGTGGCGTACCTGGTTTAATTTAATTTTAAATATCATTATTTTTCCGAATTAGTAAACGGGAATAGTTTATTCATTTTAGGGACCCGTAATTTCATTTTCAATTTAGTTAATTATTTTAATTTCCGAGAAATTAATTTAATTTTGGTTTCTTTTCGTGGCCGAATTTTAGGAGAGTTATTTTAAGTTCTCAGTTTAGAATTTTATTTACGATTGCATTTCTAATTCAATTAATTATCTTTTCCGAAAAATTAACCGAAATTGATTCATTTATTTATGGTTTTCTTGAGTTAGTTTGTTTTTAATTAAATCTCAGTTAGCTTTGGTTACCTTTTCACGTCCGAAATTAAATATTAGATACCGCATTAATTGTTCCGACTGTCGCGTAAGTAATTTAAAAGCATTGGGATCAGATCTTATCTTCGTGGTGGCTTCGGCAAAAACCCCCAGACAATATCTCCCCATAGCTAAGTTCGCTCGCCGGGTAATAATTTTCAACGCTTTGGCACGGTTAGGTTGTCGTGAAATAATTTAAAAGCATTGGGATCAGATCTTATCTTCGTGGTGGCTTCGGCAAAAACCCCCAGACAATTTCTCCCCAATTGCAGAGTTAGTTCGACGTGTAGTTTCCGAAATCTTGGGACCAGATCTTATCTTCGTGGTGGCTTCGGCAAAAACCCCCAGACAATATCTACCTGAGTTTCGGCCGGTCTGTATTAGTATCACAGCTTCGGGACTAATCTTATCTTCGTGGTGGCTTCGGCAAAAACCCCCAGACAATATCAGATTCTGAATGCTTAGGTCCGTAAATTCAACCCCCGCGATTACCCTGTTATTCCGTAAAATAAGACAGCTAACTAACTCACCCGATTTAAGTTAAATAATTTAATAGTATTAATTTACGTTTCCGGTTAATTAGCATTTTTAGAAAGAGAGTCATAAAATAGTTGCCGATTTTAATTTCCGAATTGGACAAGTAGATTTCATAATTAATAAGGTTAGATAACTCTCCTGTTTTAATTTAAAGTAATAAAAGTAATTAAGAATAAATTTATTAACTTTCTTGTTAATTCTAAAACATAATAAATTTTGACAAACCCTGCCGATCTATTTCATAAATTAATTAGGCTAAATAACTCTTTCATAGTGATTTAGATATTTAATAGAAGTTATTTTGTTTTTCCGTTTGCTTCCGTAATTTGATAAATTTAATTAAAGTCTAATTGAGTCACTCCGTCACCACAGTCACTATAAGGCCGAATCGAACGTTTCTTTTAAACGTAGTATTTTTTTTGTTCAGGGTTAAATAGGGTTGGGCTTTGAAGTAGAACGAGTTTTATTTTGTTACACTAGCTAAAAACAATTTATGTGTCACGTTTATTTCCTGGTTTATATTCACCAACCTTACCTCTTTTCAGGGATATTAAAGGTATCTAATAAAGTAAAAATAATTAAGTCTGAAGTCAACTAGACCCCTGGAGAATACCGTATCTCCATCTGAAGTTACCTGTGCCCCTAAGAGGCCGTTTCTAAGGGTTGTGGAGCATACCACATAAAAAAACTGGCGCTCGAGCAATCTCCGTAATAAAGCGTCATCTTGTAAGGCAATATTTTTCTTAGTGGCAAGAAAAAGCCTTACAAATGTGCCGATTCAATTTCGTTTTGTTTTAAAAAAGTACTCAACCCAAACTAAACGTCGTATGAAAAAAAAATTAAAGTAAAAAAGTTTCCTTGCTGTATTGGCAACATTTTTCTCGCTTATAGTAGTTGACTATCTCTAAAGATAAAAAAGTTTTCTCGACTCACCATTTTACTCTGCAAAATGACGATATTTTGTGTCATCTAGCGAAAAAAAAAATGACGTAGCTTTCATTTGACGTTCTACATTTTTTATTGTTATGACACTATGTCAGGGAAGTACTGAAAAATCCAAAATTCATACCGATTGGACACCAATTAACAAAGTTAAGCACTAGTTTGCAATAAATATTATTTTAAGGAAAATTTTCAGTTTTTTCAAAAATGTCAAGTTTTGACACAATTCGCAATTCCGGATCAAAGGGTGAACAAAAAATTCGAATCCGGCAGGTCATTTTACATAGAATTTCATATTTTTTAGGTGGATGTTCGCGAGTTGTATAGAGCATCTTTAAAACGCTTCCAGAAGCCTTAGATTCCCAACTATAAAACATGTACGTGAACTACATAAGGAGATAAAAGAAAAACATTGTTATAGAGATTGAAAAAACTCATGATTTTGAGCCTTTCAGTTAATATCTGAAAATACTTGTTCTAGATTTTTAATCTAATACCTAAAATTAACCATCTCTGACTGTTGGAAGTTTCAGGTTTTAGTATCTTTATTTGTTTGGTTTTACGTTTTTTTTTTCTAGTAAACATTTTTTAACTTATCAAAATATAATGAAAATGGATAAATAGTAAGTGGCAAGATTGTTTAAAGAAAGTCATGTACATTTTTTGAAGTACTTATACATGTGAGTTTTTAAAATAAATATAATAGTATATTCTGTAACGAGGTTGGAATGAGAATTCGATTCGAGTGGAGGAACCACGAGTGTCAATTTTCATTCCAACAGAGTAACAGACTGTACTTTCTCCACGGCCACAGAAAGTAGGAATTGAATATAGTAAAACGAAAATAAATAACACGTCGCGTATAACTGTCAAACATGAAATTCATAGCTATCTAGGATGCGGACGTGATATTTACAGCTAGGTGTTATTATAAGTGGTTTCAGAATAACTACATTCAGTAGTGGCCGTGGAGAAAATTATTTTTATTCGCATTCTTGCTTATAAGTTAAGTAATTTTTTACCTTATCGCTTCTTGTCCGTAAAACTTCTCCAACTCCCTCTTCTGTCTAACATCGATCGCTCCATTTCCAGTATCTTTTAAATTCTCAGATTGAACTGTTGGTCGCATAATAATCTCACTACCAACATAACCTCTAGCATTTAAAATTCCCAAAACCAAAATCCCCACGTTCGGCGCAAACTCCATCACAACACCTGGATAGATCGTCAAAGTGACGTTTGGCATGACAGTTATGTCAGAGTTAATGACGTAAGGACGCCCTCTATTGGTCAACCGTAAGTCTTCGTAGATTCTTCCTCCCAGGGAATCTAGATCTACCGTGTTGTTTGAGACAAAAGTTACTGAGTAACTTGATTGGAAATTATCTTCTATTAAGTAAGGTCGATATTCGGCTATAGCGTGATCATTCCAGTCGTCAAAATCAAAAATCTTGTTCTTTATTTCCCTTTCGTTGTCAGTACCCCACCAATTTTCAGCTACGTTTAGGAAGTTGTTTATTTTAGCTGTTTTTATACCAGCTAGAAGCTGGTATTCCAGGAAGTTATCAGAAAATAGGTTCCTGTTGACTCTAACTTTCTGTATACCTCTGAAACCCACAACGCAAGTAGGATCACGGTCTATTTGAAGTACCCCGCTCCTTCCTCTTAACATTCGTTTGTTGTTTCTTAATTCGTTATACATAAACACTGCTGGAACGCTACCGATAATCTCTGATTGGCTGTTGGAGCTAAATTCTACCACGTACTTTCCGTTGTTGTTGAGGAATTTATTGTTAACTATTCTTAGTTTCTTTTCCATGCCTTTTATGGCTAGTAACCCAGTTTGACAGTAGTTGTCTCTGAAGATGTTATTGGTTATATTGACGACTGCAAAATGACCGTCTATTGTGATCGCGAAGTTGTTGTTGTTGATATATGTGTTGTTGTCCATGTAGACTGAGTGAGTGAAGTTTTCGTTGTATTGCCAAACATAGGGTAAGGAGACGTCAAATCCACCAGCTGAAAAAAATATAAAATTATGTTTTTACTGTATTATTCTTACGCTTATACAAAAATTGGTTTACTTTTAATTAGTTTAACAACAAGCTATTTATAAATTTACTCTAATAATTGATTTTAAAATTTTCTAACGTGAAAAATCGAATGAAAATAAAGCTCACAGTTGTACATTTTTTTCGGAGAACTATTTTCTGTCGTTACACCAAAACATTGAAAATTTTGATTTCCTCAATTTTCTTTACTTATAATGTTATTCTGAGGTCTAAATTTGACATTTATGAAAATTTGCACGCTTTTGTATTTCGTAGGTATTCGTTTGTACTTTTAGCTAATTATAGAATTATAGAATTGGGGCAATAGCTTTTAGAACGGCGTCAAAGTGGCACTTTCACAAAACTACTAATATAAAAAAAGTCTGTTGTGTCGCCGCAAGACTTTCCCGGCAGTTATAAAATTAAAAAAGTTAATTTGGTGTCCAAATCAAATGATATCTGGTATCCCAAAAAAAAATTCGTTTCGAATTTTTTTAAAGTAACATTTGAAATATTATAAAAGGAAAAACATTTCACATGTCAAAAAAAAAGTAAAACAATTTCAGCTCAATCGGATTAAGCGTGCGGACGCTATCGTGGAAGAATACAGACAGACACACAGACAGACGGACAGACTTTCATCTGGAAATCGTTTTAATCGTCTCAGGGGACCTCAAAATGGATATATCCGTCGTTATCTCATTTTTTTTAGCGAGTTCACAATACTTTCCCTTGGCGAGGGACCGGGAAAGTAAAAGAAAAAGTGTAAAAAATATTTTTCAAAAAGTGGCTGAACTCTTTAAAGAAGAAATTGCAAAAATCACCCAAGAAGATAAGATATAGATTATCAATAGTTTTGCAAGGCCGCCATATTATTAAAACACAATAAAAATACACCACACAACATATAATTTATATAATTTATAAGATATAAAAGTTTTGTCCACGAGGTATTAAATCATTGTCGTGGTCTAGTAGAAAATAGTGAAAAACTCGTCGTCGGTAACATGTAAGAAATTACAAATACTATCATGCATTGTCAAAAGAGCACTACTTCCTGAGCAGGAACTGGCGATCGCCCATTCCAGTTAGTTATTGATAAAATCAGATGAAACGTTGTCCAACTGTAGTGCGTATTTTAGTAAAGGCTCATTGACGTGGCAGCAACATTAGACAACAGTAAGTATTGAAAAATAAGACAGTATTGGAGTGTAGACGTGTTATGTATCTACTTATTGTACATGTAATTAGAATGTTCTTATGTTATGTATACATGTGTTTAGAATGTTTTAACCTCAAAACACCATTGTCGTGGATGTTGTTGAATGTCATTGTCGTGGACTATCTCATCCTCGACAATGATAAATTGTCCACGACAATGACCACCTTCAAATGTTTGTTTAATTTTATATAATCCTGACGATGTCGCCTAAAAAAGTGACGTGCGAGCAGGCCTGACGAGAGGGGGGGGCGGGGTATTTCTCCGGGCCCGCAGTTCTCGATGGGGCCCGGACTAAATTTTAATTTTATATGTCATACTTTGTGTCAATAAACAGTTTAAACAAAATGAGAAGTTGTTAATGGTATCAAATATTAAAAATTTTAAAAATTCTATAGGGGCCCGTAATTTTTACCCCCGGGCACGATTTTTCTCTCTAGGGGCCTGCATGTGAGGACAGGAAGAAGAGAAAAAGGGAGTGTGAACAGAGGAGAAGAGACAAAATTAAGAAAAACCCGATAATATAAGAGATATATGGCAGTGAAATCGTGTCAATTTCGTCATTGTCGTGGATACAGATTTTTGAAAAATCCAAAATATGCTAATTTAAGCATGTCCTTATATACGACTGTAATCTTAGTCATTCTAGCTCATATACATATTTTTTTCAGATCTGAACAAGCCTTTTAAATTTTTTAAATTTTGCAATCATAAATCTGCATCTTTTGATAGAATCACCCATTTACATTTTTTATTTTAATAGTTTTTTTTCTGTCATAGTCAAAAGGTATAATATAATTTGTGGAAAAATATGTCAATTATGAATCTGATTATAAAAAAGTAGACTATAAATGTGATTATCTTCACACGCTCTTATATCTAATTTCACTACTATAACTGTTGTATTATTTATTTGTCAGCTTTAAAGAGATTTATGGATTTTTAAGTATTTGGGTATTCAAAAACTGATGTTGTGTGTGTGTGAATAAACGAATAAACAGGTTAGTTTACAAATAAATTTTGAAATTTGGGTATTAACATAGATTTGAAATACATTTTACTATAATAATAATTAAATTGGGAAATTGGAACCTTTGGTTTATCAACTAAGTCTATCGTCAACTCTTGATGATGCCAACATACGCGCGTAGAGTGTGTGAAAAATTGTGTTTTGGTTGAGTGGTCGACGATAGTTTTCAACTGAATTGATAATGCTAAATAAAAGTTGCTAAATGTTTATATTTGACATTTCAAAAAAGGTAAACACAGTTTAATTACAAAACAATTACGAAGAAGCGGTTTTATCAAAGGTAATACCACGAGAAAGATTATTTTTTGAACAGGTTAGTTTACAAATACATTTTGAAATTTGGTTATTAACATAGATTTGCAATACATTTTAGTATAATAAAAATTGTTAAATGTGTTCATTTGACATTCCAAAAAAGGTAAACATAGTTTAATCAAAAAACAAAAACGACGAAGCTGTTTTATCAGTATAAAACACAATGATTGGTTAGGATCATGTGCTCTTATTGGATGAAACCCCAAAATCTGACTGTTTTGACAGATGAAAAAAATAATCAGTATAAAACACAATGATTGGTTAGGATCCTGACCTGTTATTGGCTGAAACCACAAAATCTGACTGTTTTGGCAGATGAAAAAAATAATCAATCTATATATTATACAGGGTGGGCCAAACAAACTTCTGACTTCGGAGGATTACGTCGTTGTGGTAAGAGATAAAACTTTTGTGTGAGCTAGTACAGCTACTGGGTGCACATTTTGAAAATAGTTTCGATTATACAGGGTGTTCCAAAACAGTAAATCAAAATAAATCAAGAGGTTTTTGTATTCAAGTGTCATTCATTCTCATATCGTTTGGCTGTGCTTACTATTAATTACTTTTTTATTTATGGCTTCTTTAATACAGGGTGAAACAGAACTCAAATCAAGCAATATCTCAAAATTTTCAAATAGGTTAATGGAAACCTGCAAATATTTTATGATAACGGAAAAATCATACATTTTACGTACACAAATAAAATGGTATAACATAATTTTTGTCACCATCACATAACAGATGAGGGTATATTCCTAATATCAGATCTTAGACCAATAGACAGTGTAAAAGTTTCAAATTATGACAAAACAGATCACAATTAAATGCAAATTTGAGAAAGGCTACATTTTAAGTATTGGGATAGTTTTTAAACAGCATGTATAAAAATATCAAAATCTAATTATTGTCCCTACTAAATACGAATCTGAGAATTACATTCCCGGGATTTAAAAAAATTTTGATTAAATTTGAAAAATAAGGTAAGATATATCAGTTTACGTATAAACTAGTATAAAAATTGAACGAATTATCAGAAATTAAAAATATATACTGGGTATTTCATTAAAAATAAATAAGTTACTGTCAACTTCTGGTATAACCGGAATAAACGAAAATCCAATCATACAAATTTTCATAATTGTCACTCGAGTAGTTTGTGATATTAGTCCAATAAACGAGGGTGCCAACCCAGGCATTAGGTCTATCCGGCACCATTTTTTTTTAATTTGCAGGTATTCATGGGTACATTCACCCCCGAAAATCTCAGGTCTCAGGTGTCTGAAATTTGTGAAAGGGCGAAAAAATGTGTTTTTTTCACCTATTTTGGCCGATATTTCCGAAAGTATGACACTTAGAGAATTTTTGATTGAACGAAAGTGAAGATCAGTTCATTACCTACAAAAATGATCCTCATCATTTTTGTCAAAAATTTGATACTTTTCGACATAACCAGCTCCAAAACGCACCCTCATTTTTAGCTCCTGCCCTGCATTTAGGGAGCACGCTCTAAAGGAATGACACTCCCAAGCGGATTACAAATTTTTCAATAAATCACGTAAGAATTAATTTTTTTTCATGATTCAAAGTTCAGATGAAAGAAGGAACCTGTAGCTATAATATGTTACTTTTTCCTTTTATCGATTTCTCTGGATTATTGAAAAACCGGGCCAAAGTTTGTTTTTGCTCGATATTTTGACCCTCCTATAAATTTATTCATATTTTTTTTATCAAGACTAATTTCACCGAATCCTTTTGGATAATGGGGCTTTGCAAGGTGTTAAATATATTCAGAAAGATTCAATAAATTATTTTTGTGTATTTTCATAAACAACATGTTTTTTAGGGCGTTTTTTTTTTGATTTACGGAGTTTTCGAAAATGCTCGGGTCTATCGGGAATTAATAGATAATCAAGGACCATATCGGAGGATATTAAAGTTTTCACCACAATAATTTTACGAATTATTAAAAACAATATATCTTTTCAGATTATTTTTATCCGGAAATAATATTTAACAAATATTTTACTACTTTATTTATATTCAGTTATAATTTACAAATTATCAATATTTCGTGGCGACATTGAAAAGGTCAACCATTACCTGAAATGAAAATCACTGTTAGCTTTGCTCACTGTATAATTCTGGTTTATTATCACCTGTTGGTTCGGCGATTACTGCTTGCCAGTGTCTCTTAATCCTGAACTGAACAATAATTCCATTTAGGTCAGTCCTAAAAATAAAAATAAAATGTTTGTTTATTTGATTCACTGTATAATCACCATATGTATATTCAGTAACATAAATAATGTTGTATTTAGCTAACCATTTTTTTCTGTAGTTTTCTTTTGTATATATTATTATTTTACATTTATATTTGTTTTCAGAACCTATGATTTTTCGCATATGCATGGAAAGGTTATATTTTTCAGTTCTGTCAACAATCAGCTGATTGACATGACTTCGATAGAACATTTTTAAATATTGTCGGTTAAGTATTTGTGGTGCTGTTTAATATTAAAGATACGTCATTTTCTTGTTGATCTCACCTCTCATATTTTCTACTTCGATAGTTCGTTTGTTCAGTATCGATTATATTGATTATATCGATTACAAATCCACGTCGTGGAAGCTGTCATTTTATTTTATCATTCTTGCGTTTTGGATAAGTGCAATTTTCTTTTTGGACCGTCAAGCGATATCGCTAAAATTGATGAAAAGTCCTCAATTGTTGGTGAGCGAGTTCCTTCTTTTGGCATTTTAATATACCCTCTGATTTTAAGAGGTATGTATTTGTACCTTTTCTTTTTATATATATATTTTCAACCGAACACCTGCCATTTTGTGCTTTCCTTTTTTTTGTTGAACCAACCACGTGTATAAAAATTAATTTTTATTCAACAGGGGCCTTTGAGTACTTCAAATTCTTTGAGTCCTTCGAGTACTTTGAATTCTTTGAGTCTTTCGAGTCCTTTGTGTTCTTCGAATCTTCGATTTTTTTTTGAAGACAGGTTTCCCGTCTTTTTTTGGGATAACCCCACATCTGACACCAGAGGGTGGCTGGACGTCTCTTTTGGTAGAAGTTACGTTGAGGATCCGAAAATCAGCCCTCCTGCAACAAAAAAAAAGCACTGGTATCTATTTTTTTAACATTTTTGTACTCACTTGTATCATTCTCAAAACAAAGGTTTAATTGTAAATACTTACCTGTAAATATATGTGTTTGTCGCTGGGACAATTTTGTTTATCTTCACCAGGTTTGTCACAAATATTTTTTTTAGTTTCTAAATTTTATAACACGAAATTTAGTGGCGCCCAATATTAAAATCACTTTCAATTTTGACTATTTATATTCTTCTTTGGACCACGACCCATTGCCCCAGGCGGAAGAGCTGCCGTTCGCTGTGTTCAAAAAAAAACACGCCACAAGATTCTCAAAATTGCAAATTTTTGAAACGCCGTTTTTGCAAAAAATATTAGTGTAGCGAAAAAATCATAGGGACAACTTTTGTAGGCAATTAACTGCTCTTCATTTTTTTGTCTAAACAAAAATGCTCTAAGGGTCATATTTCGGCAGATATCGTCGAAAAACGGATTTTCGGGAACTCTATATCGAGTCATTTTCCCACCCTTCCACAAATTTCACGTACCTGAGATTTTCGGAGGTAAATGTACCTATACTATACCTGCAAATTAAAAAAAATTTTGCCGGACAGACTTGATGCCCAGATTTGGGGTTTTTCTTGCGTTAATTTACTGGACAATGTACAGATAGTTTAAGCTCGTTGTGAGATACACCGTTTATTAATTCTTAAACTTAAAATAAAGAATTGAAAAATTGAATGTACTCACCCTTATTACTATCAACAGTATTATCTTGAAATATATAATGGAACAAATTATTTGACGACCTCATATCTCTTGAAAAATGGAACACCCCTTTTCCGTTATCCACAATCAAACTCTTATTAAACATAAATGTAGTCTCAGAAACGTTACTCAAATGCAAGTCCCAATTCGGAGAATGCACGAACACGGCTTCATGGGCATTTTTTGTAATCTCACAACCGTAAAACTTCATCGTTTCATTGGCCTTGCGAAGGAAATGATTTCCAAGTTCATCTAAATATCTATTGTAGAAGGAAGAATGCACTCCAAACATATTATTACGTATCGTTGTACGTATAGCACTTAGAGTAGGTACTGGTCCTTTCACTATTCTGTTATAGACGTTTTGTAAAGGAGCTTTAACGCTGTTGATGATTAATACAGTACCTCCAGCAGCGTTGGTACCGCTGGTGTAATCTAAAACAATTCCATGGCTACTAGAAGTGGTTGGGAATACTGTTAAGTCCCGTTTAAGAACGTAAAACTGAGCGTTAGCTATTGATGTTAACCCGTCGTGTATCACAATACTTTCTGTACTCCTATTTTCAATAGGGTTTATTAATTGTATACCTAAAACCCATCCAGGATCACATCGGATTCGGTAGGAACGATTTATGCTGTCGCCATAAATTTTTGATGTAACAAAATACTTGATTTCGCCCAGATGAAGTTCTATAAGGTTAGTATCTGAATACTGAGGTATTAAAAATGGGTTGTAATAATTTTCGTCGTCGTTTTTGATAAACCAACCAGCTATTTCTCGTTGCTGAAGTCCTGTGATTACCGAGTTGTGCTCTATTCCAAAGAAATTATTTTCAATTTTATTGTTAAAGAGGTTCAGTCCTAGTTGTTTGATGTTAATACCAGCACCTCTATTGTTGGAGAATTCTGAATTTTTTATAATATTAACAGACTCGGAAAATATATCTGAATATATAATTCCCAATCCATGAAAGTCGTTGTCAGTTACTCTTAGATTCTCGAAGTTTTGCCTGGCAAAGTCTAACTGTAGTGCCGGTTTAAACGAATTTGTAGCGTAATCTAGCAATCCCGATCTTTCTATGGTGATAAATTGTAAGTCTGTTCTGTCTGCTAGAGAACTGAATCGTATACCTGCCCAGGATGTTTTGTAACATCTCACACCTACGTCGTTGTCGTGGTTACAGGAATTTTCAAAATCTGTTACTCGTTCTGATCTGCATTTCAGGATGTCCAAATCAAATGGATCGCATCGAACGTTGGAGAGGATGACTTTTTCAGTTGTACCTGCAGCAGGGATTTCATTTCTTTCTAGGTTCCTGCAAAAAAAATATACAAAACTAGAGGTTCTATAGTCTATTTTTATGTATGAGAGAGTAATAAAACAGCATTTCTAATGCAAAACTTAGTACGGTCATTTTAAATATTTTTACGGAATAATCTAAATATTTCCTAAAATTGTCATAAATGTACCTGAGCTAATACAAGTTTTGGGTCTTTTATTGGTCTTTTATAACCATAAGCTGTACAGAACAATAGAAAAAGGTTTGGACAGGCCAAAAGCCCTGTGTATTAAAGATAACATAGCCGTATCTTAAGATTATTTTCAATAAGTACCTATTTGCCAATTTTGTTTTATTTTAATTCCAAGAATTTCTTACAGTAATCGAATTATAAGTAGATAAATCCCTTACCAACAAATTTCACCGAAAATGAGATTGTAGGTTTTCCATTTAGTAAGGAGGTCCAGTTGTGTATTCTTGACAGCTTACTAAATGTCGTTTAGTTGAAACATGCAAGGTGCAGTGTGCAGTCTATTGTGAATTCTAGTGTGATCATGGAAAATTTGGAAGTACCGCGTAAACGACAAAAAATCGGTCCTTTAACAGTTAATGAAAAAAACATTAATATTTAATTGTTTTAAATCATTTACAGACAAACATTTATGTAAAAGTGTTGATGACACAGTGGAATTAGTTAGTAGTACGCTTGGTGTTGGAAAATCTACGATTTACAGAGTTGTTAAAGAAGAGAAATGTGGCGAGTTTCAAACAGCACGTAAAGCTCCAGGAAAACCAAAATTTCAAATAGAAAATCATTTGAAAGAAAGACTTCGAAGGAAAGTACATGCGTTCTTCTTTAGAAAAGAATTTCTGACAGTAGACAAAGTTCTTGCCACGGTTCGAGATGATAAGGATTACCCTGAAATGAGTCGAAGCACACTATGGAAACTTTTAAAAGAAATAGGTTTTCTATGGAAAAAGCATTCCAGAAAGTCTATTTTAATAGAAAGAAGCGATATTGTAGTATGGAGAAGAAATTACCTAAGGACTATAAGAGAAATGAGAAACCAAAGAAGAAATATATTTTATTTAGATGAAACATGGATCAACGAGGGACATACACCAAATAAATTTTGGCAAGATGAAACTGTTACAAGTCGAAGACAGGCTTTTTTAAATAATTTATCTACTGGTTTAAATCCACCATTAGGAAAGGGGCGCAGACTGATAATAGTACACATCGGTAGTTCAAACGGTTTTGTTAAAGGTGGTTTATTGACTTTTGAATCTACTCGTACCGGTGACTACCATGAGGACATGAATGCTGATGTCTTTAAAGAGTGGTTCGAACAAATGATAGATCTTCTTCCTCAGAACTGTAAAATAGTAATGGATAATGCAAGTTATCACTCGAGACTTACAGAAAAAATGCCCACAACCAAGTGGTTAAAAAAAGATTTACAGAATTGGCTAAATTCAAAGAATATTAAATTCCATTCCGGTTCTGTGAGAAGAGAACTGTATCATTTGTGTTACCTTCATAAAGAGAAATTAAAAAAATATGAAATTGATGAAATTGCAAAAAATCGTGGGATGACGGTGGTTAGATCACCACCATATCATTGCGAAGTAAACCCGATTGAACTGATATGGGCACAGATAAAGGGAGAAGTTTCAAGAAAAAATAATTCTTTTAAAATGAGTGATGTTAAACAGTTGTTTTTGGAGGCTGTAAATAATGTGAAGCCTGAAAACTGGGAAAAGGCAGTAAATCATACGATTAAAGAAGAAGAGAAAATGTGGAAGTTGGACAATATTACTGATGAAATGATCGAGCCACTCATTGTAAATATTGGTTGCGACAGTTCATCTTCTGATTTGGATTTGTAGGTAAGAAGTAGTTTTTATATTAAAATTATTATTTATGAACGTAACGTTGTTTAAAAGTCAAAGTTTAAACACTTATACCTATATAACCCGTTTGACACAATGTTCTTAACATACCTTGTGGAAAAATAAAATATTTTAGAAAAAATTGCACTTTTTTACCTTCGGCTGTTTAGAAGTTATAAGCAGGTTAATTAGGTGAAAATATAAGTGTACACCCGATATATTTATTATATTTATACAAAGGTTATTTCATACGAAAATACTCGAGGTATAACTTCACAAAATATTTTAACTGTCTACTAAAAGAAGTGGTACGCCTATGGATTACGAACGCTTTATTATTTTCTCTCATACATAAAAATAGACTATAGTTTGCTCTTATCTGTATTGGAATCTGACATCCAGCGATACGCCATCTGGCGCTTTGTATTCGAACACAAAGTAGGGTGAAGATTTCATAAGAAATAAATTACGTCAAACAGGAAAATCAATTTTCAATTGTAGTAAACATCGTGAAAAATATAAAAATAAAAGTGTTCTGCGCCAGGCCCGTGCACAGGATTTGCTCGAGGGGGGGGGGGTCTTTATTAAAAAAAAATCGAAGGAACTGTAGTTTGTCCATTCTAAAGAAAAGTTTTTTCTAATATTTCAAGTAAAGATACCGAAATTTTCCTCTTGAGGGGGGATTCCAACCCCCAAAACCCCCACTCTGCGCACGGGCCTGTTCTGCGCAGTACCAAGGTGTAATAATAAATGTCTGTACGTTGTATTTCATTACACAGGTCTTCAAAAAAAAACAAAGGTCAGGACTATTTGAGCAGACCGCGTTATTCCTAGGTATTTTGGCGCCCTGAATCCGAATCCGTGCTCAGTTTTTTCCAAGCACGTCACGGAAACGAGATTTCAAGGTCATTTATGGATACTACATTCTGTGAGTCGGAAAAATATACAAATATTTTAATCAGCAACCAAACCAACTCTCCCCCCGTTTTAAAGGATGCTGAACACGATGACGGTAACCCAACACCCCAAACGGCCAAAAATCAGCCTAAAAATGGGGTAATCGCGTATTCCGCATATTCTGTAGGTAAAAAGGATGCTGAACACGATGGAGCTATCCAAAATTACTTTCGACTTGACCTCACCCCTCAAACGGCCAAAAACCTCCCCCAAAAGGTGGGAATCGCGGATTCCGCGTGTTCCACCGGCAAAATATATCTTCGCCCTCCTTTTCGAGGATGCTAAACGCGACTTAGTCCCACCTCCCAAACGGGTGAAATTTTTTTTTTGAGCAGGGTGATTTTTGGCCGTTTGGAGGTGGGACTAAGTCGAAAATAATTTTGAATACCGCAATTGTATTCAGCATCCTCGAAAAACGGGAAGGGGAAGATGTATTTTGCAGGTGCAAGATGCGGAATCAACGATTCCCCCACTTTGGGGGTGGTATTTGGCCGTTTGAGGGGTGGGGTCAAGTCGAAAATAATTTTGAATACCGCCATCGTATTCAGCATCCTCCAAAAGGAGGGGGGATTCCCCCATTTTGTTGGTGGTTTTTGGCCGTTTGGGGGTTGGGTCAACTCCAAAAGAATTTTCACCACCGCTATCGTGTTCAGCATCCTCGAAAACGGGGGGAAAGTTGGTTTGGATGCTGCTTAAAACATTTGTATATTTTCCGATTCACAGTAGTATCTACAAATGACCTTGAAATCTCGTTTCCGTGACGTGCTGGGAAAAAACTGAGCCCGGATTCGGATTCAAGGCGCCAAAATACCTAGGAATAACGTGGTCTGGTCAAATGGTCCCGACCTTTTTTTTTGTAAACCTGTGTTATTTTTCGGAGCCGGATAAACATTTTGAACGTAAGCAAAACCATTTCGGAGTGAGAGAAAAAATTGATCAACACGCCCAAGCAGCATCTAAAGCTGCGGTAACTATGATAATACAGATGGGAACTTTGAATAAGTAATTATTACGTAATTATCACTTTAAAATTGACTTAATGGTTTCTATTACCTTAAATAAGAAAGTTTCAGTAATTAGGTAGTAATGATCACTACGAGTTGGTACTTTATGGTTTCAAAACTTCTAAGCAGTTTCCGAAGTATCTGGAACGAAATTGTTACTAACAAAATTACGTTCAAGTCCCGTTAACTTTAAAGTTATATTCAATAGTTGCAGTTACATTGTTTTGTTACTTGTTTATCCCTTTAGAGTTTTTATTATTTTATAGTGGAGATGAAAGTTACTTCTACGTTTTTGTTACTTAAAAAATTCCTTTAACATTACGGAACTTTATAGTAATATTTAAGGTAAAATTAAATGTCCCGGAAACCAAGAAAACTACTGCATGGTAGGTCTTACTTTCCACTTTGTTTTAAAATTACTACAAAAATCCAATTACTGCCAAAATCCTCTTTAAAGTAACTGTTACTTCTGTGGAATTTATTGGAAACGACATTTAGTTCCTTTTATTCCAATCATTTAAATAACAGAGTGAAGTGGTGAAGTGAAAAAGTCAGCCATTCGAAAAAAGAAAAATTACAGAAATTACAGAAAATTAAAGCAGCAGTTGGACGAAAATAATCGAAGCATTAGCAGTTGTTTTCAATATAAAGCAGTGATTCCCAAAGTGTGAGCCGTTATAAGGGAGCCTTGAAATATTCAATTAAAAAATTCGGCAACTTTCTTGAAATTTCAATCGTGTATGCTGACAAAGTTCCAAGAATTTAGCAACTTTCGAGTCTTTCATTGTTTTCTTTCCCACGGCTTTCCCACCCAAGCTTTAGTCATTAGAATTTAGGCACTAAATCTAATGTATTAAGGGAGCCGGGAAAAAAAACCGGTTATTTAAGGAGACACAAACCGAAAAAGATTGGGAACCTCTGATATAAAGTAAAAGTTCTAATTTGACAGTCGGAAAAACAGCAAGTAAATCAATTTTTGAAACCCACGTAGACGTAACAGATACAGATGAATCTCTAGCAGATCACAATAAGTTTAAGCAGTCAAAACAGTGTTGAGGATAAAGGGGTCATTTTAGAAAAGAAGAAGAAGATGATATAGGTTAAAGTTCCTAATGGAACTTAACAGTAGCATCCGGAACTTTAGATAAGACTTATGGAACTTTGATGTCGTCTTGTAGTGGTTGCGACTTAACAGTTTAAACTAAATTTCGACTTAACAGTAGAAATCATCTTGAAGTGATAATAGCGTAGTTGCCTTTACTTCCTGTTAAGTGGAAAAACCTTTAAATACCCATTTTGAGGTAAATATTTTACTTAGAAGTAATTTCTAATAATGACGCCTTATTTTCTTATAAAATGATGATGATTTTTATTGTACTAAAATAATAATTTCTTCAAATTTGTCCCCCAAAAAAAGAAAATTGAGCAAAGCTGAAGTAATATAACTTATAGAAACATTAAATAATATTCTTTTGCATTTTTAGGCAATTTCACACATTTTTGTGATTTCTCTTCTTCATTAAAAAAAAAATAAACATGCAATTTGAGAGGGCGCGTTGTTACTTCCGATTTATCAACATCACATTTGAATCAGCAACGAACAAACATCATAGATATAAGAAAGTATTATGTACCTACTTCCATTTTCGATAACACCGTTAAAGAATGACGGAATATGCTGGTAGAATACTTTTTCAATAATTTAAAGAGAGACAAACCGAGGTTGCCATCTAAAGAAATAAAGCGTTGTAAGTTGCTCGGTGGTAGCCATTACGTATCTATCACACTTAAAATGTTCCCCATTTTGGTCGTAGGTACGTGATAGGAACGAAGTAATTACGTTCCTATCTCTAGTAATCACAATTAAAACACATAAGTCGCCGCAACGTAACGACGACCAAAAATGCTGCTTGGGCGAAGAGCAAGAAGAGAAGAAAGAAATCAGAATATTGAAACAAAGAAAATCAAACTTGATGAATCCAGTGAGCAAAGCAAGGAAGAAGTACCTGCAGAATCAGGAGAATTTAATGACTATCAGTCCATTATTGACATAGAAGCCTTGCAGGAACAAACAACACTCATCACTTGTCCATCTCCTGCAATTTTCCCATTAATTTGATAGGGATGACCTTGCACACAGCACACAGCCACTGTCACTTTCATTAATTTTTTCCTACATTTAACCAAGTGAGACACTCATTTAAATCTTCACCGTAATTGGACGCCATCTTGGACAGGTCACGTCCCTATGTCAGATCCCAATACAGCTCTGAGAACTTATAACAGATATTGATTTTCGAATCATAAAAAAAAATTTAAATGAGATTTATAACAGTGTAGGTATAAAAATATAGAAATAAATTACCAGTCGTCTGGATTCAAAACGTATCCTAACTGCTGACAAACCAAAGCGGCATTCTCAATAGTCCATTCGTAATTACAAACAGTACCCCACTGATCATCAATTTTAATCTGCAAACGCCCTTCAGTTTCAGTATTTCCACCTAATAGCCTAATAGGCACTTTAGGTTCGATCTGAATTAACTCAGTTTCTGCGTCATATTTTTCAGTTTCAACTTCATATGTAATGTTGTCGGGAGTATGAACCAAGTCTTCTTTCATAGTAAATTTGATGCTATCGGGTTCTATGCCTTTGGCTTCTAAACGCCCTCCCACCATCATTCCTATAGACGAAGGGAAACGAAGAGTTACTCCAGGTTCTATAGTTAATTTTCCTCCAGGTCTGATACTTATATCTCTAATAACATGGTATTCCCCCTTTGTAATTAGTTCTTCTCCTTCAATCTCACCTCCTAGCTTATCAGATCCATCAGATAGAAATTTAGGTACATAAAACTGATTAGGATTGATCCTAGAAGTCATAGGATTGGTATTGTGCAACAAGAAAGGAATAAAAGTTATCCTAGCTAAGTTATATCTGTCGTATCGATGGAAAATCCTGTGGAAAATATTTTCATCGTTACCAAAACCTAACCAGTTGTAAGTGCAGTTTATAGTTTTACTCTGATCTTCAAAATGACTGCCTATTTCGTATTTAGAATCAGGATTTTCGATTATATTTCTAAAAATTTCTATATTGTCAGATCCTACGACAACAGGAGCTGCCACTCTACTTCTCGGATTCAGATTCGAAACAGTTCCATCTTCCATTTGGAAAGGCTCCGATATTTTGTTGCTCTTAACAAAATTTCTTGTAAAAAGTAAGTATTGAAATTCCGAGTAAGGTGACAGTCCTAAATTAACTACGTAAGTACCGGAATTGTTTAAGAAATAATTTTGTTGTACGACAATTTCGTTTTTGAGAATATTAAATTCTTCTAGAGGTTTATTTTTTATTAATAGTCCACCGAAAGTGCCTTGTCTGAAGTGGTTATACTCTATAACAGCTTGTAGATTAACAGCAGGTGATATTTTTAAAGAGATTCTTTCGTTACCGATAAATCTGTTGTGTCCAATTTGTATTTTGGTTAAATTTTCAGTTTGCTTCCAACAAGAAAGGACTTCTAATGCATCACTTAAGCAGTTTTTAAAAGAATTTTCTGTAAAATTAAATAATGCTTCACCACAGTAGTTTCCGTGTAAAACGCCAATATCTAAATTCTTGTAGATCTCCGAGTATTGGACGACACTGGTTTGATTTACAAATATATATTCAGTCTCAGCAGTGTTGTTCAACCAAATTGCTACGCCATAGCCTTTATTCGAGCTTATGGAAGATCTGGAGATGTTTCTGCTTCCTCCCGTGTAGGTTACGTTGATGCCATCCCCTTCATTGAAAGATATTCGACTTTCTGTAACATTTACATCTCCAACACCACTAGTGACGTGGATTCCAGCAACGTGTTCGTTTTTTGATACAGAACTTTTGTAAACTAATAGTTGGGATCTTAAGTTGTCTACTGTTACTCCTCTACCAATGTTTTCTGAAATATCAGAGTTACTAACGTTTACGTCATACGATTTTTTTAATCCTGATGTTATCCTTAAAAATATAACCATCTCTGTCCAAGCTTGTGCTCGGAATTTGATAAACATCTGATTGCTGATGCTAGTCACAGACTGAGGTCTTGTGTTATTTCTGATTGAAAAAGAGTTCAATATTCTATTGTTTAGGGTTGATCCATCGTAAATTTCTATACTTGCGCTGTCATTCCTATCAGTGACAGCTCTTATAAAATGAAGAGTTAACACGTGACCATATCTCGTAGTAAAAACTTTTTGACAGTTAACCTCTTTGGTTAGGAATAGAGTTTGTTCTGCAAACAGTTGTACCGGAAACGTCTGACTGGAAGCTAAAGCTAATTGGCAGAAATCGTTGTAGCCGTTTCTATCTGCCCTTTCTTCAGGTCTTTCTTCTGCTCGGACATATCTTATACCATCTCCACCATTTTCAGTAACAGCACAGCCATCTATATTAGCTAATCCATAGCTAGAGTTAATAAATATCCCGTAACCCCTATTGTTCCGGATTTTACAGTTATTTATAGTTATAGGTGCATCAGGGTTGGTGATATTGATGCCATTATAAGCGGAGTTGAATATTTCTACACTATCTACTACAGGTGGAACTCCAATGACGTGTAAGGCGCTGGCGGCATTATAATCTCCACCTATCCCAGCGTAATGGATATTAACGTATTTGAAAACAGATTTCGAAGTTGGCACATAGAGAGTATTATCGTATCGAAGTCTTTTATCGCTTAGAGCGTTATCGAATTTTACACCCCGCCAAAACGGCATAGGAACGTCGTACTTGGAGAGGCATTCTATACCGAGATCCGGATGGTAGTCGCAGACTCCGGATCCCATTTGTCTTTTGGACCATTGGCAGTCGAATATTGAAGATTCAGTTCCGGTACAATGGGGTTCTTCGTAGAGGATGCGAGGTTTTAGAGGCATTTGACGGTTGTACCAAAGGTGAAAGGAGCCTCCTTGGAAGCCGAGTTGTCTGCAGGCGGTGGCCATGTCGTAAGCTGTCCAGCTGAAACAAAAATAGTTGTTTTAAGATGTTCGGTAATATTTGCTAGTTAGTTTTTAAGATAAAAAAAAGATAATCCACATCAAAATCATCGATAAAAGTGGAAATTGAAATTGCAAAGAAAAGAAGAATATGTACAAAACATTATTAGGAAAAATAATGCAAAGAAACATTGTCAATTCTATAGTGGAGGTCAATAGTCGGAGTGACACCCGAATTCTCGGGACAGGGCCAATTAAGTCTCCCCTTCCCCCGTTTTCGAGGTCGCTGAAACCAAATCTGAGGGTAAAAAAACTTTTTATCCTCGGCAACGCATTCAAATTGACCAAAACCACCCCTAATGGGAGTTTCTCCGCTTATCGAGTTTTAATAAAATAGATTGTTTTAATATAAAGCTTTTTTTTCAACCAGTAGGGGTCGCGGTAGGGGTGGGAGGAATTAGGGGTGGTTAGGGTTATACCCATCTACATATATACAGGGTGGGCCAAACTTCTGGCCTCGGAGGATTACGTCGTTGTGGTAAGAGATAAAATTTTCAAATTTTGTGTGAGCTAGTTACAGTTACTGGGTGCACATTTTGAAAATAGTTTCGATTATACAGGGTGTTCCAAAAACTCGTGGCAGCACAAACTTACATTTTTTTAAATGGAACATACTATATTTTATTCAAGAATCGAAAAGATCGCATCGAGAGCGTTAAAAAAACATAGCATGTTAATATATTATACGGGTGTTTCAAAAAGATATAGCCAATTATTATAAAAAATAACCCCATCCTTAACACTCTGTAAAACAGTAAAACAAAATAAATCAACAGGTCTTTGTATTCAAATGTCATTCTCATATCGTTGGCTGTGCTCACTATTAATTAAGTACTTTGTTTATCTGTGGCTTCTTTAATACAGGGTGAAACATAACTCAAATCAAGCAATATCTCAAAATTTTCAAATGGATCACCCTATAAGTCTTTTTACAATTTGTTAGTACTATTAATAAGCTTTCAAACGATATAACGATATAGTATAGTTAGGGTAACTATAAGTTAATGGAAAACTGTAAATATTTTATGATAACGGAAAAATCATGTATTTTACGTACAGAAATTAAATGGTATTAAATTACTACATGAAACGCCCTGTACATTTTAGGTTTGCGCATTCTCCGAAGACGTAAATCATATTAATCATGTCTTCCTGTGGTAAATTCATTATAGTTATTTATTATTTAAACCTAAGAGCAAAATCGAAGAATATAGCTAAAATTTCTTTAACATTTATTAGTAGATACTATTTTGACACTAGCCTACTTGGTAAACGAAATATAGTCAAGCCATATTTTCGTTTACCAAGTAGGCTAGATTATATTTCGTTTACCAAGTAGGCTAGATTTCGTTTACCAAGTAGGCTAGTGTCAAAATAGTATCTATTAATGAATGTTAAAGAAATTTTAGCTATATTCTTCGTTTTTGCTCTTAGGTTTAACTAATAAATAACTATAATGAATTTACCACAGGAAGACATGATTAATATGATTTACGTCTTAGGAGAATGCTCAAAATAGTATATTGTGCAACAAGTGGGAAAAGTTCAACTTTTCTCGCGAGTGTGAAAGTTTGTGGCACGAGCCTGAAGGTCGAGTGCCGCAAACACACGAGTGAGAAAAGTACTTTCCCCGCGTGTTGCACACTATACTTTTTCTACAACTGCACAAATTTAAAGAATACAAGTAATGTAACTTGTAACTTAATATTTATTTTTATGGTTAGCAAAACTAAAATAACATGAAAGTAACCTATCTCTTAACAGTTGAATAATTTTTTTAATTTTATTTTTGTATTTCTTCTCCATTTCATAAATTTTTCGTATGCCAATTCAAACTTTTTTCCTGAAATTATCGGCAACAAATCTAACGTTATTTTTGCGGCTCTTTCCAATATCTCTGACCTAGTATTATCAAAATCGTCACTACTGTCATTCATTACCCATATTATTTATTATAAATAGGTATGTCTTATTACAATAATATTTAATGGAAATTGCGATTTTTATCAAAGCACGAATGAAAACTACCTTAAGAATTTAAAAAACTTCTACAATCTGACAGTTGTGACAACTATTTAAAGCTGAACAGCAGCCTACTAAGTTTTTGTCGATTTTTGTTGATTCTCCATATAAATGTATGTGGTGTGAGGCAAAGTGCCGTGAGGAAAAGTACTCCCCCACGGTGTGGGCAATACATGGTTTTGAAATTAAGTAAGCTATGAGAAATTCGCTACTTTTCATAGCAGTAGTAGAAAAAATTGTTTACTCGCTTCAAGAGTATATCGTGAAAGATATCCCAATCGAAGACATCCAAATAAAAAAGCAATTTTTAGTAATGACACATTTGGTTGAGACAAGTACTAGAAAACTTAGTACTGAATTGGACATTAGTAGAGGAACAATAAGAAAAATAATAAAAAAGAACAAATTTCACCCGTACAAGATACAGATGCACCAAGAGCTTCTAGAGAGAGATTTTCCAATAAGAATAAATATTTGCGAGTTCAGTGGATTAATTAATGGATATCCAGATTTTAAAAAAAAAATTATTTTGTGACGAGGCTACTTTTCACAAAAATGGTTTCGTCAACCGCCATAATTTTCATTTTTATTCGGATACTAATCCACATTTGTTTCGTTCAACGTCCCAAACTAAATGGTCCATAAACGTATGGGGAGGAATAGTAGGAGATAAAGTTATAGGACCATACTTTTTTGAAGGAAGTCTCACTGGAAGACGGTATTTTATAATTTTCTTAAAAACGATTTGGGTGAATTATTGGAGGAAGTTGATTTAAACACAAGAGTTAATTTGTGGTTCCAACAAGATGGAGCATCTGTTCATTACGTTCGGTGTGTACTCGGCGGTTAAACAGACATTTTACTGATAGGTGGGTAGGACGTGGTGGACCAATTTTGTGGCCACCTCGATCTCCAGATCTGACACCGATGAATTTCTTTTTATGGGGATACATCAAGGAAGTTGTCTATCAAACTGAACGTACTACCAAAGAAGCCATGAAAGAAAAAATTTGAAACGCATTTTCCACAATAACTCCAGCTTTGTTACAAAGAGTAAGATCCTCGTTTATCAAAAGAATAGAGAAATGTACGGAACAAAACGGTCGCCATTTTGAACATTTAGTATAAACTATACCTAGTTTTTATAAAATGACATTGCTTATTTATGTAAATGTAAATTTCACGTAAATGTAAGTTTTTTAATATATTTGGTTTTGGTTCCATAATTGTTAGTTTTTTTTAAATAGAAAAATTTGAAAATAATATACAAGCTTTAAATATTTTATACCATTTAATTTGTGTACGTAAAATGCATGATTTTCCCGTTATCATAAAATATTTACAGTTTTCTATTAACTTATACCCTAACTATACCATATCGTTTGAAAGATTATTTAGTACTAACAAATTGTAAAAAGACTTATAGGGTGATCCATTTGAAAATTTTGAGATATTGCTTGATTTGAGTTCTGTTTCACCCTGTATTAAAGAAGCCACAGATAAACAAAGTACTTAATTAATAGTGAGCACAGCTAACGATATGAGAATGACATTTGAATACAAAGACCTGTTGATTTATTTTGATTTACTGTTTTACAGAGTGTTAAGGATGGGGTCATTTTTTATAATAATTGGCCATATCTTATAAATATTTCGGTAGACGAAATATATCAGCTCTAGTAATACATTTACAGGTCGCTTCTTTTTGCTAACTTTGAGTTTGTTATTATTGTGATAGATGGCGTTGGGCTTTCTTAGTTCTTTATACACTTGCTAACGCAACTGTATCTTATAGGATCTGGGCTAGTCGACTCCACTGTCAGACTTTCCTTAGAGACGGAAAGTCGAGCTTGTCTGCTCCTTACTGAAGAGGCACAATAATGCCGAAACCGGTATAGGGATAACGGGCTAATTTAATAACAAAATCAAAGTTGTTGGTTTCATGTCCTGTTTTTCAGGTTCCAACCAACGTCGGGACTTCTATAATTCAATACCTGTTGGGGCATATAGCCCAAGGAGTAGTTGTTTGAAGTCCAGACGTTGTGGCAACGTTGACATTTCAATGACTAATTCCTGGGAGATTTGACTATTTTTCATATCATTTGTGCAATTTGTTTACTCCCATAAATATTTCGGTAGACGAAATATATCAGCTATAGTGGCCATATCTTTTTGAAACACGTGTATAATATATTAACATGCTATATTTTTTTAACGCTCTCGATGAGATCTTTTCGATTCTTTAATACAATATAGTATGTTCCATTCAAAAAAATGTAAGTTTGTGCTGCCACGAGTTTTTGGAACACCCTGTATAATCGAAATATGCACCAAGTAACTGTACTAGCTCACACAAAATTTGAAAATTTTATCTCTTACCACAACGACGTAATCCTCCGAGGCCAGAAGTTTGGCCCACCCTGTATATTTTCTTCAAACAATTTATTTCATTAAAAAATAATTTTTTAAACCCTTGCGGTAGGGTAGCGGTATACGGGTGGGTTATGGTCGTCTCTCTCGAAGAACTTTATATTTTCCTCTCAAAAAGAGATAGAAAACTCGATAAGGGGAGAAAATGGCCAATTTAAAGAGTTTGCCGAGGGTAAAAGGTTTTTTTACCGTCAGATTTGGTTTCAGCTACCTCTAAAACGGGGAGTGGGGGGTCTAAATTGGCCCTGTCCTGAGAATTAGGGAAAATCACCTCAAATCCCGACTCCTGATCTCCACTATTAGTGTTTAATGTAATTTTCCACGCCTTTTCACAATCTTCCAGACATATTCTACATTTTTTCATTTTCACTTTAATAAAAAAGTGATTCGAAATACATTTTTTATTCATAATTATCCCTTTGTGTTGGTGTGATTTTCATCTTTCTGTAAAAAAAATTGGAAAAACCATAAAAAAAACCGATATTTAGATTGAACATCTGTATTTTTCCATTCCTTTCTGCCAGAAAAAGTGTTTTTTTGCATCAATTTTAGGATTTGACCTACTTTTTCCACACTTTTTCATCATTTTTCACAACAAAAGATTTAAATTACATACTTAAATTTAGCGTAAAAAATATTACTTTCACGTTTCTGACAAAGTGATGAAACTTGCGCGTAATGAATCAAAAAGAAAAAACTTACTTTCTAGAATTGGTGCAGACACTCCTCCACTGACCATTATGCTTGACTTGAACACGTCCTGCCAATATTGATGGCCCATCTACCAACCGGATGTCAGGAAAATTAATATTCTTGGCTGTCGTGTCTTCAGATGTTGTCAGAATTATTCTTTCGCTTTCAGTACCCTGAAAAAATTTCAAATGTCTCTCCTTAAAATTGTGATCATTTTTTCATGATGAATTAAAATATTTCTGCTATTTAATATTAGTATTATCTAATTATGCAGGAGTTTTTAAATTGTTTATTTATTTTAATCCTAATTATTTTTTATTAATTTATTTAATAATTTACTTTAGCGGGAAAGTAAAAAAATGGCGGAAGTATTAGATTCATGCATTGAGATCAAAAACCTTATGGTGAATAATTTCTTCGCTCTGGTAAATAATTTTTAGAGCGTTTCTTCGTTCCAAACAAAGATATTTATAACGAAATCATCAAATGGCAAATGATTTTAACAACTTTTGTTTTATTTATATTTCTCAAAACAGTATGAAAAGAACTTACTCCATTTTAATGAAATGTGAATAATTTGAAAATGAAGAAAAATAAGACTGGAACTTCTAATATATGGTATGATAGGTAGGGATAGGAATTATTAATAGTGGAATGAATTATAATTAACTTCACTTTAAATGAAAATTGGTGTATAAAGATAAAGGCAATGAAAAACTTTATATACCGTGTGTCACAGACTCATGGTACACCCCCCTTTTCTCCTTTGTTTCTCTAGCTATATTTCTGAAATTTGGAACATTGAATATGCTCACTAGACGGCACTTTTTGACATATTTGGAAAAAAATATCTACTTAAGGGTTTTTCGGAAATGGCATCAACTTTCAATTTTCAAATGGAACAGCCTGTATATTATTACATTTTTGGAATTATCGTAATTATCTGAATCATTCGTCAGAACACCTATTTTAAATTTCGATCTAGAGAGCCATGAACCCCCTAAAATTATTCCAAATAATCAAAGGTAATACCACAAGTCCTCCAAATTTTATCGATAAAATTTTTGGTTTTCACGAAAACGGATTTATTTGGAAAAACCACGAAAACAAACGAACAAAGGCGTTTGAGTATGGAAACCAAAAATTTAATCTATAAAATTTGAAAGGACGTATTGTATTTGGAAGGATTATTTTTTTGAATCATTTTGTATTAAAAACCGAGGATATAGTCATTTATGCAAAAGACACTTTACACACAAATGTTGAATATTTTCTTTATCAATTTAAATTGAAACATCATGAGCTGTTATAGTTTTAAATACAGGGCCACCAAGGCATACGTGATTGCGTCTGGCTTAATTCGGATATAGAGCTTGAAATTTATCAATTTTAAAGAGATTTTATGGATAAGTGGGAATTCAAAAACTGATGTTGTGTGTGAATAAACGAATAAACAGTTTAGTTTACAAATAAATTTTGAAATTTGGGTATTAACATAGAGTTGCAATACATTTTATTATAATAATAATTGATAATGCTAAATAAAAGTTGTTAAATGTTTATATTTGACATTTCAAAAAAGGTAAACTGTTTAATCAAAAAACAATTACGAAGAAGCTTTTTTATCAGTATAAAACACAACATTAGTAAGTATTGAAAAATAAGACAATATTTTAGTGTAGACGTGTTATGTGCCTACTTATTGTATTTGTAATTAAAATGTTCTTATGTTATGTATAGATGTGTTTAGAATGTTGAATGTTGAATGTCATTGTCGTGGACTTTCTCATCCTCGACAATGACAAATTGTCCACGACAATGACCACCTTCAAATGTTTCTGTTTAATTTCAGATAATCCTGACAATGTCGCCTAAAAAAATGACGTGTGAGGAGAGGAGGAAGAGGAAAAGGGAGAGGGAACAGAGGAGAAGAGACAAAATTAAGAAAAACCCGATAATATAAGAGATATATGGCAGTGAAATCGTGTTAATTTCGTCATTGTCGTGGATACAGATTTTTGAAAAATCAAAAATATGGGAATTTAAGCATATCCTTATATACCACTGTAATCTTAGTCATTCAAGCTCATATACATATTTTTTCAGATCTGAACAAGTCTTTTTAATTTTTGAAATTTTGCAATCATAAATCTGCTTCTTTTGAGAGAATCACCCACATGTATTACCCAACCTATAGATGTTTTTATTTTTTAATTTATACTCTGTCCATTCTCTGTCTCCCGAGCTATATATTAAGGTAGAACACTCGACAGAGACTTGAGAGATGGCTACACTAAAGGGTTTACCGGAACTATACCTGTCTTTCGGTCGAATTTACATGTCCCCTTTAAGTACCCTGATTGGTTTTGCTACGGGTTTGGGGTTTTTAACTTCTATGTATAGACTAGTATGTTTCCCAGTGCCACTTCGTCGAGTAGGAAATCACACGTGGTATATGAAAATATTTTTTTTAATTTTCATTTAAACAAATGATTTCTGTCATCGGTAGGATTCTAAATGGGCAGAAGGACCTAGGTCGATAGCCCTTCGTAAGTTTGCTTACAATAAACTTCTTTAAAAATAATACATGAGAGCTGTCACTCCCACAAATTTACGGGTATTTAAAATGTCTAGATTGTAACGGCAAAAATTTCCGGACCGATGTATCTCTCTGCTAAAATAATAATGTAGAATCAAGGACACTTATTTTCCAAATACTATTTCCATCTAATTCAGGGACACTCTGATTAAGAAGAAATAAGTGGTAACACCTATTATTACTTTAACCAAATTAAATTAACTGTCTAGTTCCAAAAAACTTTCTTCTCTTTTCTGTGTTTACTCCAGCGCTCTCAAGAATATGCCATTGACCTGGAAGACAGTGTGGTTGGTGTAGCGTTTCATTTTGAATTCCCAACATCGATTTTGTCGAGTTACATACCATTGTGTTTCTAGGGAACTGTTTATTGAATGAATTGTTTTTTGTTTATACAAAATTTCTAATTTAGTTGATTTAAAAAATATCATAGAACTTGAATGGGGCTTATTGTATTAAATCTAACAAAGTCGTTTCTAGATGTTAAAAAAAAACTATTTATGTTGCATTAATCTATACTGAAATCGCGATCGAGCTGGAGTAATATATCTGTCAGAACAGGAAAGTTCAGATGTGGGTGACTATACAGGGTGATTCATAACTATTGGGACATAGGCTAAGGGCAGGTTATTGGGATCAAAATATGGAGATAGGACCAAATATACCTTAATAAAATATTGCTGTGGAATAAGCTACAGGGCGTTAAAGTGGAAAAAAAATTTTCGTTTTTTTTTCTGATAATTTCACTGTATATTTATCAATTCTTATCAAAATCGGTACAGAGGCATAGCTTTGTACAAGGAATATTATTTTATGTATTATTTTACATTTTGTTATAGGGGGCGCCACGTGAATGATTCCTGATGATGAAATTAACTGGTAGCTTTTTTTGACGAAACTTTTTAGTAATTTTGATTAGAAAATATGACGTAAACATAATTTCTACATAATATTGATACTCTTGATTAAACGCGATAATTTTACCCGTTTTCGAGAAAAATGCAATTGAACAGTTCTGAGAAGGGGATTTCAAATAACAAAAACTTGTGACATAAGGCTTCTATTTCAACCGTTTATAATGCAGAATTAAAAATAATTTAACATAAAAAGAGCAAACTTAAATTAAATGTTCTATGTGGCCTCCTCCGACTTCTATGGCTTTTCTAATTCTTGTAATAAAGGACGTCAAAGAAAACATATAAAATTATCTGTTCAATTGCGTTTCTCTCGAAAACGGGTGAAATTATCGTGTTTAAACAAGAGTACCAATATTATGTAGAAATGATGTTTACGTCATATTTTCTAATCGAAATCACTAA
The DNA here is from genome assembly GCA_949320105.2 of Crepidodera aurea. Classification (NCBI taxonomy): domain Eukaryota; kingdom Metazoa; phylum Arthropoda; class Insecta; order Coleoptera; family Chrysomelidae; genus Crepidodera; species Crepidodera aurea. The sequence continues at coordinate 92,669,059 of OX439473.1, read as the reverse complement.
AAAGTTTCGTCAAAAAAAGCTACCAGTTAATATTTTGGTCCCAATAACCTGCCCTTAGCCTATGTCCCAATAGTTATGAATCACCCTGTATATTATTTACGGGGCATGTAGGTACTTTACAAAATGAAAATATTGAATTTATCAAGTTTACTCACCAAAAAAACACAAAAACAAAAAATTGGCCTTAGCCAAACAAAAAAATTTTTTTTTTCAGGGGTGAGTGGCGCGAGGACTCCTAAAACAAGCACCCCGGCGGTGAAATTACAATTATTTAAGTTTAAAATAGTGACAATAAAAATATTAATACAAGCAAATACACCCTAATTTACCCAACCGTGCGCTCATCGGAGTCTTAAAAAGGGTTAAAATAGGGATAGTCTATTGTTACGTCCAATAAAAACCGGGCGGCACAGGCAAAATTCTTAAATTTAACACACCTTTTAACTACCGGCTATTTAAAATCACAGATTTTGTTTGAGCCGCGTGTGCTGTAAAACTCTTTGGGGATTTGGATAACGACCAGCTGAGGGTAACAATAATGAGTTGTGGAAATCCGGTTTAAACCATATCCTTCAAAATTTTAATATACTTTGGTTACATACTAACTGCAGTCGAAATAAAAGGTCCACTTCTAGTAAAAACAAATGCCGAACTGCAGTCTAAAAGTTTAATCTTAATCTAAATAATCAGTAGCGTACGCTATACAATTATTAATATCGTTACAAAAATGCAAATTCAACATTTAATAATTTAAAGATGTAGTAAACATTTCGATACTAAAAAAAGTCAGTATAATGTAAAATTATCTGGATGTAGCAAATACTAATAAAAAACTACATTTTCGAATTAAAGGTAATTTCGGAAAATTAAAAACTCATCTTATAGATTATTCTAACTATTCTTAGTAAAAGAAAGGGTACAAATGTGTTTAAGGATTAAATTTATTTCCTTGAAGAGTATTTACCTGCTTAAGAAAATGTTGACAATATTATAATCCTTTAAAATTTAACTAATCCTAAGTAATATCTGCAGATTTGAAAAAAGTTTTTTAAGGGACGCCTATGCATGCTTAAAATTGTACTTTTATTTAGATTACAATTTTGTACCTGGCTGATAACCCAAAAATTTAGACTGCAATTCAGCTTTTGTAAAAAATTTAGACTGCAGTTTACCGGCACCGGATACTTTTTAATTAAAATTTTTGGGACGTACTTAATTACACATTCAACGCTGTTTTACTCTTTACATTTGTATATGAATTATTTATTTCAATTTTCCAACAAACATTATTCTTTATTAGTGTACCAAAACCAATTAACCGTTGCAAAACTTAACTCACAAAAGGTCAGTAATCAGTCTAAATAAAAAAAGTGAGAACCGTTACATCCTGGGAAGTGATATCATCATCAGTATCGAGCGATCTATTGTGTAAAACTATTCTGCTATTCTCGGTTTCCCTCCTGAACCATATTTTAAACGCATCATTCTTATGGCAAGAGAAGGTGAACGTAACTGGCGCTTTTGTGCTTTTGACGATATCGTTCGGTAAACGAATGATTTGTTTGTTTTACTTCTATGGGAAGGCGCCAACTGCACCTAGTCAGTTTTAGAGTAGTTCCTCAACAGAGGTCTAAAGCAAAAGTTGTCCCATGTATAGAATTGTAACTTAACTTAATAACTTTAATATTTAATAAAATCAATAGTGTTTAATACACAACACTTTAATTTTCAATAATAATAATAATCTTTAGTCCCCAAAACCAACCATCTGATGAGTGATTTGTATCGGTAATCAGTTCGCTCGAACTATTTCCCACAGAATTAACAATTATAACATTGTATAAAGATAATGTAGTAGTATCGCCTTACGGACTTTTATCAGTAGGATTATGTGAACGCAATGGAGATGGCAGCACTCCATGTAGACACAAGTCAAGTCTTTGCTTGAGTGAAATTATAATTTGAAATCTTCTTTTTCATTTCTCCTTGTCTTTTGTTCATGTGTTATTTAGTTACAAAGAAACGGAATTGAAAGACGTATGAAATTGAAGGCCAAAAATATTTAATAATCTCCCGAGAAACCAAGGTTGCCAATTTGTGAGTATTTTACTAGTCTGTAAGTAATTTTGTGACTAAAGGGCAATTGTGAATTGTAATCAAAAGGTCAGTAGTATACTATCGATAATGGTAAATATGAAAAATTCTAATCTGATAATTTATTAAACCCGTTTAACTTTTAAAATTAAAATTTGGAATAAAATGCACTAAGACTAGAGAGTCAATGTTAAACCGAAATATTTTTATCTTAAAATATATTTTTTGCAATAGTTTGGTTTCTTGTTTATAATATGGATATTATATGATTGTTTTAGTTAATTTTTAAAGTAAAAAATAATGTATTTTTTATTTATTATTATTTTATTTTCTGGTAGAATTAATAAATTAGTATATGTTGTTTGATACTAAACAACTTTAATCTTTTTTATCTGATGGTGGTTAGACAGATACCTACAGGTTTCGTATATTAAAAAAAACTGTCTTGCTATTGATATTTTAAAGTTGTGAGATCCACCAAAGTTTTGAAAGTAAATAGGTAAAGGCTAATTGGCAACCCTGTCGTCGAGAACTCTAGACGCGCCAAGACAACCTGAGGTTCAGTGGAATTTTCCTGTTTATAGGGTTAATAGTTTTGAATAGATTTGCGTTGTTAATTGAAGGTCACCAGAATCTGATGCCCTGTCCAATAATAAAAACTAATCAATAATCAAGTTTTCGTTAGATCTGAATAATTTGTAGACCAATCCCAAACCGATTTTAAATACCCGAATTCATAAAAAAATTCTTAGCAGTATGTGAATGGTCGGAAAATTTAGGCAAACTTATAAGTAAATTAAAAAAAAATAAATTGGACAAATTAAAAGTTCCGGAAGGGGGGTGGGGTGGGGTAGCTAAATATACAACTTGAGGGTTGGATATTGGTTTTTTACGATTTGTGGCTGAAATATGCATCCTATCGAAAAAAAGATTAATGTAAAAGTTGTAGATAATTAAAAAATCTAAAGCTTTTGTTTTCAACATAACCTCAAAATTTTCCATAAATTCGATAAAAAACAGTTTTTTTAGTTTTTAACTTTTAACTCCCGCAATATTTTTTTTAAACTTGGCCAAAACGTTCTTCTTTGAATTTTAAATAAGCTGTAACTTTTTCGAAGCAACATATTTATTTTTCCATTTTATACGAATTTAAATTTAAAAAGAAACTTAAGAAGATATAGAGGGCGTATCTGTACAGCATTAGAAATTGAGAACTTCATATAAAACGCCAATAGATGCCGCGCGAGATTGCATCAAACACTTTTAACTAGAGCGTGATACTACTATATATCTTTATACAATGATTATAGTCAGTCATCGGTCAGAAAATCTACTTCAAAACAGTGGATCATATGTAAAATGGCAATATCGTAAAATTGGTTCTGTCCATTTATCCATGATATTGTCGGACTACCTGGAAATTCATGACTTAATTTACGCATTCTGACAGATGTCTGTGCCGATTATAACACCATAATATATAATATCCAAGTGACATAAAATTGTACAAAAAGAAAATATTTTTGGAATTATCTGAAAGAAATTTGTTTACTGGAACATATCAACTACTCAAGCTGTGAAAAATGGTGTTATAGATATATAGATGGTATATTGAAAATTAAATTGTCTAAAATTTTAATTTACTTCTAACCTGGTTTTCTCCCTAGAGCAATCCTCGAAAGCCGTAAGGAAAATTTAATATCAAAATCAGTAGAAATGATTTATATTGTTCTAATGTTTTTTTTTTATATTTATTTTTCATTTTATTTTCCAATTTTACCACTGGTGGTACATTAAAATATTTTAGTGGTACAATTTAACATTTAACGCCGCATTCACTTTTAACGGCGAAATGCTTTTATGATGGTACATATATTTTTGTTTCATATTTATATGGTACAAAATCTGATGTTTCATATTTATGTGGTTCAAAATTTGAGAACCGCTGTACTATAGGAATTCTCTTTCTTTTCAGGAACGACACAAGTTTTTATTAGTTGCATGTTTACAATAAACGTTCCTAGCTAACTATGAGGGGTTTGGGAGGAGAATGTGGCCCTTTTTTCGTAAGAGTCGCCAATTAGTAGGGCTTCACACGAGACGAGATAGGACGAGACATGAAAATCCCGCCTTGGTCTCGTTAGTTTTGAAAAAACAAAGTCATGTCAAAAACTTAATTCTAATGATTCACACCACAACAAAGTGATTCTGAATCAGTAAAAATATACAGTCCACTATTTTCAACGATTTACTAAACATTACCAGATTTCATATATTGTTCGTAGAAAAAAGTTAAATGTTTGTTGAAGAGCCAAAGATTTTGTTTCTGGTGAAAATGTTATGAAAAAAAAATTTAACGAGACCAGAAACGAGACTCTCGGGTCTCTCCGTATGTGGTCTCGGTAAGGTCTAAACAATTCTCACGCGCTCGTGTGAACTCCAATTAGGGTGTGCAATGGTCTAAGGAAACCACAGAAAAAGCTAGGTTCTGTGATGCTGCAGGCCTTGAGGAAATGTTCAAATAAGCAATTCGTTATTTTACATTGAAATATATACATCGACAGAAACTATAACATTAAAAAAGGGCAGGTAAACTTTACCTGTACAAAAATAAACATTCTTGAAAATTTCTATTGTTATCTTTTATTAACAAATTTTTATTTTGTGATTTTCATATTTTTTTCGTATCTCATAAAACGACAAAAAATGTATACATTGCAAAAACTGGTGATTTATTTTCATTTCAAACAATAATTAAAAATAATTTCACATACAGTTATGTGTTATACGATTAAGAAACGTTATCAAAAACAATGAACTGAACATATGTAAAAAAAGAATAATAGCCAATTAACATAATTACTGTATCAGTTTACCCGCAGTGGATTTATCTAAACAAGCCGTCTACAATTAATATACTATACAACATATTGTACAGGGTGGTTAAATTAGATTAACTTGTAAAAAATTGTTATTTTATTGGTCGATAAAAGGATTTGATAAGCGTCATTTTTATAAACAATTATTATTTTAATCTTGAAAATATTTTCCCTGCGCAAATAAATGGTATTATATTTTTTTTATTTCTTTTAAAAGAAAATCCTGTTTTCAAAATATTTTATTTTTTATCGAAGTTTGTAGCACAAATCTTTAAGATATTTTGAGAATGAAAAAATATTTTCTGTTTTGTGAAGGAAGAAGTATCTAGACTTGCCAAAAAATACAAGGAAAGGATCCAACAACATCCTAACCACCTAGCAACAACTCTCATGGAAAACCCGCTAACCAAAAGGCTTATAGTGGGGTGAAATTAGACGAAAATATTCTGAAAATAGATGTAAGAGCTAAGTCAATTTTTTAATTTTTTCGATTTTATACATAAATAGAAGCTTGTAAAAATTTTTTCAATAAATTTGGGCTGGAGCTTCGTGAGATATGTGCCAAAAACTGCATTTTTGGTATTTTTCGAGTGGATTGCTTCACTATTTTTTAAATATCTCCGGCTCTGAGTCGTGGAAAAATAAAAAAAAATTAAAATGTAGTAGGGTTTAAATAAAGAAATAAAATGTTGGAGTTTCTTAGACAAAAGTACTCACAAAATCCTTCTTTTTGAGATAAAAATTTTTTCTCTACTATTTTTTTTCCAAAAATAGCGGCCAATTCAATTTTTTTTCGAAAATGCAGATTTTGTCTGGACAAATACATTTTCTTTTTTAATTTTTATCATGTCTTCCTGACATAAAAATACATATTTTCTACAATTTTTAAGAAAATCCGAGGATTCTTTGGTTATTTATTGCCAATTCAGTAAAAAAAAAATAACATGCGCGAATTCGTTTTTTGAGGTTAGGGTGCATTTTTAAAAAACCCTACTACTCGAAAAATACCAAAAATGCCGTTTTTGGGAGATATCTCGCGAAGCTCCAGCCCAAATTTATTGAAAAATTTTTTACAAGCTTCTCTTTATGTATAAAATCGAAAAGATTAAAAAAATTGACTTAGCTCTTACAGCCATATAAAATTCTAATTTCACTCTACTATTAAGCGTTGCATACCAAGTGACCTACCATTAATATTATAATATAATAAAATATAGTTTTTAAAGTGTTATTTGTATGTATAAACTGTTCTAAGTAACTAGTAATGTGGCCAGTTTTTAAAAAATTTTAGATGTCTAAAATGTTATTTTTATAGGAAATGATCAATGGAACCTTTCCTGCATGACGAATATTTTGTAATCAAACAATTTACCTATTGTAATTATTGATTTACAGATTGTAAATAAATGAGAAGTTAAAAAAATCTGTTTTAGGATATTCGGAGAGAGAATTTGAAACTTCGCAAAAATGATGATTTTTGGTAATTTGGAAATTTGGTAAAACGGGCAACCGAAAACAACTAGTCGAAATTAGTAGCAATCCAGGAACACTAATGTCAAAAAAACATCGAGTTTAATATCCTGTAATATTGGAGTACCACAGGACCCCGATGTTTGAAGCCGAGAGAAATGCTCCTATACGAGCAACTCCTACACGACCACTCGTGTGCGACTTCGCTTGCTCACTTCTCTCGCACCGATCCTCAACCGTATGTTTGAAAGCTGTGAGCCATCTCGAAATCGTGTCAACGTTTCCAATTTTAAATTTAGACAGTTCAACAAAAAGTAGAGGAAAACATATATTTTAGTTCACTTGAAATGTTCGTACAAGAAGAAATAGAAGAAGTGATTAAGACAGACAGCCACATTATTGGATTCAGACCAATTATAAGCTCTTTAGATCCTTTATGGAAATATTAATTCTTTTATTAAAAATACAAAACATTTTTTAGAAAAATTATCAAAAATTAAAATGACAATTTTTCCAAGCAAAATATTTATTTTTCACACTTATACGAAGAAAAAGCCTAATTTTCAATCGAAAAGTTAGTTTATAAATTTTCAATATATAATATAATATAATCAAAGCTCATTTTCTTCGTTAGTTACCTATAGCTTTATTTTAAGTAACTTTGTCTGATTGGATTATAGCACAGGTATGCACCAAACTGGTAAAAACCTATAATCCTTATGAAGTAAATTCAATTAGTTTAAAGTTTAAAATTCTAGTAAATAACACTGAATAATATAATACACATAATGGGAATTCCAGCTGGAAATTAAAGTAATAAAATTCCAAAATTCTTTGCTAAATTTAATGTTTTGTCTATATGTATTTAAATATATATTGTTTACAAAAATTGTAATAATTATAATAATTTTTTTAATATAAAACCGAAAATTAAATATTTTGTCTTGGCAAAATTACAGTTTACTTAAAACACAAAAAAGAAATTTTTTTCCACATCAAGGCAAAAATTTGGAAATTTGAGATTTAATTGATTTATTTTAAATATCTGGAACTACAAAATTTTTTGATTCTACCATGCATTTTGTATAACGAAAACAAACATTTACATTTTTCATTTAAAAAAAAAAGTCACGATGTTCTTCGCCAAAACGATATTTGCCCGAAAAATTAAATTTAACAAACCGAGTTTCAATATTAAAGTCAAGCATAGACATACGAATATTTAACTCAGAAAAAGATGATTAAAACCAAAACTATTACACATATTTTTAACACATTTTGACAAGTGTCCATTTTAACAGTGTTACTCAACGTTCCATTAAATATTTACCTAAATCCATGATTTCTGAAATTAAATTGGCAACGTTGTATTTTCAACTTTGAATTTATGAGATGGTTGTCATTTGACAAGCAAATTATTTATGTCCGTCAAATGAACATTTTTTCATTTTTTAATGCTTTTCAGGCATATTCTGGTTATAAATTGCTACTTGGGCATTTGTAGAAAAGTTATGTACCTATGCGTTTGTATCGGAAAAATATGTTAAATAATCGTTTCAACGCACTGAATTTGTTTGTCTTGGGAGTGAGTATCCCAATATATTTCTTTTTAAAAAAATGTGAAAAATATTTTTCCGCGCAAAAATTTCTATCGCTATATTGAATTTATCATGTTTTATAACATCTGTGAAAATTTCATGAAAATCCCAGCCGGTCACATGTTCTTAACGTTTACCCAGAGATGTGCAGGTCAGTAGTTGTCAAAATTTGTAGATTATTATGGCGGAATTAAATAAAGTCAAACCTTGACGTTGATAATACAAAAATAGGTTATTTTCTTATGACGATTTTCCATCTTCACTTCACCAACGTTTTCGCCGACTACTGCTAGACCAACATTATGTATCGGGACTACGTTACTGAACGTTGCTTTGGAATACCCCTCGCACAAAAATATGATGATTGACAAATAACTACTTTTGACAATGCCAAAAACTGACAAATTAAACTAATATTTATCAGTTTCTCTTCTAATGGAAATAAAACCACTTATTTTAAAGAAAAAAAGGGGCATTAATTTACGTTTTGACTTTCTTGAATGAAAGTCGTTTTCAAAATGACATCACAAAATATATAATAAAGAATTTACTATAGAAACAGGTTATATTATCTCTGTGTTGTCTGCCGTTGCTAGGAAATAAACTAAAAGCTTAACTTTTCTTGTAAATATCTCGGAAGATCGAATTTTCACAGACATGAGACCTGAATTTTTTGCCAATTTAGATAGGAATTAGTCTACCCTGAAAGTTTCATTGAATTCTGACGAGTGGATTTTGAGATCCTCCGGACACACACACATACATATAAACTTTGCTCGTTTTTGTTTTGTCATATTTTGACATTTGTTCATTTTAAGATTTGTTCATTTTGACAGTTGTTACATTCTGACATGTATTACATTTTAACAGTTGTCACGTTTTGACAGGTGTCACATTTTGACAAGTGTCCATTTTAACAGTGTTATTCAACGTTCCTATAAATATTTACCTCAACCCATGATTTCTGAAATTGAATTGGCAACGTTGTATTTTCAACTTTGAATTTATGAGATGGCTGTCATTTGACAAGCAAATTATTTATGTCCGTCAAATGAACCTTTTCTTTTTTATACTTTTCAGGTTTATTCTGGTTATAAATTCCTACTTAGGCTTTTGTAGAAAAGTTATGTATGCGTTTGTACTGGAAAAATATGTTAAATAACCGTTTCAACGCACTGAATTTGTTTGTCTTGGGAGTGAGTATCCCAACATATTTTTTCATATTTAGATAGGAATTTAGATAGGAATTAGTCTACCCTGAAAGTTTCATTGAATTCTGACAAGTGGATTTTGAGATCCTCCGGACACACACACATACATATAAACTTTGCTCGTTTAATAGTATTTGATATAACATCGAACAAAATCGTAAAATAAATAGTCTGCCTCGGAAAAATTATTTTATTTTTTATAAAAATAATAATATTAATTCTTTTATTAAAAATTTAAAACATTTTTTAGGAAAATTTTCAAAAATTAAAATGACAAAATAATGGTTAGTTTTGACGTAGTTTATTTCCAAATGTTCCTGTCGATAAGTCTCTTAATCTTATAAGAAAAAAGTTGGCAAGTGATAACATTAAAATTACAATTGAAATTGAAAATATTAAAAAATTAACGTTTCTTAATGTAATAATGAACATCAGTAACAATTTTATTAAAACATCAGCCTTTAGAAAAGAAACATAGAAATACGATAAAACCGTGTTTTTCGTTTTTAATTTTTATCTCTTGCAAAAATAATTTATTTATGAAACCTGGTGAAAACGTTCTTTTTTTGTGTATTAAAGTTGTAATTTTTTCAAAGCAAAATATTTATTTTTCAAATTTATACGAATTTAAATTAAGAAAAAGCCTAATTTTCAATTGAAAAAGTTAGTTCATAAATTCTCAATTTATTAATTTTATCAGAGCTCATTTTCTTCGTTGAAACCTCGACTTTAAGATGGGATGGAAAATATATTGTTCATATGGAAAGTAAGTGAGTCAATATCTTTAGTAAGTTGTCAAACATATTTTTATCCAGTCTAAAATGTTTAATAAAAAGTTTATTTGATAATACAACAGGATTTACATTTTGAAAAATAGTTCTTCCATGATATGCATTCATCTGTTGTTCAGCATCTTTTACATCATTAATTAAAATATTAAATAACATTTCATCATTCATTTTGTGGTATTCTTCCAGCAATATATTCAAAAAACAATAAACAAATCAGCAAAATAAAAAGGTCAATATTCTACAGGTAATGATATGATTGAAACGAGTCATCATAACCTTAAACGAAATATACCTAAACAGAAAACATTTTTTACTTGACAGTCTTGACACTTCACGCCTTCACGGCGCTATTGCTCATAATCACTCTTACTATACTCAACTCTACTGGTACAACCCAACTCCTATGCGAACTCGTAGATGATTTCTCTTGATTTCAAACATACGGATTTTGTGACGCTGAGAGAGTGAGGAGTGATCACGTGGTACATTCTCGCACACGAGTTGCTCTCTCACCGTTCAAACATCGGGGTCTTGGGCTCAATTCTTGGCCCAGTTCTGTTTATGATTTACCATGTTTTACTGGAGATTCCAAGCTGGCTATGTATGCAGATGACACAAATCTATTGACATCTGGATCTGGATCTCATAGCAAGGAGACAGAGAGCAAGACCAATGCTTCGTTAGGGAATATTTATAACTGGTTTTGTGGTAATAAACTAGTTCTGAATGAAACAAAAACAACATTCGTTCACATTATGCCACGGCAAAAAATTCCTGATGCCTCAGTAAATGCAATGTTAAACAATGAAAGATTAAGAAAGTTCGAAGTGTTAAATTCTTAGACATCACTTTTCAGGCAGAACTTAAATGGAATGAGCAGTGCAAACATGTAGCATCTGAATTAGGGAAAAATTTTATCTAATACGAAATCTAAAAGACTACTTGCAGGAAAAAATTTTAATAAACATTTATTATAGCGAAATAGAATCGAGCTTGAGATATGGGATTCTGCTATGAGGATCGTCTACACATGTAGATCTAGTATTGAAAAATCAAAAACGGGTTATTAGATGTATATATTCAAGACCACGTAGGGAAAGTTGTATGCCTTTATTTGTACAATCAAGAATAGTAACTGTAATTAATCTATATATCCTGGAAATAGCTATTTTCATAAATGATCGAAAAACATTATATAATTCGGGAAACAATCAATATCCATCGCGCCATAATAATCTGAAACTCCCGCAGCATAGACTACAATGTACAAGTCGGGGTCCAGAAATAATGGGATGTAAAGTATACAGGGTGTCCCGTTGGTAAACGGAAATATTTTAATGGTAGGTAGAGGTCACAAAGGCGGTTCTAAATAACCCATATATAATGGGTCTCTGGGCTTCCATAACCGAGTTACATGGTGTTTTCTCAATTATGCTTAATTGTTCATTTGGCCAGAACTTAGTAAAGCTTATTGCGTAGCCTTTTAGTTGCACGTCACCAAATATGACGTCATATCATGTTTTCGTCATGTCTTTGATTAGTACATGACATTTGATGGCGACTCTACAAAATTTTGACAGTTGTCAGGATCGTATTCAGCCAAATAGGAAAAGGCTTTGAAATTAATAAGAATTGTGATCTCAAAACATTACAAAATAAAACAAAATGTATTTTTAATTGATATTTATTATCATAAATAATATAACATTAGTAAATAAATTCCTAAAATTAGTTATTATAAGACAACAAAGATTAGTTGCCGGATGAATCGTACAATAAGAAACTAGATGTGTTTAAAAAATCACATAAGTTTTATTCGATAAACTAATTACCTTGGTAATCATTGAAATTTAACAAAACTGGTAACGTTAAACTTGTAGTTTATAAATTAAAAATAATATTCCAACTTCTAAAAAATGTGATTAACCACAATAATTACAAATGGAACTAATGGAAGTACTGTTCTGATAAAAACTGTCAGGCGTACACTTTGACGTTTATCAAAAATAGCTAAAGAGCGTGTTCAATATTTCAATTTGACTATGAGGCCATGACGTATAGCAAACGGCAGCCAATGAAAGACTATGCAATGAACTTATATCTTTTTCATTTTTGGCATACAGTTTACACTTCTCACGAATAATGTACTGCAATATTGAGAGATATGAAAATTCAGGTTCGGCTTTAGGAAAAATTGAAACATTAAAAATATCAAAACAACACTATGTATATCACAATTTTAATATTTCCATTTTAGCTCTGAATAGAGGGGAAAAACTGAATTGAAACAAGTTGTTGTTTTTATCCCGCCACCGATTAGAATTCGAAAATTTTTAAACTGAAAGTAAAATTTTAATCTAATTTAGAAAAAATATTTTATGAAACTCATTTTTTCTTTAACAATTTCAAAAATTCACTTCGCGTCTTTTACCTATTTCTTGTTTATTCGGCTTAAAATAATTTTACACTGTACTGGTGTACCTGCAGGCCCGTATTTAGAGAAAAAAATTAATTAGGTATTTATTTTTTAAACGCCCAGTGTAAAGTAAAGCGGGACAATAAAAAATTGCTCAAAATGTCCACTATTTTGTTCTATGTACTCTCTTTTTTTTAAACTGAAAGTAAAATTTTAGAGAAAAAAAGAGAAATTATTTTTTTTATCGTTTAACATTCAAAATAGATTTATTTTCGACATTTAGACAGTTCTATATTATTCATATTTTTATTATTATTAACACTATTTTAAGTAATATTGCAGATCCGTACTTTAAACAAAATATTAAATTGATTACTTTTCGATCGCCTCATTTTATTTTAGCATAGTGGATTATGGTGTATAGGGATACTTGAAATCCAAGGTGTATTCTAAAGAAATAAAGAATAGAGAAGAACTGCTTCAAAGAATTGAGAAAGCCTGCGAGGAATTGAGAAACAATCCATTTATTTATTATAAGAAAATCAGTAAGGGACATCATTAAACGTGCGAGAAAGTGCATAAAACAAAATAGTGGACATTTTGAGCAATTTCGTTAATTATTAATAAATGTCTGTTAGTTGCTATAAGCGTTTATTGTCCCGCTTTAAATTAAAATTCAACAGTCACATAGATTATATATGTAAAAAGATAGGGAAAAAAATCTGTTTTTTGAGAAGGATTTCTCGATTTCTATCAATGTATACTAAGCTTACAGTTTACAATACACTGATTCTGCCACATTTTTATTACTGTTGTTCACTAATTTATACAGGTTGCTCGAAAACTAGTTTTGAACGATTGCAAATTATTCAGAACAAGGCTATGAGAATAATTCTAGGTTGCAATAGGTATACTAGTGTGGATTTGATGATCAACTGTTTAAATTGGTTACATATTGATAAGTTCCTTTATGTACAAACTATGATCTTTATCTTTAAAATCATGAATAATCTCTTGCCACAATATTTGAATTGTCAATTAATTCCCATCTCACAAATCCATGATAGGCATACAAGATCAGCGAGTTCCATTAATTTTTATGTAAAAGCAACTAATAAAACAGGTTCAATGAAAAACTTATTTCACATAGGAGTTGTTCAATTTAATCGTTTGCCGCAGTATATAAAAGCTAGTAGAAATGTAAACATTTTTATAAAATCATTGACTCTATATTTAAAAAATAATAGAAATCTAGTGGTTCATATATATTTATTTATTAATTTAATTTATAGTTGTTCAATTACGTTATTAGATCTTTCAATATTCCTTGTACATAGACAATCTCTTTTTGCAGTCGTAGTAGTCGTGTTATTTATATATACATATTACAGAAAAACTATGACACAATGTATGTAATGATTATCTTTTTGATAAATAAACGTTATTTTTTTTTTTTTTTACTTCAGTGTCAACGGCATCGACTACTCTGGTCATTAGCCTCGTGTTCTGTGTAGGCTTTGTTACTGTTTCCCAGCGCCACTTTAGGAACAGCACTGTTAATTAGAACCCAACAGTGAATGGTCGAGTGGGTATATGAAAATCAATTTCTAAATTTTTAATTAATTAAAAATCAGAAAATGATTTCTGCCGACGGTGGGATTCGAACCCACAACCCTTGGATTATGAGTCCAGTGCTCTACCACTGAGCCACCCACTCCCCCAATAAACGTTATTATTATTATTATTATTATTTACTTTATACTGGACGTTTAAAAAATAAATACCTAATTGAATATTTTAAGCCAAATAAACAAGATATGGGTAAATGATGCGATGTGAATTTTTAAAATTGTTAAAGAAAAAATGAGGTTCATAATATGTTTTTTCTAAATTAAATGAAAATTTTACTTTCACTTTCAAAATTTTCCAATTCGAATCGGTGGCGGGATAAAAACAACAACTTGTTTCAATTCAGTTTTTTCCCCTCTATTCAAATCTAAAATGGAAATATTAAAATTGTTATACAGGGTGTTGTTTTGATATTTTTAATATGTTTCAATTTTTCCTAAAGCCGAACCTGGATTTTCATATCTCTCAATATTTCAGTACATTATTTGTGAGAAGTGTAATCTGTATGCCAAAAATGGAAAAGATATATTAAGTGTTTCAAAAGTTCTGACCAAATGAATAATTATGCATAATTGATAAAACACCCTGTAACTCGGTTATGGAAGCCAAGAGACCCATTATATATGGGTTATTTAGAATCGCCTTTGTAACCTCTACCTACCTTTAAAATATTTCCGTTTACCAACGGGACACCCTGTATAATCATCTGCCGTCTCAGATCAGGACATTGTCACAAAAGGATTTTAAAATTCCTTAAACAAATTTTAATATCAGTAATATGAACTTAACTGGTATTTTTCTTATACTAATACATAATATTTTAATGTGTTTCTATTTCTATTTTTATGTATTTTCAATGTCTTTTTTTGTATTTTTTGACGTATTCTATTTCTGTAAAAGATCCAGGTAATAAAGAATATTATTATTATTAAAACGATGAAAACGGTGGTTAATTGATGTGGGATTATAAAGCGAGTATCAAATTCGTGTTTTTTGGGTGGAAAGCAACTTGTAAGTAGAAAATTACTAGAGACATCGATTTAAATCCATCCAATCAAGAGAGAAATTTTCTAAGGCAATTAGATAATCGGTATTTCCTAACTATTTGAGAGAGGTACGAGAGCGAAAATCAAAATTCGCAAAAAATTAAGATTTTTTGGGAAATTTTGAAACTTAAATTTGGCAAATTGAAGAAAATCGTTTTATTGTAAGTTTTTGGGAGTAGAAATGAATTATTTTTTTGAGAAAGTTATGGTTAAATGATATCGGATCCTAGACAAAGAAACGATGCAATCGTTTGTCTAACAATGAGTCATTAAGTTTGATGTTTTCTAAAAATAATTATATTTTATTTAACCGTTGTCAGCAAAATTGAAATGTTTATAAATTGACACAAGATTAACACACTAACCTAATATAAGAATAAAAATATATCGGCAAGCAAAATTTTTATAAAAACAAAAACAATGTCTTTTTTAAATTAATAGAAATAACTAGAAATATTTCTCACACAAAAATTACAGTTAATTCTTAACAATTAATTACGGAGCACAATAAAACGTATTCATTCGGAGACACACAAAGACAAAAATATCAAATCAAAAACTATAATTCAGATCAATTATTGACGTCGCATTACGACTAAGAAGTGGGTATAATCCTTTAATATCTCTAAGCATCGCGATAAAATTGGTAGTCCAGTAAATTAACGCCAGAAAAACCACAAACTTGGGCATCAAGTCTGTCCGGCAAATTTTTTTTTTAATTTGCAGGTATTCATAGGTACATTTGCCTCCGAAAATCTCAGGTACGTGGAATTTGTGGAAGGGTGGGAAAATGGCTCTAGAGTTCCCGAAAATCCGTTTTTCGACGATATCTGCCGAAATGTGACCCTTACAGCATTTTTGTTTAGAAGAGCAGTTCATTACCTACAAAAGTTGTCCCTGTGATTTTTTTTCGCTACACTAATATTTTTTGTAAAAACGGCATTTCAAAAATTCGCAATTTTGAGAATGAAAATGAAAATACGGCGCTTCCTTATCAAAATTTGGGATGCGGGGTCTGATTTCCATGTTTAGGTCTCCAAACACCAATTGTAGATTGTTATTGTCTGAAGACAAAAGATAAGGCAATAATAACCAACTTTCTTTCACTTTTTGCACTTGATTATAGTAATTTACGTAACAAGTTCCGAAAGTGAAAATGGCTCTAGAGTTCCCGAAAATCCGTTTTTCGACGATATCTGCCGAAATGTGACCCTTACAGCATTTTTGTTTAGAAGAGCAGTTCATTACCTACAAAAGTTGTCCCTGTGATTTTTTTTCGCTACACTAATATTTTTTGTAAAAACGGCATTTCAAAAATTCGCAATTTTGAGAATGAAAATGAAAATACGGCGCTTCCTTATCAAAATTTGGGATGCGGGGTCTGATTTCCATGTTTAGGTCTCCAAACACCAATTGTAGATTGTTATTGTCTGAAGACAAAAGATAAGGCAATAATAACCAACTTTCTTTCACTTTTTGCACTTGATTATAGTAATTTACGTAACAAGTTCCGAAAGTGAAAATGGCTCTAGAGTTCCCGAAAATCCGTTTTTCGACGATATCTGCCGAAATGTGACCCTTACAGCATTTTTGTTTAGAAGAGCAGTTCATTACCTACAAAAGTTGTCCCTGTGATTTTTTTTCGCTACACTAATATTTTTTGTAAAAACGGCATTTCAAAAATTCGCAATTTTGAGAATGAAAATGAAAATACGGCGCTTCCTTATCAAAATTTGGGATGCGGGGTCTGATTTCCATGTTTAGGTCTCCAAACACCAATTGTAGATTGTTATTGTCTGAAGACAAAAGATAAGGCAATAATAACCAACTTTCTTTCACTTTTTGCACTTGATTATAGTAATTTACGTAACAAGTTCCGAAAGTGATATTTTACGGGAAGAGTAGGAAATTTCCAGGACAAGCCGTAGGCGAGTCCTGGAATCCTGCGAGTCCCGTGAAATCACTTTTGGATCGTGTTACGTACAATATTTTTTCTGCAGCCGTTTTGTATGTTAAAAAGTTAATCGATGGATAATAACGGATGAACTTTATATATCTAGACAATTACATATAACAATTACTCTTATGAATACATTACTTACGCAATAATTCATAAGTATCCGCTATAGCAGATTCACTAATCTCATGTGGAATCATTTCACTCTACTTATTTCCATTTTTTTTGATTTGAAAAGCGAAAAAACACACACCAATGTTACATGACAGGCGGTGTCAGAATAAAATACAAGTTCATGTTATTGTCAAAACCGCCTACTAGATATACAAAATCGTCCCGAAAGTAACACGAATCGTACCGAAAGTAAAGAAATCGTTCCGAAAGTGAAAAAAATCGTCCCGAAAATGCTACTTTCGGTACGATTTGTGTAAATTGGTACTTTCGATTTAATAAATCATACCGAAAATTTTGTTTTCGAGACAGCTGCAGAAAAATAAATTTATTGTACAAAAATCCAATTTGAAAAAGTTTGAAGGCAGGGTTTTTTCTCGTGCACTTAATAAAATGCTTGATATATACAGGGTGAGTCACGGTAGACGCGACTGTCCATTGTGGCTAAACGGTAAATATTTTGAAAATTTTGTTTATATAATATAACTTTGATACACTTTTTTGGGACAACCTGTATAATTCAAAGTAATTTTAAAATGTAGCCTTTATCAACCCACATATCCATGAATCAACAAAATTTTCAAAATATTAACCGTTCAGCCACAATGGACCGTCGCGTCTACCGTGACTCACCCTGTATATTGATGAAAAGGTCAGAATGTGATCTTTTATTTAGTAAAATTCCTAACCCCAAAAAATTTTCTCAATTTTGTGGAAAACCAAAAATTATGAAAAAAAAAAAAAGAAAAATGCCAACGACAAGGGGACAAGCTAAGCTTTCTAATGATGTGCGTTGAAAACCGATATGGTCCTTGTTTGTCTATTAATTCCCGATCATTTTCGAAAACTCCGGAAATGCAAAAAAAACGCCCTAAAAAACATGTTGTTTATGAAAATACACACAAATAATTTATTGAATCTTTCTGAATATATTTAACACCTTAAGTGTTATATTTTCGGAAATATCGGCGAAAATAGGCGAAAAAAAAACACATTTTTGAGACCAATGGGCCATTTTCCCGCCCTTCCACAAATTTCAGACACATGAGATTTTCGGGGGTGAATGTACCCATGAATACCTGCAAATTAAAAAAAAATGGTGCCGGACAGACCTGGTTTCATTTTTTTATTTAATCTAAATTAAAAAGGAGCAAAATTACTTTTTTTGTATACTAGGTGTCCGCGCGAAAACTTTAATTGTAATTATATCTGGTGTTTTAAAAGATATCGACTTGAAGTAGAAGGAAAATTAATAGTATATGAGATGTCACTCCAACGTGATATTTTCCGCCCCAGCCACCCCCGGTTCAAAAATTTAAATGACACCCTGTACTTTTTTGACATATTCTGCAAGAGCGTAGTTTTTTTATGTCAAAAAAAGACTTAATTACATAATGAATTTTGTAAGATATTTACAGCTAAAGATTCAGATACCCGATATTCAATATCGAAAGCAAAAAATAATAGTAAGCCATGAAAGCAGCATCGTTGTATGAACTGTCAAATAATATTACTTGTGGCACTTCTGTTTACTAGTGAGTACAAAAGTTTTCAACAAATTTTGACTTGGTTTAAATTAAAATTAATGTATGGGCTGGAAATCTTAATAACCAAATAATTAGTTCAATTTTCTACCAGGAAAATTTAAATGGACCTAGATATCTAGATTTTTTGGAAGAATTAATACATCCCCTTATCATTCAATGCTTGGAAGAAAACTTAGATCGAATGCAGGAGGGTCAGTTATACTTTCAGGCAGTGGCGTAGCCAGGAATTTTTTTCGGAGGGGCGCACCATTTCTCGTAGATATATATATATATATCTACGAGAAATGGTGCGCCCCTCCGAAAAAGGTACTTACTTACTATAAATACTATAAAACATTTTTTTCATAATTTCATAATCATGTGTCCTAACTTGCTTAGTTTTTAGAACAAAAGAGTTTTCTAATCAAAATCACTAAAAAGTTTCGTCAATAAAAGATACCACTTAATTTCATCATCAGGAATCATTCACGTAGCGCCCCCTATAACAAAATGAGAAATAATACATAAAATAATAGTCCTTGTCCAAAGCTATGCCTCTGTGCCAATTTTGATAACAATTGATAAATATACAGGGAAAAAAACGAAAAAAAAATCCAACTTTAACGCCCTGTATCTTATTCCAAAGCAATATTTTGGTCCTATTACAATATTTTGGTCCCAATAACTTGCCCTTAGCCTATGTCCCAATAGTTATGAACCACCCTGTATATACAAACAAATTTCTAAACTGCTGCTGGTTCAAATTGTACATAATATTTCAAATTCTGTCCAATCATAAATGTCTTTCATTTCGGAAGCTCATAGTGGTTTGCTAGTTCAATTTCTCTTTTTTTCTTCTGGAATAAATAAAATAAATGTCTAACTGGGACATATATGTCCTATTCAAAATGGCGGATTTTTGGGTTTTTTACCAATACTATCCCTACTAACCACAAAGAATATAAAAACATCAACCAATTTGATAAAAAAATCGAACTTCAAAGGGTTAAAGTATCGACTGCACTTTGAGGAAGACTTTTGTCACTTCACTGTCAAAATAGCCCAATCACTGCGTAGAATAACCGCGTTTATTGTTTGTAAAAAATCATCTGAATATAACTTAATCGCTGGTTCAAAAAATAATTATTATTTATATAGTTAACACATTTTCTTATAAACTTATAGGAGTTTCGCCCCCCCCCCCCTTGGCTACGCCACTGCTTTCAGCAAGACGGAGTTTCCCTCATTTCAGTTTAGAAGTAAGGAAATATTTGGATACCGTAGGTCGTAGGGGTGCTATTGAATGGCCAGCTCGCTCCCCAGACTTGACTCCACTGGATTTCTTTTTAAATGTGAACGGTGAATATTTTGAACATTTGATTTAATCAAAATAATGGAAAGACTCCTTGTTTTATTATTTCGACATTTGTCTACTGTCTAAGGTTACCACAGTTCTTTTTCTTAACATCTGTAAATATCTTACAAAGTTTATTATGTGATTAAGTTATTTTTTCACATAGAGATATTAAAAAAACTACGATCTTGCAGAATATTTCAAAAAAATACAGCAACCTCTTCTCATAGATGACAAAAATAAATCCATATTAAAAAATCCATTTTTTTATCTTGTTAATGAACTTATTTTTTTTTTAGTACAATATTAGGTATGTTTACCTAGACCAGAGGCCAGATAGTAAAATCGGGTCGTTGATAAAGATGTATCGTAGATATTTACTTTTCTGTTGATTATAATGAACCTGTTTTTTGTGTCAATAGTTTATTGAATCTTATCAACCAGTTTATTTACTTTATAGGAATTATTGCGAAAACTTACACCTGATGAGTTGTATTGAGTCAGTACAAAAAAAATAAAACAACTTGTCTATAAATCATCTCTGGAACAAAAATTACGTGGGGCAGGGAGATTGTGAAATTTAATTAAAAACATGTAACAGCAGAAAATCAAACTATTTTTTCATTTATCTCATCTAGACCAAATTAAAAAATATATATGAAAATTTTATACCTGTTGTTTTAAGCCAATCATATGCCTTGATTTTGATAGGTTGCTATGACGACAACCTGAATTTTCCGAAAAAAATTTGGGTCACGTGACCTAGCTGCAAAATTAATAAGTGATAAGTAATTTCCCTGGCTTGACAGCTGTCACGTGTAGATGCCAGAATAACAGAAGAGTAGATTATTTTTGACAAATATTTATTTTCAATTTAAAGCCACAATATCACACAGACTTACATTTTTTTCCTATCCACTAGTATACTATAATAATACTATGTGATTTTAATAGAATATAATCAGCTTTTATCGGTAGCACATCTAAAAATTTTATCTTATAGCGGATATAGCTATTGACTTGTACGAGTTTGGAATTTTATTTTATTGGATTCGAAAAGCCTAACTGAGGAAGCCGAAAGGCAGAAACCGGTCTTAGGATGTCGAAACTGATAAATTAAATTCCTTACTCGTTTAACAGCTTTTATTGCTTCTTGACTTTCTTTTCCAAAACGTGAAATTTTCTTTTTGTATTTAATCACAAATTTTACTATGTACGCCTTTGAAACTTGTCAATCGAAACGTCAAAAAAGAGTCATGTAATAGCCATTAGCAACCTTAATTTATTACAGCACCAAACATCAAAGCAAAATAAACTGTCAAAAATTGTATTTTCTTTTTAAAATAATTTTTGGTATAAAATTTTCGTACCGAATCTCCCGCGAGCTTGAATTATTCTCCGTAAATTTTTTCGGAAGTTATTCAAGCTCTAGGGAGATTATAACTGAAAGTTAATCGGAAATTATTATTTGGGTAACGATTGCATTATTTACCACCTTTTTTGGGAGACAAAAATATTAAAATTAAGAATAAAAATAACAGCTTGTGTCAAAATGGACAACAACATTTCTGAAGGTTTTTGGGAGAAAAAATTTAGTTTTTGGGGAAACATCGGTCTGCCAAGTAAAATAATGATTTGTTTTGTAATAGTTTTAATTCCATAAAAATAATAGATTAATTTGAAATTTTTGTTGATCAACAATTTATTATCTTAATTAATGATTAATGATTAATAATAATTCTATTAAATGTTTATTGGAAGGATCTTTTCGTAAAGTGCCAATCGTCTTGATTATTTGATCTGATATTCTAAAAAAAATACATTTATCTGAACATTTTTTTGCATTCAACCGGGGATGAGGAAAATGAATAATAAAATTAGCAACTTTTAATACGTCCTCAAATTTTGAAAATTATAAAACTCGTATCGGCAGCATGGGCGCCGTTACTTAAGGGCAAGTGGGGTGGACGCCCCCCCCCCCCAGGATTTTAGAATTATTAGTCATAAAATGGCTGGAGTTTCAAACCATTTCGCAATGTTTTTTAAACCACGCTCGTAGTATTCTCAACAAATCACAAAGATATTGGAACTTTATATTTTATTTTTGGAATCTGATCAGGAATAGTCAGTTGCCAGAGAAGGATATTGACCAAAAGCTCGCACAAAATGTGATCTCGATGAAACTTGGCATTTAAGTACTTGAATGGGTGTAGAAAACGAGAAAAAAATCTTTGCTGCTCTAAAGTGTATGCCAACTTCACAATTTCGAAAATAAAATCGAAAGTTCGGGTTTTCCATTATATCTTGAAAAAAAAAAATTTCGAAAAACTAATCGCACCACGTGAAAGAGCGGAAAATTTTACTAAAAATTATATTATAAGTTATTTAAAAAAAAATTTGTATTACTATAAAAAATTATTAAAAATAAGAAAGCAAATTCGAAAACTCTACGCGCGCGAGGCGTTCGGAAAAACTAAAGTATCTTTGTCTAAAATGTACGCAAAGAAAAAAAAGAAAGCATTTTAAAGAGGAAACTAAGCTTTCTCAGGAAGCCATTAGTTTTTAATTATTTTTTTTGTTTTTCATAGAAAATTTGACCGGAAGTAATAATTTCTAAAATTCTCACTGATTTTTATAAAACTGAAGATATCTATTAATAGAGGCATAACAAAAACAAATCTTTGTAAATTTATCATTACTTTTGATTTAAATATAATTAAAATGATGAACATTATCTGTGTTTAATAAAACTTATGTTTTAAAATGATCATTTTTTTACAACATTCATTCGACGGAATTTTTATTTTCAAAATAGTGTTTATTTATTTATATAAATCAATTTCTAAATTATTTGTAAATTAAATTGGGAAATTGGAACCTTTGGTTTATCAACTAAGTTGAAAACTATCGTCGACCACTCAACCAAAACACAATTTTCACACACTCTACGCGCGTTTCGCCAACTATGTTGTCATCATCAGGAGTTGATGATAGACTTATTTGTAACTTTATTAAAAAAAAAAATAATTTCTGATTTATATAAACACTATTTTAAAAATAAAAATTGCGTCCAATGAATATTGTAAAAAAATGATAATTTTAAAACATAATTTTTACTAAACAGAGATAATGTTCATCATTTTAATTATATTTAAATTAAAAGTAAAAGTATAATGATGATAAATTTACAAGGATTTTTTTTTAAAAAAGTCAGTGAGAATTTTAGAAATTATAACTTCCGGTCAAATTTTCTACGAGAAAACAAAAAAATAATTCAAAACTAATGGCTTCCTGGGAAAGCTTAGAGTCTCCTCTTTAAAATGCTTTCTTTTTTTTTTCTTTGCGTACATTTTAGACAAAGATACTTTAGTTTTTCCGAACGCCTCGCCTGAATATTTGTATTCAACGTCTCGGCGCGCGTAGAGTTTTCGAATTTGCTTTCTTATTTTTAATAATTTTTTATAGTAATACAATTTTTTTTTTAAATGACTTATAATATAATTTTTAGTAAAATTTTCCGCTCTTTCACGTGGTGCTATTAGTTTTTCGAAATTTTTATATTTTTTTTCAAGATATTATGGAAAACCCGAACTTTAGATTTTATTTTAGAAATTGTGAATTTGACATACACTTTAGAGCAGCAAAGATTTTTTTATCGTTTTCTACACATTTTGTGCGAGGTCAAACTCTCTGACAACTGGGCTATAATAAGTATTGTTCAAAAGTATCTTCATTTCAATTTAATTCAATACTTTGATTTGAAAAAATGTGCCCCCCCCTGACATTTTTTGTAACGGCGCCCGTGATCGGCAGACCGAGTAAGAAACAATTGCATGGGAATCGAAAAGGTGGGAATTTTTCTAACCGGCTTGAATTTGGCAAAAAGGGTATGAAAAACAGATAAAAGCTAGTTGAAATTGACAAAAAATGTGTTTTTTAGGTTTTTTTAAACGGTGGATAAATGGGTGAGTTCATAAAATATTAAAATCGTGTTTTTTGGTTTGAAAAACGACATACAGAATAGTTAAAAGAAAGAATAATTGAGAGGTATTCAGAAAACAACTCGTAGTGACAAAAAATAGAATAAAATAGACGTTTATTTAGCTCAATTGCAGACTGCTTCTTACTGATGAGGTACAATAATACCGAAACCGGTCTAAGAATGGCAAGCTCCTTTAATAACAAAATCGAAGTTTTTGGTTTAAAGCCCCGACTTGGTCGGGCACCAAACCACGTCTGGACTTTCGTAATTCAATACCTGGTGGGGCATATAGCCCAAGGAGTAGTTGTTGAAGTCCAGACGCTGGTGCAGTGTAGGACATTTTTAATGTCTTTGTACTTGGGAACAAGTGTGATTTTATTTCACATCCTTAGGCACTTTTGTTACGCCCATGGTCCTTTTTTGGAATTTTTATGGTTCAAAAAATTCCATCTTCGTTATATTAAAGGTAAGTTATTGTACACTTTCAAGCCTTCGATAAAGAGTGTTTTCTCCTTTCTCCATAGCACTGTAATGTTGAATCTTTGTATTTGGTAATGATCTGTAGATCTCAAATTATAATCTACCAACTCTGATCTTTAACAGGGTATAATCTCTTTCACATTAAAGAAATTTAGAGTTTCTAATATAGAGATTATCGGAGTATATCTGTATATCTAAGAATAACGCTCTTTGCTTTGTTTTGGAGTAACTGCAACCGATAAATATGTTCATCTGGACAAGAAATAAATATTGATATACAATAGTTGAAAGGCGGAAATATAATTGTATTGCAAACAATTTTCCTGCACTATAGAAGGATTTCTATAAGCTCTATAGAAATACCCAACTTTTTTTACATAAATAAATAATCAATGTTTTGAAAAATTTAGGGGGGGGGGTCATAAAAAAACCGAAAGAACTATAGTTTGTCCATCGCAAAGAAAAGTAATGTAAACAGACTTTTGGCACGGTTTGCCGATTTGAAATATACAGGGTGGCGCAAATTTAATTGAACACTATTGGGATTTCGTAAACCGTTATTGATACAAAGTTGATTAAACCAAGAGAAATTTATTGGTTTTTCAAAATTAAAATATCAGGTGCGGTTTCCCAGATATTTGGGAAAAACCGAAATTGACAATTTTCGTTTTATTTAATTAAAACCTTATTTTTTTAAGATAGAAAAAAGTTTATAAAACTTTTTTACTGAAGACCAAATATCGATTAACATAGCGTGTCCAATTTTATAAAACAACGTTTCGTCTTTGAAGGGCTACCCTCAACTATTTTTTTTAAATACGGACCTGTAAATTTTATTTTATTTCATTTATTGAGCATATCAAGATGGCTTTGAAACAAAAAGTATCCTTTATTTTGACGTTTCTTAATTTTGTTGATTTTTTGACGCAGTGCAATTTATTAGTTAGTTAGTGTTATTTTTAGTAATTATCTAAAAGAGACCTTCCCTTGCGCACGGGCCTGTCCTTGAGGGACACCATACAAAGTACCCATTTCAAGTGAATAATTATTACCAGTGACCTGTTTTTGACATCTACCATTGAGATAGTTTTCCAACCACTTCAATACAACTCCTGTTATTCCGTAATTTTTACATTTATACATGGTGTTTCATAGTTAAACCGACAACGTTAACTGTAAATAGAGGGTACTTAGGTGATTTCAAATAACCTTTGTTACGGGGTCTAACGCCTTTAATAACCGAGATACGGAGGCCAATATTTTGATAAGCCGTAACTTTAGAACCACGATGTAGATTTCTCATACTTGGTACAGGTATAGTGTGTTAATAGCCTAATCCTATAGTGTAAGAACTACAATTAAAGATTAAGATTAAGAAGAATTTGTAAAATTTGAAAATCCCCAAAACAACACCCTGTATATCAGATTTTATAAAATTGTGATGGATATTTGGAAAGAACGAAAAAAAATGAGTTAAAGTGAAAGATTCTTTTAAGTGCACATACCATTCTACTACTGGAGTTTTAACGTCAAAAACTTTAAGTAGAACGAGATGTGCATTTATAAAAATATGTCACAATATCTCAGTTTTTTCCATTCGTTTCGAATGTCTGCTCCAATTTAAAAAAAATCTGATGTACAGCGTGTTGATTTGGGGATTTTCAAATTTTACAAATTTTTCTTAATCCTTATCTGGATTTTAACTGTAGTGTGTAGTCCTTACATTATACGATTGGGCTACTAAAAAATGATACCTGTACCAAATATGAAAGAAATCTACCAGGTATTTCGAAAGTTATCTACTGCTTGTGGAATGGAATGAGCACTTAAATTTTTTTTTCATTTTAACTCATTTTTTTCCGTTCTTTTCAAATATCCATCCCGATTTTAAAAAATCTGATATACAGGGTGTTGTTTTGGGGATTTTCAACTTTTACAAATTTGTCTTAATTCGGATCTGGATTTTAATTGTAGTTCTTACACTATAGGATTGGGATATTAACGCACTATACCTTTACCAAGTTTACCTAAAGTTACGACTTATGAAAATATTGGCCGAAATGGATGAAACACCCCGTATCTCGGTTATTGCAAACATGATTACATCTAAATTCCGATTGATTCACATAGAGTATATTTTGTCTATTCAAATACTCAGTTAAGTTTTCATGTAGGTACTAAGTACTAAGATTTCAAAAAGGGGTAATCGATGTAGAAAAACGACTGGCTGTGTCAAAATTGACGGAAAACAAACTGATTACTAACTATTTGTTAAACAAACTAAACGTTCAAATGCATTCTGTTACAAATAAAAAACTGTAAACGTAAAAAATAGTTTTCTTTTGTTCGTTATCAAGAGACTCGTACCGGAAAAGGAAAAAATTCCTAACATCCAGGTAGTAAAAATGCACATCGCATGTTAACTGAATGAAATAGAATCACAATGAGCGTATTTTATTGTCCTCAGTCAAGTGAGGCACAAAGCCAAAGGTACGCTAGGTGGTAGTACTAAAACAGGTGCGTCATGTCAGGTGGAATAGTTAATCGACCCTAAAGTCCTAGACATCACCTCTACAGAGTGAGCGAACAATAAAATAATGTGGCGTATGTTATTTAAAATATTATTTAAAATAACGTACATCTTCGACGACAGCACTCATACAAAACAAAAATTTTACTTTTGAAATTATTTGTTTTTACCTGAAGATAGGCGCAGATCCAGGGAGGCATGACCCCTCCCCCCCATAGCACGAACATAATTTTTTTTGTAATTACTGCAACAGATGGGAGAGCTGTGCCATTAAATTTAAGGCATAGCTTACCAATCAACTTCGAAAATAGATTACATATTTGATACATTCTAAATCAGTAAACATATCTTCGTGATGCACCCCCCCCCCCAATCAGTAAAATACCTTCGTGACCCCCATCCCCCCAAATGAAGTCTGGATCCGCCTCTAAACTATGTCAAAACGTTGTAAAAAATAAAAAAAAATTAAAACTGAATAAATTAGACCTTTATTACGAGAAACAAAAAAACCAAATAAAAATATACTTGGTCCAGTTAAAGATACAGTATGTCCTCTTAAGTTCGCAGCATATAGGAAACTTTTTTATTACTCATTTTTACGTAAAAAAGTTATTTTTCATGAAAAGTTCTACATGGTCTAAAACAAAGGTCCCCAAAGTGGTCCAGGTGGACCCCCAGGGGTCCATAGGAGACCACACGGGGGTCCACGTAGACGTGAAAAGAAAACAGGGGTTCACAAGTTGTAAGGGGGGGTCCACGAAAAATTTTCTGGTTTTCATAATAAAGAACAAAATTTTTTTTTTTAAGTATGACTATTTTTTATTGTTGATTTACATTTCAGAGTTCATTGTTGATTGTTTGTAATAATAAATGTTTATAATTTTGTATAACCACAAGTATTATTTTAATAAATAGAACACAAGAAAATGTGCCACTTTTTTTTTCTTCTTAACACCCCCAATTTGGGGGAATACAGTAGAAATGTAGCAGCAGGGGGTCTACCGAAAATAGTAAAACTTTGAAAGTGGTGCACGAGAAAAAAAAGTTTGGGAACCTTTGGTCTAAAACCTAAAATGCAACTATCAGATATCAAGAAAATTGATTTTTTTTATGTGTAAGTGTAAAAGTAAAAGTTTTGTATCCTAACCATATATATTTGTTTTCAATTTTACCCATGATAATTAATTTGTATTTAATATGTGCTAGTTAGAAGCGATGATGACTCACTTGTTAATAATTTTATAGAACGACTCACTCTGTGACGTGTATTTCTTGAAAACATTTTCCATTTTATTCGTAATCAAACCTTTTAGGTGTGATATGTTTATAAATGAGATGAGTATATGGAATAACGGAAAATGGGTCATGAAATAAATATCGATTTTTAGACGAATTTCTGGTAATTTTATTTTATTATTTATTTTCGAGATGGTTTACTAGATTATTTTCTTTTCTTTTTTTAGTTAATAATTAGACATTTTAATAAATAGCTCAAAATTGTACATGATGATTAAAAAAAAGGAAATTCGGAGTTTTATTCGTTTTTTATTTGCATTTTTTGAGAACATTTACCATAGTAATGTATATTTTTTTTACACCATCAAAAAGTAGAGATTTCAAAGAACAAAAAGCCCGCTGAGTTTTTTAAAAAAGCAGATATTTTGACGTGAGAATTTTCGATTGAAAATTAGACTGCTTTTTCGATATTAAGTCAAAATAAGATTAAAAAAATAAATATTTTAAAACAAAAAAATTACAGTGTGTTTGGGACATAAATAAGTCAGTTTTCACCAAATTTCGTGAATAAAATTTTTTTTTTGTAAAAGATAAAAATAAAAAACCAAAAACTTGGTTATTCGAATTTTTCACATAAATTTTGAGGTTATGTGAAAAAAGTGTAAATACAAAAGTTGTAGATCTTTTTATTACCTACAACTTTGCCATTTAACTTTTTTCCATAGGACTTGTAGTTTTGCCGGAAATCGAGATAAACAGTTCTCTACCCTTAAAAACTCCCCCCTTTCACTTCCCGACCCCAGAGCGCCTGTAAATTATTTTTCCTTTCATGTTTGTTATATTCTCTTCCTTTTCCAATGGTTTCATCCTACTATTATTTTATTTCACTTTTTACCATTTTCAAAGCTATCTGCACTGGTCTATTATGACTAGTAGGCTTTGAAAACAAACACTACACATAAAACCTGGTGGTGTATCTGAAAAGTATACCACATCCTATATATTATAATGTTTGAATGTTAGTGAATCAATGTAAACAGCTACTGGGTACTTATGAATTTTAAGATTTTTGCGATAAAAAACCGCGTATGATAAAGCTCTTTCTCGAAATATATAAATAGTTAGAGATGGATTTTAATTATAATTTACGAAAATATTATCAGAGTTGGCATATTTAAATCATAATTTTTTTCATATTTCAAAAATAAAGGTACTTTACTCTTGAGTAAAATTCATATTTTTTGACAAACCTCGTAAACGACTAAAAAAATTTGATATCTGATGATCGTATTTTACATTTTGGAACATGCAGAACTTTTTATAAAGAATAACTTTTTTCCTAAAATTAATAATAAAAAAGTTTCCCATATGGTTCCAAATTACTGAGATATACTGTATGCTATATGGAATGGATTTTTTGCATTTTTTTTACCTCAAATGGACAATTACTCGACAATTATTGATAACAATTGTGATAATATTTTATGTTTATTTGTGAGTGGCACTGCTAACTTGTTAATATTAAATTAGCAGAGCCACCCCATATAAAAAAACTAGCAGCGCGACAAATTTTTTTCACTCACGACAAATTTTTTTCATTCACGACAAATTCTCGACAATTATTGGAATAGGTGTCATCGATTTTTTTTGCAAATGGCTCTGCTAACTTTATAGAGGTCCAGATCTTGTAGGTCTGGATGTTAGTGAGCACGATAACTCGAGCAAATTACGTCCGATTTAAAAAATTTCGCCAGTCGGTAGCTATGGCCCATGGGAAGAACTGATTAGATTTTGGGTTCTGTATGACTGTCCGTTCTGGTACCCGTCATACAAACGATCCTGTGAAAATCGTTTTTTTTTTCTTCGATTTTCGTGCTTAAAACGTGATAAGCGGTGGAAATTGTAATAAAAGTTATTGGTAATAACAAGACGCGTAAAATAAGCTACATATTTTAATGTTAAAATTTCAGATAAACCTCACTTTGAAGGTTTAACCTTCAATATGCTTCTGTATTGTTATTTGCAATTCCATAGTATTGAAACATACCAATATAAGTGCTCTCAATGAATACACCTATTAATTATTATGAATATACTAGTTCATCAGATTATTACGTCATCATTATCAATCTAAAGACCTTCAAAATAACCAGTAATTGCAACCTTTGACTGAGATGACTAACGTGCAGCATGAACTCCTCTCTTTTTTATATGTATATGACATTCTATCAATTCATTCAAGAGAAGTGAAAAATATTAAAAAAAAGTAATAGTAGTAATTAACGTTAATAAGCGGAAATCATCAATAAGAATATGTGAGTTAAATCTTGCGTAATTGCATTTGGTCATTTAATCTACAGGTCAAAATGGAGATCCAGTTTATGAGTACGGCGGATATGCTCGGGAAATTCCAGGAACGGACCTATTTATGATGAATATAATTTAGTGTTTATAAAAATTGGTAGATTTTGTGGGGCAAATACTGCAGTTGTGCTTTTGAACTGCTTAAAAATTAGATCTACTGTTTTTGTAATAATTTTAATAATATGTTGAATAATCTCACGAGCATAGGCCTAAGTATAGGAGGTAAAACTGCAAGGGCGGATCCAGCCCAGATATGGGGGGAGGGGCAACGTCGTCGGCTGTAATATTTTGGGTTTGTTGATATAAATGGACCTAGAATCTACAAAATAATTAAAATTTGGTTTACGCAAAATGAATTTTGAATAAGAAAAGACAAAAAATGTTTGGGCCATTTTTGAGGGAAAAATTGAGTTTTTTAGGATATAAATGGACCTAGAATCTTCAAAAAAATTAAAATTTGGTTTATGCAGAATTAATTTTGTATAAGAAACGATTGGCAATGGCAAAATTACCGAAAAAAAAATGTTTGGGCCATTTTTGAGGGAAAAGGTGAGTTTTAGGAAATAAATGGACCTAGGAGCTACAAAAAAAATTCAATAAAAATTAAAATTTGGTTTATGCAGAATTAATTTTGTATAGGAAACGATTGGCAATGCCAAAATTACCGAAAAAAAATGTTTGGGCCATTTTTGAGGTAATATAAATGGACCTAGAATCTTCAAAAAAATTAAAATTTGGTTTATGCAGAATTAATTTTGTATAAGAAACGATTGGCAATGGCAAAATTACCGAAAAAAAAATGTTTGGGCCATTTTTGAGGGAAAAGGTGAGTTTTAGGAAATAAATGGACCTAGGAGCTACAAAAAAAATTCAATAAAAATTAAAATTTGGTTTATGCAGAATTAATTTTGTATAGGAAACGATTGGCAATGCCAAAATTACCGAAAAAAAATGTTTGGGCCATTTTTGAGGGAAAAATTGAGTTTTTTAGAATATAAATGGACCTAGAAGCTACAAAAAAAATCAAAAAAATTAAAATTTGGTTTACGCAGATATGAGAAATATCCTCTCATTGCCGGAGTTGGGAGGGAGGGGGAGCCGTCGTTGAGTAAAAGAGCTAATTACTCAGATTACTTCGCTACAGGATAGAGATAAAAAGTAAATAGTTATTTTTAAGAAAGCATTTATATTTTTTCGACACAACTATGCTCAAATGTTTTTAAAATTTATCAACGTATAATGATGGAACTTTTACGTTGATCTGAAGAAGAAGAATGTCGAAATCTCATTTAAATTGAAGATCAGGTATAGTTTAAGTAATCGCTATAGTCCAGCAATCTGAGAATTTCTTTAAAGTCGATGTCTAATATTCTACTTTAATATATAGCTCGGGAGCCAGAGAATATTTTTCGAGTTGATAAAATAGAAACATGCATTCACTAAGATGTAATCGAAGCCACTAATCGCTCGGCCACCCGACCAAATCATAGTTTAACTGGTCTTTGCGTCGTCGGCAACGTATCGGCATCCTTTGCGACAGTCTCAAAGGATGCCGCTACGTTAGAAGTTTTTTTTGGTAGCAACAAAGGCGCCGCTTTAAAGCTGTTAAATTGGGGCTACTATATGTATTACACGAACGATATCATGTTTTCAAAAAAATCGAAAGTACGAGTAGAAATTTTAACGTGATTACATAAACTGATTTTATTTAAATTTCGTAGGTAAATATGCAAAATGAATTGTTAAGAATTTGTTTCTTTTTTATTTTTCAGCTAAAGAACATAAATAAAAGGAAAAGTGTAATATTGAATTTTATCGTTTAATTTAATTTGTAATATTTTACTGAAATATTGTATTTAACGATAAATTCCTAACTCTATGAAAAAATTTACTAACGATATTTCTTCCAATGGAATGTTTCAATACTATGGAATTGCAAATAACAATACATAATGGCATATTGAATGTTGAACCTTCAAAGTGAGAATGAATTTTGTATAAGAAACGATTGGCAATGTCAAAATTACCGAAAAAAAATGTTTGGGCCATTTTTGAGGGAAAAAGTGAGTTTTTTAGGGTACAAGTAAATGGACCTAGAGTCTATAAAAAAATTAAAATTTGGTTTACGCAGAATGAATTTTGTATAAGAAACGAGTGGCAATGTCAAAATTACCGAAAAAAATGTGTGTGCCATTGTTGAGGGAAAAAGTGAGTTTTTTAGGATATAAATGGACGTAGAATCTACAAAAAAGGTTCAAAAAAATTAACCAACAGCGGCTCCAAGGGGGGCAGTAGGGGCAATTGCCCCCCCGCAAAGTGCGGCAATGAGAGGATATTTCTCAACAAACCCAAAATATTAAACTTTTATATACATAACCCTAACAGCCGACGACGTTGGCCCCCCGCCCCCAAATATCAGGGCTGATTTTATGGGGGCACTATTTAGTGTAGTTATACAGTATATACAAAAAAATTGAGATATGAATAGAGGATGAAATTGTCTTTAAAACGGTGTTACTCGACCCCCTTACAATTTAATAATTGACAAATAACAAATACAAATCGATCTGATAAGCGTATATTTGGTATATTTATATAAAGTAGAATTATTCTGAGAGAAATTATCTAGAAATCAATGAGTGTTATCACTATCATTATCAATTCGATTAAAATTACTTTGCCTTTACTAATTTATTAACTATTTTAGGTTTGCACCCAAAATGAATGACTAATAATAATTTTTTTTTCTAATCTTTAGAAAAATTGGCAACTACCTATTATTGTTTCATTAGAAAGATTTAAAAAAGAAATAAAATGATAATTTAATCACTATACAGCTCTTTATTTTATTCGATTTCTAAATTTATAAAAATTTCAAGATATTATTGAAAAAAAAAGTTTTGTTATAAATATTTATTTCGGATATTATGGAACAAACTAACGTTTCGCCAAATTTATGAATATGTTTAGAAAAATTAAAAACTCATCGATGTAAAAATGAAGGGATCAGCAGTAGAAATTCCTTGGAATCTCAAAGATTTTTTACCCTATTTAAAAAATTATTTAAGAAATTAAAGTGATATTTTTGCAACAAAGACGCAATTATTACATGATGAATGATTCAGATTACCTAAGTAGGTTTCACGTCTATAAAAACTTTCACTACATCGTTCTCAAGATTTTTATTTACTTCCAAAGGAAATGTCAACTTACCTCAGCTGTCAGAATTCCTCTAACGGTTATCCCAACTTGTGGCTCGATTTTTACAGTAACACCAGCTTCAAATATTAATTCGCCATTAGTTTCAACAATGATATCATTTTTTAATAAATAGGGGCTCTGAGATTTAGAAAAAACAAGTTTATCGTTAATAATCCTCCCTCCAGGATGTTCAGTTAACGAAACAACTGGTTCTTGGAGGTAAACAAACTTGAAATATGTTAGGAAAGCTAAAGAAAATAACGTCCTTTTGAATTTACACATTTTCGAGCACTACCATAACACTAAAAACACTTTAAATCACAGATCTTGAACACAAAGACTTCGATGCAGTGATGTTTGGAGATACTTGCATCGTCGTAACTATGCAACTAGCGGTTTTATCGCGAAAAAATCGATCTTAGACTCTATATCCCACGTATCAATTTGATTCTACCACTGAATTGAGGTGAAGACGGGAACAATTTTTTACGTGGTTAAAGGGGCTACGGTAGGCGCGGTTATACTTGGTTTTTACGTTAAAAACTCGCGAGTCACGTGAGTGCAGGTAAGCCCCCCACCTGGACAGGTAGAGTTACAAAACAGGTGCGTTGTATTGTTTCACCGCCAGATAGCGATACGGAGTTGATGGAGATGTTGATTTCAACTGTTATTTTAAATTTCAAACGAGGAATTCTTCAATTTTCACCGAGCGCATTGCCCCAAAAACTAATTTGGCGTAGGTAGTTCGTAATTATAAGGTAATTTAAGCTATTAAGAGAAACCGACGAACGGTACTTAGTAGCTGTATAGGACATAATGTTTTCTGAAGTATATCGCTCATTATCGTTATTGTTATCTGTTAATTTTATCTAATTTGTGTTTGTTTTATTTAGTATGTGAAAAATGAATCAGCGTTGTAAGTACGGGTATACCTATTTGTGGAATTGGGCATATTAAGGAGTAAAAGTAGATGAATTAAGAACAGAGATGGACTTAGTAATATTTTTCTACTGGATAGTAAGGACAGATATATACAGGGTGGTCCTTAAGTAATTGTACATAGAAGTATGGCAGATTCTTCACTTTAAAATATTACAATTTGAATCAACTTGCTCTGATAAAATGTGGCTAATAAGGAATATACAGGGTGTTAAAGGTTAAATTTTAAGATTTATTTTTTGCAATAACATTAGCGTTTTTAGATATGTATACATAAAAATTTGGAACTGGGGGTTTTTGGGAACGAGAAATCATAATCTGGTACCCACTTCGATGTAAATTGTAGAGGGCGCTAGTTAGGCCACATTTGTGGCATAAATGTGCGATAAACTTTTTTGCTCTTTAAATTAGCGCTATTTTTGTAAAAGAATATTAAAGCCACGTTACTTTAGTAGAAAAAAATTTTACTTGTTATTAACCTTGAAACTTAACGGTTTACGAGATAATCGCATTTTAGGGATCATCTTAATGATTATACTGGTCGGTAAAAAAAAATTTTTTCCGGCCATGACACCATTTTTGCTGATTCTTATATGTAAAATGACCTCCTGAATCCGAATATGCCTCAGTTTTTCCCCATCGCCTACCGTTTGTTTTTTCATTCCTCCAAATTATGGAAAAGTATAAAAATAGGTGGGAGCCACCCCGAAAACGGTGAGTGATAGGAGGTCATTTTACATAAGAATCAGCAAGAATGGTGACAGGGCCAGAAATGTTTTTTTGCCGACCAGTATAATTATTAAGCTGACCCCTAAAATGCGATTATCTCGTAAACCGTTAAGTTTGATGGTTAATAACAAGTAAAAGATTTTTCTACTAAAGTAACGTGGCTTTAATATTCTTTTACAAAAATAGCGCTAATTTAAAGAGCAAAAAAGTTTATCGCACATTTATGCCACAGATGTGGCCTAACTAGCGCCCTCTACAAATTACATCGAAGTAGGTACCAGATTATGATTTCTCGTTCCCAAAAACCCCCAGTTCCAACCCAAGTAGCATTTTTCTTAGATGATGGTTCTGAAAATTTCTTTGTAATCCTTAAAAAGTCATATTATAGTTTTGAGTTTGCCGAAAAGTTATTTTTGAGCTATAAATATTGCTTTATATTCTTCGAACTACATAGTTCTTCATAATACGGAAAGGTTATTTGCAGGAGGTTAAAATAAAATAATGTTGCTCTTACTTGAGAACTTATTGGTTCCAGGGCTTTGAAGTTTTAAAGAAGTTATACAAATAACCCATTTTTAGCAACTTAAACTCTTGTACAATACTTATAGGTTATTTCGTAGTCTTACGATTACCTATATTTTAGAACCTTTTACAGTATATGCTTTTAGAACTTGTAAATAACTTTTGCCAAACCAAAATGCATTTTTTTTAAACAAATACAAACCTTCAAGTTATGTAATAAGCTTATAAACATAAGATATGATTTTAAGAAAATTTTCGAAACCGTTAAAACTATTTAGTTGTGTTCGAAACTTGTTGGAAGTACGAAGTGCTTATTAACAGTATGTCTTTTCGAAAATTAGTTAAAAGTGGATGTTTTAAAAGAAAAGTAAGAAAGAATTTTCAAAGAATAACAAGTGAAGAAGTAAGTAATATTTTATCAAACCAATTTCCGTTTTCATATAACATGAAACATTATAATTTGCAGGTCAATAAACTTGTTTATGAATCTGATGATAGTGGTGAGCCCCATGAAACACAAATTCAAATTAATGAACTCAGCAGCAAGGTTACCGATTTACCTTCAAGCAGCTCACAAGGTTTTGATTTTTGTCCGAAAAGTGATCTATTAAAATCAGATAATAGCGATCTAAAAGATGAACCCGACATACAAACAAATAATATAAGAATTAAGGAAGAGCTAAAAGAGTGGTAAAAAGTTCTCTTTGAGTTTGTATAGTCTGTGAATGCTCTGCTAGTAAGAGATGGTTAAAATCTGGTGTCACAGAGCTGCAATCGCTTTGTT
Organism: Crepidodera aurea; assembly: GCA_949320105.2. NCBI lineage: Eukaryota > Metazoa > Arthropoda > Insecta > Coleoptera > Chrysomelidae > Crepidodera > Crepidodera aurea. Next base: position 92,632,150 of record OX439473.1, on the reverse strand, counting down.
CAGTATTGCTGGTTTGTGACTCATCCTCCGTGTCCGATATATCTTGCATTTTTTCTTGCTCTATACGAGCAGAGTTGTAAGAGTCTGTTAGTCTTTTGACTACACAAGGATATTGTTTCCACCCTCTACTCGGAACAGAAGATTCTTCTAAAACTTTGCCCGCTTCTGATCTTGGTGGCCATGGCTTAATTCCATTATTTTCCCACATGCTGGGAACCACCGAAATGCAATCTTGCCTTCCTATATTGTTTGTACCACTTTAAAATGCATACCTTGAAAAATAATAATATATACTTAGTATATTTACGATTTATTTGTAGGATATACAACCGATTATCAAAAATCGGGATAAAACTGATAAACATAATTCAATTTTTTAAATTGTTTGAATATAGAATGTAAAAACAAAAAACTTACTGTGATATTTTCTAAAAGACACACTGTATATCGTTTCTCTTACATGCTCCTAGCTGATGCGTAATCGTTCCCGATGCTCCGAAGGACCGACAAGAACTATAGTCTATTTTTATGTATGAGAGAGTATTAAAATAATAAAGCGTTCGTAATCCATAGGCGTACCACTTCTTTTAGTAGACAGTTAAAATATTTTGTGAAGTTATACCTCGAGTATTTTCGTATGAAATAACCTTTGTATAAATATAATAAATATATCGGGTGTACACTTATATTTTCACCTAATTAACCTGCTTATAACTTCTAAGCAGCTGAAGGTAAAAAAGTGCAATTTTTTCTAAAATATTTTATTTTTCCACAAGGTATGTTAAGAACATACAGTTCTCTTCTCACAGAACCGGGATGGAACTTAATATTCTTTGAATTTAGCCAATTCTGTAAATCTTTTTTTAACCACTTGGTTGTGGGCATTTTTTCTGTAAGTCTCGAGTGATAACTTGCATTATCCATTACTATTATACAGTTCTGAGGAAGAAGATCTATCATTTGTTCGAACCACTCTTTAAAGACATCAGCATTCATGTCCTCATGGTAGTCACCGGTACGAGTAGATTCAAAAGTCAATAAACCACCTTTAACAAAACCGTTTGAACTACCGATGTGTACTATTATCAGTCTGCGCCCCTTTCCTGATGGTGGATTTAAACCAGTAGATAAACTATTTAAAAAAGCCTGTCTTCGACTTGTAACAGTTTCATCTTGCCAAAATTTATTTGGTGTATGTCCCTCGTTGATCCATGTTTCATCTAAATAAAATATATTTCTTCTTTGGTTTCTCATTTCTTTTATAGTCCTTAGGTAATTTCTTCTCCATACTACAATATCGCTTCTTTCTATTAAAATAGACTTTCTGGAATGCTTTTTCCATAGAAAACCTATTTCTTTTAAAAGTTTCCATAGTGTGCTTCGACTCATTTCAGGGTAATCCTTATCATCTCGAACCGTGGCAAGAACTTTGTCTACTGTCGGAAATTCTTTTCTAAAGAAGAACGCATGCACTTTCCTTCGAAGTCTTTCTTTCAAATGATTTTCTATTTGAAATTTTGGTTTTCCTGGAGCTTTACGTGCTGTTTGAAACTCGCCACATTTCTCTTCTTTAACAACTCTGTAAATCGTAGATTTCCCAACACCAAGCGTACTACTAGCTAATTCCACTGTGTCATCAACACTTTTACATAAATGTTTGTCTGTAAATGATTTAAAACAATTAAATATTAATGTTTTTTCATTAACTGTTAAAGGACCGATTTTTTGTCGTTTACACGGTACTTCCAAATTTTCCATGATCACACTAGAATTCACAATAGACTGCACACTGCACCTTGCATGTTGCAACTAAACGACATTTAGTAAGCTGTCAAGAATACACAACTGGACCTCCTTACTAAATGGAAAACCTACAATCGCATTTTCGGTGAAATTTGTTGGTAAGGGATTTATCTACTTATAATTCGATTACTGTAAGAAATTCTTGGAATTAAAATAAAACAAAATTGGCAAATAGGTACTTATTGAAAATAATCTTAAGATACGGCTATGTTATCTTTAATACACAGGGCTTTTGGCCTGTCCAAACCTTTTTCTATTGGTCTGTACAGCTTATGGTTATAAAAGACCAATAAAAGACCCAAAACTTGTATTAGCTCAGGTACATTTATGACAATTTTAGGAAATATTTAGATTATTCCGTAAAAATATTTAAAATGACCGTACTAAGTTTTGCATTAGAAATGCTGTTTTATTACTCTCTCATACATAAAAATAGACCATAACAGGTTAGTGTGAAATGTCTATGGTCAAAAACAAGTCTCCCTGTCTACCAATTAGACAATTTCATAAATACACAGCCGCGCTAATGCTCAAAAGATCCTACTTAAGTTGTAAAAAATGCATAAAGGTTATTTGTCGGTAAATTTCGCGACCAATTAGCATTTTTTGTTTTAATGAGTTATAAGCTTTGGTTTTTTGTCAGCCATATTTTTAATGGGTTTGACTTACTCCATTATTACTATTTTCGAATTTCTATACGAATCCGTTGAGTTTAAATGTAAATGAAACACTATATAATTAAAACACAACAAATGAGTAGATTCTAATATTGTGCAATATTTTTAAAATTTTAAATTTTGATTTACCTAGTTCATAGATATAAAATTTTAACAATTTGCACAATTGATATGGCGCGTCTATTATACGTTATTTTTATCTTAGAATTCAACAATAAACTAGTGGTCGCAGTAAGATTTGACCACATTCCCAACAAGTCATTCATAAGTTTCAAATATTCCGCGCCCAAGGATGAAGTGAGATCGATATATAAAAGTCTAGAACATGGCAACGAATTTATGCTGCGATGCATGGGCGTACCGTTACAGAGGGAAATGGAATGTGACACAATATATTTATTTTTTTTAACGATTTTAATTTTACCGGTTACATAGGAAATTTAAAATACTAATGAAAATATATTTATTTAATCAAATCAATCGTAAAAAAATGTTGTTTTTATCAGGCTGTTCTGCTATCAGACTATTCGGGATTGAGGTAGGAATAGGGAACTAACTACAAATTAAACACTGATGAATTATTAGTTGTATCATCCTGAAATAAAAAAAAATGTTGGTATAGTAGGAACCTTCTACGTTTAGATAAATCCTGAAAAATATATTTAATCTTATAAGATATATCGAACCTATAACAGAAAAAAATTAGTTAGTAAATATCAACTAACGAAAATGTTGGCAGAAGTAACAAATTTCTACATCTACTATTTTTTTGTGAGGCAAGCCTCGTTTTATTTTATTTTTTCTCCACTACGCTACATTAAAATTATATACATTCATAATCCACGAAGCAGGCGAGAAGGCATTCACAGTGAAACGACATACATTTTTCAAGATAATTTTTACATAGATTTAGGATTTTGGTAATAACGGAAAAAAATTATGATAACTTTGACAACATTGAAACTTATAATATAAATTCAATAACACAGCGTTTAGACTGTTACGTGTTGTTGTCCCCAGCCGAAATGTCAACAAACTCGATCTAATTGTTCTAAATCTATGGATTTGACCCTTTAGATAATACTTCACGTGATATTTATGATATATTATATTTTAATAAACGTTTGGAAGCCATATTAACTTAAATATTGTGAAGTTGTTGCGAAGGACTTCATATTTTAACTAAGTAATCTAAAAATGAACATTTTGCTTGCCAAAATCAAATCTAATAGTATAAAATTGGGTTTTTAGTACGACTGGATGAAATAAAAAGACAGATATTGGCCTTATCCGAGAGCTATGTAATACCTTTTTGTGACTAGTTCAGAACTACACAGCCACTAGTAAGTTGTATTTAAGTCATATTAAAGATATTTAGGTTCTATAAAAGTCATTATTGGGTTCTAATAAGCTGTTAAGATTTAACCTTTGAGTTGTAAAAAGCTCACAACCTTTAGGTAGGTAGGAGTTTTTGCGGAGTGGGCTCTTTTTGTCATCAGGGGGTTGTGTAGCCAGCTAGAAGAAGTTATTTGTACTAGAAAGCATTTCCCAAAAAAAGGTTCTAGAACCAATATATGACTTATTTAGAACTAAAATTGCTACTTGGGAAATTTGGTACAAATCCAAATGTACACATATCCAAAAACACTAAAGTTATTGCAAAAAATAAATCTTAAAATTTAACCTTTAACACCCTGTACATTCCTTATTAGCAACATTTTATTAGAGCAAGTTGGTTCAAATCGAAATATTTTAAAGTGAGAAATCTACCACACTTCTATGTACAATTACTTAAGGACCACCCTGTATATTGATTTGAAAAGTGTTTACTATAAATATAAAATATATGAAAATATTAATTAATTTAAAGTATTATTTTCTAAATTTAACTTTTCTTGATAGAACAAAATTTTATAAATTTTAAATGTAAAATAATGTGTAACAAAAATAAAATAACACACAGTATAGAAATGTTAAGACACGTAAATCGATCATTTTTTGAAGCAGGGATGCAGTTGCCAGAGCCAGATATTGACCAAAAGCTCGCACAAAATGTGATATCGTGTAGGCATTGGCTCATTTAACGGGTCTGAAATAGATAACACTAATAGATGTATTTTCACATCGTTGCTGTCTTTATAAAAAACCGGAATACCGTAAAACACGAAAAAATGAAATTTAATTACATCAAATTTCAGTAAAAAAAATGTGTACAGGGTGTCCCAATTAAAATGGACACCCAAATATTTTGAGTTTTATTCAAATTTTAAAAAAAATGCCAAAACAGGTCAATTTTAACCGAGAGGGGGCTCAATTTTTATCGTAGTTTCAAACCTCTCTTTTCGCCCCTCTAGCGCCCAGAATCATCCCTTCTTAAATGGCAAGGTGTGTTATCTATCTATCTGTGATGGGGGTGTCGATACGCTGCGACCTATAAGATCTATTGTGCCCCCTACTGCTGCCCAGTCGTTAAGTATGTCTCGACGATTAGAGCAGTTCCTCCAGTCCTATTGCTTTCAAAAATTTCAGAATGTCGGTAGGCTTCAAGTTAGGTAGATCTTCCTCTTCTATTTGATATTCTCCAAGGTATCGTACCCTTGGATTTTGCAGGGTAATGCATTCTGAGAGAATGTGGATAGAGGTTTCCTCCTCTTCCTCGCAGAATCTGCATTCTTCTTTGTCTACTAATCCGAGTTTCTTTAGGTGGCCTCTCAGACGGCAGTGCCCTGTTAGGATACCCGTTAGTATTCTGAGCTTATTTTTACTTTTACTGATGCAGTCGTCAGATCTCTTCTGGTTATAGTTCCCCAGTAGTGTCTTGGCCTGCTTTATTCCTTGTAGTCCTATCCAGTATTGGGATCTTTTGTTATTTACTTCTTTTCCAAGTTCATCAAGTATTGTACTGGTGCTTATTCCGCAGAAGGGTTCAGGTCCTAGAAATGGTGTTTCAGCCCCTTTTTTTGCGAGTACGTCTACTATTTCATTACCATCCACTCCAGTATGTCCCGGAGGACGTTAGTAAATTAGGCGAAAAAATAATCCCTTTACCTGTATTTCTAAAAGGGTCTGTAATCATAACCTGTAAATTGGACGGCGGCCTTTCTTAAGTACCACTCCATACTCAATTATGAAATTTAATTTTCTTTACCTTTTCAGGTCAAGTAGGTTCATAGTTTAGTTTATTTTTATTTTGTTTAGCGGATAGATAAAAGTGGAAAATGTCGGTGTCGGTGATCAAATGTGAACGTGGAAAAGATATGATTTTATTTGAAAATTTAACTTTTTCGAAAGACAATCTGTCAAAAAGTGGAGAAACATCGTGGATGTACCCAAAAAAGGCAGCATTGTAAAGCCAAAATTTACATAGTTGGTACAGAGCACCTAATTTCAAGTTTTTATTGATTTTGAAAAGGCTATCCATGTAGCATTACTGTATGTATGGCCTGATGTTGAAATTAGTAGTTGCCGATTTCACTTACACCAAGCCATGGTATAGAAAGATAAAGTCAATCGGGCTGAGTTCTGATTATGAATCAATAACGGAAATCGGCATTTGGCTTAAAAACACTTTGGGGTTGACTTATTTGAATCAAAATGAAGTAGAAGACTGTTTTGTGTCCTACAAACCACACAATGAACTTTTAGATAAATATTCTGATTATTTATTAGAGACATAAATAGGTGAAAACGCAACATTTCCTCCAGTTGAAAGAATGTTAAATTGAAACTGCTGGACAAAATGACAAAAATGTTAAAGCTAAGTTGGCATCGCTTGATAATCTAGTTATTAAATATAGGTTAGGAGAAATAAATAGACTGCATTACCTAAAATATACTTCGTACTTATAATGTATATTATGTGCTTTTTGTAATAAAATAAATCCTGTAAAATGAAAAATTTGTTTTTTTAATACTGGAATTATAACGCACACCTCATACAGATTTATGAAAAATTTTGTAGTTGTAAAATCTAAGTCGTAATGTAAATCAAATGCGCAAGCTCAATACAGCATTGCCATCTTGTAATATAAAGCTAACATGAACAAATTAATTCATATTTTTATTTATATACTATACTAAAAAAATTTAATTAGGTTTGTACATTAATTTTTACTGACAAGAGTTGCAATAAACATTTAATTAAAAGTTAAAACCAAAAATCAACTTATCATAAATACTATACGGCAACGTCGCTGTCACGTCACCCGTCACTCCCGTCAGTTTTGTGGTTAGGTGTTAGGTAGATCTGTGGGTTTATCTATTAGTTTATTGCAAGGCCCTTAGTATAAGATATACTAAGAACCCTGGTTTATTGAAAAAAAAAAGTCATGGAAGGTAAAATGAAGGTAAGTCATGACATATTTTTTTAGTTGTAAAATTGGAGCCCTACCCCTACATTGGCAATCACTTTTTACATAAACATGTTTTTTTGACAAATTATTATATTGGCGGGATTCTTTATAAAAATATATTTTTGACAGATTATATTGTGTATAGATCGTATAGATAATATTTAAATGATAAGTAACAACTTTAAAGAGTAAATATAGTAGAGTTTTTATGTTAAAATGCCAAAAAGAACATCCTACTACCAACAGTCAACAGAAGGTTGAAGAAAACTCTAGCAACTGAAGATGCTCATATAGTGCTGTCAGATAGTGTTGATGGCAAGAATGTGGACGAGAATGTGGCGTTAATTTCCTATAACTAAAATGGTTCAATTTTATTACATATTGTCACTTTAATAAAAAAAATATTAATACTCTCATATACTGTCACAATCTGATGATTATGCAATGTCATACTTTTTATTTTTAGATAGTATAAGAAAACAATTTGGGACATCCACAGAGTCAGACATGGAAGCTGCTATCAACCTATATAGCTAGTTAAGAGCAACATGCATCAAAAATTTGAAGTTCTAAAACGTTTTTTATAATTTAAGTTTTAAGAATAAAACATAAGAAAATATTTATAATTTTTTTTGCGAAAATTTCTTTCTATGTTGAACTGGACACATTTTCCGATGGCGTATATTTCAGCTTGGAAAATGCTCGGAGATTTGCCTAAACTTTCGGAATATTTGGTTCCAGGCCCATATACTCCTATTCCTGTTCCTTCTGTTGTTCTAGAACCATCTGTGTACCATTTAATGGCACTTCTCTTGAGTTTTGCGATGATATCTTTGTCCCATTCGCTTTTGTTACTTAGCTTTGTGTTGAATTCTTTCACAAAGCTAAACTTCTTTGTCATCTCATCTTGGGGCATGTCCCAGGTTTGATGATTTCCAGAGGGGAGTCGAAACTTGCGTTTGGTTGATCCTTATCTGGTCATTCTGTAGGTTGTCCTTATCGCTATACTCTCCACCACTTAATGGAGGGGTGTAAGGCTTAGGATTACCTCCATTGCGGCCGTTGGGCACGTTCTCATTGCACCTGTTATGTATACGCAGGCTAGTCTTTGGATTTTCGCTAGATTTGCCTTTGTACTGGCCAGCTTAGTTCTGCTGCCCCAGACTACTGCTTAAGGTGTGTTAAGTGACACATCATTTTGAAGCTGCTTTCATTATCTAATGTAACACCTTTTTTTTATTTTGAATGACTCTTTTTTGAGAAAACTGCTTAGATTATTGTGAAAGAAAAAAACAATAGTAGTTCTAAAAAAATAATTTAATTTTAACGAATGTATTGTCCAATTCAAGGTTTTTTAATTTAAATACCTTTGTATAAATTTTTTCCGATTTTTCCCAGGTTTCCTCAAATTGACCATCAAATGACCTTGACCCTGACCTGATGAGGTCAAGCGGGCCTCGGATTTGGATTCAATGAGCCTGAAAACCTTTGTATAAATTTTTTCCGATTTTTCCCAGGTTTCCTCAATTTGACCATCAAATGACCTTGACCCTGCTGAGGTCAAGCGAGCCTCGGATTTGGATTCAACGACTCTGAAAACCTTTGTATGAATTTTTTCAGATTTTTCTAGAAGTGTTCCTCAATTTGACGTTGATCCTAACCTGATGAGGTCAAGCAGACCTCGGACCCCTTGCTAATTAAGATTTTTCAAGGGTTGGTTCTGGGCGCTAGAGGGATGAAAAAAGAAGTGTGAAACTACGATAAACATTGAGCCCCCTCTAGGTTAAAATTGACCTGTTTTGGCAATTTATCAAAATTTGAACAAAACTCTTAATATTTGGGTGCAAATTTTAGTTGGGACACCCTGTATTACAAGAAAACATTTAAATATAAACGATTTAAAATATTTAAAAAATTAACTGATGTATGAAAAATTAAAACAATTTGATCATTCAGTCTTAGTAAAGTACAGGGTGGCCAAATAAGAATGCGAGGTATTGTATCTGGAAAACTATCCATCGTAGAGGCTTGCGGCAAAAAAACTTATGACTAAAACGGCCAAGAGAAAAACCTGGAAAATATTTTCAAGTTTGCGAAATGGCCTCTAGGGGGCGTAATTGCAGTCTTGAATCTAAAAAAATGATGTTCCTATGAATTCCGCTATATTAACCTAACAAAAAAATACCTGATCTTTAATGTCGAGGATAATCTGAACCTTTTTTGTTTAACAATTTTTGCTGAATCTCTAAAAATAAAGTGGTGGGGAGTATTCAAAGGTTTCAGTAAAAAACACCCTGTATATTCGAAACGGCTGATCCCATTTTAACAAACTTGGGCTAGTTGAAAAGAGCTATTCTTAGGCTACAAATGTTATAATATTTGAAGCTTTGTTAGTTTCACATGTCGCCGCTAGAGGGCTTTTTGCGACATTTAGACAGAAATTGTTAATTTTCTCAAAAAAATTAAATACATTAGTATAATTTCTTTTACATGAAAAAGTAGCTAAGTGATGCCTAAACAAGCTCGCGAAAACCGCATCTCCATATCTTGTTCCTAACCTAAAATTTAGGCCAAAGAAAATTTTATACGGAAATCCCTTAAATGTTTATTTTTTAAACTAATTAATTCCTTTTACTATGTAAGTTGTGGCCCTGAAAAGGACAGATTTAAATAAAAATGGTTTTTAATATCCCCGTAAATGCTCGAAATGCTGACCATCACGCTCTATGCATTGCTGAAGCATCTCATGGGTAGACAAAATGCAGCTTCAATATCGTCTCTCGGTATGTTACGTAATGCATTACGAATCCGGTCGTAGGTTGAGTCTGAAACTCAAGACAAGTTAAGTCTGGTGATCGCGCAGGCCATGGAAATAGACTTCCTTTTCCAATTCACCGCTGTTGTAATACTACATTAATATGATCTCAAATAATAGCATAATGTGTTGGGCAACCATCCAACTGCAAAAACAAGTTTTGACGTTTTTCCAACAACAACGGTAATTGATTGGCCAAAAAGTCAAGAAAGATATTGCCACTTATGGATTGCTCGAAAAAATATGGTCCAATAATTCTGCCTCCCAGAATGCTACACCACACATTTAAACTCCAACGTCCTTGGTACTGAACTTCACGCAACCAATGCGGATTTTCTGCAGACCAATAATGCATATTTTGCAGATTTTAAAGGTGGCTTCATCGATCCAAAGAATTTGAAATAAAAATTCTCCATTATTTTGCGAGAGCATATTAATGCAGTATTACAACAGCGGTGGATTGGAAGAGGAAGGCTATTTCCATGGCCTGCGCGATCACCAGTCGTAACTTGTCTTGAGTTTCAGACTCAACCTACGACCAGCGAAGATATGAAAAACCGGATTCGTAATTCATTACCTAACATACCGAGAGCCGAAATTGAAGCTGCAGCTTTGTCTACCCATGAGATGCTTCAGCAATGCATAGAGCGTGAAGGTCAGCATTTCGAGCATTTAGGGGGGCATTAAAAACCTTTCTTATTTAAATCGGTCCTTTTTAGGACCACAACTTATAATAGAGTCGATCTTGCGGAAAAAATCCCTTTAAACAAAGTCGCTCTTTTCGAAAAAAATTTTTTGTGATTTCATAGATTCGAGCTCCCTCTTTCACGTGATCACTATAATATGAAAACTAAGGGAGGTCTGGAAGCGGGGTAAATTAACATGTAAAGATATGGAAAATCGATTTTTCGCATGTAGCTCTCTGAGGTTTCTTCGGATCGAAACGACTTCTATATATAAAATAAAGTGCTCGCGAAAACGCTGAAACTGAATTTTAACCCGTCCAAATCGGTCTAGCGGCTCTTGAGATATTGCGATTTTAAAGTATATGGATTTTCGCCACTGCGAGAACACACCTAGACCCGTGTTCGCGCTTTTCGCATGGAAGAAAGTGACTTCGAGACTTGATTTTTTTTCCTCCCATAGATAGTCATGACCCAAGCATTGTGTCCAAATTTCAACCCGCTAGTTTAATTTGGGGGGGAGAGGGAGGGCAAACACTGATTAATTTTTGACTCGAGGTAACTTTTTTATTTCTTGACCAATCCGGTTCGTCAAAATGGCAAACTCTTTCATGAGGACACTGCTATACAGTGCCGGTCCTAGACATTTTTCTAGTGAATGCGAATAATTCACTGGCGCCCCTCATACCATCGGCGTAGCTTGGAGGACGTAATACCGGGGGGGTCTAGGAAAATTTTTAAAATTTGAGTAGCCTAAAACGCTGTTTTGGAGTACTTTTTATTATATTACATTCAGAGAATTTTCAAGCTGTGGCGCCCCCTAGCCGCGGCGCCCGCCTACGGCCGCATCCTTCGCGTACGCCTTAAACCGGCCCTGCTGCTATAGGATGTGTTAAGGAGATGATGGTTTTCGCGAAAACGGACAAATGGCGACCGAATTTCGGATTTTGCATATTTTAATTTTTGATTTTCGCAACGAAAGAGTAAAATGAGGAAAATCTTTTATGCGCCATTGGTTGCGGAATTTTTTTTCTTTTTGATTTGAGCCCTATAATACCTCGATCCGATAATCAGGAAGGGAGGGAGGGGGGTGAACGCGTTTTGCCCTGTACAAGGCAAGTGATAGGGTTAGTGACTTCGTGCTAGGCTCATTTTCAAGGACAATCAGTTCTCTTTCAAGATTTTTTTACCACAAAGCTCTAAGTTTATAGAGGACCGCAGGTGTGCGTAATATATTTATAAAAGCGAGTGCGCTCGCTGAGCCGTTGTAAAATTAGATGCCGGGATAGGAGCTAAGCGCTCCCTTTTATCTCTCGTCTCTCTCACATTATCTATCTGCTCTCTCACAAATACTATTCCGGCATCTAATTTCACGGCGGCTGAGCGAGCGCACTCATTTTTATAAATATATCACGCACTCCCGCAGTCCTTAATGTAGATAGAGCTTTGAGGTAAAAAAATTTAGAAAGAGATTGCCCTTGAAAATGAACCTAGCACGAAGTCACTAACCCTATCCGTTGCCCTTCTACAGGGCAAAAAGCGTTTGCCCCCCCTCCCTCCTTTCCCGCTTATCGGATCGAGTCCCTGTAGGGCTCAAATCAAAGAGAAAAAAATTCCGCAACCGATGGTGCATAAAAAATTTTCCCCACTTTACTCTTTCGTTGCGAAAATCGAAAAATAAAATTTGCAAAATCTGAAATTCGGTCGCCATTTGTCCGTTTTCGCGAAAACCATCATCTCCTTAATTCATCCTGTAGCAGTGTCCTCGTGAAAGAGTTTGCCATTTTGCTGACCCGGATTGGTCAAGAATTAAAAAAGTTACCTCGAGTCAAAAATTAATCCCCCCAAATTAAACTAGCGGGTTGAAATTTGGACACAATGCTTGGGTCATGACTATCTATCGGAGGAAAAAAAATCAAGTCTCGAAGTCACATTCTTCCATGCGAAAAGCGCGAACACGGGTCTAGGTGTGTTCTCGCCGCGGCGAAAATCCATATACTTTCAAATCGCAATATCTCAAGAACCGCTAGACGGATTTGGACGGGTTAAAATTCAGTTTAAGCATTTTCGCGAGCACTTTATTTTATATAGAAGTCGTTTCGATCCGAAGAAACCTCAGAGAGCTACATGCGAAAAATCGATTTTCCATATCTTTACATGTTAATTTCCCCCCCCCCCCCCTCCACACCTTCCTTAGCTTTCATATAGTGATCACGCGAAAGAGGGACCTTAAATCTATGAAATCACAAAAAAAAAATTCGAAAAGAGCGACTTCGTTTTCAAAACCAGATCTACTCCATTATTACATAATAAAAGGAATTAATTAGTTTAAAAAATAAACATTTAAGGGATTTCCGTATAAAATTTTCTTTGGCCTAAATTTTAGGTTAGGAACAAGATATCGAGATGCGGTTTTCGCGAGCTTGTTTAGGCATCACTTAGCTACTTTTTCATGAAAAAGAAATTATACTAATGTATTTAATTTTTTTGAGAAAATGAACCATTTCTGACGAGATGTCGAAAAAAGCCCTCTAGCGGCGACATCTGAAACTAACAAAACTTCAAATATTATAGCATTTGTAGCCCAAGAATAGCTCTTTTAACTAGCCCAAGTTTGTTAAAATCGGCTCAGCCGTTTCAAATATACAGGGTGTTTTTTACTGAAACCTTCGAATACCCCCCACCACTTTATTTTTAGAGATATAGCAAAAATTGTTAAACAAAAAAGGTTCAGATTATCCTCGACATTAAAGATCAGGTATTTTTTTGTTAGGTTAATATAGCGGAATTCACAGAAACATCACTTTTTTAGATTCAAGACTGCAATTACGCCCCCTAGCGGCCATTTCACAAACTTGAAAATATTTTCCAGGTTTCTCTTGGCCGTTTTAGTCATAAGTTTTTTTGCCGCAAGCCTCCACGATGGATAGTTTCCCAGATACAGTACCTCGCATTCTTATTTGGCCACCCTGTACAATTTAAGACTTAATAATTAAATTACATTACTTTTTCTCAAGCAGTGTGATTTTACAATAACTACGTGTACGTTTTTTCCGTCAATTTAAAGAGACTGCATCGAAAAACCCAGCCCTAAATTTTACTATTAGAAAAATATCTCAACCATAAACAGAAACTCTGTTGTCGTTTAGACCAGTTATTTCTTATGTGTCAACCTCACTTATTTAAAAATTCAAAACTCAAAATATCCGATAAAAAAAATAGGTTTAATAAAAATACACTTGTTAAAATTAAATATTTATTAATTCACAAAATCTAATTTGAATCATACATAATACAGACTATAGTTAAGAATAAAAGAGAAGAAATAAAAATACTAAATAAGAAAATTATTTAAATATAAGAGGAACAATGTAACAGGAGTTTAATGAAAGTTATCAAATAAATAAAATCTGTTACAACTCATTTGGCAGGTATGGAGGACGAAGTAAAAGTTGAAAAATGTGGATTTATTAAAATTAAAATAAAAAATAAATATTTTAAAAATCTGAAATTTTATAAAAAGTGGTAATCGAGGTAGACAAAACGATTGGTGTTGGCAGAATTGATGGAAAATGCTTTTTTTCGCCTACCATATGTGAAAATGAATCATATCAACCCTAAACATCAGACCGAAAGTAATATTTTCTGTCCTTGAGCCGCAAAAATCATAAAGAACACGATTTTGTAGTTTTTCACTATCTACACACCTTTGACTTTGACGTTTCACATAAATTTTCATTAAACGTCAATGTAAATCAAAGTCTGGAATCAAGAGAACTAAACTACTTATAAAATAATAATACGTTCTGATTCTGAATAATTGAGATTGTGTGAATGAGTGAAAATGAATAGTAATTCAGACAGTGATGAAGAATTTACGAATACTCCACCAGACTTGCAAGAAGAATGTTTTCTAAATTTGTTACCTACAAAGTCTAGACAAAGTACTATAAATTGTTTAACAACTGGAAATAATATACAGTGTGTCCAATTAAGTCGGCATCATATGGGAAACTTTTTTATTCTTAGTTTTATGAAAAAAGTTATTCTTTATAAAAAGTGGTGCATGGTCTAAAACTAAAACCCAATGTGCAACCATCAGATATCAATTTTTTTAGTCGTATACGAAGTTTGTCAAAAAATATGAATTTTATGCAAGAGTAAAGTAGCATTATTTTTGAAATATGAAAAAAAGTTATTAAAAAAATTTGTTTATAATGACATTTTACGTCAACATACCAATTTTGAACAAGATATTCCGACTTTAACAATATTTTAATTTTTAATATTTTTTGATACACCCCCGTAACTGACAATTTTGAATTCATTGAAAAATTTAATAATGTTCATAGGGACCTTATAAACCCATACTAGACTTCCGTTTATAAGCAAAAAGTTAGCCCGGTTTAAAATTTTTTGATTTTCCTTCTATCCCACTAAATATTGTGGGATTTGTCTGAAATTTACATATGTTATTGGTATTGAGTTTCTGATCAAATGTTCTTATGGGCCCAATCCTCTAAGACTAATGCTTTAGCTCTCAGGGCCGTATTTAGTATAGGTGCCAAATAAACAATGACACTTTTTTCTCTAGCCCATAATTTTTTTATTTCCTATTAGAATTTAATTAAATAAGAAATATTGTAAAATCTTAGAATTTAACTTTTAGCACAAGTCCTCTGTGAAACATGTTTTGTCCTACAGGACCGTATTTAGTAAAACTGTATTTGCCAAGTGATCCACAAAAAAAACCGAATCAAATTGATTTTGTTATAACTTTCTTATTTCTTGTCCTATTTCAGTGGTTGATAGCTCGTTTGAAAGCAATGGCGGATCATCCCCCCCCCCCAAAGAGTCTTAAAGTATTATTAGCCCAAACTTCGTATTTACTTACAAAGACTCATGCTTAATGCTTTTTTGCCTCGATTAGAGTCTGTCAATTGCCCATACATTTTAAAAGGAGAAACTCTCCAAGCTTTTTTGCAAGGTTTTCGTAATATTGCAAATAAAAAATCCCAAGATTTTTGTGCCGAAAATTCTTATTCGGACGACGAATTTAAAATAATGACTTCCATTTCAAAAAATCAATTTCAAGAATTGTTTGGGTATTGTGATGCTGTTCCCGGTAAAGGTGGATTCAGATATGTACTTAAGAAAGAACATTTCTGTGTAAGTTGAAACAAGGCTTATCTGACAAATTTTTAAAAATTATTTTTGCCCATACCACAAGACAGTCGGTAAGCTTAGTAATTAGCAAAGTGAGATTGTCACTGAGGACCAGATTTGTTAGAGATAATATCGGATTTGAAGCAATAACTCATCATCAGTATATAGAGCTACACGTAACGCCATTTTCAAATGAACTTTATAATCCCACATCCGAAAATCCGAAAGCAATATGTTTAGTAGACGCTACTTATACGTACATTGACCGAAGTTCCAATTTTCGGACACTTAGGCAGAGATTTGCACAACATAAAGGTCGCCATTTAGTAAAACCGACGCTATTGGTTGTTCCGGATGGCTACATTCTTGCTGTACGAGGTGTTTACTTCACTACTTCACTGATGGGCGAAATACTGACAGCATGATATTGGAAAATGAATACGAAAATGATGTTCAGGGTATGAGAAACTGGTTTTTGGAGGGAGAGCCCACGGATCCCCCCCCTCTGGATCCGCCACTGGTTTCAAATGAGCTATCAACCACTGAAATAGGACAAGAAATAAGAAAGTTATAACAAAATCAATTTGATTTGTTTTTTTGTGGATCACTTGGCAAATATAGTTTTACTAAATACGGTCCTGTAGGACAAAACATGTTTCACGGAGGGCTTGTGCTAAAAGATAAATGCTAAGATTTTACAATATTTCTTATTTAATTAAATTCTAATAGAAAATAAAAAAATTATGGGCTTGAGAAAAAAGTGTCATTGTTTATTTGGCACCTATACTAAATACGTCCCTGAGAGCTAAAGCATTGGTCTTAGAGGATTGGGCCCCATGAGAACATTTGATCAGAAACTCAATACCAATAACATATGTAAATTTCAGACAAATCCCACTGTGGGCCAATTGCATATTGATTATAATGTGATGCAGAACTTTTTATGAATAATTTTTTTTTTAAATAATAAGGGAATTTTTCATTTTTCAGACATACTAACCACACCATCGAACAATATTAACAAAATGATGATGAATTCAAAATTATTAGTTACGGGGGTGTATCAAAAAATGTTAAAAATGAAAATTTTCTTAAAGTTGGAATATCTTGTTCAAAATCGGTAAGTTGACATAAAATGTGATTAGAAACAAATTTTTTTAATAACTTTTTTTTCATATTTCAAAAATAAAGGTACTTTACTCTTGAGCAAAACTCATATTTTTTATAAAGAATAACCTCTTTTCATAAAACTAAGAATAAAAAAGTTTCCCATATGATGCCGACTGAATTGGACACACTGTATAATAAATAAATTGGTACATTTTTATTACTTAATAAGTTTCTCATTAAATTCTGTCTGTATTTATAAAATTAAAGATTTTTGTTGTATTTTCCTATTTTTTATTATGAAAACAGTTGTGTGCTTATTTTCTGCCTTTGTGACACAATATGCTATTTTTTTTTGAGAGGAGAAATTGAGAAAAGAGGTTAATCGAAGTGGGGTTGTAAAATGAGTATCAAATTCGTGTGTTTTTAGAAATATCTAGTTTATTAAAGTTCTGAGATTGATTGAAAATTTTTAAAATATAAAAATTCATGGAACTGCGAAAAATATTAAATTCTACAACAAAAATACATGCTGAAATCCAACAGAGAAAGAATAATAAACACGATTAAATGAGGCAGAAAACGTGATTGAATGAATGAAAATTGTTGAAAAATAAATTTTTGGGTGATTTTGGTTAAAAAAGGATAAATAGCATTAATTGTCTTTTTACTTTTTACTCTCTCCCAGGATGTAAACTGTAAAACATTTAACCTAACTAAAAAAACTAAAATAATTATTTTATAGAAAGGCACTTGACATATAGTAGTATAAAAAGTTACAAACCTAAATCTAAATTATCACAACGTTTATAGTTTTTTTTTATTTTTGAAATTAAATTTTAATTGCTGCTTTTTAGAACCTCAATTCCATTTTTGATTCCATTAGAAACCTCAGCTCCTCCGTTTTGTATAACTTTGAAATCGCCATTTTGTAAAACTTTCGAGTCGCCATTTTCCGTTGCGCCATTTTGTTGAATTTTAACAAGCAATTTACTCTTATCGACAGTGAATTGTATGGGTTTGGCAGCGGGTTTGGTCCTTAAATAATACATACCAGTCTTCAAACCTTTTTTCCATCCATAGAAGTGTATGGAAGACAAAACTCCGTAGTTCGGTTTTTCTACGTGTATATTCAAGCTCTGACTTTGATCTATAAAAGCTCCCCTATCAGCAGCCATATTCAAAATGACCTTTTGGGATATTTCCCATACAGTTTTATAGATAGCTTTAAGATCATTGGGTATGTTGGGTATATTTTGTATGGAACCAAGATTAGCTAAGATCTGATTCTTCATTGTATCATCCCAGAGGCCTCTATCTGTCAAATCGTTAATTAGATGTTGATTGACAACTTGGAACTCTCCTGATAATACTCTTCTAGTATAAATATTTGAGGTGTACGGTTCAATAGACTCGTTATTACCTAAAATTTGAGCCGTGGAAGCAGTAGGCATGGGAGCTAAAAGCAATGAGTTTCTAATGCCATGTTTAGCTATTTTAGCTTTTAATGCAGTCCAATCCCACAGATCTGTAGGTGTAACACCCCACATATCGTACTGTAGAACACCCTTGCTGACTGGGCTACCTTGATATGTTGAATAAGTTCCCTTAGTTTCGGCTAATTCGCAACTAGCTTCTAGTGCCGCGTAGTAGATGGTTTCGAAAATTTTTCGATTAAGTAAACTTGCTTCTTCACTATCGAAAGGCATGCGCATAAGAATAAACGCATCCGCTAAACCTTGTATACCAATTCCTATAGGTCTATGACGCATGTTTGAAGTTTTAGCTTCAGGTATGGGATAGTAATTCACATCTATGATCTTATCTAAATTAGTTGCAACAACTTTAGTAATCTCTTTTAGCTTAGCGAAATCATAAGTCTGTCTGTCGGAGCTTACAAACATGTTTACAGCTACTGAAGCTAAGTTACAAACTGCTATTTCATCTGGTGAAGTATACTCGACAATTTCAGTACATAAGTTGCTGCTTTTGATCACACCTAAATTTTGTTGATTGCTTTTATTATTACAGGAATCTTTATATAGCATATAAGGAGTGCCAGTTTCAACTTGGGACACAATTATAGCTTTCCAGACCTCTTGAGCTGCTAGCTGCTTAATAAATTTGCCTTCGGCTTCATATTTTTCATAAAGTTTTTCAAACTCCTCACCATAACAATCTGAAAGACCTGGAGATAAATGAGGACACATCAGTGACCATTTTTCATTAGCTTCTACCCGTTTCATAAACAGATCGGGTATCCATAATGCAAAGAATAAATCCCTAGCTCTCAATTCCTCTTTACCAGTATTTTTCTTTAAATTCAAAAAATCTAAGATATCAGCATGCCAAGGTTCCAAGTATACAGCAAAAGCGCCCGGCCTTTTATTCCCGCCTTGGTCTACATACCTAGCTGTGTTATTAAAAACTCTTAGGAGCGGTACCAAACCCTTAGATTCACCCTGAGTTCCTTTTATAAGAGTTCCCTTAGCCCTAGCGTTATGTACATTGATGCCAATACCTCCAGCTGATTTCGAGATATAAGCGCAACGTGACAACAGTGTAAATACCCCCTCCATGCTATCTTCAGGCAACATCAGCAGAAAACAGGAAGACAGCTGAGGTTTGGGTGTTGCAGCCGAAAACAGAGTAGGACTTGCATGTGTAAAATACTTTTCTGATAACAGATTGTAAGTTTTAATAGCAGATTCAATGTCTTCTCCATGTATTCCCACAGCTACTCGCATAAGCATATGTTGAGGACGTTCTACAATCTTTCCATTGATTTTTAAGAGATAAGAACGTTCTAAAGTTTTTAGTCCAAAGTAACTGTATGAAAAATCGCGGTCATAGATTATGCATGAGTTTAGATGGTCTGCATTTTTCATGATAACATCATAGTGGTAGTCTGATATCATGGGAGTGGGTTTGTTAGTTCGGCTATCTACCATGTTGTATAAGTCAGCAATAACATCTGTAAGAAAGATATAGTCATAAAAATGAATATTTAATATTCACAATAGTTTAAAAAGTTAATAAAGCAGTTTATACAGAAAACATTGAATTTAAATGTTTTCAAATTATTTGTGCACTTTCTTACACGTGTTTCAACTTTATTTATACCAAAACCCACTTATGAGGAAACAGTACTTTGTTTGCTCTAAAACTGTTTTGACTATCCTAATAGTGCAATTATATCATTGTATCTGTTATACTCCTCAAACTAAATTAGACGAACATAAATATGTTGTAGCAGTATTTTTAGACTTAAAAAGGGCTTTCGAGACAATTGACAAGCAAATAATGTTATCAAAATTGAAACAATATGGTATTGGGGGTAGAATATTGGAGTGGTTTAGTAACTATTTGAATAATCGCAAGCAGACCTAAATAATGATATAGGGATTCCTCAGGGGAATGTATTGGTCCTCTTCTCTTTATTTCATACCGGGTGTATCAACGATGCGTGCGTGGAGGATAGCTGCTTCCCTCTTTAAGATAGGAAAAAATGTTTCAAATAAAAGTTGTAGATAGCAATGAAAGCTATGTTCCAAAAATAACTACCAACATACAGGGTGTCCCATAAATGTGTGACTTATCAAAGTTATGTTTTTTTTAAATGAAACACCCTATATATTTTTACTCGATTGAATTCCTTCGGAAGAGTGCTTCTCAAAAATATAGGGTTGTATGGGTTTATACTAGGTGGTTCTGAAATTATGGTTACATTTATGTCCCAAAATGGGTTCATTCAAGATCAAATATCTCAAAATCAATAACTAGGAATAACAAAAATTTTTCATCAAATATCCTCGAAAATGGTGTATTTTGATTTCATATTCATAAATTTACCGAATGGCACTTTTCCCATACAGGGGCAACCAAAACTCGGGATCATTTTTTTCTCAGTTTTTTCAAATGGAACACCCTGTATATAATGCCACACCAGAATAATCCACACTGTGAGCTTCCAGAAAATGTAGGGTTTGTCTACTTGATTTTCACCGGTAATGCATCTAATTCTTAAGGAAAGTATGGAAAATGTCATAAAAGCAGTAATGATATTTTTTTATTCAATGATGGACAAACATGGAACAAAATAATCTTAAAAAAATGTAAAAAACCGTTATTTCACAGTAGATGTTCAAACAATCACCCGTTTTGAGCTATGCAAAAATTAAGTCTATCTAGGACTTCAGTTAAAGTTGATCTTGTAGTAGAGCGAAGAAATCCTCTAATTCTATCTTTCCTTCAGCGACGGCGTAGTTGGTTTGCCGCTAATTTATTTTTTTGCTCATTTCTTGTGTTTCCACAAACCTCTCCTTCGAAAACTCTCGAATCGCATACATTCTACTGGCTAAAAGCAGTTTCTGTAACATCTATCCGGAATGTAGATCATTTTATCAATTATATCAAATCATCCTTGGAACATTTGAATGTTACAGGAACTGTTAACCAACATGACATTTTATTATCGAAGTGAATTTATAGTTTAAATCTAATATTTGATGTATTTGAAGAAGCGACCGGTTTCGGCGATCAAGATATCGCCATCATCAGGCCCTGAGTGGAATGGAGTTAAAAGGCAAATTTGTTAAGTTACATGATTTAAAGAATTTATTTTATTTTAATTTTATTTCAATTAAAGCAAAAAAACTCACCATAACTCTTCCACGTAGGAATTACAACAGGAACACACCAAAAACATGAGAGCACAAAAATAAATTACAATTCTATTTTGTATAAATAAATAAATAAAAATGAATTCCTTTGTTTAAACCAGCTAATTTTTAAAATTTGTCTCTTTGTTAGTTTTAATGTTTTAATTTGTTTGTAAATGTCCTTTTGACTGGTTTTATTTTAAAAAATTTTAAATTTTATAACTATACTTTAAATTAATATATAAATTAAATTTATATTATATAAATTAGGACCTGTACAATTCGTGCTTGCTATCTACAAAATAGAATTGTAATTTATGCTATGTTTTTGGTGTGTTCCTGTTGTAATTCCTACGTGGAAAAGTTATGCTGAGTTAGATTTAAACTATAAATTCACTTCGATAATAAAATGTCATGTTTGTTGACAGTTCCTGTAACATTCAAATGTTCCAAGGGTGATTTGATATAATTGATAAAATGATCTACATTCCGGATAGATGTTACAGAAACTGCTTTTAGCCAGTAGAATGTATGCAGTTCGATATGCGACTCGAGATTTCTCGAAGGAGAGGTTTGTGGAAACAGAAAATGTGAAACACAAGAAGTGAGCAAAAAAATAAATTAGCGGCAAACCAAGGACGCTGAAGGAAAAATAGAATTATAGATTTCTTCGCTCTACTACAAGATCAACTTTAACTGAAGTCGTAGATAGACTTAATTTATGCATAACTCAAAACGGGTGATTATTTGAACATCTACTGTGAAATGACGGGTTTTTTACATTTTTTTGAGATTATTTTGTTCCATGCTTGTCCATCATTTGAATAAAAAAATATTATTGCTTTTATGACATTTTTCATACTTTCCTTAAGAATTAGATGCATTACCGGTGAAAATCAAGTAGGCAAACCCTACATTTTCTGGAAGCTCATAGTGTGGAGTATTCTGGTATGGCATTATATACAGGGTGTTCCATTTGAAAAAACTGAGAAAAAAATGATCCCGAGTTTTGGTTGCCCCTGTATGGGAAAAGTGCCATTCGGTAAATTTATGAATATGAAATCAAAATACACCATTTTCGAGGATATTTGATGAAAAATTTTTGTTATTCCTAGTTATTGATTTTGAGATATTTGGTCTTGAATGAACCCATTTTGGGACATAAATGTCACCATAACTTCAGAACCTGGTATAAACCCATACAACCCTATATTTTTGAGAAGCACTCTTCCGAAGGAATTCAATCGAGTAAAAATGTAGAGTTTAGTGGAATTTATAATCAGATATCACCCAGAAATAACTTCGAATAGAACGAATTTAGTAACTGACGTTTATTTTTAATTAAATCAAATCTGACAAAACATAAAAAACATAATAATCAACATATCTATAAACAGGGTGATTACTTAATATTGTATAGGTATCCAACACCCCTTCTCAATATTAGATAATCAGTCCAATCATTTCCCTAAATCTTCCTAACTTCTGCGCTTGTAAAGGCTTCGTCAGAAGATCAGCTAACATTTCCTCAGTAGGACAATATTCAAAAATGATTGTGTTGTTTTTCCGTAAATCCTTTATAAAATTATATTTCGTATCCAGGTGTTTGGTTCTCTCATTAAATTTTTCAGAGTCCAGTAATTTTAAACATCCCTGATTGTCTTCAAATACTTGTATTTGTTCTAATTTTATCTTAAAATCTTCAAATAATTTAATCAGCCAAAGTGTTTCCTTACAGGCTTCACAAAGAGCTATTATTTCTGACTCTGTAGATGATAGAGCCACGGTGTCTTGTTTCCTACTTCTCCAGGAAACTGTACCTCCTTTAAATTTAAAAACATATCCGCTGTTAGACTTTCTATCAAATGTGTCTCCAGCCCAATCAGCATCGGAATATCCATACAGTATTTTCTCATTCGATGTTTCACCTCCAAGGATTATCTTTAAATGTTTAGTTCCATTCAAATACTTTAAAACTCTTTTTACTTCAGTCCAATCCTTCTCTGTAGCTTTATTAATTTTCCTGCTTAAAATCGAAATACTTACAGCAATATCTGGTCTCGAATGCACCGACAGATATAAAAGTTCTCCTATAATTTTTCTGTAAATGTCTTGATTTTGTAAAATATCCTTATCATTAATTTTGTAATATCCTGTATCTAATGGAATTTTTGAAGTCTTGGCATCTACAAGGTTGTGATCTTTTAGTAATTTTTCAATATAGATTGTCTGATAGATTTTAAAAATTCCATCAGGTTGCCTCTCCACTTGTAGTCCTAAGAAATATTTCAATTCTCCTAAAGATTTTGTTTCGAAATAACAATTCTTCAACGGTGTCGCTATGGTAACAAGCCAGCAAAAGATCATCGACATACGTCAAAATATAAATAATTTCTGCATTTTCTACTTCTTTAATGTACAAGCAAGGAGCTAAGCCCCTTCTGAAACCATAATTTTGTATAACTTTATCTAACAGAACGTTCCAAACCCTTGCTGCTTGCTTTAAACCATAAATACTTTTGTTGAGTTTACAAACTTTGTTCTCATCTCCTTTGATAAATCCCTCCGGTTATGACATATAAATTTCCTCATCAAGTTCACCATTCAAAAAAGCAGTTTTCACATCAAAGTGATGTACCAATAAATTTTTGTATCCGGCAATAACAAGCAATGTTCTTATTGACGTTTGCTTGATCACAGGAGCGAAAACTTCGTCATAGTCGTGTCCATATTTCTGGGAATACCCTTTCGCTACTATCCTGGCTTTGTAGCGATCTATCTGACCTAAGTTATTTCTTTTGATTTTATATATCCATTTACAGCCTACTAGATTTTTATCCTTAGGTAAAGCACACAGTGTCCATGTGTTGTTAGTTTCCATCTCTTCTTTCATAGCTTTCTCCCAATGGAGTCTATCCTTTCTTAATTTTATTTCGTCATATGTTTTGGGTTTTTCCTCTTCTTCAGTCTCAGAATTATTCGAGTTATAAGCTGAATAACTACATTCTCCATATCTTTCTGGTGGTTTACCTTTATTCTTTCTAGTTGATCGTCGAATTTCTTCATTTTCTTTGTCCTTTTCCTCAGATTCTTCCATTTCAATTAATTCTAGTTGAGATTTTGTCTCTGGTCGTAGAATGTTACTTTGACTCTTTCCTTCTACTTCAAATTCAACTTCGTGTGCTTCGTGTTCCTCTTTATATTTCTGATTATTAATAAATACCTTCTCCTCGTGTTCAGATTCGATAAGCTTTACGTCTCTGCTAATAATAATTTTATTTGTCTGTTTATTTAATAGCCTATATGCTTTGGAATTTTCATCATATCCTACAAAAATGTATTTTCTGGCTTTGTCTTCCAATTTAGTTCTCTTTTGCGTAGGAACTAAAGCATATGCGTAACAACCAAATGTTCTTAAATGACTTAAGGAGGGATCTGTTCCAAACCACAGCTTATAGGGAATCCTATCACCATTACCTTTAGTAGGAAGTCTATTTTGTAGATAGGTATCTGTAACTATTGCTTCTCCCCAATAACATTTTTCAAGATTTGCATCCAGTAACATGCAACGTGCCATTTCTTGAAGAGAACGGTTTTTCCTTTCAGCTACTCCGTTTTGTTGTGGACAAAAAGGTGCTGTGAGTTGTAATTTTATGCCTTCACTCTTTAAATAGTCTTTCATTTCATTACTTAAAAATTCTCCACCTCTGTCACACTGTAGAATCTTTGGTTTCTTACCTAACTGAGTTTTAGAGCTTTGGACATATTCTTTTAAACTTTTAAAAACTTCATTTTTCTGTTTCATTAAAACAACATTGGTAAAACGACTAAAATCATCAATCATAGTTAAAAAATATCTTTTTCCTCCAGGAGTCAGATTTGCCATTGGCCCACAAACATCCATATGTACAATTTCTAATGTTTCTCCTGTTCTTTTCTCAGAATATTTTGGAAATGGTAACTTTGACATTTTTCCTCGAATACAGCAGTCACAGTTCAACTTTTCAGTACATGGTTTCAATGATATACCTTGAGCTTGATGCTTATTAAACATACTTTTTACTGTTTCTTGACTTCGGTGACCAAATCTCCGATGCCAAACATGAATACAAGCCTTATCCTGCTTATCCCATATTGAGTAGACCTTTTCTGCACACTGCAGTCTGTATAATTTATTGTCCAGTTTAGCGACGGCGTATACTTTGTTAGATTTCATTATTTTGCATGTTTTATTTGAAAATATAATTTCAAAACCTTGTCTTTCAAGGACACTCAAAGATAACAGACAGTTTTCCAGTTGTGGAACATACAGAACATTTTCCACAGTTATTTTTAAAATTTCTTTATTTACAAAGCTTTCAATTGTACCTTTGCCTATGCCTTTGGCTTTTAACTTCTTTCCATCAGCAAGAAATATCTCCTTATTAGTCTCTTCCTCAAACTCATCAAAAAACTCTTTATTATTTACCATGTGACATGTACATCCTGAATCTATGTACCAAAAAACGGTTTTTCCTTTTACTTCTTCCTTGTTATTGAAGCAACATTCTTCATCAGAATCTTCTGTAATGGTTTTCATTTCATCTTGAACATTGTTCACCTTGTTTTTACTTTTAAAGTTCTTCGATGATTTTTTAAAAAAATAACAATCTTTCTTCATGTGACCTTCCTTATTACAGAAATAACATTTAAGCTTAGTTTTACGAAAACTCTTTGCTTTCATTACTGTTTCTTCAGTAGTGCTGGTTCCTTCCGCATTAAATTCTTTTCTGCGTCTATATTCTTGCAAAAGTTTATCTTTAACAATTTCAAGTGTTAAATCTTCTTCTTTTCGACCTTCCAAAGACATTACCAGTAAGGTGTAACTATCAGGTAAACTGCTAAGTAATAGTGCAATTGCTAAGCGATCTCCAATTTCCTCGCCTAGAGTTTTTAACTGATAAATTAACTCTAGCAACGTTGAAACATGTTCTTCAAGATTACCATCTTCATTTAATGTCAGTTTGCAGATTCTTTTTAGTAAACATACTTGATTTGTTAAGGTCGATTTTTCATAATACTGTTTAAGAGATTCCCAAGCCTCTTTGCCTGTTTTCGCATTTCTTATATGCGATACTTGATTATCGTCGACCAAGAGCCCAATAGTTGCTCTTGTTTTATTATCAAGTTTCTTCCATGCATCAGTTTCTGGATTTGGTTTATTTTTCTCTATGACTTCCCATAGATCTTCCTTCTGCAGCAACAGCTCCATTTTAAACTTCCAAATCCCGTAATTACTTCCATTCAACTTTAAAATATTAAACTTTGTGATATCTGACATCTTGTGTTACGTTTTACTTTATTTTACTTGCTCAGTAACTGGGCCCATAACCTGTAGAGTTTAGTGAAATTTATAATCAGATATCACCCAGAAATAACTTCGAATAGAACGAATTTAGTAACTGACGTTTATTTTTAATTAAATCAAATCTGACAAAACATAAAAAACATATAATAATCAACATATCTATAAACAGGGTGATTACTTAATATTGTATAGGTATCCAACAAAAAATATATAGTGTGTTTCATTAAAAAAAATATAACTTTGATAAGTCACACATTTAGAACATAGCTTTCATTGCTATCTACAACTTTTATTTGAAACATTTTTTCCTATCTTTGATACACCCGGTATATTAATGATATTGAACTAACTCTTTGTTGATTGCGAATTCATTAATATTTTTTCTGATGATACTTTAATAACATATTGCAATGAAATAATCACCTGGTATATTGAAAGGAAGGTAACCAGGGAACAAAAAAAAATAGTGACAGGTGATTTTGAGAGATTGATTGAAAATAAAGAGGAATGTCAAAGGTTTAATTTTTGGAAAATAAAAAGTTCGAGGAAGGAAAAGAATAAATTGTAGAAGTTGTATTGATGAAGAAAATGTTATAGTATAGTGTTTTGAAAATTAATCTTATGGTACATGTAAGGTTTGTTGAGTGAAGAGTTTGTTAAGGCGTGAAGACAAGAAGTAAATTTAATAAGAAGAGGAAGGACTTGAGTTTGTTAAGGCGTGATGACAAGAAGTAAAATTTAATAAGAAGAGTAAGGACTTTAAATTCACAGTTCAAAGGTAGTTTTAGTGTTAGTTATATATAGAGTATTTTTGTCAGATTCTTTTATTGTTTAATAGTTTAATATTAGATTTAATGAGTGAATGAGTGTGAGTGTTGATTAGTCATTATAATTTACAATTTTCGACAATTCATTTTTGGTAGTTAATAAAATAATAATTGACATTTCATATCAATATGTAGTGATGCGAATCTGGATAAAGCCATAGAGAAAATTAATGCCTCATTATCATCGGTGAATAAATACCTGAACATAAATAAGCTAAAATTAAACGTAAGAAAAACTAAAGCAATGGTCTTCACAACTAAATTCAAATATAGTAGTATCGACATTAAAAACATAAATTTGAACATTAGTAATGAACACATTGAAGTTGTTTCTAATATCAAATATTTGGGATTTCAACTAGACAATTACTTAAATTTCGATAGCCACTTTAATATCTAAATATCTAAAAAACTTATTTCTTTAGTAGAATTTCCCAGAACTTATCAACTGAAACCAAAATTAGTGTATATAATAACTACCATAATTCAGCCACATTTTATATTATATACAAGATGTACAAATAACATCTACATTGCAAGAACTACATATCAAAAAACTATGAATTCTTTATTCTTTAAAGGTTTCAAAAAATTCAATGATCTCCCTTTACTAAACTGTTTTAAATATTCAATTAATTAAGATTTTACTAATTCCATTACTTGATGTTTTGTACTTGTTGTTTATATTTTAAATGTGTATATGTATTTTAAGGGTTTTTATTTATTTATGCTACTTTTAGATTTATATGTATATTAGTTTCATTCATTCATTCAATATTAACATCTGACTGTAAATCGAAGACGGTATGGAAAATAGTAAACACGTTAAAACTAAACCGGCAAATAGTACTTCCATAAATAAATTCGGAGACTTTTAATACATTTTTTAGTTCCGTTTCTGAATACATTCTCAACAGTATTACTGACAATTCAAATAATCTAAATAGGCCTCGCAAGCCATCCTCTTCTTTTTTTATGGCACCTGTCATTGAGTCTGACATGAGAGAGGCAATTTTGTCCTTAACAAATAAACCAGGTTTTGATTACTATGGTCTAAATGCTGCCATGATCAAGGCATGGATTAAGTAATTACTAGGACCTCTGACAGAGCTATTTAACAAGTGCAGAAATGAGGGTAATTGGCCGAACGCTTTTAAAATATCAAAAGTTGTTAATATACACAAGAAAGTGGATATTGAGGTGGTTGACAACTATAGACCAATAGCATCCTGCCAAAAAATTTTGAAATTTTGATTAAAAACAAATTGGTCTCCTATCTTGAAAATAAAACAATCCACCGTTTTTGCACTTGCCACTGCACTCAACTTTATCTGAGAGGGCATTGATCAGGGTAGCAGTATTTACGCCACTATGTGTGACCTAATTAAGGCATTCGATTGCGTTGATATTGGCGTTTTAATAAGAAAAATTGAGTTTTACGGATTTTGTAATAAGGAACTTAGGTTGCTTGCGTCCTACTTGGAGAATCGATATTGAGATATTGAACCAATATTGAGTGCCTGAATATGGCAACAACATGGTTTGCTTCTAACAAACTAAAGTTGAATTCCGACAAAACTCAAGAAATTCTATTTAGCTGACAAATTTGCACTAAATTCTGACCCCGTTAAACTTTTAGGTGTCACATTTGACACCAAATTAACGTGGAAAGATCATATTAACAACATTTCGTCCAAGCCAGATATTTATATTTATAATGCGGTCAGTTTACTTTGCAGTGGTTCACAGTCATCTGTCATATGGTGTAAATCTTTGGGGGGCTTCTAGACATGTTAATAAAATTTTTGTTTTACAGAAAACTGCAATACGAATATTACATGGTTCTCAGTCGCATATGCATTGCCAGGCGCTCTTTAAATACTATAAAATCTTGCCTTTTCTATGTGTCTTTATTTTTGAATCTCTGATTACTATACATCGTGATGTTTCAAAATATAACACATTTTCTGATTATCACGCTTACGAAACGAGAGGCGCAAGTAGTCTAGTTCCTCTATATTCCAGAGTCTGCCAAACTCAAAATAATAGGATTAATCTTAACTTCTATAATAAACTAGATAATCTGTTTAAGGACGTAAACATTAGATTATTAAATAATATACTTTCACTAAAAACTTTTTAATAGAGCACTGTTTTTACTCTGTTGAGGAATTTTTAAATTTTAATTTTTAAGTCATGCTGTTCTTGCCTGTTAGTTGTTTTTAAATGTTAGTTGTTTTTTAAATTTTAACTCTTAGACTATGAATTAATATGTTGTGTTAGTTGTTGTCCCAGAGACTATTTTACTAGCTTATTAACTTTATTTTTATGGACTACAAACGAATGTGACAATAATACTAGGGCCATGCCTATATCTCCTTCACTTTTCAACCTATTTGAATAAAATTTGGTACATAGATATGAGACACCATTTTGGATTGACAGACGTATAAAAACAAAATGGCCGACTTCCTGTTTCACCAGAAATGTCATCAACTTCGATTTATTAAATGGAACACCCCATATATTTGATATTTTTTTGATTCTATGGCTCAAATTACATACGACAGTGTTGCCAAATTTTTTATTTTTCAATAAAAAAAATTCAAGTTCTCAGATTTTTTTTTCAAGAAATGATTATGTTTAGGTTTTAACAAAAAGAAAATGGTACATAATGTATATCGTTGAATTGGTAATTAAATTCTTTATCGAATGGCAAGATGGCCCTCGGTAGGTACCATTTGAAAAAACGATTTATTCGTTAGAAAATGAATTCAGAAAATTTAAATTCCTGCTATGCTGTAGGATTTGTTATTAATCTTATCAATGAAATAACGATTACTATGAATTAGTGATATCAATTAGACTAGATTTTGACCTGATCAAGGCCTCCTGTGCTTAAAAAAATCTAAGAATTTGAATTTTTTTATTGAAAAATAAAAAATTTGGCAACGTTGTTGTATGTAATTTGAGCCATAGAATCCAAAAAATATCAAATATATAGGATGTTCCATTTAAAAAATCGAAGTTGGTGACATTTCTAACGAAAGCAAAGTCGGCCATTTTGTTTTTATACGTCTGTCAATCCAAAATAGTGTCTCATATCTATGTAACAAATTTTATTCAAATCGGTTGAAAAGTGAAGGAGATATGGCCCTAGTCTCATTGTCACCTGGTATAGTGGTCAATAAATGCTATCTATCTATACACGCCAGTTCTTCTCAGACCTGAATAAAATTATCATATTTTCATAGTATAAACTATCATTTAGCAAAGATTCCAATGGATAAGGAAGAATATTTAAAAAAATAAAATATCACTAAACAAGTTACCAGTAACCTCTACAGTGCGGATCATAAGTGTTACCCCCCCCTATCTAATTCGTTACTTGACTCTTGTTAGGAAAATCGCCGAGACAGGTCGACTTTTGATTTCTACAATGTACATTTTTGTATGAATAGTTTACCCCTAATTTCATCCCTTACTGGAGGGGAGCAACCCTTTCGAAAAATTTAAATAGCATGGGGTGGTGAGTGATAGCTCATTTGAAAGGAGGTTTTATTCTCCATTCAACCGTGCAAAAAATTTTAAATTTGCTTTATTACGTGATGAGTTATTAATGTTTAAAAATAACAAAACACCACAAACAGGAAGGCAACTAAACTACAATTACAGTTACAATAAATGTTCAAAATGTTCCCCCTTGACCTCCTGACAAAAATAAAGTCTAATTTTAGTTTCAGCTTTAAGGTTTTGCAAAAAAAAAAATTAAAAAATAAAATAAAAAAATAAAATAAAAAAAATCAAAAAAAATAAATAAAAATAAAATAAAAATAAT
Source organism: Crepidodera aurea (assembly GCA_949320105.2). NCBI lineage: Eukaryota > Metazoa > Arthropoda > Insecta > Coleoptera > Chrysomelidae > Crepidodera > Crepidodera aurea. The sequence continues at coordinate 92,600,874 of OX439473.1, read as the reverse complement.
AGTAAAAATAAAAAAAAATTAAAAAATTAAAAAAAACACGGTTGAATGGAGAATAAACCCCCCTTTCAAATGAACTATCACTCACCACCCCATGCTATTTAAATTTTTCGAAAGGGTTGCTCCCCTCCAGTAAGGGATGAAATTAGGGGTAAACTATTCATACAAAAATGAACATTGTAGAAATCAAAAGTCGGCCTGTCTCGGCGATTTTCCTAACAATAGTCCAGTAACAAGTTAGATAGGGGGGGTAACACTTATGATCCACACCGTATAAATCATGGACAAATTAAGAATTTTGTAGTAGAATATGTAAAATAAATAAAAGTTATAGGTACTCTAACAAAGGAACCTTTTCTACAATAAAAACAATAAAAATTAAAGAGGAATGGCCACACATTGCTTTAATGATAACAATTTCATATTTTTATTTTTTTTTAACTTTTATAAACTTTATTGCTTACCAAACAACTGTTTTACATATACTTAAGTAATAGACATTACAATTTAAAACTAAACATAGATACTAGTAAAAAAAAATAAATACTATATCCCGGCAATTTATACAACAAATGCAATTTTATTAAAATTGTAAGTACATTCAATAATTAAAAAAGTAAAATTATTGTAAATTTATTATATATTTATAAATATGCCCCGATAATAGCAACCTGTAAGAAGGTATAGGTGTATTCTGTAGATAATTTAACAATTTTTATAAACAAACAATTTAACAATTTTTAACTTATGTATTGTTATGGTATAAAAAACTGGACAAAATTATGAAAAATGTGTATTTAAAACGAATTAAAAAAAATAAATGTGAAAAGGACTTAAAAAAAAATTGGTGATGGTTGTTAGGGGAGGTTTGTTTATGTAGATTAGTTGTTGTTATTAAAAAAATGTCAGATATGAATTTTAAAAAATAAAGATTATTAAAAGTATAAAAATCTGAGAATTTCAATATCTTCTCAATTGGCGCAACAACGTGAGCTCGAAATTGAGTGAACCCAAAAGATGAAGGAAGACAAAGGAGGATAAGGATGGTCTTAATGGAATTAAGAAGACTAGGGGAAGGAAGACAACAAGACAAAGAAGATTTGAGAAAAATGATGAAAAGTATGGAAGAAAATATGGCTAAGAAAATGGAAAAATTGGCTAAGAAAATAGAAAACAAATTCGAAGAAATAAATAGAAGACAGGAGATATTAGAACAGAAGATAACAGTACAAGAATCAAAGTCAGAACATACAGAAAACGAAATTAAAAGAATAGAAAGAAGTGTGATAATAAATAAAAATAATATAATGCTATTAGAGAAAAATGTGGAAGAAAAACTAAAAGAAAATATGATAATAGCTGAAGAAGAAAACTTGAGGACAAGAAGAGATTTAAATAAAAATATACAAATAAAAGAAAGATTATACAAGAAAATACAAATCAATTTTAAAATATCTAAAAAGAAGATAGGAGCAAAGAAAAAGAAGTAAATGATGATATACAGAATATTAAAAGTCAAATAGAACAAGAAAGAAGATAAATATCAGAAAACACGGAATATATAAGAATAAAGGCATGTAGGGGGAAAGATCACAAATTAACGGATATTAAAAGATTACAACCAAAAATATTGACAAAAATGATAAATAATAAAATGAAACTAAACTTCCACAAATGGAAAATAAAATTAAAGAAAATAACATTTAAAATATTTTTGGAACAATTTTGAAAATAACTAAAAATTAAGAGGTAAATTTAGCATTCATTTGTTATTCTCTCAAAAATACCAAATGAATACAAATTTGGAGGAAATTGTTATGGTATAAAAAAATGGACAAAATTATGAAAAATGTGTATGTTAAACGAATTTAAAAAAAATAAATGTGAAAAATTGGTGATGGTTGTTAGGGGAGGTTTGTTTATGTAGATTAGTTGTTGTTGATTTATAAAATGTCAGATATGAATTTAAAAAATAAAGACTATTAAAAGTATAAAAATCTGAGAATTTCAATATCTTCTCAGTATATATACAATCTATTGGATGCACCTAGATGTTACAACACCTGTATGTGCCCTAAGATTGCGTACGGAGAATACAAACAGATAATTGAAATGTAATAAACTTTATCTAACATAGAACAACCATGTGACTACAATATTAAATTTATAGCCAATATATTAAAGATTGAATGTTTTGTTTTTTAACAGCTTGAGAGGTCTTAGAGGATATTTTTGAATGTTTCCAGGTTGGTGACAATGTATGTTTTACATTGTTTCTTGAATATGTTCAATTTGTTTATATTTCTAATATTTATGGGTAACAAATTATAAAATTTAGGAGCCAAGTAGTCAATAAATTTTAGGTTGAGTGTTGTATTGCTTTGTGGAATTTTCAATAGTTTTTTGGCGTTCGATCTGGTGCAATACTGGTGATCAATAATTTTTTTTAATTTGTGATTTATAAAAATAAACACATGACAGATAGATATAAAGACAACTCGCATCACAGATACTTTCGTTGTATAATAAACTGGTGGCATACAATCTGTTTTTATTGAAAATTATTTTCAGGATGTAAATCTGTATTACCTGTAATGGTTTTGTCTTGTTTTTATATGTTCCACCCCATACTATTATACCAAACCTAATTAGTGATTCTACTAATTCTAATAAAATGTAATTATTATCAATTTAGTGCTCAAAAACTCTCGTAAAATGTAGAACTTTCTAATAAATTTCCGAATTTTAGCAGTTAGATAGTTTATGTGGTCTGTCCATTTAAGATTTTGATCAATTACCACACCTAGATACTTTGTTTTTGTTACTGATGTTATTTCAAAATTTGTGTTTTCTTCTACCAATATTTTATTATAAATAGTGTAGGCATTTGTTAATTAGAAAGCTATGTAATAAGTTTTAGTTATATTCAATGATAGTTTGAAGGTTTGGAGCCAGTTTTTCATCTCCTTCATACCTTCTTTTACATGTTTTTCGACTACATCCCAGTTTTCACCCGAGAACATGATAAAATAGATTTGAATACACAATGAAAACAAATAAAACGAGTAGATTGATTTAGAGAAACTACCCCTGATCTGATTTAGAGAATTTCATTATATTGGTTACTAAAAAACCAGGACGAGCAAACAAATTTAGAATGCACCATACCATTCTCTGATGAACATAGTAAGTCGAAACACCTTTAAGGAAATTGCATAATTTTTTTTAAATTCAATGTTTTCTCTATACACTGTCTATCAAAATGTTATTTATCTCAACACAAAATGGATATTTTTTTTTTCAAAAAATTTGTATAATTTGAAAAGTCTTTTTTTAATTTTAAAGTGTACTAAGACAAATCCTTCAATTTTTTTTTATTTTACAAAGTTCGGAAACTAACCGAATTCAAATATGAATTAAGAAATGAAAAGTATTATATACCGGGTGTCTCACAACGAGATTTAAGTATTTGTATATCACCACTCAAGAGGCATTTACAAAATATACTTAGGTTTTTATTTTTTCATATAAGCTTAGTTATTTTAGTGTTATTTTAGAAAAGTTTGCTGATTTAATGTTTCCTTCTTCTGTTTCACTTGTAACATTTGACCATATTTATGTACGTACTATACATTACATATACATGTATTTTTAATTTGATAAAGTGCAATTTAATTACTTAATAGGTTCTCCATGTAAACTTTACTTATTTAAATTTTAATTTAAAGTATGATTTCAGGGCTTATTTAGACCGAAAATAACGAACAGTCAAACCCATTTGTACTAAATATTATTATTATTTGCAATTTTATACTGCCTTTAAGTTTAACTTACCACTAAACTGTTTCTTTGTTTCCTTGTGTAAATTAGACATAGATATCCTAGCTGCAAGAACAGCATAGTCAGGGTGATCGATTGTTTTCATAGCTGCAGTTTCTGCAGCTAGAGTATCCAGTTCCAACGTTGTGACACCGGGATAAAGACCACTGATGACTTTCAAGGTTATAGAGACCTAAATAAACGAAAATTCTTGTAAATTCAAAAGGCTAACCTATACGTATATTATTTGGGTGGCTTTTTTATACTTACAGGGTCTACAAAATCCATATTCAACCCATAACATAATTTCTGTATTCTAGATGTGATTTTGTCGACATGAATATCTTCCTTTCTACCGTCTTAAAAAAATATTAAATTGAAATGATAAACTAACCTAGAAGATTTTCTTACCTCTTTTTATTACATATAACTTGGTGGACGTTTTTCCAACCATTATCGCAACGTTAGAAAAACTAAGTAAACTTTAAACGAATATTGCAAAAACAGTTTCTCTGCAAGAAGATATGATATATGATACTTTTTCGCGCCAATTCAAAAACTGTCAATATATGTTTGATAGAGACGGATATCGATGTTTTGTAAAAAACATCGATTATAAAATATCGATGTAATATACAATGTTACATTGTTACATGTTGTTTATGTTTATTAAAAATAAAAACATAAAATAATTGTTAGATAATTAAAAACATTGTTTCTCTAGAATATCGAGGTAGAAAAAACGATATGCGGGGTCAAAATTAAAGAAAAATAATTTTTTTGGCGGGAAAAATCGAGCATTTTGGGTAATAGTAAACAAACCTTTCTACACCAGCATGTTTCATTTTGCTACACTCATTTACACCACTGGTGTTGGTGCACCTATCGGGTGTATGGTGTTACACCAATTATAGAAAGAAACAGACCTTTTAGGTACTCGTTTTCTCCACTCTCGACTATCGCTACGTTCCACTAAGCGTTCACAACGCTCAAAATACTCCTTCAGCCGTTCCACATGACGATCACAGTCGTTGTAGTCGCGACGAAAACGTCACTCATGACGTCATTATTTTCGCTCACAACGACCCATCTGCTTAGGTGGGTTGAAGATCCTTTCCACTTGAGTTTCTGATTGAACCGTTCGCGAGCAAGTGGAATGGGAAAAATGTGGTCATGAGCGTGGTCGTTGTGAGTGCGTAGTGGAACGTAGCGTATGTGCTTCCTGCACCAGACATGCGCAATGAGAAGTTGTCTAGTTTTGACACTATCATAATGCAGAACATTTTATCAAAGGTAATACCACGAGTCCTCCAAATTTTATCGATTAAATTTTTGGTTTTCACGAAAACGGCTTTATTTGGAAAAACCACGAAAACAAACTGATTGATAAAATCACGAGTCCGCAGGACGAGTGATTTTATCTTAAATCAGTTTGTTTGAGTGGTTTTGCCTAAAATAAAGGCGTTTGAGTATGAAGATCAAAAATTTAATCTATAAAATTTCAGAGGACGAGTCGTATTTGAAAGGATTATTTTTTGAATCATTTTGTATTAAAAACAGAGAACATAGTCATTTATGCAAAAGACACTTTACACACAAATATTGAAAATTTTCTTTACCAATTTAAATTGAAACCTGAGCTGTTATAGTTTTACATACAGGGCCACCAAGGCGATTTTTTGACTGGCTACCCCGCGAAACGGCGCCGTTAATAAAAGCGAAGAAGAATGAAATGAAGTCTTTCTTAATTTAATTAATTTTAAGTTTAGTGTTATGTTATGTAAAAATGTTAAAGGCATTTTGAAATCAACTAATAAAAACAGGTTAGTTTACAAATACATTTTGAAATTTGGTTATTAACATAGATTTGCAATACATTTTAGTATAATAAAAATTGTTAAATGTTTACATTTGACATTTCAAAAAAGGTAAACACAGTTTAATCAAGAAACAAATACGAAGAAGCGGTTTTATCAGTATAAAACACAATGATTGGTTAGGATCCTGAGCTGTTATTGGCTGAAACCACAAAATCTGACTGTATTGACAGATGAAAAAAATAATCAAGAATAACTTTATTTCTTAAAATTATTAAGAAAATCGCCGTTAGTTATTTCTGAAAAGTTTCAAGCAAATGACAACAGTTCTAATTATTTTAAATTGTCGCGTCAAGAAGTCAACCAATCACAGCTTTGTATTATAAGCCCATAAGAAAGTCCATTAGGTTTAGAACTCTCGCGTTTAATAGTTTGATTATCTTCATGTTCCGATATTCCTGGTATTACTGGCCACAGTAAGTAATTTCGGAACGCTTTACAGTAACAGTAATTTTAAACTGCTGATGATTTTCGGAACGTTCGGGCAGTAACAGTGAAAAGGAAACCAAATAAAACATAACCGATTGGGAAAAGTAGAATTCGATAGGTGGCGCTGCAAAATGTCAATGTCATTAGCGGGGTGGGTAAAACAAACCATTGTCCATATAAGCCCTTTGCTATTTTTGTGGTGTTATTTTACTGTTTTAGTTGTTTTTGGTGTGTGATTTTGTAAAACTTATGCTTTTTATTTGATTGTGCTTAAGTATTTTGTGTTATAAAACTCTATTTTAACCCCTAATATTTATATTTTTGGAAAATAAGTATGGGTGATATTTGTGAAAAGTCAAACAAACATAAAATAACTGTTTAGTTTTATGGAGTTTACAATAACCATTCAGAGTTTATTTGAATTTTTGAATGCTGAGCCTTCTTCTAGATGCATAAATGAGGGTCAAGCAGTTTTAAAAGCTGGACATATCAACCCACAATTAAAGAATTTAGTGAGTACAAAGAGTTACCTTGTGAAATAAAAAACAGTGCTACGTTAGGTATATTTAAAGCAAAATTAAAAAGGTTTTTATTGGGGTACTATATTTTGTGATTCTTTATATTTATTATTTTAATTACCTGTTATTATTGTATTACTTGTGGCATTTTTATATGTTGTATAAGAACTTTTTTACCAAGGTGAAGTTTTAATTGTAATTATTTAATGATTATTTTTAATACTGCTAACTGTTATATGTAATTTTTTAACATTTATATTGTTATATACACTGTAATTAGTTTTTTGACTTAATAAACGATTTATATAGAAGATATTCTACGAACCATGGATTAAAGGCTTTCATTGAGGGTTTCAGTTTATATAATTTCTATAAAAGTTTACATTAGTAACTCAATAACAAATGAAACTTGAAGAATATATATATATACATCTTAGTAAATAGATACTTTTCCAGACATAGGATAAACTTGCATCTACTGATAAAAAATTGAATACAGTCAGATAGAGGTTTTTGTTTAAATCTCACTTGAAGAATCGTTAGAGCATAGTATAAAATTCAAAGCACTGATGAACTGGAGGTATAACAAATAATTTTTTTATCTCATAAACAGAAAAAAAAAATCCGAGAAGTGAAATTTTAATCATTGAATATATTATTTAATTCAGACTTTGGTAGTTTTGCACTAGAGGTACTGCAGTTAAACAAAGAAACTTTATTTTACCAAGTCCTGAAAAAGATGTTACTCATTTATATGTTTGTTGTTTACCTTTACAAATTTCCAATACAACTCTAAACATTTTTCACTAGGAATAGGAAATTTCCAGTCACAAAACTTGTTATTTCAGTAATGGGATCATTCGAATGAAAAATAATCGGTCATTCGAATTCTTCTGATTTTCGCATTCGAGTATTCGAATGATAATCTGTGAAATTCAAATTTGGTAGCCAATTTCAAAGAAAAGGTGCACTTTTTGGAGGAAATAAGGAAAATGGTGCCATAGTGCGCACTTAGTTGAAAAACGGCGTCAAAGTGCACAATCGTGCAGCCAGGACCAACACATCTCTTGACATAACTTAACTTATTTCAATTTGGGGAAGGGATACTGGAACTATCTGACCACTTCTGTAACAGTAGTATCAGTAAGTTTTTAGCCTCTAACAGGGTTTCTTGACAAGTGGCGCGAAATCATTGCCAGTAAATTTCAGTAAAATCGGAACGACTAAGTTTACTGGGCAGTACTGTTCAGGAATATCGGAAGTTTTTAGCCTCTAACAGGGTTTCTTGAAAAGTGGCGCGAAATCATTGCCAGTGAATTTCAGTAAAATCGGAAGGACCAAGTTTACTGGGCAGTACTGTTCAGGAATTTCGGAACATGACCACCATCCCTAATGCTTGACAATTGACAAGTGGAGATTTTTAGTCTTCTTTTTATAAATAAGATGGGATCTCAACAAATAGAAATTATTTCTCAAGCCCAAATAAAAATTGAACCCAAGTGGGAGGATGAGATGAACATTAAACAACTAGAGGGGCAGTATCTCAAGATTGAGGAGAAACTGGATGTTACAAAAGATTCTTGTACAGTTCAATATACAGATTTTGAGACATTATTCCCCTCGAAGTATCTCAAGATAGAAGAGAAACTTGATGTTACAAAAGATTCTTTTACAGTTCAATATACAGATGAGACAAAATTATTCAATGATATCTGTTTTAAGATTGAAGAAGAAGAAATACATATTAAGCATGAAAGTGAACGTTTAGAAGAAGTTGATAAGAAAAGCAAGAATTTTGAAGAGGGTAGTTGCCAACAATTTTCTCAAGAAGGCAAAGTTAAAACGAGTTTATTAGTTCACACAAGTGAAAAAATTTATGTATGCGTCATTTGCGAAAAATCATTTACTCGCAAAGTCAATCTAAATCAGCATTTACTGATTCATTCTAATGTAAAGAAAATCAAGTGCAATGTTTGTGAAAAATCATTTACTCGGAAGTCACAACTGAAAGAACATTTACTAAATCATTCCGGTGTTAAGAATTTTAAATGCAACGTTTGTGAAAAATCATTTACTAGGAACTCATATCTAAAAGCACATTTACTAATTCATTCAGGTGATAAGAATGTTAAATGTGACGTTTGTAAAAAATCATTTACTCTGAAACGTGATTTAAATAGACATTTACTAATTCATTCAGGTGAAAAGAATTTTAAATGCAACATTTGTGAAAAATCATTTAGTTGGAAGTCATCTCTAAAAGAACATTTACTAATTCATTCTGGTGATAAAAATTTTAAATGCAACATTTGTGAAAAATTATTTACACAACAGGGCAAGTTAAATTTACATTTACTAATTCACTCAGGTGAAAAGAATTTTAAATGCGACGTTTGTAAGAAATCATTTACTCAGAAACATGATTTAAATAGACATTTACTAATTCATTCTGGTGACAAGAATTTTAAATGCAACATTTGTGAAAAATCATTTACTCATGATTCATCTCTGAAAAAACATTTACTAATTCATTCAGGTGAAAAGAATTTTAGATGCAACATTTGTGAAAATTCATTTACTCGGAATTCATGTCTGAAACGACATTTACTAATTCATTCAGGTGAAAAGAATTTTAAGTGCGACGTTTGTAAAAAATCATTTACTCAACAAAGCGGTCTAAATTCACATTTACTAATTCATTCCGGTGAAAAGAATTTTAAATGCGACGTTTGTAAAAAATCATTTAATCGGAAATGTGATTTAAATAAACATTTACTAATTCATTTTGGTGTTAAGAATTTTAAATGCAACGTTTGTGACAAATCATTTACTCACAAATCCATTCTAAATAAACATTTACTAATTCATTCTGGTGATAAGCATTTTAAATGTAACGTTTGTAAAAAATTATTTACTCAGAAAGGCAATTTAAATAGACATTTACTGATTCATTATGGTGAAAAGAATTTTGAATGCAATGTTTGTGAAAAATCATTTACTCACAAGTCGCATCTAGAAGAACATTTACAAATTCATTAAAGAATTTCTATTATATGGAAAATATTCTGATAGAATCAATGGCGTTTGTTTATAATCATTTTCAATTAATTAACAAGTTCCTCAAGGCAAGTTTGTCGATTTTTATTGTCACGACCCTAATGGTTGTGAGAATTATTAACTTATAATTATTTGCTACCTTTCTTTATGAAATAAAACCAGGTTAAACAGTAAACAAGTTTATTAACAACTATCAAAATATATACTTATAAAATACAAAGGGCCTTACCATAAGTTACACATATGTCTTCGTTGGGCACGTCACGCTGGCTTGGAGATAGGACTGTATGATCTCGTACACACAATGACCCCTAGACCAGCCTCCTTTATTGCTAACTCGGCGGATATTTATACCTCGCGAATTGGGTCTGACGTGACCAGCTCAATGTTATGTTATTAAAAAATACTATTATTGTTTATTCGAATCGCTGGTTTGATTATATAATTTACTTAACTTATATTAAACACAAAAATGCAAACTCGATGTACTGAGTGTTCTTTTGTTTAGCGTGACATTATTTAAAATATTTAATAAAATAAATTGTAATGTAAATAAATTTTTTCTGCTATTTTGTTTTATTTTATGAAATACAATTAAAGGACCCCCGCAATAATCTTATGGAAGTTGGGTTTCGGTCAAATCGTCTGAATTTTGGATGTTTTAGGTTTCGGCATCCCAATTACAAAACCCTTAACAATTTTAATAAACTTAATTTTTAACACAGGTATTTTTTCTGATGTTTTTAAATTTTCTAAAGTTCTTCCTTTGCATGAGAAAGGAGATACTACTCTGCTCAATAACTACCGCCCTATTTCAATCATATCAATTTTTAGTAAAATTATAGAAAAACTTTTGAAACAGGTTACTCGATTATTTCGACAAATACAAATTTTTCAGTAAATCTCAATACTGTTTTCGGAAGCATCGATCAACAACACAAGCGGTTTTGAAAGTTGTTAGTGACATAGTGGAGAACCTTGAGAAGGGTAACCATACAGCTATTACATTGTGTGACCTTTCCAAGGCTTTCGACTGTGTTTCTCACTCCATTTTGCTACAAAAATTGCACTATTATGGAATCAGAGGCGTGTCATTGACTCTTATTGAATCATACTTGACCAAGCGGTGACATGCAATAATTGCTCATCGGATTTTAAACCTATTCTCATGGTGTTCCACAGGGCTCGGTACTTGGACCCTTATTGTTCATTATTTACATAAACGATTTGTCCAACTTTATGTATCCTTATAAATCCGTTTTGTTGGCAGACGATACTACTTTTATATATTCTGACAAGAACTATGATAGGTTAAAAAAATATATCTGAACATGTTGAAACTAAATCTGAAACATGGTTTCTAGGTAATAAGCTTAAACTAAATTCGGAAAAAACTCAAAATCTTTGTTTTTCCGGTGCCAACCGGAATGTTGGAAATGCGAATATTCAGAGTGTAAAATTGCTTGGTCTTTCATTAGATAGTACTTTGTCCTGGCACTGTTACTAATTTTGCAACATTGAAAACTGCTTATTTTTCGTTGGTTCATTCTCATATATCAGCTATGGATGAGTTCTATGGGGCAACTTCTCGTTTGCCGTAGATATTTTCAAATTGCAGAAGAAGGCAATTCGGATATTAGCCAATGCTGGTTTCCGTGACCATTGCCGGCCGTTATTTATAAAACTACGTATCATGCCTCTGCCTACTTTATAACACGCTTGTTGAGATACACAAAAATTTTAATTCCCTTACAAAAAATTGAGATATACATGAACATAACACTAGGCATTGCTAATAATATTTGAGTGAATCGTTTTCGTCTAAACAGGTCTCAAAAAAACTCACTTAATTATCATTTATAATGTTTTACCATCTGAATTAAAAGCTCTTACTTTAGATAAGTTTAAAATAAAGCTTAAGACCTTTCTTTTACAATTTTGTTTTTATTCTGTCACTGAATTCATTGAGAGCTGTCAGAATCAGTAATGTTTTTATATTAGTGAACATGCCATTGAATACTTTTGTACATTTCTCTCTCTTTCCACTGGATTAAAACCACTTAGTTGTTAAAAAAGTTTTTTTAACAACTAAGTGGTTTTAATCCAGTGGAAAGAGAGAGAAATTAAAATACAAACCACTATGAGCTTCCGAAATGAATTACTTTTGTACATATAGCAATAATATATATCTACATGTAGAATTTGTCAATATTTTTAGAGATATTTGTTGTTTATATTATAGAACTTTTTGTTAACTGACTTGCTACAAACATTGTAAAATGTAAAGTAGTCAAATAAATATATCTATCTCAATGGGCACAAAGCTCGAAAATCAATACTTTGGCTGCTACGGAGCTTGAAAGCTCCAAAGCTTCACCACAGAATTATTTATTCCTGCAGTCTTTATAAATTTTTAAATAACGTATTTTTTCGATTTTAAATAGAGAGTTGAAGTTGTGCCAAGTACGTAAACGTTAACACCCGAATTGACATCTACGCATGTGCATTTGTCTGGAAATAGCGTTTACGTGAAAAATAGGATTGCGTACGTACGTAAGCTTGCGTTCTCTCACGGATACCTTAAAAATTCTACGTACGTTAACCGAAGATTATACGAGTGACACCGATAAATGGCGAATGTCCCAATTTTGAATTTTGACTTAAAGTAAATTATTCAGAGCTTCAAAAAGACTTTCTTTATTTTTTTTTGTTAGATTACATTCAGTTGAGAAATTCCTATAGAAGTAATAATAATAATAATACTAATCCTTTAATTTTGCTCTTGGCTAGTATTATTTTTACATTTAGGTTTTACAAAATAAATATTTATATAATAAAAATGTTTTAACTTGAAAGTTTTTTATTATCTTACTGAAATATGAGAAATAACCTTTAGAAACATAATAAGCGAATATTTAGTAACTTCTATAGGAATTTCTCAACCGAATGTAATCTAATAACAGAAAAATAAAGAAATTCTTTTGAGAACTTCTAAATCACACTTATATTCCTAAATTATATAAATCAAATGAAACAAAAACGAATATTTAGTAACTTCTTGAGTGACCCTTAACACCATGTTATTTATATATAAAATGATTAATCAACTATAGTGCCTCAACTTGTAAATAATTGTAGGTTTGTTAAAGACATATATAAATATTCCACAAGATCAAGAAACAATTTTTATGTAGATAGAGTAAGCACTAGTTATATAGTCAGAATAGTCTGTTTTATAAGGGATTAAAGCAATACAATGAATTGCCTGATTTTATTAAAAACTGCAATAATTTAATGAGCTTTAAAAGAGCATGTAGGTTGTATATAACTATTTATTTTTGTTACATTTTTTTTTTGTAAACCTAAACGTAAAAATAATACTAGCCAAGAGCTAAATTAAAGGATCATTATTATTACTTCTATAGGAATTTCTCAACAGAATGTAATCTAATAAAAAATACGAAACAAAAGAAATAAAGAGTCTTTTTGAAGTTATGAATAATTTACTTTAAGTCCAAATTCAAAATTGGGACATTCGCCATTTATCGGTGTCACTCGTATAATCTTCGTTTAACGTACGTAGATTTTTACGGTATCCGTGAGAGAACGCAAGGTTACGTACGTACGCAATCCTATTTTTCACGTAAACGCTATTTCCAGACAAATGCGCATGCGTAGATGTCAATTCGGCTCCTAACGTTTACGTACTTGGCACAACTTCAACCACAGTAGATACAGTAATTCCACTTCGGCCAATTTCTGGTTGTAAGTTTTCAACGCGCATTAGCCAGGAGTTGCGACTCCTGGCTAATGCGCAAACGACGAGTTTAAGAACGACCGGCACTCTTCCATAGTTGCGGGATTTAAAAAGTTTCATACAATCTACTGTGTAATATATTAGAAGTGTTATAAACATTTCATAAAGTAGTCTCTTATTTCATCAAATTCTGGTTTTAGGATATTTTATCAATGAGGCGTCAATCCCTATGTATGTTCCACTTATTTCATTGAAAAGTGATCATTTTTGTGACAATTCTACAATAGCATCTCGAATTATGATAATTTAACAATTCACATTGGCAACATTGCAATATGAAAACATTTTTAATTGTGTTGCTCAATTTATTATTTCATTCGTTTTCGTTTGTATTATTTGGTGGTGTTTTCTGTTTGTTTTGTGCGAAATAGTAAAAGCGAAATGTCTACAGTTGTTGGTGATGTTGTGCTTAAAAAACCATGTACAATTTGTGTAGTATGTCGAAGCAATTCGAGGGAAAATCCCCAATTAAGTTTTTTTAGGTTTCCCAAAGATGATGCAAGGTGAGTAATTTCTGAAACAATATTGAACTTCTTTACTAACTGAAGATATTTTTTATAGATGTACTAAATATTTTAATATATCCAATACATTCTATGATCGCTCTCAGAATATTTGCTTAGGAATATTCTGCAAAAAGAACATTGGTATCTTGTGAGGATATTCTGGGAATATCCTTTGCTGTGTGGGTGTCTGTCTGTTATTGTTATTGTAAATTATAGTTTTAAGCTTGTAATAATTGTAATGTTTTGTGACGAGTGTAAAATTCTTGTAATTTTATATTAATAAATATCTATATATCTATGTTTTTATTAGGTGTCATGCATTCTTGGTTCTTGTTTTCTTAAAAAAAATTGTATTGACTATGTACATTGTATGCAATAAATTTCTTTCTTATATAGTAGGAATGTGAAATGTCCACTGAAATGGAAAAAATAAATATTTTCGTAATAATCTCTTGCATTTTTTTAACAATGAATATAGAATGGCTGTATTAACTTTTTTAAACAGAATCAAACTATATAAGCACACAACTCAACCACAATTTTGTATTTGCCATATTGAATTTTGGCAGAAACTCCATTCCCAAAAACTCCTTTAAACCACGTTTGAATAACATCGACCCATAATCATAAAACTCATTTTTTGTTCATATAAAAATATATGCCAAATCTCAACTCGACTAGAAATGGTTCAAATTTGTACTAATAAACGTACATATGAAGTTAATATAAGTGTGGCAATAAAGATAATCGTGAGATTAGAAACAAGTTTTCATACTTTTCGGGCCTATATCTCAAAAAGCATTCGAGACCTCCGCTTTTTGACTTCAAATTCGTGTTCAGGAAACAAAAATACGTAAGAATCACCAAACATTTTTTTTTATCTCGGGTGCATCCGATTAAATGAATTTTACCTCATTGAAAACTGCATAATTAATTTTTACTACTTTTCCATGTTTCCAACCTTATTTGCATAGACTGAATTTTAGCGAGCAGTTTATATCAATAATTGATATATCGAGCAGTGTATATATGAGCATTGTTAGTGATCGTGGCAGGGAGAAATGTCAATAGTGTCAATACCAGTGCGAATATAAAAAATGAAACTGCTGGACACCAATATCAAAGGTGCCGACGCTAAGTGGAACTACTGTATCTACTGTGCTTCAACTCTCTATTGTCGACGACATGTTAACGACTATTAGTCGATGACCTGTCGAGGATCGGGCACTCAATTCGGAAGTGTTCCAACAAATTTTTTGTCAAATTTATGCTGTCAGTAACGTCACAACCAATGTCAAATTTTGAATGTGGGAAATAACAAAAACTAATGAAAATATTTATAAATTTGGATGTCTACAATCCTAAATAATAATTATGTGTTTACACAAGTGTACCTAGATTTTTAGTCTTTTCTTTTTATAAATAAGATGGGATCTCAACAAATAGAAATTATTTCTCAAGCCCAAATAAAAATTGAACCCGAGTGGGAGGATGATATGAACATTAAACAACTAGAGGGGCAGTATCTCAAGATTGAGGAGAAACTGGATGTTACAAAAGATTCTTGTACAGTTCAATATACAGATTTTGAGACATTATTCAGTGATAACAGTTTTAAGATTGAAGAACAAGAAATACATATTAAGGATGAAAGTCAACAATGTTTAGAAGAAGTTGATAAGAACATTAAACAACTAGAGGGACAGTATCTCAAGATTGAGGAGAAACTTGATGTTACAAAAGATTCTTGTGCAGTTCAATATACAGATTTTGAGACATTATTCAGTGATGCCAGTCAACAATGTTTAGAAGAAGTTGATAAGAACTTCCCCTCGAAGTATCTCAAGATGGAGGAGAAACTTGATGTTACAAAAGATTCTTTTACAGTTCAATATACAGATGAGACAAAATTATTCAACGATATCTGTTTTAAGATTGAAGAAGAAGAAATACATATAAAGCATGAAAGTGAATGTTTAGAAGAAGTTGATAAGAACAGCAAGAATTTTGAAGAGGGTAGTTGCCAACAATGTTTTACTAATGATGAAGAAAAATATAAATGCAATATTTGTAAACATACATTTTCTCAAGAAGGCAAAGTTGAAACGAGTTTATTAGTTCACACAAGTGAAAAAATTTATGTATGCGTCATTTGCGAAAAATCATTTACTTGTAAAGTCAATCTAAATCAGCATTTACTGATTCACTCTAATGTAAAGAAAATGAAGTGCAATATTTGTGAAAAATCATTTACTCGGAAGCCACAACTGAAAGAACATTTACTAAATCATTCCGGTGTTAAGAATTTTAAATGCAACGTTTGTGAAAAATCATTTACTAGGAACTCATATTTAAAAGAACATTTACTAAGTCATTCTGGTGATAAGAATGTTAAATGTGACATTTGTAAAAAATCGTATACTCAGAACCGTTATTTAAATAGACATTTACTAATTCATTCTGATGTTAAGAATTTTAAATGCAACATATGTGAAAAATCATTTACTTGGAAGTCATCTCTAAAAGATCATTTATTAATTCATTCGGGTGAAAAAAATTTTAAATGCGACGTTTGTAAAAAATCATTTACTCATGATTCAACTCTGAAAAAACATTTAGTAATTCATTCTGGCGATAAGAATTTTAAATGCAACATTTGTCAAAAATTATTTACACAACAGGGCAATTTAAATTTACATTTACTAATTCATTCAGGTGAAAAAAAATTTAAATGTGACATTTGTAAAAAATCATTTACTCAGAAGTCATCTCTAAAATTACATGTACTAATTCATTCTCGTGATGAGAATTTTAAATGCAAGGTTTGTGAAAAATCATTTACTTGGAAGTCATGTCTGAAAGAACATTTACTAATTCATTCAGGAGAAACGAATTTTAAATGCAATGTTTGTGGAAAATCATTTACTGATAAGTCAAATTTGAGAAAACATTTACTAATTCATTCAGGAGAAAAGAAATTTAAATGCAACATTTGTGAAAAATCATTTACTGATAATTCATATCTGAAAAAAAAACATTTACTAATTCATTCTGGTGACAAGAATTTTAAATGCATCATTTGTAAAAAATCATTTACTCATGATTCATCTCTGAAAAAACATTTACTAACTCATTCAGGTGAAAAGAATTTTAGATGCAACATTTGTGAAAATTCATTTACTCAGAATTCAAGTCTGAAACGACATTTACTAGTTCATTCAGGTGAAAAGAATTTTAAGTGCGACGTTTGTAAAAAATCATTTACTCAGAAAAGCAGTTTAAATTCACATTTACTAATTCATTCTGGCGAAAAGAATTTTAAATGCGACATTTGTAAAAAATTATTTACTCATAAGTTATATCTGATAAGACATTTACTAATTCATTCTAATGATAAGAATTTTAAATGCAACGTTTGTGGCAAATCATTTACTCGGAAATCACAGCTGAAAGGACACTTACTAATTCATTCTGGTAATAAAAATTTTATATGCAACATTTGTGAAAAATCATTTACTCACAAATCCATTCTAAATAAACATTTACTAATTCATTCTGGTGATAAGTATTTTAAGTGCAACGTTTGTAAAAAATTATTTACTCAGAAAGACAATTTAAATAGACATTTACTGATTCATTCTGGTGAAAAGAATTTTGAATGTAATGTTTGTGAAAAATCATTTACTCACAAGTCGCATCTAGAAGAACATTTACAAATTCATTAAAGAATTTCTATTATACCGAAAATATTCGGATAGAATGAATTCTGTTTGTTTATAATCATTTTCAATTAATTAACAAGTTCCTCAAGGCAAGTTTGTCGATTTTTATTTAAAATATGTAATGAAATACATTGTAATGAAAATAAATTTTATTTTTCTATTTTGTTTTATTTTATGAAATAAAATTAAATTTATTCATTCATTAAAAATAGTATTAATAGTTATTTATGATATCAAGTATTAAAAGTGCAAACTTTCACATGTGTGCCTTATAAAGGCACTTTTAATACAAATAATATACACTATTTGTTCTTCAAACTATTAAAAATTTAAATCAACCCGAGTAAATAAACTGGAATCAGATTTAAACACCATCGTAGGCACTATATCAAATTTTCGAAGTGGGCACTTATTCCCAAAGAGATATAGTAACCATAGTGACAACCATTTTATTCATCATTGTCGATATGTCGCTTTTAAACGTGTCTTTTTGCCCTTATAGGCCTCGGTTTGACTACGCAATTTTCTGAGCCATGTCAAATCAAAGTGAAACCTTGTGGAATTACTTCATTTTTGGCCCAATATCAAAGTTAGAAAGGTTTGGTAGGGTATTATTGCCCCAATATGCCCCCTTTTTGGGGCACAGGGGGTGGCAGCTACTAGATTGTTTATTTTTAAAAATCCCTATTGGCTAGGGGTCGCTAATTACGAATTTGAGGTCAAAAAAAGTGAAAATTCAATATGGCGCGCCGAAAATCACTTTTCCGAGGCAAAAAAGTGACTAAATCATTATAGTGGAGTGCCGTTAGATTAAGTACCTCGAACGAAGTTGGCAGTGATCGAATTATCACTTTCTCATTTGGAATGTGTTTTTGACACTACATATTTAGATGTCTGTATTTTATTTTTTACCGCTTTTACTTTTCCGCCGTCCACTGCTATACCATAGAAGAAGGTAATGTGAGGGGAAAACAAAAAAAAAACTTGGGCAATCGATAAATTATCCTTTTTTAATGAATTAATGTTAAATACAATTTTTCATGAAAATAATAAACCACTCCCGAGTTAAGGGTCGTCCATATGCTCATCCAATTGGATATTTAAATAAACGCAATTTTTCAAATCGGAAAAAAAACCGCCACATCGTTACAACGGAAAAAAATGCATTTTAACATTGATAAGATGAAGTTCAAGGAAAAGAATTATATTTCTGTTGCGTAATGTATTCTATGCAGGCCCGTAAAGAGCAGAATCGGGCCTGGGGGTAAAAATTACAGGCCCCTATAGAATTTCTAAAATTAGTAGCTCATTACATTTGTATTTCGTAGTGCGAACAGGGATTTTTCGTAAGGGCCCGGGCCCCATCGAGAACTACGGGCCCGGAGGGAATCCCCCCGTTACCCCCCTCTCGTCAGGCCTGATTCTATGGATAAGCAGTAACATATAACGATATTGAGACGAGCACAACTTTGAAGCGACACCACCGGTATTAATTTGAACCTTCACGAAAAGCATAATTTTGTTTGTTTACCTGCAAGTCGAACGTGTGTTTTGATTTTGTGCTTCGTGTATTTTGCTGTTATTTGTTAAAATGCCCAATAAAAATAATACAAACTATTGCGTTTATGGGTATACCTCTAGGAAATCTAAAAATCCGGAATTACACTTCCATTATGATCCATCCAAGAAGCAACAAAAAAGTTGTCATCCAGGAAGTTGATCGTCGTAAATTCCGGGAAAAGTGTAATCAATTTTAAATCTGAAGATTATATTACAAAATCAGGTAAGATAAAGATTAGCATTTCTGAGATTATTTCTTGATTACTACTGAAATGTTTTTAGGAATTATTTCAAACAAAATAGCACCCAAGTAGTGCAAAAAGTGTTTGCCATCACATCATTTGCCCAGTAAGCCACTTGATGTTAAAACCATTAAATGTGCAAGGAATGATGGTTAGTTAGAAGACAGCAAAGTGTTGCCTATAAACTAAGTAAACTTGTCCTTACAAACTGTCGAAACTGTGTACAGTTGTACTTTTATATATGTAAACTTAAAATCTAATTAGGTGTGCACATCATTGCTGATATTTCAACTTATCATTTTTCTAAAGGTAATATTCAGTAAAATAAAACCTTTGTCACATCATAATTTTAAAAATACCATTATTATGTTCCCCTCTTGTACAACACCTGTTTTCAATAATTATACAGTTACAATTAGTAATGAATTATTATAATAAAATTTTAAATACTACTAAAACTGAATAATTCAAAGTTAGCTTTGAATTTATGTTAACATAAAGGATTAAAAAATATACATTTTGTGTTTATTTTGAGAAAAACAAAGTAGATAAACGAAATAAAAAATTTTACATTTGATGGCCTATGAAGTGTTTTAAGCCAAGAAAAAAATTTCTTAATTTTTTATATTTTAATTTGATATTGATTTAAAAAATAATTTTGAAACAAGGAATAGGATATATTTTACCATAAATCAATCAAAAGTAGGTTCTTAGAAATCATTTTTTATTTAAATCACTTTTACAATTACAATTATTATCCTGAAAAAATTGAAATAAAATTTATCAGCAGAAAACTGTTGTATGTTTCTTTGGCATATGATTTAGCACCCTTCCAATATCATTCTATATTAGTAGAGGTGAAGATGATAATACCTCTGGGCTATATTCATCCTGAAACACAAAAAAAGCACACAGAAACAGAAATAAACAATAAATTTCTGAAAAACGTAAGATTTGCTAAATAAATAACCTCAATTTTAGAATAACGACACAAAAAACAGGTTCAATTAAGTCTAAATACTTACATGTACAGGTATATTATGGTAATTTCCAAATCAAAAACCTCAAACAATCACAAAAAGTCTTAAAATACTACAAATAAACCATTCACTCAGTATAACTTAATGCACTATTTACCAAAAATTACGCGTTTCGTGTGAACAGCTGATCGACGTGTGGCGCCGCCATCGGTAATTATTTGTCTCAATGGCGGTTTTATTCCGATTTGAAAAATTGCGTTTTTATTCGGATGAGTATATATGGACGAGCTTTTATAGGGAGTAGAAAATTACGATTTTCACCGCAAAAATCGTACATTTCTAAAAAAATTTAAATATAACCGAAAAACTTTTAGTATTACGTAAAAAATTATATGCTCTAATTTTATGGCCTTGAGCTAACAATTAAAATGATTTTTTTTTTCGAAAAAAAAGTTATGGACAAAATAATTTTTTTTAGACTGGTATTTAAAAAAAAAATCCTTTTGCAGAAAGGCGTAACATATGTTTCTACAATTGTTCAGTAATTTTTAGTCCTATGGGATAATTATTTTTTAAGTTTTGGTCTGTTAAAGTTGAGCAAAATTTTTATTTTTTATAAGACTTGGTCACTAGCGTGAAAAGTATTGATTTTTGAAAAAAATTTAAAGAGTTTGAGCATATGTTCTTCGGAATAATTAATTTACATTTTTTTTATCTTTTGTCTCTAACGAGATATGGCCGTTTGAAATTGCATAGAATTGCATTTATAACCGTAATATTATTTTTTCGGGTCAAATATTTTGAAAAAACGGTCGTTCCAATGACAAAGTTTGTCATAACATGACATTTCGGCGATATCCTAAGCTAAAAAAGTCCGTGGTTCGGAGCCCACGATAAGCTGTAGGTCCCGTCCAGATTTGCCCTGGTAGCAGAAAAGAGACGTTAAAATTATAAGCAAGCAAGCTAAAAAAGTTACGGGCAAAAAATACGATTTTTGTGGTGAAAATCGTAATTTTCTATGCCCTATAATAACTCGAGAGGTTTATTTTCATGAGAAATTGTATTTAACATTAATTCATTAAAAAAGAATAATTTATCGATTGCGCGAGTTTTTTTCTTTTTTTGTTTTTTCCTCAGATCACCTTCTTCTATGGTATAGTGGAGGGCGGAAAAGTATAAAAGCGGTAAAAAATAAAATATAGACATTTAAGTATAGTGTCAACAACACACATTCCAAAAGAGAAAATCGATAATTCGATCACTGCGGTATAAATCTAACGGCACTCCACTATAATGATTTAGTCACTTTTTTGCCTCGGAAAAGTGATTTTCGGGGCGCCATATTGAATTTTCATTTTTTTTGACCTCAAATTCGTAATTAGCGACCCCTATATAGCCAATAGGGGTAATGATGGAAAGTGATTTTCCGGGCGCCATATTGAATTTTCACTATTTTTGACCTCAAATTCGTAATTTAGCGAACCCCCAAAACCCCTAGCCAATATAGATTTTTAAAAATAAGCAATCTAGTAGCTGCCACCCCCTAGCTGTGCCCCAAAAAAGTGGGCATATTGGGGCAAGGGGGCAATAATACCCTACCAAATCTTTCTAACTTTGATATTGGGCCCAAAATGAAGTAATTCCACAAGGTTTCACTTTGATTTGACCTGGCTCAGAAAATTGCGTAGTCAAACCGAGTTTAAAAGCGACACATCAAAAACTTTCAAACTTTTCGAAAATGATGAATACAATGGTTGCCACCATGGTTACTATCTATATACATTGAAATATTACCTCTAAATAGCTACCGTGTTTCAAGTCCGGTCCTGACCGCGGACATATTTCATGAAATTGGTCATACTACTACTTTAATGCACATGTGCGCCACTACGCTCAAATTTGCCCTTGTATAAACGCGTATGCGAAACGTCATCTCCCTTCTATCTCTGAGTTACAGTTCTGTGGTTCGTGTTCGCTAATCTGGACTAAGCTTAAATGTTCTACAGTGATCATTTAATACTGCAAACCTGGCCAAATACACTATCTGGTGGAGAATAAAAAACTAAACGTAGAAAAAGAAAGAAGTAAAAATATTGAACATTGTTTTTGGTTAG
The DNA here is from genome assembly GCA_949320105.2 of Crepidodera aurea. Lineage (NCBI taxonomy): Eukaryota > Metazoa > Arthropoda > Insecta > Coleoptera > Chrysomelidae > Crepidodera > Crepidodera aurea. The sequence continues at coordinate 92,578,236 of OX439473.1, read as the reverse complement.
GTTAGATTGGCGGGAATTTCCCAATTAGTTGTATGATAATTGCTTTATTTGTAAATTGTGATTTTTATTAGGATTGTTAATGCATTAAAATGGTAAATAAACCAATGAATAAGTTCTATGTTGTCAAAAGAGGTAAATGGTAAAAAAAAACTGAAATAAGCCAGTACAAATAAAACTTTTTTTTAGGAGGAAGAAAAGAGGAGGTACATATTGATAAAATTACTTCTAGAATTCAGAAATTATGTTACGGTTTGAATATGGACTATGTAGATCCTGTAAGTATTAAGTAAAATTATTTTTCTTGTGCTTTTTTCTTCACCCAATATAGATAATTTATCGATTTTAAAACAATTAAAAAAATGCTTCCAACTTAATAAACTAACATTAAATATAGATAAAACGAAATATTTACCATTCACCTCCTATGTAAATAATTTACCGAATTTTGGACCAATATAAGTAGATAACACTCAAATTCCTGAAGCGTCATCAATTAAGTACTTGGGTATCACTCTATATAGATAGACATTTGAAATGGGATCTACAAGTTAAAAATATTACCAATAAACATAGAGGGTTACTATATAAATTCAAATACTTTTTAAATGAAATCTATTTGATTTATATTTGTCCCTAGTACAGTCTCACCTTACTTATGGATTATATTTAAAACAGTTGAATAGTATACAAAAATTGCTAATTAAATTTATTTAAAGAAAAACAGTAACTTAGCCGTGCAACGCATTGTTCACTGAAAGTACTTTTTTTGATATGAGACAGTTATACTGCCAAAACATTCTCATACACATCTTTAAAAGAAACATTACCCTTCAATAAGCTAAAAGACCGTAGGACAATGCTGTTCGACTTATTTTGCACCAAGACTTGTTATTATGTTACCAGATTATGTTAAGAATATAAATACACCATTACAAATATTTTATAAAAATCTGGATAGCCAGTAATAACATATATTTTTATTTATATATTTAAGATACCTAAAATAATTAAGAAATTTAGATTTAAAATTTTAAGCCAAATTTGAAAACTGAACTCCAAACCTAAATACTCAGTACCCAGATAATGTTTGTTTTAATTTCTGTCATTGTGACTTTATTGCATATTACTTATAATAACTTGTTTGTCATTGTCATTTTATTTCATATTTTTATGTATTTATGATTCATAATAATAACTTGTTTGAGGGGGGTGAGTGGCTCAGCGGTAGAGCACTGGACTCATAATCCAACGGTTGTGGGTTCGAATCACACCAAAGGCAGAAATCATTTTCTGATTTTTAATTAATTAAAAATACCCACATAGGTGTATGAATTCCGCGTTTTTGTTAGCCTGCATCGAGGCAAATAGATGCTGGCGTTATTTCTTGTCTCATATTCAGCTTAATAATATCATTATTTGCTACCATATACCAGGTGTGATTCCTCACTCCTCCATTCACTGTTGGGTTCTAATTAACAGTGCTGTTCCTAAAGTGGCGCTGGGAAACAGTAACAAAGCCTACACAGAACACGAGCCTAATGGCCATAGTAGTCAATGCCGTTGACACAGAAGTAAAAAAAAAATAACTTGTTTGTATTGTCAATTTACTTCATATTTTTATACAGGGTGAGTCACGGTAGACGCGACGGTCCATTGTGGCTAAACGGTTAATATTTCGAAAATTTTATTTATTCAGGGATATGTGGGTTGATGAAGGCTACATTTTAAAATTATTTTGAAATGTACAGGTTGTCCCAAAAAAGTGTAGTGTATCAAGGTTATATTATTTCTTATGGAAGACCTTATATTTTATTGCATTTATAGATTACACATTAAAAATAAGATGAACTTTCTTAACTATTCCATATACCTAAGTTTTTTAGATTTCGAGATATTTTGATATTTCTAAAAATGGAAGCACTTACAAGAAAACCAATTTTAACTGAAAGAAATTGAGACTAATAATTGAAAGCGATTTAGAGTTATTTAAAATTATACAGGGCGTCCAAAATGGAGCGATCCTCTAATGACATATTCAAACGACAATATCGTTATTATTTTAAATAGGACACCCTGTATTTTATAATTCTATTATGTAGAAAATTACATTACCTTTTAAAAATTATAAAGGTCTACTATGCCTAAATCTATTAAGTTTGGAGTTATTTTTATTTTTGTTAAATTTTCCACCTTAATGCCACTCTGTATTTGATCAGCTTAGACTATGATCCGAAAAAATGACAGAAGAATAATCCACTTTTCATAATAATTTATTAGTTAACCGTCATAACTTTCATTATTATGATACTCAAAACCAGCATTTGTTCCACACAATAGATCATCAGAACCGGTGGAACAATATATAAGGTGGAATTATAGGCGATCAAGTTATTGGCCCATACTTCTTTGATGGCCATTTAAATGGGAGGAAATTTTTGCAATTTTTAAGAAAAAGTTTCTGGGAACAGTTGGAAAATGTATCATTAGATATTAGACAAAAAATGATGTTGCAATAGTCTAAGCTGATCAATTACATGGTGTTATATTTAGGCATTACGGTGGAAAAATAATGTAAGATTTAACAAAAATAAAAATAACTTAAAAATTAATAGATTTAGGCATAGTAGACCTTTATAATTTTTAAAAGGTAATGGAATTTGCTACAAAATAGGATTATAAAATATAGGGTATCCTATTTAAAATAAGAACGAGATTGTCGTTTGAATATGTCATTAGAGAATCGCCCCATTTGGACGACCTGTATAATTTTAAACAACTCTAAATACATTATTGCTTTCAATTATTAGTCTAATTTTTTTCAGTTATAATTGGATTTGGCTGATTCCATAGGTTTCCAAGTTATTGGTTTTCTTGTAAGTGCTTTCATTTTTGGAAATATCAAAATATCTCGAAAAGTAAAAAGCTTAGGTATAGGGAATACTTAAGAAAGTTTATCTTATTTTTAACGTGTAATCTATAAATGTAATAAAATATAGGGTCTTCCATAAGAAATAATATAACTTTGATACGCCACACTTTTTTGGGACAAATAATTTAAATAATATCAACCCACATATCCATGAAAAAATTTTTTTTTCAAAATATTAACCTTTTAGCCACAATTGGACTTCGCGTCTACCGTGACTCACCCTGTTTATAATTAGCATCAGTAAGTCGCCCCAGAGCGCCACGGCAAATAATAATAATAGCCGTCCCTCCCTCGCACAAGCTGCAGAGCTTCTGGGGTTCACTCGTAAGGGAGTGAATTGCAGGGCGTATTTTATTATTATTATTATTATTATAATAACTCGCATACAGGCATTAAAATGCCGTAGCGAAGTAGCAACATTTATTTTTTAAATATTTGTAATTGTATGTATTTTAATTTTAACCTTTAAATAAACGTTATTATTATTAGCCTGTTAATTATTATGAATAATTATCTTTTTGTTTAAATCTCCAGTTTTTTAAACCTATTGCTCATTTAGGTGACTATCACCTTAAAAGTGGTGAATGGTTTGTACCCAGGAGTCACCACTGCAGAGCTAGATGCTTTAGCTGCAGAAACTGCTGCAACATTTAGTGGAGATCATCCTGATTATGCTACTCTTGCCGCTAGAATCGCCATTTCTAATCTCCAAAAAGAGACCAAAAAGCTGTTCAGTGGTAAGTAAAACATTTCTACTTGAAAAAAAATATACCTAGTACAGAAATTTGTTTTTAAAAAAGTAAAAACAATTTTGTCCACAGATGTAATTGACGATCTATTCAATATGTATGATGAAACTTTGCAAGAAAAAATTCCACTAATTTCTGACAAAGTACACAAAATTGTAGTGGAAAACTCCGAGTGTCTCAATTCATGTATCATTTATGACCGCGATTTTGCTTACAACTATTTCTCTTTTAAAGAATTAGAAAAGTCATACTTATTGAAAATAAATGGCAAAGTTGCTGAAAGACCACAACACATGCTAATGAGAATTGCCGTGCAAATTCATTTAGATAACATTGATGATGTTATAACAACTTACAATTTATTATCTGAGAAGTATTATATTCATGCCACCAATACTATATTGTTAGCAAGTACTCCAAAACCTCAAATGTGTTCCAGTATATCTATGATGATGCCTGATGATTCCATTGAGGGTATTTTTGAATGTATAAGATGCTGTGGTATAGTCTCTAAGTACACAGGAACCATTGGGTTAAATATTCAAAACATTAGAGCTAAGGGAACTTACATAGCAGGTACCAATGGTGTTTCCAATGGTTTAGTACCCATGTTAAGGGTCTTTAATAACATGGCATGCTATGTAGATCAGTTAAATACTAATTATATAGCTGAAATAGCTGTTTATATAGAACCATGGCATTCAGATATATTAGAATACTTAAATTTAAGTAAACCAAATGGAAAAGAGGAGGTACGAACTAGAGACTTATCATATGCACTTTGGGTACCGGATTTGTTTATGAAACGGGTCGAAGCTGATGAAAAATGGTCGCTTATGTGTCCCCACCAATGTCCCGGTCTAGTTGATAACTATGGAGATGCATTTGAGGAACTCTACAAAAGATACGAAGATAATGGTAAATTCGTTAAGCAAATTCAAGCTCAGGACTTATGGAGGGCTATTATTGTGCTCCAAGCTGAAACTGGAAGACCTATAATGATGTACAAAGATGCCTGTAACAAAAAAAGTAACCAAAAACACATAGGAACCATTAGAGGAGGAAGTTTTAGTGGAGAAGTGGTACAGTATACTTCATCGCAAGAGATCGGGCTGTGTCCACAAGCCTCTATAGCTGTAAATATGTTTGTCAGCGTAGATAGGAAAACTTTTGAATTTGAGAAGTTAAAAGGAGTCACTAAGACTGTGACTAAAAATTTGGATAAGATCATTGATGGTAATTTTTGTCCTTTGCCTGAAGAACAGACATCAATTTTAAATCATCGTCCTATAGGAGTAGGTGTTCAAGGTTTAACTGATGTCTTTATTTTAATGGGTATGCCGTTCGATAGCGATGAGGCCAGAATGCTTAATAAGCAGATATTTGAGACCATTTATTATGGAGCTTTGGAAGCAAGCTGTGAGTTAGCAGAGTCGAATGGTCCTTATCCTACTTATGAAGGCAGTCCCATAAGCAAAGGTAAAGTAGAATCAAATATACTTTGTTTCTGTATAGAAAAAAGAAAAGGAAATATTAAGTTGAGTTAACATGTGTTTATAAATAAATAAATAAAAATAGCAAAACAACTTACTGTGCATGTAAAATTTTTGTTTGTAATTTTACAATTTTCACCTTATTTAAATAGTAGTTTACGTAACAAGTCCCGAAAGTGGTCTTTTACTGGACGAGTGGGCAAATTGCAGGGCGAGCCGCAGGCGAGTCCTGCGAGTCTAGTAAAAGCACTTATGGGGCGTATTACGTACAATATATTTTTTTAAAACGTGCAGTGTTGTACTATAAACATCAGGCACCACTTTTCAAAAATTTGGTATGTTTGTTCATATCGTGTCCGGGACTTCGACGGTAATAAATCAAACGTTGCTTGGGTGGCCGACTTAACAATTTCATCTTCCATTAATTCACAATCAAATGCATCATTTTGAATATCCATTTTATAATAAATGTCACGTTTTCAACTAAATGTCAAAATATGTCAAGTTATTTTATAGTTTTAAATAATACAAAACTCGGTTACTATAGAAACCAATTGACCGCTATCTTAGACTAACTATATTATTATTTTTTTCATTAAAGATAGGCCGGAAAGTAAATAAAAATGAGTCCGGTAATAGTAGTTTACGTAACAAGTCCCGAAAGTGGTCTTTTACTGGACGAGTGGGCAAATTGCAGGGCGAGCCGCAGGCGAGTCCTGCGAGTCCAGTAAAAGCACTTTTGGGACGTATTACGTACAATATTTTTTTTAAACGTGCAGTGTTGTACTATAAACATCATATTATTCAGTTTACATTTTTATAACAAGAACTCTTTATTAACTAATTTTAACAATTGCTTGGGTGGCCGCCTTAACAATTTCATCTGGTAAAATTTCATCTTCCATTAATTCACAATCAAATGCATCATTTTGAATATCCATTTTATAATAAATGTCACGTTTTCAACTAAACGTCAAAATATGTCAAGTTATTTTATAGTTTTAAATAATACAAAACTCGGTTACTATAGAAACCAATTGACCGCTATCTTAGACTAACTATATTATTATTTTTTCATTAAAGATAGGCCGGAAAGTAAATAAAAATGAGTCCGCTAAAAGCTTTTACCTGACTATCGCAATAATTTTCTGGCTCGGTCCGACAAAATGAGATTTTCTGACCTAAAAATAAACCGGAAAGTAATAATTTCTGGCCGGTTTTAAAAAAAGGTAAATTATTCTATGCAAGAAATCACTAAAGCAATGTCCGAAAGGAACCTAGCAGTCGACGACTGGCAAGATAGACAGGCCTGGAGATTAGGAACCCAAAGGCGTATAACGCTATAAAAGGGAATAAAAAAAAATAAAAAAAAAAAATTATTCTATGCTTTTTTAGTATTATTTACAAATTCTGTATTAAAATCAAAGTTAAAAATGACTTTCCTGCATTTTTTGGTAATTACCTAGAATAATAAAAAAATATTAAATTTTCTTGCCCAATTTGGTCTTTAAATCTTTCATTAGGTCTATTGATGTAAACTTATACAGGGTGATTCATTCGGGAATGCTCATAGAGTAAGGGTAGATGGAGGACACCGAGGTGCTAAATAACCTATATTTTATGAGTCTATCGTTCTTTATAACCAAGATACAGGGTGATTTATTCATTTTCCTCATTTTTTCAATTAATCATAACTTATGAACCACCCTATAGATTTTTATAATATTTGGTTCGTATGTTCTTTGTCCACAGTGGCGTCGATTAACATAATAAAAAAAGTCTTATCACAGGCCCGGCTTAAAAAAATTAATAAGTACGTTTCGAGTCGAAACAACACTCTGTATGTCAATATTTTAAAATTTTATTTACAAATTTGGAAAGAGCAAAAAAAATAAGTAAGACTAAATGAATTTGGTGTTTCCCCATACAATTTTTTTACTTATTAACATGAGTCAAATTTGATAATGAGGTGGCACAAAATTTAAAAAAAAATTAATTTTCTACCCTGAATGGTAATTTTCCAGCTTTAATCCATAAAATCATCAACTATTTCTTTTTCTCCAAATTTCTGGATCCCAACCTTATTCAAAAACGAGAGGACAGGTCCGTATTTAGGACAAACTATTATTATCAATGACTAAATTTCAAACACCCTGTTAGCGTAAAAAAAATATTAAAAATTATAAAAATAAGGAAAAATGCCCATTCCGAAAAAAACATAACTTTATTTTAAACAAAAATAATATTGCAACAAATTGTTTTAAGTTAAATGAAAAGAATCAGACACAAAAAACGTAACTTATAACAGTTGTTCAAAGTGGCCTCCATCTTGCTCAATACATTTCCGTGCTCTAGAAGTAAGATTTGTAATTGACTTTCTAATCATAGCTTGGTCATTTCTCAGTTCCTCGCATGCGTCCTCAATTCTCCGTGTCTCTAGTGTTTACTTCAGTTGAGTAAACTTTTGATTTTAAATTACTCTAAACATGGTAATCGATTGGATTAAAATCGGGCCCCCGTGCAGACCAGTTGTGAGATCCTCCTCTACCTATCCAATGATTTGGGAAGTTGTCATTCAAAAACTATCTCACTATTACCCTGACATGAGGTGAAGCGCCATCATGTTGAAAGTACATGCCACCAACATCAACTCCTACATCATCTAGCAATATGGGTAAAATATTTTGCAAGAACTCCAAATACGCTTCACCCGTTAGTAGCTGAGGTAGGATATGGGGTCCAGTTAATCGGTTGTTAATAACGCCACACCAAACATTAAAGGAGAACCTGATTTGAGAATGTGTTTGGTTTATGGCGAATGGATTTTGTTTGGCCCAAACATGAGAATTCCTTAAATTATTAACACCGTCTCTGGTAAATTGAGCTTCATCGCGAAATAAACACTTCTGTATAATCCTATTATTTTGTAATACCCATCTACTAAAAGCCAATCGAGCAATTTCGTCTCCTGGTTGTAGCCTCTGAACTTGCTGTAAATGGTACGGATGTAGATCTTTTTTTAAACTTCTCCAAACAGTAGATTGAGGAACATTAGTGGCGTAACTGATTCTTCTCGTACTAATTTTTGGATCATTTTGTACAAGGTTAAGAATATTTTCTGTTACATGTAACCTTTAAAATGTAGATTTGATGCAACGTTATTTTTGTTCAAATGACAACTTCCTAAATCATTGGATAGGTAGAGAAGGATCTCACAACTGGCCTGCAAGGGGGGCCGATTTTAATCCAATCGAGTACCATGTTTGGGGTTATTTAAAATCAAAAGTTTATTCAACTGAAGTAAACACTAGAGAGGACCTTCTACAGAGAATTAAGCACGCATGCGAGGAACTGAGAAATGACCTTTTCGGTTAAAACAATTTGTTGCAATATTATTTTTGTTTAAAATAAAGTTATGTTTTTTCGGAATGGGCATTTTTCCTCATTTTTATGTTTTTACGCTAACAGGGTGTTTGAAAGTGAGTCATTGATAATAATAATTTGTCCCAAATACGGACCTGTACTCTCGTTTTTGAATAAGGTTGGGATCCAGAAATTTGGAGAAAAAGAAATAGTTGATGATTTTATGGATTAAAGCTGAAAAATTACCATTTGGGGTAGAATTTTTTTTTTTTTTTAAATTTTGTGCCACCTCATTATCTAAACATCTAGATTTGACTCATGTTAATAAGTAAAAAAATTGTATGGGGAAACACCAAATTCATTTAGTCTTTTTTCTGCTCTTTCCAAATTTGTAAATTAAATTTTAAAATATTGACATACAGGGTGTTGTTTCGACTCGAAACCTACTTATTAATTTTTTTAAGCCGGACCTGTAATATGACATTTTTTATTATGTTAATGACGCCCCTGTGGACAAAGAACATACGAACCAAATATTATAAAAATCTATAGGGTGGTTCATAAGTTATGATTAATTGAAAAAATGGGCAAATTGAATAAATCACCCTGTATCTTCGTTATAAAGAACGATAGACCCATAAAATATAGGTTATTTAGAAGCACCTCGGTGTCCCCCATCTACCCTTACTCTATGAGCATTTCCAAATGAATATAACCTAAAAGTTTCAACTGTTCCTTCAAAAAGTATTTGCGAAAATAGTTTGGGCGTGTCATGACAATTTTCACTGAGAATTGTGGAAGAATGCAACAAAATGATGTTTTAATTCTAAGGAAACAGAAAGTAAAAAGAAATATCTAATATCTGAGCTGATTTGAAATTTTATATTTAATTGCCCCAATTTTTTTCAAAATTCCAATTTTACAAAGCTCTTTTTAAATGTATTGACAGGACCCAAAAATATGTTTTATAAATTCATGATAAAGATTAAATCATAGTTATAGATATTTTGGTACAATAGAGTTAAAAGTCAGAAGTTTAGTATCTTTTTCTCATCATTTTTTAAAAGTGGACTTAATATTCGTTTTATTTTTAAATTTAAATATTTGCGGTTATTTGGTTATTTTTTTGTTTTTTTCGCAAACTCACTCGCGACGAAGACAGTAGTTAATAACCTTAAATTATACAGGTTGTCCCAAAAAAGTGTGGCGTATCAAAGTTATATTATTTCTTATGGAAGACCCTATATTTTGTTCATCAAATTAATTAATTAGTTAAAGCACATAGGTGCAAGCACCTGTATGTGCTAAAGTAAGTAATAGCATATATACATACACTTATAGTATACATATAATAGACGTGAATAAGGTAACAAAAAATACAAAGTTATCTAGAGTACATCTCCATATGCATCAATATTAGAAGTGATATACTGTTTTGATTTCTTCTGAAATAATTTATAATTATATTCCTCACATTGGTAGGTAAGGTGTTAAAGACTTTGGGAGCAACATAAGTTACAAATCTTTGACTTGCATCTCGCTGAACTGCTGGAATTCTCAGATACTCATTTAATCTGGATCTTGTGTTGTGCAAATGCTTAGCAGTGTGTCTCAGTTCAGGCTTTCCATAAATAAAAGTACAACAACAATGATAATATAATGTTCTTATATTAAGCACTTCTTTATTATATAAGAGAGAGGTAGGATATAATATCGATTTTTTGTAAATAATTTTGATAATACGATTTTGGATTATATTAAGAGGTTGAAGCGCTATATCATATAATTCACCCCATATTATTAAACCATATCGGAGAATAGATTCAACCAACGAATTGTAAATAGTAATTAGTAGACTTCTAGTCATGAATTTCCTTAACTCGTAAAATTTAAAAATAAATCTTCTAACCTTGGTTGTTAATGATTGAATGTGCTCATTCCATTTCAAATTTTGGTCATTTATTATACCGAGGTATTTTATTGTATTGTTCATTTTAATTACAAGGTTTTCACTTATTTTTATGTCGAAAGAAGGCCTATTAACGTTAGTTAACACAAATGCTAGAAAGGAGGTTTTAGAGACATTTAAAGAGAGTTTATGAAAATCAAGCCAGTTTTTAATAATACTTATACCCGTTTTGGCTTTTTCTTTGACTGCTCAACTATTATCCTCGAATACAATGACAGTATCTACCGCATATGAGATTAGTGAACCATTTGTTTGTGATTTTAACATAGTATTGATATAAATGATAAATCAAATTGGACCAAGAACCGTTCCCTGGGGCACTCCCATTTGAACAATTTCCGGTTCGCTTAAGATATTCTTTATTCTCACCATTTGTTTTCTATTTAACAAGTAGTTTTTGAAAAGATCTAATACGGTGCCCCTCACTCCATACTGTTGTAAAGTATTAAGAAGTAATTGATGAGGCACTGTATCAAATGCCTTTGCTAAATCCAAGAACACTGCAATACATTTATCACCCTTATCCAAAGTAAGTTTGATTCGGTTAACAAGCTCAAACATTGCGTCGTTAGTGCTAAACCCTGATTTAAACCCAAACTGCTTTTCACTGAGAATGTTATTTTTGTATAGATAGTCATACAAGCGTATTTTAATGCATTTTTCAAAAATTTTGGCAAATGTGTTTATAAGACTGATAGGTCTGTAATTATTTTTATTTCCATTTTTGTATATAGGTACAACTATTGATATTTTGAACTGTTCAGGTATAAGGCCGGTCAGAAATATTAAATTTATTATATGTGTAAGTGGGTATATAAAGTGGTTAAAGTTATTTTTAATCTTTTTTGTTGTTATGTTATCAATTCCTGGTGAGCAACCGTTTTTTAAACTTTTGATGTGTGACGCAATTTCGTTTTCATCAACTGGTTTCAGGAAGCAAGAGTCTTTGATAGACGGATAATTTACTTTAAACTTGTCAGAAGGTTTATCAATTTTTTCTGCCAATTTGCTACCAACTTCAATAAAGTATTTATTACAAAAATCTACCATTTCTTTAACAGTAGTAAAAGTGTCATGGATTATGTGATTTTTTATAACAATGTCTTCATTAGATTTAGTTTTTTCATTTATAGCTTCTTTTATGGTACTGTAAATTTTTTTAATATCTTTTGTGTTTTCAAAAATATTGGCATAATATTTAGTTTTAGCTGCAACTATTATTTTATTTAAATGATTTCTATAATTTTTATAGTTATTTAAAATCTCCAAGTTTTGTTTGTTTTTATTGACTAGCTTTTTAAGTTTATCCCTAACTTTAATTGAATTTATTATACCATTAGTTATCCAGGGTTTTAGTTTTTTGTGTTCTTTTATTGTAATTGTTGAGGTGGTTGTGCACTGATTTATTAAGATTGTAACTATTTCAGAAAACATATTATAAGCTACGGTAAGGTTTTTGTTAGAAATGATTTTTGACCACTCAATAGTTGAAATTAGGTTGGAAAATTTATTATCATCAAATTTTTTAATATGTTTGTAGGTTAATTTACTGTCTGATGTTTTCATCTCTTTATGATTTATCGAGAAATAAATAGGAAAGTGATCAGTTAAGTTATAATTTACAACAGATGCTTTGTTTATGAATTTAGTGACTGTTGACTTCTTCCTTACGAAAATATGATCTAAGCATGATGCAGATGTTGGGGTCACTCTTGTATAAGTATTTATATGGGATTCAAAGCCATGGGATAATAGCATCGCTATGTAATTATTACTGGACGCATCTGAGTCGTCTAATATATCATAATTTAAATCTCCGATTATTATATCGAAGTCATTTCTGTTTATATAAAAATAAAAATTTATCTAAATCTTCGACAAATAGTTTTTCATTTGTGGCTGGCGATCTATAGCAAGCCGTAATATTTAGGCATGTGTTATCTATATTTAAAGTTAAAAGTGATATTGTTACCTGAGAATGATTTAATTTAAAGTGGTTTATGTTAAAGTTAAGGTTTTTATGTACATAAATCAAGACACCATCACACTGATTTAGAGAACTGTTATTAAAAATGGTATTAAAGCCTGGTATCGTGAAATCTAAATTTGAGTGAATGTATCGTGTTTCTCCAAGTATTATCACGTCGATTTCATTCAGGTTGCATGTTGTCAAAAATATTAAGAATTCATCAAAATTCTTGTATACACTTCTAATATTTATTATATGCAAAATCCTAAAAAAGGAAGAATATTTAGAAATACTTACAATATTAGTGAACTGTTCTATATCATCTAAATTCATGTTTTTTTCATCAACATTTTCTTTCTCAAGTTCAGTTAAAATGATATCCTCTCCAATTTCCATAAGTGTAAGAAGTTAAGATATAGAAAGCTACATAAATTGTTTAGAAAAGTTCACTTAAGAAAATATATATAGTTATACAATCGTATAATCTGTTTTTTCTCTAAGTCGCTGAACATGATAGTTAAGAGAATGGCACTGCCTACTATCACATCCATGACTTGTATCATATTTTGTTTTATATTTCAAGTTCGACATAACACAATTGTTAAATGATATTATATCATTATTCGAATAATCACTTTTCAGAGCAATTTGGACATACAATTTTATGGATGCAGTTTTCCTTCTTATGAAAATATCCTTGACAGTTGAAACACTTGGGTATAGATAGATCTTCAAAAACGTTATTCCTTTCCCATCCAATACAAATTTTTTTCTTACTTATGATTTGGTGAAATGCTAGAGGTGAACATTCGCAGAAAATTGTTTTAGTGTTGTCTCTAATTTTCCTTCTGATATATGTGACTTTGACGTCTCCATCTATATTGTTTTGTTCTTTTATTGCATTTTCAATTTCTAAGTTTGACATATTTTGCGTGAAGTTTACTATTGTTATTCTAGGTCGTTTCATTTTTGTAAATTCTATTTCGTAGTTGCTAGGTAATTTATTCTCAATTTCATTCTTTAATTTTATTGTTTCATTTTTTGATTGACATTTTATTGTAACTGCACCTTTATTTAATTTTTTAAGGTTTGATGCTCTTCTACGGGATTAATTTTTGAGTTTAAATCTTTTATAGTTTCATCGGGCGACTGGTCATTTTTCGGTTTTATAATTACCTTAGGATAGTTTTCCACAGTTTTCACATTTTCATTTTTTGTAATGCTAGCAAATTTAGTGGGATTTACCTGGTTTTTTTCTAGGTTAGCGATTTTTTCATTTAATAGCTTGATTATAACTTCCTGATCTTCAATAACTTTGTTTTATCCTGTATTATACTTTCCAATAATTTTGCATGCTCAAATTTTTTGCAACTGTTACAATGGAATTTCAGGTTACGTTTCTGAAGGGGCATACATCGTACTTCAGAGGAGCTTAATTCGCTACATTCATTGCAATATAATTGTTTACAGGTGTCGCAAGCAAAGCATGGGATTTTGTTGTCTTTTGTGGGCTGATGTATTCTCTTGCATGAAAAACATTCCCCTTTGTCTAATTATCTCGTTCTGTTTTCAAAACACCTAATTAACGGCACTCCACTTGTATTTACTATTTATTTCCTTCTATCGGCTATCCTATAATTTTTTTTTTTTTTAAAGAACTAGTTAATGTTGGCAAGATAATTAAATTTATGACAATATAATCAGCTAAAATACGTAATTCTCTGTGTTTCACTTATTTAATTCCAAAAACTGTTTAGATCCACTTATGAAGCAAATTGTTACACATGTTTAGATATTAAATACTAATCACTTTTCTCAATGTAAGTCACTTAAATTCCTATTTTAAAAGGAGCAATAGGATGCACGTCTATACTATATAAACTTTTGGTAAACGGTTTGTTGCATTTATAGATTATACGTTAAAAATAAGATAAACTTTCTAAAGTATTCCCTATATAAGCTTTTTACTTTTCGAGATATTTTGATATTTCTAAACATGGAAGCACTTACAAGAAAACCAATAACTTCGAAACCTATGGAATCAGCCAAATCCAATTTTAACTGAAAAAAATTAGACTAATAATTGAAAGCAATAATGTATTTAGAGTTATTTAAGATTCTAATGACATATTCAAACGACAATATTGTTCTTATTTTAAATAGGACATCCTGTATTTTATAATCCTATTATGTAGCAAATTATAAAGGTCTACTATGCCTAAATCTATTAATTTTGGAGTTATTTTTATTTTTGTTAAATTTTACAGTATTTTTCTACCGTAATACCAAAATATAACACCCTGTATTTCATGAGCTTAGACTATTGCAACATCATTTTTTGTCTAATATCTAATCATACATTTTCCAACAGTTCCCAGAAACTTTTTCTTAAAGATTGCAAAAATTTCCTCCCATTTAAATGGCCATTAAAGAAATAACGGTCGCCTACAATTCCACCCTATACATTAATGTTACACCGGTTCTGATAATCTATTGTATGGAACAAATGCTGGTTTTGAGTATCATTATAATGAAAGTTATGACGGTTAACTAATCCATTATTATGAAAAGTGGATACAGGGTGTTATATTTAGGCATTACGGTGGAAAAATAATGTAAAATTTAACAAAAATAAAAATTCCACTCTCTGGCTTCCGAGCTATACATTAAAGTAGAACACTTCACAGAGACTTCTGAGATGGCTTTTAATTTTTATATTACATTATTCGCGTCTAACTTCATTTTACTCTTAGAACCTGATGATGGTCATAGGTTAAAACTAGTTGTGTTAATATTAAAAAAAATAGTGTGGTTTATTTTATAAAAATATTTACAGAATCTTTTTAGGTTCTTTCAATAAATATAAAAGAAAGAAAAATTTGCGACTACTTAAGGAAAGTGAATTTCTAAGTAGGATTCTCGACAAGACTTTAGAAAATCTAACTTTTTCAAACAAATCATACGACTTTAGGACCACTTTCATTCGATTTCTCATTAAATTTTACGCCTACGGAGGAATATTATCACAAAAAAATGCGAAAGATAGATATTTCCAAAATCAAAATTTTCGATAATAGTAGTAGTCTTTAGGCACTAGTAGAAGTATTGGGATCTGACTTCCAGCGATACGCCACCTGGCGCTTTGTTTTTGAACACAAAGTAGGGTGAAGTTTCCATAAGAAATACATTATAGTAGGGGAGGCCGAGATGCTAAATTTGCAGTTACTAAAGCGTCATGGGGACCTATTGGATTGTGAAGATTAGGTTCTAAAACGAAAAAAATATATGTTAAGTTTTCCATTTTAGTGGGGGTAAGAGCGTGTAAAAATTTTCAAAAATGTAAAAAAAAACAATTTTATTTTTTCATGGATATGTGGGTTGATAAAGGCTACATTGTAAAATTATTTTGAAATATACAGGTTGTCCCAAATCTATTAATTTTGGAGTTATTTTTATTTTTGTTACATTTTACATTATTTTTCTACCGTAACGCCTAAATATAACACTCTGTATTTGATCAGCATGGACTATGATTCGAAAAAACCAAACACATGGTATCAAAGACAATTTTTTCGAATCACAGTCTAAGCTGATCAAATACAGGGTGTTATATTTAGGCATTACGGTAGAAAAATATCGTAAAATTTAACAAAAATAAAAATAACTCCAAAATTAATAGATTTAGGCATAGTAGACCTTTATAATTTTTAAAATGTAATGGAATTTGCTACATACTAGGATTATAAAATACACTATTTAAAATAAGAACGATATTATCGTTTGAATATGTCATTAGAGAATCGCCCCATTATGGACGCACTGTATAATTTTAAACAACTCTAAATAAATTATTGCTTTCAATTGTTAGTCTAATTTTTTTTCAGTTAAAATAGGATTTGGCTGATTCCGTAGGTTTCGAAGTTATTGGTTTTCTTGTAAGTGCTTCCATTTTTAGAAATATCAAAATATCTCTAAAACTAAAAAGCTTAGGTATAGGGAATACTTAAGAAAGTTTATCTTATTTTTAACGTATAATCTATACATGCAATAAAATATAGGGTATTCCATAAGAAATAATATAACTTTGATACGTCACACTTTTTTGGGACAACCTGTATATTTCAAAATAATTTTAAAATGTAGCATTGATCAACGTTTAGCTACAATGGACCGTTTTTTTACAACTTTGTGACTCGCCCATTTTCTTATGTCACGCGCAAATTAACAGATTATGGATGTACTTAACTTACCTTTTCTTAATCTGACGTGCTCGAGTTTTTCGAAGGATCGTTTTTTTTGGCTCTCAGCGCACCCCACTATATTAAAGGTTCATATATGGTAGGGGTATATTACAGGGTGCAAGGTTTGTCCCCATATGGATTTCTGACGCGCTCGAGTAACGCGGAAAATCCCCGCTTGGGCTCCCCTACTATTACATCAAACGGGAAAATCCATTTTTGAGATAAATGATGACCGAAATTGTATTAAAACACCGTGAAAAATCAAAAAATAAAGTGTACTGCACAGTACCAGGGTGTAATAATAACTCTAATAAATGTCGACGTTGTATTTCACAATTTTCCGGAGCCAGATAAGCGTTTTGTACCTAAGCAAAACCACTTCGGAGTGCGAGAAAAAATCGACAAGGAATGTCGAAATCCAGTGGCGATTTTAGAACGAAATTCATAGCCCAATTAAGAAACGACGCTGACTTGAAACAATTTTGGACATTGTGAAAATTGCGGACTTAAAAAAAGTTATTTTAACGTTTGTTAAATTGAAACAAAATTTGTATCGATTTTATTTAATTGTACCGATAGGCATTGTGGAAGAATTTTTCTATTGCTCTACTGAGCACCTGTTTAAAACAATTTATTGCTTGGCCAACGAAAGAGGAAATTCTAAAAAACATGCCATCATGTTTTGGAAAATATCAAAATGTACGAGTAGTTGTCGATTGTACTGAAATTTATACACAAAATTCAAAAAATCTTTGTTGTCAGGTTTTATCATACTCCCATTACAAAAGTGCACAAACTTGTAAAGGAACAAACAACACTCATCACTTGTCCATCTTCTGCAACGTTCCCATTAATTTGATGAGGATTGCCTCGTAAATTCGACGTTGATAAACAGAAATCCACACAGCCACTGTCGCTTTCATTAATTTTTTTCCTGCATTTAACCAAATGTCCAGCGTATAAAATGCGTTCAGCTGGTTTGAAATTTAGTTTTCTAGGGTTTGTTGTCGCCCATTCGCAAATTTTGTCAATCGTAAGACTTATTTTCTATATTTAATAAGAGAGCAACACTCATGTCAAATTTAAATTTTCACCCTAATTGACGCCATCTTGGATAGTCCACGCCCCCATGTCAGATCCCAATAATCAACTTATTCTTGTATCTAATAAAAAATATATTTTCTTGACAGGTATACTCCAATATGAAATGTGGAATGCCGTCACACCATCCGATCTTTGGAACTGGAATTCGTTAAAGCAAAGAATCGCAAAATATGGAGTAAGGAACTCATTGTTAACAGCCCAGATGTTTGCTCCAATTTTATCAAGACTGTTCGGTAACAGCGAGTCAGTAGACCTTTACAGATCATTCTACTACACGAGAAAAGTATCTTCAGGGGAATTCCCTGTTATTAACCCTTACTTACTAAGAGACTTAGACGAGAGGGGAATCTGGGACGATAAAGTTAAAGAATCCATAGTAGCTACCGGAGGGTCGATACAGAGCATTCCAGAAATTCCAGACGATTTGAAAGCCATTTACAAAACAGCTTGGGAAGTATCACAAAAAACCGTAGTAAACATGGCAGTCGATAGAGGAGCATTCATCGACCAATCCCAAAGCGTAAATATCCACATGTTAAATCCGAACTATGGAAGTCTGAGTTCGATGCATTTCTACGGGTGGCGCAACGGTCTTAAAACCGGTATGAACGAGTTAAAAACAAAATCTGCTCCTAAAGTCTTCAAACAAATCAAACAGGGTAAAGTTGTTGACAAAGTCGAAGAAGCAGATGATATGGATAATTTAGAGGAATTAAAGAAAAAGTTACAGGAAGAGGAAGAAAAAAATATGGCCAGTTTGGTTTGTTCATTGCAGAACAGGGAAGCGTGTGATATGTGCGGAGCATAATTTTATGAGTATATTTTGTCTTGATATTTATCGTATATTTTGTCTTGATGCTTACACTATATGTTGTCTCGATACTTATACATATTTTTTTTCATTTAGATATAGTTCTAGAAAAAGTAAATTTTGTAATATAAATTTTTTTCTTAGAAAACATGATACCGATATGGTTGACATATCCAGAGTGTAATAGCCTATGTCTACGATGTTTTAATCGCATTCTTAAAATTTGGTTATTTCTCTGACTCTAAATTATGTCAAATTCGCTATCTAAAATTATTTTATTAAATTTTGTAAAAAGAAATATAGTTTTTTTATTTATAATTTCAACATGATTCAAGGAAGTATTGTGACAGATGTTATATTTGATCGGTTTATTTCTCTTCAAAATAATGCCTAGTATTTAACTAATCTAAATAAAAAAACCAATCCGATACACTAAATAAAAATTAAATAGAACAAATTAAAATAAAATAATTAAAGGACCCCGCACCATTAAAATGTAAAAAACGTCCCGGTCAAATTTTCTGAAACGTTGGTATATTATAAAACTCGATGCACTGACAAAAAGTGTCCATTGGCCCAAACCGATCCTATGGCTAGTTTTCGAAGTACATGGTGTTAAACATCGGAAATACCACTTTTTTGTAACCATATTTCTCATAACAGACCTCTTTTATTGGCGTTTATTGTAAAAACATGAATTATAGATTATTTAGCATTAATATTTTACAGTTACAGGGTGGTTGGAAAATAAGTAATGGTTTTTTTGAAGAAATCTTTTTTTTTAAATACGAGCAAATGCCATTGCATTATAAATATATAGGTTAAGTAATTACTTCCTGGGGGTTAATCATATTTTATACAGAGTGACAAAATGTGTACTCATAGATTTAAAAACATCTTTCAACTAGTAAATATCTGTCGTATTTCTATTATTTTCTTATTGTATAAATCTTACAGATTTATTTGAAGGATATCTATTAATGGTGGTTAAAAGCAAACATTTTAAAATTATTTTCATGTTTACAGGGTGGTCCATTAGTAAACTAGGCAAATTATTTAATTGTGCAGGTAAGCAAGCTTACTAAGAAAGCTTACTAAGAAAGCTGAAGTATTGCATTCCATTTGAAAAAAATCAAATAATTTGTTTAGTTTACTAATGGACCACCCTGTATACATGAAAATAATTTTAAAATGTTTACTTTTAACCACCATTAATAGATATCTTTCAAATAAATCTGTAAGTTTTATACAATAAGAAAATAATACTAGTTGAAAGATGTTTTTAAATCTATGGGTACACATTTTAGGAAAACTGGTCATAGAATTACAACAAAATTTTGCTAAGTTAAATACTAAACTTTCGTTAATGTGAAAATGTATTAATTTATAATAAAGTTGACGGAGAAATTGTTCAAATACAGGGTAGTGCACAAAACACAGCTTTTCTAATTTTTAAAGTTTTTGCAATCAGTTTAACACCCTGTATGACATAGAGTGGCAGATCGTACATTTGTTTAATATAATACAAACATTTTATAACACATCATTTATACGAGGTGACTCGTTAAAGCTAAAAACACTATATATGTCATCTGTAACCACATTTTGTGAGTTACCCTGTATAAAATATAATTCATCATTATCATCATATATATATATATATATATATATATATATATATATATATATATATATATATATATATATTAATATTTTATAAACAATCACCGTAGAATTTGGTTAGTTACAGGGTGGTTCGAAAATAAATATATATATATATATATATATATAATGCACTTATTTTCGAACCACCCTGTAACTAACCAAATTCTACGGTGATTGTTTATAAAATATTAATGCTAAATAATCTGTAATTCATGTTTTCTACAATAAACGCCAATACAATAGGTCTGTTATGAGAAGTCTGGTTGCAAAAAAGTGGTATTTCCGATGTTTAACACCCTGTACTTCAAAAATTAGCCATAGGATTGGTTTGGGCCAATAGACACTTTTTGTCAGTGCATCGAGTTTTATAACATACCAACGTTTCAGAAAATTTGACAGGGACGTTTTTACTTTACCATAGGTAAAGTATTGTAATCGCAAAAAAAAAGTTCAGATTTCAGTGGATTTACATGTTTTGAGACCCCCTAAGTCATTTAAGACCATTTCCAGAAAATGTATGTATGGAGTATGGAGTCCAGAAAAATTTGTGTGCGCTCTATCTATCGATCTATCTGTGATGGGGGTGTCGATACACTGCGACCTATAAGATCTATTGTGCCCCCTACTGCTGCCCAATCGTTGAGGATGTCTCAACGATTAGAGCAGTTCCTCCAGTCCTATTGCTTTCAAAAAGTTCAGGATGTCGGTAGGCTTCAGGTTAGGTAGATCTTCCTCTTCTATTTGATATTCTCCGAGGTATCGTACCCTTGGATTTTGCAGGGTAATGCATTCTGAGAGAATGTGGAAAGAGGTTTCCTCCTCTTCCTCGCAGAATCTGCATTCTTCTTTGTCTACTAATCCGAGTTTCTTTAGGTGGCCTCTCAGCCAGCCGGCAGTGCCCTGTTAGGATACCCGTTAGTATTTTGAGCTTATTTTTACTTTTACTGACGCAGTCGTCAGATCTCTTCTGGTTATAGTTTCCCAGTAGTGTCTTGGCCTGCCTCATTCCTTGTAGTCCTATCCAGTATTGGGATCTTTTGTTATTTACTTCTTTTCCAAGTTCATCAAGTATTGTACTGGTGGTTATTACGCAGAAGGGTTCAGGTCCCAGAAATGGTGTTTCAGCCCCTTTTTTTGCGAGTACGTCTGCTATTTCATTACCCTCCACTCCAGTGTGTCCCGGAACCCACAGGAGGGTAACAGTGTTATTCTTGCCTAGTTCGTTTAAATTCTCTAGGCACTCCCAAACCATCTGGGAGTTGATTTCGTGGGAGTTCAAAGCATTAATGGCTGCTTGGCTGTCTGACATGATGATGATCTCTTGTCTGCGAAAATTTCTTTCTATTTTGAACTGGACACATTTTCCGATGGCGTATATTTCAGCTTGGAAAATGCTCGGAGATTTGCCTAAACTTTCAGAATATTTGGTTCCAGGCCCGTATACTCCTATTCCTGTTCCTTCTGTTGTTCTAGAACCATCTGTGTACCATTTAATGGCACTTCTCTTGAGTTTTGGGATGGTATCTTTGTCCCATTCGCTTTTGTTACTTAGCTTTGTGTTGAATTCTTTCACAAAGCTAAACTTCTTTGTCATCTCATCTTGGGGCATGTCCCAGGTTTGATGATTTCCAGGAAAGAGTCGAAACTTGCGTTTAGTTGATCCTTCTCTGGTCATTCTGTAGGTTGTCCTTATCGCTATACTCTCCACTACTATATGGAGGGGTGTAAGGCTTAGGATTACCTCCATGGCGGCCGTTGGGCACGTTCTCATTGCACCTGTTATGCATACGCAGGCTAGTCTTTGGATTTTCGCTAGATTTGCCTTTGTACTGGCCAGCTTAGTTCTGCTGCCCCAGACCATTGCTCCATAAGTGATGGCCGGTATCACTCTTGACGTGTACATCCACTGCAGGATCTTTGGGTTACATCTCCAGTTTTTTCCCGCAAAATTTCTGCACACCATTAGAGCTTTCGTGGCTTTGCTGGTTACTTCTTTTTCGTGCTTATTCCAGATGAGTTTATTATCTAGTATTAGTCCCAGATATTTGACATCTGGCTTTCATTCAATAACTTTCCCGTCCAATTCGATGGTTTTGAGGTTAATGTTTCTTTTCCGTGTAAAGGCAACTAAGGTAGTCTTGGTGGGGTCCCATCGATTGACACCATTATTTAGTATAGTCAAGCCCTCTTTGAACTATATCGCAGAGGGTATTCTCGAATTTTCCTCTTGTGATTATGACTATGTCATCTGCATAGCCTTGACACGATATACCAATCTCGGTCAAATCGCAGAGGAGTCGATCCACTGTTAGGCTCCACATAAGAGGGGAGGCAACTCCTCTTTGTGGACATCCTCTGGTTGTGCAGATGGAAACTGTCTTGTCCCATTTTAGTCTCTGCTATTCTGGTAGACAATAGTCGCGACATCCATCTGGTTGTCGTGTTGTCTACCCCTCTTTCTTCTAATGCTCTTTTCACGGCGTCGTATGGTGTGTTGTCAAAAGCCCCTTCTATGTCTAGAAAGGCACACACTACAGATTCTTTGTTCTCTAGTGCATCCTGGATTTCATCTGTCAATTGCACCAATGCGGTCTCCGTGGATTTGCCCGTTTGGTACGCATGCTGATGGGGGTGCAGAGGCACCCGTTCCAGGATTTCTGTTCTGATATAGTTATCAGTTGCTTTCTACACCTTGCGCTCTAACTCCAACTGCGATCGGAATTTCCTAACCAAATTGTATATTTAGCATTTTTACAACATGCTAATGAGCTGATTAGATTTTGGGCAAAATCGGACAACCGGAAGTGGGGGTTTACTCTTGAGAATTTTCAAATTTTCGCAATTATTATCGTTTCTATTAAGTTTATGTAAAAATATTAAGAGAAAAAATTTATTTTTAAATTAAATTTACTATAAATTTTGTTTAAAAACTTTTTTCAAATTTTGTATTATAAGCGAGTTAAAAATAAAATATGGAATAACATAGTTGCATAATAGCGCAAGCGCAGTAGAAGTGTTTTGTTTCATGGAGACAATTGTACGCTCTTGCCAGGCATGGCCTGCCTTAAATATGTACGAGTAATTGGATTGAGCCCGTAGGGCCGTTAAAGTATGGTAAAGTCATGTGCATGGCCACATCCGATTTTTTACATTTAAATGGTGCGGGTTCCTTTCCAAAAACAAATTAATTACGCGCGCTCATGAAGTGAAATTATGCATCATGGTCTCTTCCGGTTGTTTTTTTGTTATTATAGTTTATCCATTTTCAATTGCAGAAATTTAAAAACAAAATTCCCAGATGTGCCGACAAGTTGTTTTGATTGACATTGGCGTTTGTTCTGCACGTTTTAACATAATCTTGACGGGAATTGTACCAAATTCTTGTAATTCCTGCTAATTTTGGTATTATTATCCCATCTGTGAATCATCGCAAGTTGTTCGAGTTAGTGTAACCAGCACAATAGCAGGGTTGCATTCGTATAGCAGTCAAAATAAGAATAGATCGTGGTAAATTATGACTTCGAGCCAAAATTTTATTTACTTTTGTTCCAAATTTTTTAGAAGATGCCGTTTAGGTCGGTGTTTACTAATAAAAATTTGTGTTGTCTTACTTGCATCCTCTAATTAAGATTTTTTTCGCGGTTTAGTCTTTCGTACCTGTACTATTTTTGAAGAATTTCATCGGTGTGTATAGTCACTATCACTCTTCCACTCATTATTCAACTCTAAGTTGTTACAATACGGGAGAAAAATCACCATAACTACTTATTAAAATTTATTTGCCTTCTATTTATAAGTTTATGGATCGTTCAACCAAAAGATATTTATTTTATTCTAGAAACCAAATCGGAGTATCCAGGGTTTCTTAGATTACACATATTTCTACCTTACTAACAATCTTTAACAGGGTTATTTGACTATAACTAAATATTAAATGTAATTACTAACAAAACTAATTAATAAAATATAAATGGTATTAAGTTATTCACATTAAAACTGAATAATAGTGGTAAGTTTCTCATTTCTGTGATTTAAGGTATTCCAATCTTTTATTACGTTCGGATAAAGCCGTAAAGATATGTGTGTACTTCTATTTAGGTTAGCTATTTCAAACTAGTCAAATGCGCCAACAATATTTTGCTCTACATTCTGACTGAAATCACGTGCCAACGGTGCCAGTTTAATTTTTTTTAAATATAGTTTTTGATTTTTTTTTTATGAGTTCCATGTCTTTTAAGAAATAATATTTCAGAATATCAGTGAAGAGGTGGATTCATACATTTTATAAGTGGAAGGGATAGATAGATAGATAGTAAAAAAGTGGCCCTGCCTAAAAAAAATTAAGGGTGGAAGGGACGGCTAATATTATTTGACGTGTAAGATATTTAAACTTCAATAAATATTGTTATGGTATAAAAAAAAATGGGACAAAATTATGAAAAATGTGTGTGTTAAACGAATTAAAAAAAATAAATGTGAAAAGGACTTAAAAAAAATTGGTGATGGTTGTTAGGGGAAGTTTGTTTATGTAGATTAGTTGTTGATTTATAAAATGTCAGATGTGAATTTAAAAAATAAAGATTCTTCTCAATTGGCGCCCAACGTGGGGCTCGAAATTAAGTGAACCCAAAAGATGAATGAAGATAATGATGGAATAAGGATGGTCTTAATGGAATTAAAAAGACTTGGGGAAAGAAGACAACAAGACAAAGAAGATTTGGGGAAAATGATGAAAAGTATGGAAGAAAATATGGCTAAGAAAATAGAAAACAAATTTAAAGAAATAAATAGAAGACAAGAGATATTAGAACAAGATAACAGTACAAGAAACAAATCAGAACGTACAGAAAAGGAAATTAAAAGAATAGAAAGAAGTGTAATAACAAACAAAAATATTATTGGAGAAAAATATGGAAGAAAAACTAAGAAAATATGAAAATAGCTGAAGAAGAAAACTTGAGGACAGGAAGAGATTTAAATAAAAATATATAAATAAAAGAAAGATTATTCAAGAAAATGCAAATCAATTTTAAAATATCTAAACAAGAAGATAGGAGCAAAGAAAAAGAAGTAAATGGTGATATACAGAATATTAAAAGTCAAATAGAACAAGGAAGAAGAAAAATAACAGAAAACACGGAATATATAAGAATAAAGGCATGTAGGGGGAAAGATCACAAATTAACAAAATATTGACAAAAATTATAAATAATAAAATGAAACTAAACTTCCACAAATTGAAAATAAAATTAAAGAAAATAAGATTTAAAATATTTTTGGAACAATTTTGAAAATAACTAAAAATTACCTCATACCATACTCATACCAAATACTAAATGAATAGGGGAGGTTTGTTTATGTAAATTAGTTGTTGATTTATAAAATGTCAGATATGAATTTAAAAAATAAAGATTATTAATAAGTATAAAAATCAGAGAATTACAATATCTTCTCAATATATTGATCCATTTTTTCATTCAGTGCATACCGAATTTATATTTCATACAAAACTCATATACAGTGTACGCACCATATGGGAAACTTTTTTATTAAGGGTTTTTCGACAAGCAGTTATTCTTGATAAAAGTTTGTGCATCCCCTAAAACTAAAGATGCAACAAAATATAGTAAAACGCTCGTAATATACGAGGAGCCTTCAAAAATTTGAATTTGAGACAAGAGTAAAGTACCCTTATTTTGAAAAATTTCGGGAAATGTTATTTAGAAAAGTTGTTCAGCATTAAAAAATACATCTAGATTTGAAGTCATGGCCATCTAAGTGAAGTTTTATTTTTTTACCCTTTGAACAAGAAAATCTCCAGATAATCAATGAGTGTACCGCGAAATACCTATTTTATTTTGATGTTTTTTGATTTGATATTATTGAATATTAAGTTCATGTTACAATACTGTATAATTTTGAGCAATTTTCGGTGTTAACAAAAAATAAAAACTTTGCACCAAAAACTTTGAAAATTATTTTACTCTTCATAAAAATTGACCGGGGTTAACACAATAGTTGTGTAATTTGTAATATTACAGGCTTTTTAAATAAACCGTCGTATACAGGATGTTGTCTATTTATCGTTTTAGCAAAAAAAAAATTTGTTGTTCAAAGGGTAAAAAAATAAAACTTCACTTAGATATATTTTTTAATGCTGAATAACTTTTCTAAATAATATTTCCCGAGGTTTTTCAAAATAAGGGTACTTTACTCTTGTCTCAAAATCAAATTTTTGAAGGCTCCTCGAATATTACGAGTGTTTTACTATATTTTGTTGTTTTAGGGGATGCACAAACTTTTATCAAGAATAACTTTTTGTCGAAAAACCCTTAATAAAAAAATTTCCCATATGGTGCGTACTTTGGGGATGACACTGTATATTATTTTTTTAAAAACTTATGGCTTGGTATATTGTCACAAAAATTAAATATTTTTTAAAAACATTCTGTAGCTTGAAATAAAAAGGTAACTGCGATAATAGAAATTTAAAAAGACAATCATTAAAAAATGTAATAAGAAAAGTTGAAATTAACTGAAAAAAAAATATAAATACCATAAAATAAAATTTGTGTAGCACAAAAACTTTCAACGTCGTTACAACATTTTTTTGAACATGTAGGCATATAAATTTTTACAATTAAAACATATAAAAGCAGTTTTTTCTTTTGAGAAACATTTTCTTGCTCGAAATCGTTTTCCGAAACAACTTCTTGCTCCAATTCTTTCTTGTTTGAATCTGCTACATCCTAGCCATACTCTTTTAATTTTATTTCACATACAACTCACAGAGACTCCCCGAGGGCCGTAATTCAGAAACCGAAAATTTCAGGATAATTAATGTGTTAAAATATACTAAATATAAGGAAAGTATATGTGTTAGATCTGATAGACTCCATGTCGGCAGTTAAGGGTTTTTATAACTGTAACGTCTGCCAAGAATGTAGCCTGTCTCAGTATGAACATACAGTGAAACTCAAAAAGTCTGCACCATAAGGGAAAATTTTTTATTATTCATTTGATAGAAAATTTTATTCTTGATAAAAATTGGGGCATTGCGTAAAACTGCTGTTGCAAGCGTCAAACTTTCAAATTTCTAATTGGTATACAGGGGCTGGTAAAAAATAGGAATTTTGACCAAGAGTATTTTTGACAATATCAAAAAAATTTATTTAGGAAAGTTGTTTAGAATTGAAAATTACACTGAGATTTAAAATCACAGCCTCCAAATTATTTTTTTATTAGGTAGTAATTATTTTTCTTTTGTAATTTAGTTTTTAATTACTAGGGTTTACTATGGTCATTGTAAACCTGCTGATATGTATTATTTAGTTGCTTCGTTTTATTTGTTAACTTATTTAATTTAAATAAATCATAATGGTAGTTTTTATGTCTACATGGTGAAATTTCAACTTTGCACCAAGAAAAAACAAAAAATCATAGAAATTTAAAAAAAGGCCGAGAATGGTGTAAAAATAACGAAGAAAACCAAATTTTTTTAACCAAAGTGTATTATAGTGATTGAAGGAAGGCCCCTAAAGTGCATCCGAAATGAGTATTTTGAATTAAATTAAAAACATAAAAAAATAGATTTTTTGCGTAGGAGGCTGTGTTAAATCTCAGTGTAATTTTTAATTTTTTTGATATTGTCAAAAATAAGGGTACTTTATTTACTCTTGGGCAAAATTCCTATTTTTTGCCCGCCCCTGTATACCATTTAGAAATTTGAAAGTTTGACGCTAGCAATAGCAGTTTTACGCAATGCACCAACTTTTATCAAGAATAAAATTTTCTGTCAAATGAATAATAAAAAATTTTCCAATATGGTGCAGACTTTTTGAGTCGCACTGTATATTAATTATTCTAATACTTCCTAATATTTGTTTTCTTCAGTATAGGTTTGAACCATACTTTATTTGTACTTCTTTCTCTCTTACCATTTTATTTTTTCTAGGCCGACCGAATTCAGTTGCCGTTTTTACTACTGACTTTGACTATTAAAATTTCGTTATAAAATAAAATTATTAATTCTGTGTGATCACTATCTACTTTATTAAACTAGATTGCAATATTAGAGACATGGATACCTTTTTCAATTTTCAAAAATAAAATGTTAGGACTACACAGTTATTGTAAAATTTAATGCTTTTTTAATATGAATATGTTATATAGTACAAAAATTATGTGTTATTTTTTGGATGTAGATAACTGCATGATGATCAAGATTTAAAACGTAAATATGATGTTAAACGAATAAATTAATATCCCATCTGTTGTTGCATTGCTAAAGGATTAGCAAGCTTTGAATCCACAATTTTTTTAATTTGATCAGGTACTTTGAAGATAGGACCATGTCCAGGTATAATATAATCAGCCAATTCCAACACCTTCTGCCTATTTCGTCTCTGCAAGCTGGCATTGTCACTTCCAGCCTGCAACCATTCATATTCATTTTCCAAATCCTCAGCCTTTTCGAATAAATCACCTGTAATGGCGATTGTACCTATATTCGTGTAAATTAAAATTGTAACATCCTGTAAGGTGTGTCCTGGCGTGGGAATTATTTTAATTGCATTAGTACTCGGATCAATATTAAATTCCTCCCCACGTCTAAAATCTGGATGTAAATAATATTGATCCTTGTGGGAAATACTAAAACCAACAATATGAATTGCATTTTTGAACAAATGGTTACACCCTGTGTGGTCCGAGTGCCCATGTGTACAGATTACAAAGTCTATGTCATCACATGCAAGACCTTCATTTTGCAGTGATCGTAATAGTTTTTCTTCATCCCAAACTGTCATAGTATCAATGATTATATTTGGTCCACCTTTTATTAGGGTGCAAGTGCAATTTGCAAAATAGTCTCCGTCGACAAATTTCGAGTAACCGTCAAAAAGAATTTTAACGTTTACCGAATCAATCGGACAAATCATATTACCTGTCTTGTAAGGTTCACCCCGTGCACTCTCAGCAGGCAAAGTTGGTTGAGGAGGCTGCGATGGATTTAAAATATGAGGGGGCTGCGACGGATTGGCATGATTATGTTGTGCTGCATTGATGTTAATAGAAGGTGCCTGTGGGGATCCCATATTGATAGTTTCTGGTGGGGCTTGATTCATTTGCATTTGTTCAGGCATATAGTATGTGGGTTTTTGTAAGTAATCGGACTCTGGTGGCATGTAACCAGATTCTGGTGCGCAACCAGGTTGCGGCCTGTAGGAATTGTCAAGTGTTGGGGTAAACTGTTGTTCCACCACATACTGCTGGTCACTCATATATTGTGTGTCCGGTACAAAATGAGACTCTGGTATATAGAGATTTTCCGGCGGAGTCAAGAGTGCCCCTTTCGGGAGTGGTTCTTGGCTTTTGCTATTTGATTTGGTTGCTTTTTTTGAAAACATATTTGACAGATATTATAATTTAGAATGACAATCATAGATAAAGACAATGTTTAAAATCGAAAATATGAGGTTATATTATTATTTATGACCAATGACATAGAAATGTTCTATAGATTGACCGAGGATGTTTTGCCTCAAGTGACTTCATTGAACTCACAGGCCAACTGTAACCGATCTTAACTGGAGATGGCTCATTCGAAAAAGCTAACGACAGAAGGATTGCTTTACGTTTTTTTGCAATCGCGAAAAACCCAATTTCAACGGTTATTTCCCGTTAAATAGACATCTAACGTGAATTGGAACACAAGGGCTAAACAAACTCAAAGGAGGTCTACTGAGGTTTGCTTCGTCGTTACTTTGCAATTTCATCAACTAATTAGAAAGATATTGCCTTTTAGAAACAACTCATTTTAAATCACCCGCGGCTGCGGTAGACGCTCACTAATCGAAGGGGTAGTTGAAGGCAGAATCGATTCTCAAGAATATCGATATCATTCGGAGCAACTTATCATCTCCTCAGCCTCAGAGTAATAATATATATTATATTATTACTCTGATATATATATATTATATTATTACTCTGAGATCATCTCCCGTTGAAAAAACTTGGTCAAAAAATAGTACATTAAGAGGGGCGTCGCGACAGGTATGCCAAACTACAAACACCAAAAATCCCCATTTTTATCTTTATCTTTTATCACTGTCTTTCTGCAATAATGAAGAGAGATAGATATATTAAGACTTCAGTGAATCTCCTGTATCCTAGGTGGCGCTGCTAGTATTAAAATATAATATATTATTTGGGATATCTAAGGAATCTGAGAGAATAAATTTTCTTTATTTTCACCATTGGTCTTATCGCAGAGAGCGCTAATAATCCATTTGTCATGAGTTCGATACCGGCTTCAGCCACGACAGAAATATTATTTTTTATTTTTAGGAAATGTCATTTTTTTTGTTTACTATTTTTTTTCTAGCATCAAAATAGAGTTTATATTTTATAATTTAATTAATTTTCAATTATTTTCGAATAAATCCGTTTATTTTAATATGAATAGCGCTGCCACGCGACTAATCTCTCTAAATACATCAGATAGGAATGGAGCTCGGAAAATAATATTTCTAACATAAAAAAAATATTTAAACATCAATGGATTCATACGAAAATTGAGAATTATATAAATGTATAATCTTTAAGGTGAAGCAAGAATTTTTTTAAAAAATGAATTAATAAATAATTGGCGGCCCCAAACGCAAAATGTTTTTATCAATATCTATTTGTTTAAACAATTGCAGAATACATGAGTTATCGACACAAAAAACTGCGTTCTATGAACAAAATGCAACATTGTAACCACAATAAATTATCTGCAAGTCCTTTTATAAAAAAAAATTGTTAATGTTGGAGCATTAATTTGTATATAACAATTGAACGGTTACAGATAAAAAATCGCTGCAAGTCTTAAACCATGGGTTATGATAAATTGTTCATGTTTCATCCCTTGAAATTTTTTTTGTCCGTGTCACCATTTTCGTTAAAAAGTCCAAAAAATAGGGTTGAAAAATTAAAATGCTCACAAACGATCGCTTTTAACAATGAAGACGGCTATTTATAAATTTTTTAATGTCACCATTGTATTCAGTGTGATTTTTCATATAATATACAACAATAAACCTACTTTAAAATTTTACCCAAAAAACCAGTGACACGTATTTAGTATCCATTCTAAACTTTATACTTTATTTATTTACCGCAGCATCAGAACAGTGTCGAAAATACCTACCTAGATAAATTTAAAATCATATAATAATTCAGAACCTGGAATAATTTCTTCAGATGAATATGACAGGTAAGAAATATTAGAATATTTGCATAAATAGAGTTTTTACATACCAAGAATTTAACTAGATAACAACAAGGAAATTCTTGTGTCCGTTTTGTTGACAGTATTGACCAAGGCATTCTAATTAGGTGAATTAATATTTTTAATGCATGGGTACATTATATCTATCTTTAGACTTATAAACCATAATGAAAATTCTTGGCCAGCTAGCTATCTACATGGTGTATCATAAGGAATGGTCAATATTTTAATAATTGGTTCAGGACCTCGAAATATTAATATTTTACTAAATAACTCAAATGTTATCTACTACTAAGATACAGGCAGGCCCGGATACAAGGGGGGCGATGGGGGCGACCGCCCCGTCAAACGCAAAAAATCACATATACAAATAAATAACTAAAAGGTAATAAATACATTATTTCAAAAATTTTCTGGACCCCCCGGAAGGTCCCCCCCCCCAAATCAAATTTTCAGTTCGACTACTTGCATTTATTAATCATAAATTTATTTCAGATTTTCAGTTCGACTACTTGCATTTATTAATCATAAATTTATTTCAGATTCTTAGTTCTAGTACTTGCATTTATTAAACATAAATTTATTTCAGATTTTCAGTTCGAGTACTTGCATTTATTAATCATAAATTTATTTCAGATTTTCAGTTCGAGTACTTGCATTTATTAATCATAAATTTATTTCAGATTTTCAGTTCGAGTACTTGCATTTATTAATAATAAATTTATTTCAGATTTTCAGTTCGACTACTTGCATTTATTAATCATAAATTTATTTCAGATTCTTAGTTCTAGTACTTGCATTTATTAATCATAAATTTATTTCAGATTTTCAGTTCGAGTACTTGCATTTATTAATCATAAATTTATTTCAGATTTTCAGTTCGAGTACTTGCATTTATTAATCATAAATTTATTTCAGATTTTCAGTTCGAGTACTTGCATTTATTAATCATAAATTTATTTCAGATTTTCAGTTCGAGTACTTGCATTTATTAATCATAAATTTATTTCAGATTTTCAGTTCGAGTACTTGCATTTATTAATCAGAAATTTATTTCAGATTCTTATTTCTAGTACTTGCATTTATTAATCATAAATTTATTTCAGATTCAGGGGTGTGTAAAGTTAGCTCGCCTCCACGTGGTGCACCCTGGGTAACGCTAAAGAGCTAACAAACTTGGCAGCCGGACAATCTTTTGATCTCCCGGCTAAAGCACATGATGCCTGACGCGACATTTAATCCAACCATCCAACCATATGCAGTGTACGATAAATAAATAAATAAGTGCTAGTACTTGCATTTATTAATCATAAATTTATTTCAGATTTTTAGTTATAATATACATTAAATATTATAAAATCATTTTTGTAAGAAAATAAATTGAATAATTAATAATTATTTCTTTATTTAAAAGTACCTAATTACAGTTATTCACTAAAACAAAAACAAAACAATACACTATGAAAAAACTGCATTGCTTTTTAGCAATGGACAAAAGACATAATAGCAAATAAAATGTGTAACAAATCTATATCAAGAGTCCCATGGATGGGTTAATATGTGAGACATACTGTAAATATTAATTTCTGCAAATGTCTGTGATTCCCAACTATGCAGACACTATTTTGAATGCACGAATAAAAATCACAAAAAACTGTTGAATTGCACATTCTCCATATTACTAATCACTAATTTTTCACATTGAATATGCATAAAAATTGAAGATTTTTTGAACAGCCTCTCGAGAATGGAATTTTTGTTCGTGGAAATATTTTTACCCGTTATAGCTTACACCTTGGAATAGGACATCTCCATTAATTGAAATACTTTAAACTGAAGAACTGGTTTTAGTTAATACTAATTTACTCATTAAAAAAAATTGCAAAACACGAATAAATTAGCCAACATAACCTAAAATGTCAGTTCTAAACATCTAAACTTTCTTCGTATTCGTAAAACTGGTTGCATACATCGTTCAAAATAAAACCAAAAAGCGCCACCGTCTCAAAGTGTCAGGCGGAAAACGCCTGAACTATGGAAAGAGAAAATCTTACTGGGATATAGGCAACTTACATAAATTTTTTTTTTCTGGAGAGTTAATCTCAAAAATTATAAAGTTTTGCGAATTGGTATTCTCGGAAATTAATTCTGTATCCTTCATTTAGGACATCTCCTTTTCACGTTAAAATTGGTGATCACAAATTGTCAAAACTGTCAAAAACACACCTCCACTAAATGGCTGATATCTTTTTTATTAATCCTTAAAATTGACTCAAAAAAGGAGATGTCCTATTCCAAGGTATAAGCTATAACGGGTATAAATATTTCCACAAACAAAAATTCCGTTCTCGAGATTAACTCTCCAAAAAATCGTCAAATTTTTATGCATATTCAGTATTGCCAACTGAAAACGAGGTCGGCAGTGGCAAGGCCCCTCTTAAGGAACGCATTTCATATGGCATTCTGTTATGACACGAGTCCAAGCTTAAGAGGGGCGTCGCGACAGGTATGCCAAAGTACAAACACCAAAAATCCCCATCTTTATCTTTATCTTTTATCACTGTCTTTCTGCAATAATGAAGAGAGATAGATATCTTAAGACTTCAGTAAATCTCCTGTATGCTAGGTGGCGCTGCTAGTATTAAAATATAATATATTATTTGGGATATCTAAAGGTGCGTACAGACATGTAACAAAACTTCGTATCGTAACTCCGTCGCGTAACAAGTCTGGACGGCACTGCGTAACATCGTAACTCCGTAACATGGTAACATTGAGGCGTTCCATCGGCTGTCGGTTTTTTGACGCCGCATCAAAGAAATGATACGCACTGATGTTGCACCACTTGTTATGATGTGTGGACGGGTTTGCGGTACACAGTCGCGATTTAGTTTTCATTCGTTTAGTCAATTGAAGACATCAATATGGAGTGGACGGAAGAATCTACAATTAATTTTATAAACAGTTACCGTACTAAAGAAATTTTGTGGGATACAAAAAATCCCAAATATTACAATAAAATAAAGAAGCATGATGCTTGGGAAGAACTTGCTGTAGAGTTTCGGACAACAGTAGATGAATGCAAAAAAAAAATGAATGGTCTTCTGTCAGCACTTAGGCGAGAGAAAGCCAAAATTAAAAAGAGCCATGGTACGGGTAAAGGTAAGTTTGAATAAGTGAATTTTAATTTTTTTTCTATATTTGTTTTTTACTTTTCAATAACAAATTTTATTTTATTTATTACAGGGTTCACAGATGTCTACGAAAGTACTTGGTTTGCCTTTAAAAGTTTGGTATTCCTGTGGGACAAAAACAAGGTCCGGGAAACACAAAGCACCGTAAGTAATGAATTACGAATAATTATCCTGCCACAAAAGTCGATTTTCATTTTGAAAGTACGATGACAATTCCTCTCTAATTTGTGTTGCATTTTCGGTTGGTCTTCTGGGAATATTTGTAAATGGAAGTAGTGAAGACATGGGTTCATTACTTATACTTATATAGGTTCCTTCTACAAGCTTTCCATTAATTTCTCTATCGAAGGTTCCATGTGGCTTATACAAAGGACGAGATGTGGAACTTTCTCTTAAAAAATTATGTAGATGAGCTACTGCCATTATAACTAATTCAGCTTTTCTGGGTTCAAGTAACATCGGTTTACGAAGTACTCTAAAAACGGCTGAGGCGATACCAAATACATTTTCTACAATTCTTCGTGCGCGAGATAATCTGTAGTTAAACACTCTTTGCAATGATCCTTTAGGATGAATTCCCGAAAACGGTTTCATTAACGAATCAGTTAAGGCAAATGCCTCGTCTCCAATAAAAAAAAAAGGGAATTTTCCGTTTTCTACTTCGTAAAGCTGCTGGTTCAGGAAAATTTAATTTATTTCGCTCCAATTTTTTGTAAAGCGAGCAGTTTTTAAAGATACCACCATCTGAAATTCTTCCTTGGCCTCCAGCATCGACGTACAAAAACTTATAATTAGCATCCACTAGGGCAAAAAGAACTACACTAAATGTTGATTTGTAATTAAAGAATTCGCTTCCGGTGTTTAGTGGTGCTTGTAAAACAACATGTTTCCCATCTAAAGAACCCAGACAATGTGGAAAGTTCCAGATGTCCTCAAACTGTTTTGCCACTTCTAACCATCCCTCTGGTGTTGTCGGTATCTGTAAAAATGTAAACAAATTCCGTTCAATAAACTTGTTACTAAATACTTATTTCAAATTATATTTATTTTAGATTGTAGACGAAGAAGAAGATAATAATGAAAAAGAAATATCGGGTGACGAAGCAACATTAGAAGATAACGATAATTCTGCTGTACAAGGGAATTGGGAGACTATAGAAAATGTACCGAAAAGAAAAGTGATTGAAGCAACACCTAGTATGAAACGCCAAAAGAGAAATGAAGATTCTGAGAAATTTGATAAAGCTTTTGAAATACTGTCACAAGCATCAACAAAAGCTAGTAACACACAGGAGCAAAACGAATGTCACATATTTGGAAACCTTGTGGGTAAAAAACTGGCCAAATATTCTCCTGAATTACAAAGTACTGTACAACAAGATATTATGAATGTTTTGTTTAAAGCAGACAGGATCCATCTCAAAAAGTTCAACCAATTTTGATCATTCGCAATCATACCGTACTTACACTCTTCAGTCATTCCAAATTCCAAATTCTATGCCACAACAGTCTCAACCCTATGAGGATAGCCAAGTTTCCAACGTTTCGAATTTTACTCTACAGCAATCACAGTTACCATCTCCAGCATACACTTATGCTAGTTCTAGTATTTCAAATCATTCAAGTCGCAGTACTCCATTCAATTCTTCAGCACACCAAGCATTGGATATGCCCGATATTACCTTAGAGAATTTATAGAGAAACATTTGATTTGTTTAATGTGTGTTTACTTCTTTAATAAAACATTTATGAGTTCCTTACCTGTATATTTTCTTTTAATCCTTCTATTATGGCTTCGCACACTTCAGGAACTATAGCACTTATCGATTGTTTAGAAATTTTAAAAAGGTATTGTAGACTGGTGAAAGAATCCCCAGTCGCCAGAAACCGAATTGTTACTGCCAACCTTTCTTGGACAGAAATTGCTTTTCTCCATCTAGTATCTTTTCGTGCTATTTTGGGTCCAATTAAATTAATCAAGTACTCGAAGTCTGCTGGGGACATTCTGGTAAAATTTTTATAAAGTCCACTAATTGCCTGAAATTTTAGATCCAACAGTAAATGATTTCCACCATACACATTTCTGCTAGTATACAACTGGGTCTGCCACCACCGTCTTGCGCGTCTTTTTTTATTTTTCTTAATGAAGTAATACATATATATATATATATATATATATATATATATATATATATATATATATATATATATATATATATATATATATATATATATATATATATATATATATATATATATAAGCTGCTGCAGCAACCTCCATTGTACATAAGGAAAAGACAACTGTATGTTGTAAAGTCGGAACGGCAGTATGCTGCGATTAAAAGATACGCGACGATGTATTGATACACTATATTTGTTGACACGCCGTATCTTCAATGCGTAACAAACACATGTTACGCGACGGAGTTACGATACGAAGTTTTGTTACATGTCTGTACGCACCTTAAGGAATCTGAGAGAATAAATTTTCTTTATTTTCACGGTTAGTCTTGTCGCAGAGAGCGCTAATAATCCATTTGTCATGAGTTCGATACCGGCTTCAGCCACGACAGAAATTTTATTTTTTATTTTTAGGAAATTTCATTTTTTTTGTTTACTATTTTTTTTCTAGCATCAAAATAGAGTTTATATTTTATTAATTTAATTAATTTTCAATTATTTTCGTATAAATCCGTTTATTTTAATATGAATAGCGCTGCCACGCGACTAATCTCACTAAATACATCAGATAGGAATGGAGCTCGGAAAATAATATTTCTAACATAAAAAAAATATTTAAACATGAATGGATTTATACGAAAATTGAGAATTATATAAATGTATAATCTTTAGGGTGAAGCAAGAATTTTTTTAAAAAATGAATTAATAAATAATTGGCAGCCCCAAACGCAAAATGTTTTTATCAATATCTATTTGTTTAAACAATTGCAGAATACATGAGTTATCGACACAAAAAACTGCGTTCTATGAACAAAATGCAACATTGTAACCACAATAAATTATCTGCAAGTCCTTTTATAAAAAAAATTGTTAATGTTGGAACATTAATTTGTATATAACAATTGAACGGTTACAGATAAAAAATCGCTGCAAGTCTTAAACCATGGGTTATGATAAATTGTTCATGTTTCATCCCTTGAAATTTTTTTTGTCCGTGTCACTGTTTTCGTTAAAAAGTCCAAAAAAAAGGGTTGAAAAATTAAAATGCTCACCAAAAACCATCGCTTTTAACAATAAAGACGGCTATTTGTTTGCAACTAATGTTTTGTGATGTTTTTGGCGGTTTTTCCATCCGTTTTGTGACGTGATTTTACAATTTAGTTATTGTTATTATTCGTGATTTGGTTGGTTTCTGATTGAGCAGGTCACCTAACGCATATTGCATTTTTGCTTTTATCTCCATTAGAGCTACATTATTATGGTACAAAAGTGGTGTGAAACGAACACAACAGTATTTTTAGGTTTTAGATTCTGATTGTTTACCCTCCTCAGTGAAAAAGGACACCCTTTTCATTTTTGTGAAAAAAGACACAATTTTTTTTTATTATTTTTTATATAGGGTAGGATATTATCCAAAGATGCCTCGAAGTTCGCGTAAAACTAGAAAGAAGAACAAGTGCACTGCAGCAGCGCGATTGAATTGGGAAAATAGAGAAAACAGGGACATTTCCACAGAAATATTAGAAGAATCGTAAGTTTTCTAAAGTTATGTTTTAACCATATTTTTTATAAGTTATTAAGCTTTTTATTTCAATTTTTTGATTATGTACATTTTCCTAGATTTAATGAAGAAAGTGTCCCAGAACAGAACATCGAAGAAGAGGGATTCCCAAATGATTGCAGCGAAATATTACAAGAATTGTAAGTTTTCATAAAGTTTTATTTTTTATAAGTTATTCCTATGAAGTACCCATAATAAAAAGTCTGTCAAAGTAATTTTCATATACCTAGCTTTTTATTTCAATTTTTTGATTATGTACATTTTCTTAGGTTTAATGAAGAAAGTGTCCCAGATGCGAACGTCCCAGAAGAGAACATCCAAAAAGAGGGATTCCCACAAGAAAGAATTACAGAAAGAAAGAAAGAAGCTGACAAGATGAGAGTTTTCTGCAAGAGGATATATTAGAAGATGTCATCCAACTCAATGACTTTCCTCGAGAAGGAAATACAGAAGAGGATTTCACACAAGAAAATTTAGAAGAGCACTTCCTGAGCCAAGAAGAAATAAATTTAAAATCATATAATAATTCAAAACCTGGAATAATTTCTTCAGATGAATATGACAGATAAGAAATATTAGAATATTTGCATAAATAGAGTTTTTACATACCAAGAATTTAACTAGATAACAACAAGGAAATTCTTGTGTCCGTTTTGTTGACAGTATTGACCAAGGCATTCTAATTAGGTGAATTAATATTTTTAATGCATGGGTACATTATATCTATCTTTAGACTTATAAACCATAATGAAAATTCTTGGCCAGCTAGCTATCGACATGTTCTAGTACTTGCATTTATTAATCATAAATTTATTTCAGATTTTCAGTTCGAGTACTTGCATTTATTTCATATTTTCAGTTTGAGTACTTGTATTTATTAATCATAAATTTATTTCAGAATCTTATTTCTAGTACCGAGTACTTGCATTTATTAGTCATATATTTATTTCAGATTCTTATTTCTAGTACTTGCATTTATTAATCATAAATTTATTTCAGATTTTCAGTTCGAGTACTTGCATTTATTAATCATAAATTTATTTCAGGTTCTTAGTTCTAATACTTGCATGTATTAATTGTAAACTCATTTCTTTAATGTTAACTTTATTGTAAATCATTAAATATTATAAAATCATTTTTGTAAGAAAATAAATTGAACAATTAATAATTATTTCTTTATTTAAAAGTACCTAATTACAGTTATTCACTAAAACAAAAACAAAACAATACACTATGAAAAAACTGCATTGCTTTTTAGCAATGGACAAAAGACATAATAGCAAATAAAATGTGTAACAAACCTACATCAAGAGTCCCATGGACGGGTTAATATGTGAGACATACTGTAAATATTAATTTCTGCAAATGTCTGTGATTCCCAACTATGCAGACACTATTTTGAATGCACGAATAAAAATCACAAAAAACTGTTATAGTTGAATTGCACATTCTCCATATTACTAATCACTAATTTTGCACACTTTCACACTTCCTTCGAATATGCATAAAAATTGAAGATTTTTTGAACAGCCTCTCGAGAATGGAATTTTTGTTCGTGGAAATATTTTTACCCGTTATAGCTTACACCTTGGAATAGGACATCTCCATTTTTCAACAAATTTTAAAGAATAATAAACATATTAATCATTTAGTGGAAGGTGTGCTTTTGACAATTTGTGATCACCAATTTTAAAGTGAAACATGTCCTACATGAGGTATACGGCATTAATTGAAATACTTTAAATTGAAGAACTGGTTTTAGTTAATACTAATTTACTCATTAAAAAAAATTGCAAAACACACGAATAAATTAGCCAACATAACCTAAAATGTCAGTTCTAAACATCTAAACTTTCTTTCTTCCTAACTTCGTATTCGTAAAACTGGTTGCATACATCGTTCAAAATAAAACCAAAAAGCGCCACTGTCTCAAAGTGTCAGGCGGAAAACGCCTGAACTATGGAAAGAGAAAATCTTACTGGGATATAGGCAACTTACATAAAAAATTTTTTTCTGGAGAGTTAATCTCAAAAATTATAAAGTTTTGCGAATTGGTATTCTCGGAAATTAATTCTGTATCCTTCATTTAGGACATCTCCTTTTCACGTTAAAATTGGTGATCACAAATTGTCAAAACTGTCAAAAACACACCTCCACTAAATGGCTGATATCTTTTTTATTAATCCTTATAATTAATATAACGGGTATAAATATTTCCACAAACAAAAATTCCGTTCTCGAGATTAACTCTCCAAAAAATCTTCAAATTTTTATGCATATTCAGTATTGCCAACTGAAAACGAGGTCGGCAGTGGCAAGGCCCCTCTTAATGACTTTTGCGTGTATTCACTGAATTCTTTGGTCACTGGCGATACTGAAATGAGTGATATTACGAGATATTTTAGCTCGGCGTCCACTTCTACAATGGCTAGGTTGTTTTCTTAGCAATCTTAGCCCAATAAATTGGGCAACTAATTTTTAAATTTTGTTAAAACATACAACTGGTGCTTATAGCAGTAGTTCTGATTCTGGTGAGTGTTTCATCACTTCAAGAATGAAGAATAATTATAATGATTCAAACCAGGAAGAAATTAAATCAGATTCAGAAAGTGAAACCTGATTAAAACAATTTTTTTAAATTTTTTAGCTTTGTTAAATTTTTATTCTTTGTGTTACTTTAATAAAGTTTATTTTGGTTTGTTCCATAAAAACAAAATATTTTATTTAATACTGACCCCAATATCTCAAAAAAGCTGTGACGACAAAGTGACGACTTTTCATACTGATCGATGACGACTTTTGACTTTGTTAGCCTGGCAACACTGGTCCCGAGAAACAGAAAGCTTTTAAATAAGCTGAAGATTCTAAAATTAACCCTAAACTAAGTGAAGAAGACTAATGTTAACATGTTAGACAGTCTCTGTATAATTGTATATATAGTTTGTACAAAAACCACACGGTAGGTTAGGCTTGCATATCAAGTGACTTTAATTGTTAATAGTTATGTTTTTAAAATTGAAGGTACAGTTTTTTGCCCAGCTTGGTGGAAATACTACTTATGAATCGATTGGACCTGCATTGCACCAGTAATTGAGGACTCGTTAGCAGAGCAGTTTTCTTTTATGTGAAAAATACCTTTGGGACGACCCTTTTATCAAAAGCAGTAATTGGTAATTATTACTTCCCGATTATTAAATTATAGTAATTTAAAATTATTCTAATTTAATTCTGAAATTACAGTGATTTACATTATGAAAAATAAAAAAAGTCCTAATTGTTTATAACGTAAATGGCTGTAACTTTGTAACTTTTTTGAGACAAATTCTTAACACACTTCATGTTTAAAGTCATCCTTTCAATATGTTATCCTCTGACACTAATATTAACTTGCAATTTCATGAAAAAAAAACACGGTTTTTTACATCACTAATTTATGTATAATTATTTTAGAAGCTGCACAGAAATCAGGTCATGCTTCCAACAAGGAAACCGAGCTAAGAATTGGTGATTGGCTGAGAAGAGCAAAAGAACGCAATCTTAGAATACAAATGAAAAAAAAAATAAACTCAATGGTAATTCAATTGTTTTTTGAATAAATTTTTTTTAAATTAATTTTGTTTAATTTTTTAGTATTTACACTCCTAGGAGTGTAAATATGTGTGGTAAAGGGGAAATATTATTTGTTCTCATATCCCAAGGATGTAGTACGACATCGCAAATGCGGACACGGCTGTTGCCAGAAACATCCCACGAACATCGCGAGGTAAATAGGGATGTCTCAGAGATGTTTCTATTGTCCCATATGTATGTTTCTAAGATGTCTTACAGATGTTTCTGTGTTATTAGGGAAATGTATGAGTAATTCCTCAATTTGTTCCTGTCTAGTTGAAGTGCCTCACACCACAAGTTCGAGACATTCTTATCAGAGGGAACCTATAAACAATATTTTCACGATCAAAAACTCGTATGACTATCAAATATTAATGCCATCTGGGATACGCCCATGGGTAATGTCTTCTATTGTTCTAAATCTATGGTTAATGTATTTCAACAAGACTTAAATTCTGTATGTAAGTGGTTCGACAGAAACAAAATGAGTCTGAACATTGACAAATGTGCCGTAATGACGTTCACCCGAAAAGTTAACTATTTACGATTTTCATATTCGCTTCATGATACTGAGCTGCGTAGGGAAACCGAGTGTAACGATCTAGGAGTAATTATTCAGTCCAACCTCAAATTTAACAAGCATTATGCATCTGTAGTTAATAGGGAGGTTTTAAGCCACCTATTTCAACACCAATATACTTTAAACGTTATACATCGCATGCGCAATAGCGCTAAAATAACGGAAACTTTATTAACTGATATTGTTTTACGTTATTAGAGGTGAAATAAGGTTCCCTTAATAACTGATATTGATT
This sequence comes from Crepidodera aurea, assembly GCA_949320105.2. Lineage (NCBI taxonomy): Eukaryota > Metazoa > Arthropoda > Insecta > Coleoptera > Chrysomelidae > Crepidodera > Crepidodera aurea. Next base: position 92,535,311 of record OX439473.1, on the reverse strand, counting down.
TCGCCATGGTGCCGCCTGTAGAACATTTATATTTAAGTTTTATCGTGAACTCCAAAGTCTATGATAAATACATGTGAAATTTAGAAGATTTGAGTAAGTCTATAGTTTTCACCATTCTTACCACTTTTTTTCTTAAATATGAAATGAAAACATTTCATAAAATTAAGTGTTATGGCAACATAGGATATGGACATTGAAGAGATGTCACAACAAATCTTTTACCTAACCTATCTTTTGTAGTATTTGTTTCATTCTGGCTTCATTTAAAAACGATTTAAGGCAGTTAAAATAAAAAAAAATCGTAAATGATTATTTAAACTATCACAAAGTGAGGGTTATCATTTATAAGGTTATAAATGTTTCTGGCATCTGTCACGTAAATAACGGAAGAGTGGGATGGCTTAAAAACTCATTTTCGAAATACGTTATTAACGTTCTGTGTTTACTTTAATAGCGGATAAAGGGATATAACGTATTAGGGAGATTTTAAGCCACAACTTGAGCGTCATACGTTATATCCCTTTATCCGCTATTAAAGTAAACACAGAACGTTAATAACGTATTTCGAAAATGAGTTTTTAAGCCATCCCACTCTTCCGTTATTTACGTGACAGATGTCAGAAACATTTATAACCTTATAAATGATAACCCTCACTTTGTGATAGTTTAAATAATCATTTACGATTTTTTTTTTATTTTAACTGCCTTAAATCGTTTTTAAATGAAGCCAGAATGAAACAAATACTACAAAAGATAGGTTAGGTAAAAGACTTGTTGTGACATCTCTTCAATGTCCATATCCTATGTTGCCATAACACTTAATTTTATGAAATGTTTTCATTTCATTTTTAAGAAAAAAAGTGAAAACTATAGACTTACTCAAATCTTCTAAATTTCACATGTATTTATCATATACTTTGGAGTTCACGATAAAACTTAAATATAAATGTTCTACATGCGGCACCATTGCGAAAACAATATCCGTTATTAAGGGAACCTTATTTCACCTCTAATAACGTAAAACAATATCAGTTAATAGAGAGTTGAAGTAAACACAGTACGTAACCCTTTACGTAGAAAATACCGTACGAAATATAACGTAATAAAGTTGTATGGAATTTGAGTTGAAGTGTTCATGTACGTACGTAAAATAGATGTCAACTGTCAACCTTTAATTAATTGGTCTGTATTTTTGTTTTATGTTGTTTTATGTGAGCAGAAAGTCGAAAAGTCAAAATTAAAAAAATTTTTAATAAAATAAGAGGTTTTATTATATCCATTAAGAAGAGTATTTGAAGTACAAAGCCACTAATGAGTTATAGAAATGAAAAACAAAATAATATATATATTGGAATTGGATTTCTTGAAATTCTACTAAAATAGAAGTTACATTTTTATGGTAAGCACATGTTCAATTAGGCTCTATTTATTTCATTTAAGGTGGAAGGTATTCTTGATGCAGCACAACTTGGGGATTCAGATTTCGAAGAAGATGAAATGGATGAGGTAATCTTGCTACATATATTCAACGATGATCCTATTGGGAATCGAGCAGAGCTTTATGGGCGATTGAGCCTCCACACAACTGGAACAATATTTGGGAAATTTAATGTTCTGTTCAGCACACACATATTTTCAAAATCCATCATGCTGATTAAATTTTAGTAAATGCACCTAGATTGATTTTTGTAAAGTTAGTATCGCAATATTAAAGTAGCATATCTTTTATCAAGCAAAAACAACTTTAATGTTTGTTTTATTACAAATATTTTGTTTGCTAGTTTCAAGATGTAAAAAACGCCATCAACTAAATTTAGTTGAACATTTCTACACTTTGTAAATGTAATTTTATTGAGTATATTTTCTAAAAATGTAAAGATTCATTGTTTTGTAGTTTTAGAGATAAATATTCTGTAATATTGTTTTGTTATTGTTATTGTGATTAATAAATAAATATTTATATAATAAAAAATGTTTTAACTTGAAAGTTTTTTATTATCTTACTGAAATATGAGAAATAACCTGTAGAAACATAATAAGCGAATATTTAGTAACTTCTATAGGAATTTCTCAACCGAATGTAATCTAATAACAGAAAAATAAAGAAATTCTTTTGAGAACTTCTAAATCACACTTAAATTCCTAAATTATATAAATCAAATGAAACAAAACCGAATATTTAGTAACTTCTTGAGTGACCCTTAATACCATGTTATTTATATATAAAATGATTAATCAACTATAGTGCCTCAACTTGTAAATAATTGTAGGTTTGTTAAAGACATAAATATTCCACAAGATCAAGAAACAATTATTATTTAGACAGAGTAAGCACTATAGTTATATAGTTAGAATATAGTCTGTTTTATAAGGGATTAAAGCAATACAATGAATTGCCTGATTTTATTAAAAACTGCAATAATTTAATGAGCTTAGAAGAACATGTAGGTTGTGAATATAAGTATATAACTATTTATTTTTTTTTGTAAACCTAAATGTAAAAATAATACTAGCCAAGAGCTAAATTAAAGGATTATTCATTTCGGAAGCTCATAGTGGTTTGTATTTTAATTTCTCTCTCTCTCTTTCCACTGGATTAAAACCACTTAGTTGTTAAAAAAGTTTTTTTATTGTCAATAAAAAAACTTTTTTAACAACTAAGTGGTTTTAATCCAGTGGAAAGAGAGAGAGAAATTAAAGGATTATTATTATTATTATTACTTCTATAGGAATTTCTCAACTATTATTATATATTATATTATATTATTATTATATTACATTATAACTGAATGTAATCTAACAAAAAAAAATAAAGAAAGTCTTTTTGAAGCTATGAATAATTTACTTTAAGTCAAAATTCAAAATTCGGACATTCGCCATTTATCGGTGTCACTCGTATAATCTTCGGTTAACGTACGTAGATTTTTAAGGTATCCGTGAGAGAACGCAAGGTTACGTACGTACGCAATCCTATTTTTCACGTAAACGCTATTTCCAGACAAATGCGCATGCGTAGATGTCAATTCGGCTCCTAACGTTTACGTACTTGGCACAACTTCAACTCTCTAATAGAGTACGTAACCCTTTACGTAGAAAATACCGTACGAAATATAACGTAATAAAGTTGTATGGAATTTGAGTTGAAGTGTTCATGTACGTACGTAAAATAGATGTCAACTGTCAACCTTTAATTAATTGGTCTGTATTTTGGTTTTATGTTGTTTTATGTGAGCAGAAAGTCGAAAAGTCAAAATTAAAAAAATTTTAATAAAATAAGAGGTTTTATTATATCCATTAAAAAGAGTATTTGAAGTACAAAGCCACTAATGAGTTATAGAAATGAAAAACAAAATAATATATATATTGGAATTGGATTTCTTGAAATTCTACTAAAATAGAAGTTACATTTTTATGGTAAGCACGTCTTTGTACATGTTAAATTAGGCCCTATTTATTTCATTTAAGGTGGAAGGTATTCTTGATGCAGCACAACTTGGGGATTCAGATTTCGAAGAAGATGAAATGGTTGAGGTAATCTTGCTATATATATTCAACAATGATCCTGTTGGGAATCGAGCAGAGCTTTATGGGCGATTGAGCCTCCACACAACTGGAACAATATTTGGGAAATTTAATGTTCTGTTCAGCACACACATATTTTCAAAATCCATCATGCGGATTAAATTTTAGTAAATGCACCTAGATTGATTTTTGTAAAGTTAGTATCGCAATATTAAAGTAGCATACCTTTTATCAAGCAAAAACAACTTTAATGTTTGTTTTATTACCAATATTTTGTTTGCTAGTTTCAAGATGCAAAAAGCGCCATCAACTAAATTTAGTTGAACATTTCTACACTTTGTAAATGTAATTTTATTGAGTATATTTTCTAAAAATGTAAAGATTCGTTGTTTTGTAGTTTTAGAGATAAATATTCAGTAATATTGTTTTGTTATTGTGATTAATAAATAAATATTTATATATTAAAAAATATTTTAACTTGAAAGTTTTTTATTATCTTACTGAAATATGAGAAATAACCTTTAGAAGCATAATAAGCGAATATTTAGTAACTTCTATAGGAATTTCTCAACCGAATGTAATCTAATAACAGAAAAATAAAGAAATTCTTTTGAGAACTTCTAAATCACACTTAAATTCCTAAATTATATAAATCAAATGAAACAAAAACGAATATTTAGTAACTTCTTAGTGACCCTTAATACCATGTTATTTATATATAAAATGATTAATCAACTATAGTGCCTCAACTTGTAAATAATTGTAGGTTTGTTAAAGACATAAATATTCCACAAGATCAAGAAACAATTATTATTTAGACAGACTAAGCACTATAGTTATATAGTCAGAATATAGTCTGTTTTATAAGGGATTAAAGCAATACAATGAATTGCCTGATTTTATTAAAAACTGCAATAATTTAATGAGCTTTAAAAGAACATGTAGGTTGTGAATATAAATATATAACTATTTATTTTTTTTTGTAAACCTAAATGTAAAAATAATACTAGCCAAGAGCTAAATTAAAGGATTATTCATTTCGGAAGCTCATAGTGGTTGTATTTTAATTTCTCTCTCTCTTTTCACTGTATTAAAACCACTTAGTTGTTAAAAAAGTTTTTTATTGTCAATAAAAAAACTTTTTTAACAACTAAGTGGTTTTAATTCAGTGGAAAGAGAGAGAGAAATTAAAGGATTATTATTATTATTACTTCTATAGGAATTTCTCAACTATTATTATATATTATATTATTATTATATTATATTATAACTGAATGTAATCTAACAAAAAAAAATAAAGAAAGTCTTTTTGAAGCTATGAATAATTTACTTTAAGTCAAAATTCAAAATTGGGACATTCGCCATTTATCGGTGTCACTCGTATAATCTTCGGTTAACGTACGTAGATTTTTACGGTATCCGTGAGAGAACGCAAGGTTACGTACATACGCAATCGTATTTTTCACGTAAACGCTATTTCCAGACAAATGCGCATGCGTAGATGTCAATTCGGCTCCTAACGTTTACGTACTTGGCACAACTTCAACTCTCTAACGCAAGGTTACGTACGTACGCAATCCTATTTTTCACGTAAACGCTATTTCCAGACAAATGCGCATGCGTAGATGTCAATTCGGCTCCTAACGTTTACGTACTTGGCACAACTTCAACTCTCTAATAAAGTTTCCCTTATTTTAGCGCTATTGCGCATGCGATGTATAACGTTTAAAGTATATTGGTGTTGAAATAGGTGGCTTAAAACCTCCCTAATAAAGCCTACAAAGTACTTGGATACAATAGCCTAGTAAGACCCCATCTTGAATATGCCTCTGTAATATGGTCTCCTCAGGCGGAAGTCAATAAAGATGCAATAAAAAAGGTTTAAAAAAGATTTCTACGGTACTTATATGTTCGTAAATATAATGAGTATCCCTACTTCATATCATATCAAAGTATGCTCGAAAGTTTTAAAATGGTATCTCTTGAAGGGAGGAGATTGGTTCAGTCTACACCCTTTATTTTTTACATTATTAACAATATCAAATACAACGGTCTCTCATTAATTAACAATGTCAAAATCATAGTACCCAAAATAAACTTGAGACAGCACAAAAAAGTGATTGCTCACCCATAAATAATATGTTGCAGGATTGCAATATCCTTATTAGTAAGTATGATCTCGATTTTTATATACCCAGTTGTAAAAACATAAAAAAATAAATTTAGGCCTCCATTATATGTTTAGCTGCAAACCATGTACATTTTTGAAATTCTTTTATACTATTAGTGTCGTTAGTCTCTAGTATTGTGGTCCTTAATTTGTTTCTTAGTCAAGAAATTTTTTTTTCCTGTAGAATTTTTCTAACCCTGGGAAATCACAGTTTATTTTAATTTAATTAACAGCTAAGAAGGTTTCAAAATGCCAAGTATTGGTTTATTCTGGAAAATAATGCACATTTAAATTTACAGCTAAAAAATTGAAAATTCTCTTTGAACTGTAGTTTCATTGTTCTGTAAAATTTTAGATATTTACAGACCCAATCTATTAACTGTAGAGTTAAATTAATATTTTAAACTTACAGATGTGGGAATAAATAATATAAAATACATTTTTTTTTACTCATGCGAAATTCTTTTATAATATTAGTGTTGTGGTCTTGAACTTGTTTCTTAGTTAAGTTAGTTTGTAAGTATTAATTCCTTACATGTAGTTACTTTTGTGTTTGTAAGTGAAGCTAAAATAAAATAAATAATGATTTAGTCACTTTTTTGCATCGGAAAAGTAATTTTCCGGGCGCCATATTGAATTTTCACTTTTTTGACCTCAAATTCGTAATTAGCGACCCCCCAAAACCCCTAGCCTGTAAGGATTTTAAAAAATAAGCAATCTAGTAGCTGGCATATTGGGGCAAGTACCCCACCAAACCTTTCTAACTTTGATATTGGGCCAAAAATAAAGTAATTCCAGAAGGTTTCACTTTGATTTGGCCTGGCTCAGAAAATTGCGTAACAAATGCCATTTTTCGGGTTCCTTTCCTGGCCTATACTTAATTTACAAAAGGAAATGACACAAATAATTATTCAGAGCAATTTAATTTTATAATTTTGAATGACATTGTTTTAAAGCTCATAAAAGCTTTCAGTGTGGTACAATTATTTACATTTTTTACATGATCTTTTTGCATTATATACTATTTTCAATAGTGCAAAGGAATTTAATGAATATAAAAGGATAATATTGTACATTTCTGGTATGAAATTAAATATTTTTGTAATGTTATGTATATGATTCCTTTGCCCTATTTGCTTTTTTATAACAGATACAGGAACATTTTGGTCCTGCCGATAGTGAGTACAATGATAGATGGTGGTGACAAGTACATATTTATAATTATATATTTAACATTTAAAAATTTTTGGTTATTTTTGCATCCAGAAATAACTATTTTGAAAATCTTTTCACCTATTAGTAAATGTTAACCATAGAAGGCCTATGTGGAGTCGGATCCGACTCTCGGGGAGTCTGAAATTATAGAATTCTATTTATCTGGTATCTATTTATTGTGTTACCATGAAACAAGTACTCTGATCAACCTACTGGTACTGTAATGCAAAGGTGCTCAGGACATAAAATGTTCCTGATACGCACATAAAATATTTTATTGCATAATATTAGCAAAATAAAAGTGGAGTCGAATCCGACTCCACCTAGTACTAGTCTCCAATTTTTTCACCTAGACCGTCTAGGGTTAAGAGTCCTGATTAAATGATTTAGCACAAATGCCGCCTTTAAAATTATTTTCACCTCAATGAATCAATAAATGTCTATTTAAATTGCATGTCCTAGTAAATGATTTACCACAAATGTCGCACTTGAAATTCTTTTCACCTGTATGACTTAGTAAATGTCTCTTTAATTTATATTTCTGAGCAAATGATTTTTTACAAATGTTGCACTTGAAATTCTTCTCACCTGTATGAATTAATAAATGTCTATTTAGAGAGTACTTGGAATTAAATGATTTAGCACAAATACTACACTTTAAATTATTTTCACCTGTATGACTTAGTAAATGTGTCTTTAATTTGTATTCCTGAGCAAATGATTTTTTACAAATGTTGCACTTGAAATTCTTTTCATCTGTATGTATTAGTAAATGTCTCTTTAAATCGCTTCTCTGAGCAAACGATTTTTTACAAATGTTGCACTTGAAATTCTTTTCACCTGTATGTATTAGTGAATGTCTCTTTAAATCGCCTCTCACAGCAAATGATTTTTCACAAATGTTGCACTTGAAATTCTTTTCACCTGTATGAATTAGAAAATGTGTCTTTAAACTGCTTCTATGAGCAAATGGTTTTTCACAAATGTTGCACTTGAAATTCTTTTCACCTGTATGTATTAGTAAATGTCTATTTAAATCGCCTCTCTGAGCAAATGATTTTTTACAAATGTTACACTTGAAATTCTTCTCACCTGTATGAGTTAGTAAATGATTATTTAGAATGCCCTTCTGAGAAAATGATTTATCACAAATGCTGCATTTAAAATTCTTCTCACCTGTATGAATTAGTAAATGTCTATTTAGAGAGTCCTTGAGATTAAATGATTTAGCACAAATGCTGCATTTAAAATTCTTTTCCCCTGAATGGGTCAATAAGTGTCTATTTAGAGATATCCTATAAGTAAACAATTTGTCACAAACATTGCACTTGAAGTTCTTTTCACCTGTATGCATTGGTAAATGTTTCATAAGAGCGTCCTTTAAAATAAATGATTTAGCACAAATGCTGCATTTGAATTTCCTTTCACCTGTATGAATTAGTAAATGTGTCTTTAAATTGTTTCTCTGAGAAAATGATTTTTTACAAATGTGGCACTCGAAATTCTTCTCACCCGTATGAGTTACTAAATGTTTCATAAGAGTGCCCTTTAATCTAAATGATTTAGCACAAATGTTGCATTTGAAATTCTTTTCACCTGTATGAATTACTAAATGCGTCTTTAAATTGTCTCTCTTAGCAAATGATTTTTTACAAATGTTGCACTCAAAATTCTTCTCACCAGTATGAATTAGTAAATGTTTATTTAGAGCGTCCTTGAGATTAAATGATTTAGCACAAATGCTGCATTTAAAATTCTTTACACCTGTATGACTGAGTAAATGTCTTTTTAGACTGCCTTTCAGAGTAAACGATTTTTCACAAATGTTGCATTTGAAATTCATTTCACCTGAATGAATTACTAAATGTCTATTTAAAATGTTTTTCCGAATAAATGTTTTAGTACAAACTTTGCATTCTTATTTTTGTTCACCTGTACCATTAGTAAAGTGTTTATCACCCTCTTCTTCAATTTTGAAAATAGTATCACTTATTAAATAACTTTGTTCTTGTTGGACTTCTTCAATTTAGATTCAATTTTTATTTGGTCCTGAGAAATTATTTCTATTTGCTGTTATCCCATTTTTCTTTTAAACAACTGCAATAAGGAAAAATAACTAACTTCTATTTAAACACGAAAAATAAAAAAAACGAATCGTGGCGGTGTAAGAAGGTTTGTTTGTTTACTTATTTAATCTATGGGTTACCCATATCCTGTTGTACACAATTAGAATTATAGCTCTTTATCCTCTTCTAAATATTTTAAACAATTCTTCTCAATTTATATTTTATTAATTGAAATTCGGTTTCACTATGTTGATTCACTTTTACACTGATTTATTTATGGGAAAATATATAAAGGTGTATAACTCTGACAACGGGACAACACAACAATCAGAGACAATTTAAATATATATATATTACATTCTCTCTGACAACAATCTCTTTGGTCTTGAGAAATTCTTCTTCGCTTTGTTTATGGTTTACAACTAGTGCATTTGCCAGCACATTTGTTTGTGATGCAGTTGTCTTGCTCAAACAGCAATAATACGTCTGTTCTTTTGCTCTAAAAGTGCTCTACCAGTGCTAAAGTACTGCATCAGTTTGTTTCTTTGTCTAATCAATGCAGCATTAATCATTAATGTGTTGTGTTTCTTTCAATATTTAGTGCTGAACGATGCAAATTGGACAACTTCGCAGTGCCAATAAGATTCCCACTCTCTTTGGGCTAAAAACATTTAAAGGTGAAGCACAGTTAACTCAAAGAAACGAAGAAGAAGCCCCGGCACTGATTATGTACGCCTCTTACAAAAAATGGAAATAAAGTTACAAGTTATAGAAGTACTTAATTTACCAAAGGAAATGACACAAATAATTATTCACAGCAGTTTAATTTTAGAATTTTGAATGCCATTGTTTTAAAGCTCATAAAAGCTTTCACTGTAGTACAATCTACAATTATTTACATTTTTTACATGATCTTTTTGCATTATATACGATTGTTAATAGTGCAAAGGAATTTAATGTATATAAAAGGATAATATTGTACATTTGTGGTATGAAATTAAATATTTTTGTAATGTTATGTATATGATTCCTTTGCCCTATTTCTTTTTTTATCGAGACAAATAATTACCGATGGCGGCGCCATAGTCGTCGATCAGCTGTTCACATGAAACTCGTAATTTTTGGTAAATAGTGCATTAAGAGGGGCCTTGCCACTGCCGACCTCGTTTTCAGTTGGCAATACTGAATATGCATAAAAATTTGACGATTTTTTGGAGAGTTAATCTCGAGAACGGCATTTTTGTTTGTGGAAATATTTATACCCGTTATAGCTTATACCTTGGAATAGGACATCTCCTTTTTTGAGTCAATTTTAAGGATTAATAAAAAAGATATCAGCCATTTAGTGGAAGTGTGTTTTTGACAGTTTTGACAATTTGTGATCACCAATTTTAACGTGAAAAGGAGATGTCCTAAATGAAGGATACAGAATTAATTTCCGAGAATACCAATTCGCAAAACTTTATAATTTTTGAGATTAACTCTCCAGAAAAAAAAAAATTATGTAAGTTGCCTATATCCCAGTAAGATTTTCTCTTTCCATAGTTCAGGCGTTTTCCGCCTCACACTTTGAGACAGTGGCGCTTTTTGGTTTTATTTTGAACGATGTATGCAACCAGTTTTACGAATACGAAGTTACAAATAAAGAAAGTTTAGATGTTTAGAACTGACATTTTAGGTTATGTTGGCTAATTTATTATTTATTCGTGTGTTTTGCAATTTTTTTTAATGAGTAAATTAAAGTATTTCAATTAATGCCGTATACCTCATGTAGGGCATGTTTCACTTTAAAATTGGTGATCACAAGTTGTCAAAAGCACACCTTCCACTAAATGATTAATATGTTTATTATTCTTTAAAATTTGTTAAAAAATGGAGATGTCCTATTCCAAGCTGTAACGGGTAAAAATATTTCCACGAACAAAAATTCCATTCTCGAGAGGCTGTTCAAAAAATCTTCAATTTTTATGCATATTCGAAGGAAGTCGTCAGTGTTAAAAATTAGTGATTAGTAATATGGAGAATGTGCAATTCAACTATAACAGTTTTTTGTGATTTTTATTCGTGCATTCAAAATAGTGTCTGCATAGTTGGGAATCACAGACATTTGCAGAAATTAATATTTACAGTATGTCTCACATATTAACCCGTCCATGGGACTCTTGATGTAGGTTTGTTACACATTTTATTTGCTATTATGTCTTTTGTCCATTGCTAAAAAGCAATGCAGTTTTTTCATAGTGTATTTTTTTGTTTTAGTGAATAACTGTAATTAGGTAATTTTAAATAAAGAAATAATTATTAATTGTTCAATTTATTTTCTTACAAAAATGATTTTATAATATTTAATGATTTACAATAAAGTTAACATTAAAGAAATGAGTTTACGATTAATACATGCAAGTATATTAGAACTAAGAATCTGAAATAAATTTATGATTAATAAATGCAAGTACTAGCACTTATTTATTTATTTATCGTATCACTGCATATGCCATAAAATACATAAAAGATATATTTAGTTGGCAGATCTTGAGACTTGGTTCAAGATTTCTTGTCGATAGGTCTTGAGGAGGACCGGTTGGATTAAATGTCGCGTCAGGCATCATGTGCTTTAGCCGGGAGATCAAAAGATTGTATACTATTGTACTAGTCAACCCCTTGCCCTTTCGGCGTTCTTCTTTAACACTTAGTTTTCCGAGAGTACATATTTTGTTTAGTTTGATTAGTAGCCCAATCCAGTACATACCCAAGTTCTACAATTCTCATACCTGTTATCGGGTTCTCAGGTTTCGGTACTCTCTCATATTCTAGCCCATGTTTGTTTATGCTAGAAAATTAATGAAATATTAAATTATACAGGGTGTATCATAAGGAATGGTCAATATTTTAATCATAGGTTCAGGACCTCAAAATATTAATATTTTACTAAATAACTCTGGGTCAAATGTTATCTACTACTAAGATACAAGGTGTTGAAGATAAAATGTATTTTTCGTTTTTTTGCAATAATTTCTGTTATTTAATATATTGACTTGAAATTTGGTATGGTTATATTTTTAAGAAATTATTGCAAAAAAACGAAAAATACATTTTATCTTCAACACCCTGTATCCAGGCCAGGATTCAGAGCCGTGATTTGGGGGGGGACCTTCCGGGGGGTCCAGAAAATTTTTGAAATAATGTATTTATTACCTTTTAGTTATTTATTTGTATATGTGATTTTTTGCTTTTGACGGGGCGGTCGCCCCCATCGCCCCCCCTTGTATCCGGGCCTGCCTGTATCTTAGTAGTAGATAACATTTGAGTTATTTAGTAAAATATTAATATTTCGAGGTCCTGAACCAATTATTAAAATGTTGACCATTCCTTATGATACACCATGTAGATAGCTAGCTGGCCAAGAATTTTCATTATGGTTTATAAGTCTAAAGATAGATCTATATTGTACCCATGCATTAAAAATATTAATTCACCTAATTAGAATGCCTTGGTCAATACTGTCAACAAAACGGACACAAGAATTTCCTTGTTGTTATCTAGTTAAATTCTTGGTATGTAAAAACTCTATTTATGCAAATATTCTAATATTTCTTACCTGTCATATTCATCTGAAGAAATTATTCCAGGTTCTGAATTATTATATGATTTTAAATTTATTTCTTCTTGGCTCAGGAAATCCTCTTCTAAATTTTCTTGTGTGAAATCCTCTTCAATATCTTCTGTATTTCCTTCTCGTCGAAAGTCATTGAGTTGGATGACCTCTTCTAAAATATCCTCTTGCAGAAAACTCTCCTCTTGATTGTCGGCTTCTTTCTTTCCTTCTGTAATTCTTTCTTGTGGGAATCCCTCTTTTTGGATGTTCTCTTCTGGGACACTTTCTTCATTAAACCTAAGAAAATGTACATAATCAAAAAATTGAAATAAAAAGCTTAATAACTTATAAAAAATATGGCTAAAATATAACTTTAGAAAACTTACGATTCTTCTAATATTTCTGTGGAAATGTCCCTGTTTTCTCTATTTCCCCAATTCAATCGCGCTGCTGCAGTGCGTTTGTTCTTCTTTCTAGTTTTACGCGAACTTCGAGGCATCTTTGGATAATAACCTACCCTATATAAAAAATAATAAAAAAAAAATTGTGTCTTTTTTCACAAAAATGAAAATGGTGTCCTTTTTCACCGAGGAGGGTAAACAATCAGAATCTAAAACCTAAAACCTAAAAATACTGTTGTGTCCGTTTCACACCACTTTTGTACCGTAATAATATAGCTCTAATGGAGATAAAAGCAAAAATGCAATATGCGTTAGCGTGACCTGCTCAATCAGAGACCAACCAAATCACGACTAATAACTAAATTGTAAAATCACGTCACAAAACGGATGGAAAAACCGCCAAAATCACAAAACATTAGTTGCAAACATTTTCAAAGAATCCCCGCTCGAAGACACAATAAGAACTGCTGCCGCTCTTTGTCTAATCATTAAAATTAGTAGTGTTATCTTATTTTATTTCAGAATTAGACAGCGGACAGGGCGAAAACAAAGACAAACAGGCAAAAAAGTAAAAACTGAAATGAAAAAACACACCAATGTTGCCGTAATGCCCGCAACCTCTAAATTATCAATGACTAAAAAGCTTTTTTAAAATAAATGTACATATTATATTTTCCATTTAAAATATTTTGGAATGTAATATAAAAACGCTTTTCATATAAATTCATATCGTATATTGATAATAAAGAAATATCTAGGTAGGTATTTTCGACACTGTTCTGATGCTTCGGTAAATAAATAAAGTATAAAGTTTAGTATGGATACTAAATACGTGTCACTGGTTTTTTGGGTAAAATTTTAAAGTAGGTTTATTGTTGTATATTATTCTTATATGAAAAATCACACTAAATACAATGGTGACATTAAAAAATTTATAAATAGCCGTCTTCATTGTTAAAAGCGATCGTTTGTGAGCATTTTAGTTTTTCAACCCTATTTTTTGGACTTTTTAACGAAAATGGTGACACGGACAAAAAAATGATGAAACATGAACAATTTATCATAACCCATGGTTTAAGACTTGCAGCGATTTTTTATCTGTAACCGTTCAATTGTTATATACAAATTAATGCTCCAACATTAACAATTTTTTTTTATAAAAGGACTTGCAGATAATTTATTGTGGTTACAATGTTGCATTTTGTTCATAGAACGCAGTTTTTGCGTTTGGGGCCGCCAATTATTTATTAATTCATTTTTTAAAAAAATTCTTGCTTCACCTTAAAGATTATACATTTATATAATTCTCAATTTTCGTATGAATCCATTGATGTTTAAATATTTTTTTTATGTTAGAAATATTATTTTCCGAGCTCCATTCCTATCTGATGTATTTAATGAGATTAGTCGCGTGGCAGCGCTATTCATATTAAAATAAACGGATTTATACGAAAATAATTGAAAATTAATTAAATTAATAAAATATAAACTCTATTTTGATGCTAGAAAAAAAATAGTAAAAAAAAAAAATGAAATTTCCTAAAAATAAAAAATAAAATTTCTGTCGAGGCAGGTATCGAACTCATGACAAATGGATTATTAGCGCTCTCTGCGACCAGACCAATCGTGAAAATAAAGAAAATTTATTCTGTCAGATTCCTTAGATATCCCAAATAATATATTATATTTTAATACTAGCAGCGCCACCTAGCATACAGGAGATTCACTGAAGTCTTAAGATATCTATCTCTCTTCATTATTGCAGAAAGACAGTGATAAAAGATAAAGATAAAAATGGGGATTTTTGGTGTTTGTAGTTTGGCATACCTGTCGCGATGCCCCTCTTAAGTTATACTGAGTGAATGGTTTATTTGTAGTATTTTAAGACTTTTTGTGATTGTTTGAGGTTTTTGATTTGGAAATTACCATAATATACCTGTACATGTAAGTATCTTACGTTTTTCAGAAATTTATTGTTTACTTCTGTTTCTGTGTGCTTTTTTTGTGTTTCAGGATGAATATAGCCTAGAGGTATTATCATCTTCACCTCTACTAATATAGAATGATATTGGAAGGGAGCTAAATCATATGCCAAAGAAACATACAACAGTTTTCTGCTGATAAATTTTATTTCAATTTTTTCAGGATAATAATTGTAATTGTAGTTGTAAAAGTGATTTAAATAAAAAATGATTTCTAAGAACCTACTTTTGATTGATTTATGGTTATCCTATTCGTTGTTTCAAAATTATTTTTTTATATTAATATCAAATTAAAAAAAAATTTTCTTAGCTTAAAACACTTCATAGGCTATCAAATGTATCTGTTGCAAAACTTTTTGTTTTGTTTATCTACTTTGTTTTTTTCAAAATAAACACAAAATGTATATTTTTTAATCCTTTATTTTAACATAAGTTCAAAGCTAACTTTGAATTATTCAGTTTTAGTAGTATTTAACATTTTATTATAATAATTCATTACTAATTGTAACTGTATAATTATTGAAAACAGGTGTTGTACAAGAGGGGAACATAATAATGGTATTTTTAAAATTATGATGTGACAAAGGTTTTATGTTACTGAATTACATATATAAAAGTACAACTGTACACAGTTTGTAAGGACAAGTTTACTTAGTTTATAGGCAACACTTTGCTGTCTTCTAACTAACCATCATTCCTTGCACATTTAATGGTTTTAACATCAAGTGGCTTACTGGGCAAAAGATGTGATGGCACACACTTTTTGCACTATTTGCTATTTTGTTTGAAATAATTCCTAAAAACATTTCAGTAGTAATCAAGAAATAATCTCAGAAATGCTAATCTTTATCTTACCTGATTTTGTAATATAATCTTCAGATTTAAAATTGATTACACTTTTCCCGGAATTTACGACGATCAACTTCCTCGATGACACCTTTTTTGTTGCTTCTTGGGTGGATCATAATGGAAGTGTAATTCCGGATTTTTAGATTTCCTAGAGGTATACCCATAAACGCAATAGTTTGTATTATTTTTATTGGGCATTTTGACGTTTAACTAACAAATAACAGCAAAATACACGAAGCACAAAATCAAAACGTTCGACTTGCAGGTAAACAAACAAAATTATGCTTTTCGGGAAGGTTCAAATTAATACCGGTGGTGTCGCTTCAAAGTTGTGCTCGTCTCAATAACAGATACAGGAACATTTTGGGCCTGCCGATAGTGAGTAGGTACAAAAAATATCAGGGGGGGAGCACATTTTTTCAAATCAAAGTATTGCATTAAATTGAAGTGAAGATCCTTTTGAACAATACTTACTACGAGTGTGGTTTAAAAAACATAGCGAAAAGGAAATTTGATACTCCAGCAAATTGAATTTAATATCACTTGGTTTTTTAAAAAAACCATATCACAGCAAGTAAATATGTTATTTCGATAATAAAATACACCAAATATTATTGAACACAACTATTAATTTAAAGCTAAAAGAAAAAGGTAAGCCAAATACCTATATTTTACTTTACGGACAGTTCACAGTTTACGGTCCGAAAAAAAAGGTCCTAGGATGAAAAGTGCTTCTTCTTGTTATTGTGTACTGTGTCAAATTTGACGTTTTTTGACATATTCGAATAAAATAGTAGTTTATGATGCAAGGACGAGAAGTGATTCTTTTTCGGACCATTATGGAGTTTGCCGGCTGAGGGTGCGTTGTAACACGCAAGGTTAAACCGTAGTCGATGGTTAACGTAAATGGGGTTGTTGTAACACAAATTTTGAGACGGTCACCAGCTGGTTAACTACTCAAAAGTTTACTATCCGATTTCGGTAGTTTAACCTGTGTTTGGGGGGCATGAAACGTTAAAAAAATTCTTGTTCTATAAATTTGCTGTCATTGTTTGGGCTTATTTTTTGGTTATATTTTATAATAACAGATGACCAAGATTTTCAAGAATTATATTTAAACGAAATGTTTCTAAGACGAGCCAGGATTTTCAGGGAAAGAGAAAATCATTTTTTAAAACGGAATGACAATGAGTTTAGGGATAGATTCAGACTATCAGAAGACATTGTGATTCACATTATTGAGAAAATTAGAGAATGAATATCATACAGTAGATAAGAGTATGTACTGCTTATATAATTTATTTTATCATAATGGTAAATGTTTATGCTTTTTAGATTTAATGCTGTAATTCCTGAAGGGAAAGTTTTAATAACTTTAAGATTCTTAGCAACAGGATGTATTCTTCAAACAATTGTGGTCGCTTGTGATTTGTGATGTTCTTCACAATATAGCTTGTCAAAAAAATGAACCAGTAAATCAAAATATTTTGGAAATAATAAAGGAAATTCATATTAATTTAATGTATGTGCACATACAGACCCTATAGGTTTAGATGCATTATGTCTTTTTGTTAAATGAAATGATTGTATAGGCACTGTTTTTTCGTAAAATTTATTAAAGTTATTAAAATGAAATTTTATTATTAAAGGTTTCCTAGAACTTTTTCTTTCGCTATAATGAAAATACCAGTAAGGAACTTTGTGTCGACCGAATGGTCATTTTTCCTTATTTAGATTAAAAGCAATCAATATTTTTGGAATAAAGGAAATTTTTTGGAATTATACCAAATATACCTAGATTTAATATGAATGACTTAAGTGATATAATTTAATTTCATAAATATCTTCAAGGGCTGTGTTGAGGGCTCTGGATTAAGCCCTATGTTGTGCCAGTTTCCCAGGACGGCCAACAATGTGTTACCGCCTTTTTAAACCGCATCTGAATTCGAATTTCGTGGACTGTATTTTTTAGGTGAAGAAATATGCTGTAGTCGGTTTACTTTCTCAACTTCATCCAATAAAAACAATGGACACTTTTATTTAACCATTTATTAGACTCGTTAAATAAATAAATGAACAAAAACAACAACGTAACAAAGATTACATTAAACTAGTAATCGTGAACAAAGTATTAAAGTTAATTTAAAGAAATGACCACATCATTCAGAAAATATTAATTTGCGTGTGTTCTGCATGAGTGATAGTTAGACACTGAGGGGTCCTAGCCTGATCATGGCTAGCACCACACTCCGTTTATTCGCCGACCTCCGTTGCTTCAAATCTTTCTTTTCGGATCGCGCAACACCTTCCCGAAAAAACCTTTTAACTTGAGCCGCGTAACACGTGTAAGCTTTTTTTTTCTATTGTCTAGATTCGACGGTTAAATTTACAACCCATTAATTAACTTTGATGAGACCGCTTCCGGGTTTGATACCGCAATTATGAAATAGAGCAAAAAATTATCTTTGTCGACACCGCATCTTTGTGATACCGCTCGTCAACGTATTTTGGTGCGCCGTTGCCGGTTTTACGAGTAAACGAATATGAGTTTACATGTTTAATTATCTGAAAATTAAACATTCTCCCCCCGCGAAAAGAGGCGGAGTATAGCGACGCATTGGTATTGAAAGTTTTTTCTTTTTTTTTTTAAAAATTTTTAGTAATTTGGGTCATCACCCTGTAGTTTGGGAATGAATTTAATTGAAATAAGTTTGAAAAATGTAAAAGGTTTTAAAATATTTGGATATTTGGATCCTGGCCGCTTGTGGGCGCATAGTTTAGTAAAAATTGGATATTTGAATCCTGGCCGCTTGTGGGCGCATAGTTTTTTTTTTTTTTTTAAAGGTTGGATATTTGAATCCTGGCCACTTGTGGGCGCATAGTTTTTTTTTTTTTTTTTTAAAGGTTGGATATTTGAATCCTGGCCGCTTGTGGGCGCATAAGTGTTTTAAAGATATGATTTGTACAAACGATTTGTGATTAGGCATCACCGAGCCATGTTCCTTATTTGGAATTAAAAAACAAAACATGCCAAAATCTTAGCAACATTTGCAAAAATTGCAACTATAGGCGTTGGCTTTCCCAGATCTGCTAGCAGGAATATCCCAGATCAATTCCTTAGCCCTCTCTCTATAACGACTACCTCAGCCTACAATAGCAGTACATGAATGTTTGAACGAAAATGGGCAAAAAGATCCCAAGGGTATACGATCACCCTGTATGAAAATAGAATTGTTTAAATATTTGGATGGATATAAAATCCTAAGGGTATTTGCTCACCCTGTATGAAAATAGAATTGTTTAAATATTTGGATGGATATAAAATCCTGAGGGTATTTGCTCACCCTCTATGAATGAAAAAAGTTTAAAAGTTTTCTGAATGATGGATATAAAATCCTGAGGGTATTTGCTCACCCTGTATGAATGAAAAAGTTTAAAATATTTGGGAATATTTTCCGCTTGAGGGAATCACCCTGTATAGGTTTAGAATGTTAGAATGATGGATATGAAATTCTAAGGGTATTTGCTCACCCTGTATGAATGAAAAAAGTTTAAAAGTTTTTTGGGAATATTTTCCGCTTGAGGGAATCACCCTGTAAAGGTTTAGAATTTGCCATAGAATATGGGCACGAAATGTCCCTAGGGTATAATCACCCTGTATGAATGAACAAGTAAATGCGTAACAAGAGACTTAATGAAGATCATTGTTATGAATTGAAATGAAAATGTGAACGAAAAATACAAAAATTGCGACTATAGGCGTTGGCTTTCCCAGATCTGCTAGCAGGAATATCCCAGATCAATTCCTTAGCCCTCTCTCTATAACGACTGCCTCAGCCTACAATATCAAAATGGGCAAAAGAAATCCCAAGGGTATACGATCACCCTGTATGAAAGTAGAAAAAATGAAAAAGTTTAAAATATTTGGGAATATTTTCCGCTTGTGGGAATCACCCTGTATAAAAAGAATTGTCAGAGAATGTGGGCACGAAATGTCCCTAGGGTATAATCTTTGGATGAGATCACCCTGTGTGAAAATGTTTAAATGTTGGATATAAATCCTAAGGGTATGTGCTCACCCTGTATAAAAATGAGAAAAAAAGAAAAATAGAAATTGCATCACAGCTTGTTTAAGGTATTTGCTATAAAATGAAATGCCTTGTGAAAATTAAAATGAATGCGTTTGAGCGTTTTAATTTGTTTTTAAGATTTATTTATGTTAGTTTATTTGATTGATTTTTGTTTGGTTTTTAAAATGATGGGTTATTGATCCCTTGTATGTATAAAAGTAGAAAGGTTTGATTTAACGAATAGTTTTTTGTTGTGGAATGTTTTTTCCAGTACAACAATTGAAATCAATGTACGAACACCTTTTTTGGCCACATCAGAGGAATTTTGGTACAAAGTAAAGTAGAAATGTCAAAGAATGTTTATGATAAAAATAATTGTTTGTGGGTAGTTTTCCCTGAAAGTTGAATACATGAAAAAGTGTGATAAATGGATAAGTAATCCTGAAAATAGAGCCTTATTAAAAGGACATTTTTAAAGTTTTTATTTGTTAAAGAGGGTAGTTTCCCTATACAGTTGACAAGAGTTTTTGTTAACATAATTTGCGAAAATTGCAACTCCAGGCGTTGGCTTTTTCTCAGATCTGCTGGCAGAGGTATCCCAGATCAACCCCTTAGCCCTCTCTCTATAACGACTACCTCAGCCCAAAATAACTTTCCTCGCAAATGAATTTTAAAACGATACATAACTGGGCATTTTAGTATCCCGTCTACAACCCCTTGGACCTAGTTTGGCACCAAAGGGAGGTGTCTCACCATAGAGATTACCTAGCATTGTTGATTGACAGAGTCTGGGCATCCAATATCCCTGGGGGTAGTTTCCCCATACAACCCCTTAGATCTGAAAGATACCAAAGGGAGATGTCTCACCATAGAGATCATCTTATTTTTGTCATAGAGTCTGGGCATCCAATATCCCTGAGGGTAGTTTCCCCCATACAACCCCTTGGACCTAGTAAGGTGCCAAAGGGAGATGTCTAACCATATAGAACATCTTGTGCGAAAATGAAAAGTAGAATTGCTAGAAATTTAAATGTTTGTTGTTAGAGAAAAATCAAAATATATTTGCAAGAGAAGGTATAATCTTTTAGTAGATCACCCTATAGAATAAAGTATAAAATTGTCAACGAAAATTGAAATATGTTTGCTAGAAGAGGGTATAATCGTTTAGTAGATCACCCTATAGAAAAAAGTATAAAATTGTTAGCGAGGATTTAAAATATGTTTGTCAAAGAGGGTATAATCTTTTAGTAGATCACCCTATAGAATAATAATGCGAACGAATGCGAATAAAAATAGTACAGGAGCCTTGCTATAAAATGAAGGACTTCCCTTTAGATTGAAAATGCGAAAATGAACGAAATACAAGAAGTCTTTAAATAAAGAACTTCTTCTTGAGTGCAAAACGAAAAAATAGAAAAGCATGTGCAATGAACGATAGATTGAAAATTGTTTGGCTATGGAGAGCCTGTTGCTAAGGGATAATTTTCCCTATGAACGAGAATAAAAATATAAGGGTATGCAGCCCTTTTGTACCTGATGCGGCGCTAGTTTCTAGAATAAAGGGAGGTGTCTTATTTTTGAAGAACACCTTGTATAAAAAGTAGAAAAATAGTAAAATGTTTTTATAGTATTGAGTTGTAAGTTAAAAAATGATTTTTATTTATTAAGTGAGATATTAGATCTCGAAACAACGATCAGCTGTTGTTTTTGTATTTGTAACAAAAGTGAATTTTAAGAATAAAGTTTGATTGTAAAAATAGCGAATGTTTATGATTTGAGTTTTAAATATTGTTTAGCGATTTATTTGTAGAATCGTAGAACCATATCTACGGGTTTTTTACGAATTTGTTGCGAAATGATTTGTTGCGAAAGTATTGAAAATGCGAGAATTATTTTTTGCCGTCGGCAAATGGAAAAAGTAAGTTAAGAATAAATGCGATTTGATTATTAGTGCGATTTTCTTGTACGAAAATTTGTTTTAATTACGAACGATACAAGTTTTTTTTTAAATTGTGTTTGTATAGTGAACGAGTTGAATTGTTGATTCTTAACTTGGAAAGGTGGCGTTTTAAAAGCCTAGTTATTTTTTAATAAACTTTCGTGCTGTTTACACGAAATGTAAAAATTCGAATGCATATTTTCTGAATGATTGTGACGAGATTTGGTAGCGAGAACAATTTTTCAATTTTTGACAGAGAAATGTTTGTATATATGAAAATTGAGTTCATTTTTGAATTGTAGATTTTGATTGTGTGAAAATTTGTTCTTTCTGTTAGAACACAAAATATGTAGGATAAAAATACGTAAATACAAGTAGATGCAATGTATTATAGGTTAAAAATATGCGACAATTATATAAGTACAAATTCCTACAGAAAAAAATGTATAAAATGCGACAAATGTTTTATATGTTAAGAAAAAATGAAAAAATGCATGTATCTCGACTTTATAGCTAAAAATATGTAGAACACACAAGTACGAAATGTTTTCTTTTTTATAAATGTTTGATAGTTTACAGTAAGTAAGTAAATAAATATCTACGGCCGGCTAGTAGCGCATGCGCCGTAGAATTTGGTAAGTTTAAAATACAATGAAAGTTTTTTATACGTAAATATAACGAAAAATGTGTGCATTAATTTACCACAAGCCTACGATTGTTATCGGACCGCTTTTAAGTGGTTACAACGAATTTAAATGAGTTTTACAAAAAATACCTTTACCACAAGCCTACGATTGTTATCGGACCGCTTTTAAGTGGTTACAACGAGTTTAAATGAGTTTTACAAAAAATACCTTACAATTTCTTGCTGTGAAGAGTTGCTTGAAGGTTTGAAGGTTGCTTGAAGTTTGTAAGCCACCATAGGCCTACTGATGAAGTTGAAGAGTTGAACTGGATCGCTCAGGATCATGGAAGAATCTCTGGAATCGCTCAGGAACCTGGAGGAAAATCTCTGAAACTATTCCTGGAGAGTTGAAGAAGTGGACCATGATGAGGTCCTGGAGAAGTAATGAAGATTGACTCCGGTTCGATGGGACCATGTTGAGGTCCTGATCCGGCTCGATTGGACCATGGTGAGGGTTCTGGATTAAACCCTATGTTGTGCCAGTTTCCCAGGACGGCAAACAATGTGTTACCGCCTTTTTAAACCGCATCTGAATTCGAATTTCGTGGACTGTATTTTTTAGGTGAAGAAATATGCTGTAGTCGGTTTACTTTCTCAACTTCATCCAATAAAAACAATGGACACTTTTATTTAACCATTTATTAGACTCGTTAAATAAATAAATGAACAAAAACAACAACGTAACAAAGATTACATTAAACTAGTAATCGTGAACAAAGTATTAAAGTTAATTTAAAGAAATGACCACATCATTCAGAAAATATTAATTTGCGTGTGTTCTGCATGAGTGATAGTTAGACACTGAGGGGTCCTAGCCTGATCATGGCTAGCACCACACTCCGTTTATTCGCCGACCTCCGTTGCTTCAAATCTTTCTTTTCGGATTGCGCAACACCTTCCCGAAAGATCCTTTTAACTTGAGCCGCGTAACACGTGTAAGCTTTTTTTCTATTGTCTAGATTCGACGGTTAAATTTACAACCCATTAATTAACTTTGATGAGACCGCTTCCGGGTTTGATACCGCAATTATGAAATAGAGCAAAAAATTATCTTTGTCGACACCGCATCTTTGTGATACCGCTCGTCAACGTATTTTGGTGCGCCGTTGCCGGTTTTACGGTTTTACGAGTAAACGAATATGAGTTTACATGTTTAATTATCTGAAAATTAAACAGGCTGCTATAAAAAAGTAAAATCTTTTTTATAAAAAACAAATTGTGTGATTGACTATATAACTAATTTGTAATATAAAATATTTTAATGTGAGCTTTTAATTTTTATAAATATTTTTTTTAAGTATTATAGGGCTATTCATAATTAAGATATATATTATTAAGTATGAAGAACTGTTAATTTTGTAAAAAAAACAAAATACATTGTCTATTTAGCTACTTAAGGATGTCTCGACGATTAGAGCAGTTCCTTCTTTATTTAAAAAAGATTGTTTTAATATAATGTTCCTTCTTCATTGTTTTTATTTTTTCATCATGAATTTCCTTTTTATGTTGTATTTCTAGGTTGTGTTTTTCTTCAGCCTGTCTTATTCACTACCATTACAGCCGTCGCAGCACTAATGTTGTTGGCATTTTTATTTTTAAGTCATTAGTGCCATCCTAAATACATTGGTTACCTGACTATTTGTTGATAATTCGTGTTACAACGAAAAATGACATAACCACTGATTGAAGGTTAACCGTAGTTTAACCATTGGTTCCGTGACCACTAGATGAGTTACAACGCACCCTGAGACGTTAGCTGGCAAACCATAAGAGTCCGAAAAAGAAACTTCTCGTCCGCGTTATCAAACAATATTTTTTATTGGAATATAAAAATATTAATAAAATGAAAAATTCTACCTAGTTCTACTTATAGTTTTGTAGTTTGCCAATGTCAATGGAGCTTGTGTTAGAAAGTGTAGTAGAATTTTTAAAAAACGCGTATCATTGCATTTGTATAGTGTAAGAAGTACCTACTAAAATAAATAAAATATACACAATACTTTTCGAAGCAAAATAGCATGTAGAATTTATAAACACAAAGTTTTGAGTTATGATAAACTAAACCAGTGTTATTAGAACTTTTTCATTGAATTTAAAGATGCGAATATCTTATCGGTTCTGTCAGTGTAATATAGACTACACTAAAAAGTAATAGATCACAACTGTAAGAAGTGTCAAATTTCGAACAAAAATTATAACTATTTTGACATTTTAACATAACCTACAAATATCACTTGGTTTTTTTAAAAAAACACGTATCACAGCAAGTAAATATGTTATTCCGATAATAAAATACACCAAATATTATCGAACACAACTATTAATTTAAAGCTAAAAGAAAAAGGTAAGCAAAATACCTATATTTGACTTTACGGACAGTTTCACAGTTTATCTACCGTCCGAAAAAAAACGAAAAAAGTCCTAGGCCGAAAAGTGCTTCTTCTTGTGTATTGTGTCGAATTTGACGTTTATTGACATATTCGAATAAAAAATAATTTATTGAATCTTTCTGAATATCCAAAAGGATTCGGTGAAATTAGTATTGATAAAAAAAATATGAATAAATTTATAGGAGGGTCAAAATATCGAGCAAAAACAAACTTTGGCCCGGTTTTTCAATAATTCAGAGAAATAGATAAAAGGAAAAAGCTACAGGTTCCTTCTTTCATCTGAACTTTGAATCAGGATTTATTGAAAAATTTGTAATCCGCTTGGTAGTGTCATTTCTTTAGAGCGTGATCTCTAAATGCAGGGCAGGAGCTAAAAATGGGGGTGCGTTTTGGTGCCGGTTATGTCGAAAAGTATCACATTTTTGACAAAAATGATGAGGATCATTTTTGTAGGTAGTGAACCGATCTTCATTTTCGCCCAAAGAAAAATTCATATTTTCGGAAATATCGGCGAAAATAGGCGAAGAAAACACATTTTTGAGACCAATAGGCCATTTTCCCGCCCTTCCACAAATTTCAGACAGCTGAGATTTTCGGGAGTGAATACCTGCAAATTAAAAAAAAATGGTGCCGGACAGACCTGATGCCCGGGTTGGCACCTTGGTTTATTGGACTATATTCGCCAAGCCATTCGGTGGAAAAATGTTTAGTTAAGAGGGGCATCGCGACAGGTATGCCAAACTACAAACACCAAAAATCCCCATCTTTATCTTTATCTTTTATCACTGTCCTTCAGCAATAATGAAGAGAGATAGATATCTTAAGACTTCAGTGAATCTCCTGTATGCTAGGTGGCGCTGCTAGTATTAAAATATAATATATTATTTGGGATATCTAAGGAATCTGAGAGAATAAATTTTCTTTATTTTCACGATTAGTCTTGTCGCAGTTCGATACCTGCTTCAGCCACAACAGAAATTTTATTTTTTATTTTTAGGAAATTTAATTTTTTTTGTTTACTATTTTTTTTCTAGCATCAAAATAGAGTTTATATTTTATTAATTTAATTAATTTTCAATTATTTTCGTATAAATCCGTTTATTTTAATATGAATAGCGCTGCCACGCGACTAATCTCATTAAATACATCAGATAGGAATGGAGCTCGGAAAATAATATTTCTAACATAAAAAAAATATTTAAACATCAATGGATTCATACGAAAATTGAGAATTATATAAATGTATAATCTGTAAGGTGAAGCAAGAATTTTTTTAAAAAATGAATTAATAAATAATTGGCGGCCCCAAACGCAAAATGTTTTTATCAATATCTATTTGTTTAAACAATTGCAGAATACATGAGTTGTCGACACAAAAAACTGAGTTCGATGAACAAAATGCAACATTGTAACCACAATAAATTATCTGCAAGTCCTTTTATAAAAAAAAATTGTTAATGTTGGAGCATTAATTTGTATATAACAATTGAACGGTTACAGATAAAAAATCGCTGCAAGTCTTAAACCATGGGTTATGATAAATTGTTCATGTTTCATCCCTTGAAATTTTTTTTGTCCGTGTCACCATTTTCGTTAAAAAGTCCAAAAAATAGGGTTGAAAAATTAAAATGCTCACAAACGATCGATTTTAACAATGAAGACGGCTATTTATAAATTTTTTAATGTCACCATTGTATTCAGTGTGATTTTTCCTATAAGAATAATATACAACAATAAACCTACTTTAAAATTTTACCCAAAAAACCAGTGACACGTATTTAGTATCCATACTAAACTTTATACTTTATTTATTTACCGCAGCATCAGAACAGTGTCGAAAATACCTACCTAGATATTTCTTTATTATCAATATACGATATGAATTTATATGAAAAGCGTTTTTATATTACATTCCAAAATATTTTAAATGGAAAATATAATATGTACATTTATTTTAAAAAAGTGAAAAACAGCTTTTTAGTAATTGATAATTTAGAGGTTGCGGGCATTAAGGCAACATTGGTGTCTTTGTTTTCGCCCTGTCCGCTCTCTAATTCTGAAATAAAATAAGATAACACTACTAATTTTAATGATTAGACAAAGAGCGGCAGCAGTTCTTATTGTGTCTTCGAGCGGGGATTCTTTGAAAATGTTTGCAACTAATATTTTTAGGTTTTAGGTTGTAGATTTTGATTGTTTACCCTCCTCGGTGAAAAAGGACACCATTTTCATTTTTGTGAAAAAGACAATTTTTTTTTAATTATTTTTTATATAGGGTAGGTTATTATCCAAAGATGCCTCGAAGTTCGCGTAAAACTAGAAAGAAGAACAAGTGCACTGCAGCAGCGCGATTGAATTGGGAAAATAGAGAAAACAGGGACATTTCCACAGAAATATTAGAAGAATCGTAAGTTTTCTAAAGTTATGTTTTAGCCAAATTTTTTATAAGTTATTAAGCTTTTTATTTCAATTTTTTGATTATGTACATTTACCTAGATTTAATGAAGAAAGTGTCCCAGAACAGAACACCGAAGAAGAGGGATTCCCAAATGATTGCAGCGAAATATTACAAGAATTGTAAGTTTTCATAAAGTTTTATTTTTTATAAGTTATTCCTATGAAGTACCCATAATGAAAAGTCTGTCAAAGTAATTTTCATATACCTAGCTTTTTATTTCAATTTTTTGATTATGTACATTTTCTTAGGTTTAATGAAGAAAGTGTCCCAGAAGCGAACATCCCAGAAGAGAACATCCAAAAAGAGGGATTCCCACAAGAAAGAATTACAGAAAGAAAGAAAGAAGCCGACAATCAGGAGGAGAGTTTTCTGCAAGAGGATATTTTAGAAGAGGTCATCCAACTCAATGAGTTTCCACGAGAAGGAAATACAGAGGATATGAAGAGGATTTCACAAAAGAAAATTTAGAAGAGGATTTCCTGAGCCAAGAAGAAATAAATTTAAAATCATATAATAATTCAGAATCTGGAATAATTTCTTCAGATTAATATGACAGGTAAGAAATATTAGAATATTTGCATAAATAGAGTTTTTACATACCAAGAATTTAACTAGATAACAACAAGGAAATTCTTGTGTCCGTTTTGTTGACAGTATTGACCAAGGCATAATTCGGTGAATTAATATTTTTAATGCATGGGTACATTATATCTATCTTTAGACTTATAAACCATATTGAAAATTCTTGGCCAGCTAGCTATCTACATGGTGTATCATCAGTTCTAGTACTTGCATTTATTAATCATAAATTTATTTCAGATTTTCAGTTCGAGTACTTGCATTTATTTCATATTTTCAGTTTGAGTACTTGTATTTATTAATCATAAATTTATTTCAGAATCTTATTTCTAGTACCGAGTACTTGCATTTATTAATCATAAATTTATTTCAGATTTTCAGTTCGAGTACTTGCATTTATTAATCACAAATTTATTTCAGATTCTTAGTTTTAATACTTGCATGTATTAATCGTAAACTCATTTCTTTAATGTTAACTTTATTGTAAATCATTAAATATTATAAAATCATTTTTGTAAGAAAATAAATTGAATAATTAATAATTATTTCTTTATTTAAAAGTAAGTACCTAATTACAGTTATTCACTAAAACAAAAACAAAACAATACACTATGAAAAAACTGCATTGTTTTTTAGCAATGGACAAAAGACATAATAGCAAATAAAATGTGTAACAAACCTACATCAAGAGTCCCATGGACGGGTAAATATGTGAGACATACTGTAAATATTAATTTCTGCAAATGTCTGTGATTCCCAACTATGCAGACACTATTTTGAATGCACGAATAAAAATCACAAAAAACTGTTGAATTGCACATTCTCCATATTACTAATCACTAATTTTTCACATTGAATATGCATAAAAATTGAAGATTTTTTGAACAGCCTCTCGAGAATGGAATTTTTGTTTGTGGAAATATTTTTACCCGTTATAGCTTACACCTGGGAATAGGACATCTCCATTTTTCAACAAATTTTAAGGAATAATAAACATATTAATCATTTAGTAGAAGGTGTACTTTTGACAATTTGTGAAACATGTCCTAAATGAGGTATACGGCATTAATTGAAATACTGTAAACTGAAGAACTGGTTTTAGTTAATACTAATTTACTCATTAAAAAAAATTGCAAAACACACGAATAAATTAGCCAACAAACATCTAAAAACTTTCTTCGTATTCGTAAAACTGGTTGCATACATCGTTCAAAATAAAACCAAAAAGCGCCACTGTCTCAAAGTGTCAGGCGGAAAACGCCTGAACTATGGAAAGAGAAAATCTTACTGGGATATAGGCAACTTACATAAAGTTTTTTTTTCTGGAGAGTTAATCTCAAAAATTATAAACTTTTGAGAATTGGTATTCTCGGAAATTAATTCTGTATCCTTCATTTAGGACATCTCCTTTTCACGTTAAAATTGGTGATCACAAATTGTCAAAACTGCCAAAAACACACCTCCACTAAATGGCTGATATCTTTTTTATTAATCCTTAAAATTGACTCAAAAAAGGAGATGTCTTATTCCAAGGTATAAGCTATAACGGGTATAAATATTTCCACAAACAAAAATTCCGTTCTCGAGATTAACTCTCCAAAAAATCGTCAAATTTTTATGCATACTGAAAACGAGGTCGTCAGTGGCAAGGCCCCTCTTAAGGTCTGTTCCCACATAACTCAAAACCAGTTTGTGTACTGTCGGGATTCTGCGCAGACTAGATTTGGTGTCACTAAATCGAGACTGCGCAGAATCCCGACAGTACGCAAACTGGTTTTGTGTTATGTGGGAACAGACCTTAGATATCCAAAATCGTCCCAAAAGTAACAAGAATCGTCCCGAAAGTAAAGGAATCGTTCAGAAAGTGAAAACAATCGTCCCGAAAATAGATACTTTCGGTACAATTTGTGTAAAGTGGTAATTTCGATTTATTAAATCATACCGAAAATTTTTTGTTTTCGAGACGACTGCAGAAAAAATAAATATTTTTAAGTTCAGTATACAGGGTCTGTCACGAAGGTGGCTCATTAGCCATATATAGAGAACTATAGATATTTGAAATTTGAGAATTGAGTTACGGGGCTTTATCATTACGATCTATTCAATGAAAATATTTTCAACTTCCGGTTATACAGGAAGTAGACATCAACTTTGTTATTTCAAATGGCATGTATAATTTTTCTTTCTATTTTTGGATTCAGCATCAAATTTTGAACAAAAAATTATCAACATACCACAGGTCTAAGTTTAACCGTTTCCGAGATATTTGAGATTTTTGTAAAATTTTTTGAAAAACTCGCATTTACGTAAATTTCCGTATCTGGGCTTAGTTGTTAAGCTATTAATTTCACATTTTACATAGAGATTGTGAGAATATCCTTCTAGCTTGCGGTGAAACACCAAATGCGATATTTTATACAGGGTGTTTAGAATGGAGCGTCCAATATTCATATTTTCAATTCTCAATAAGTCGATAATTTCAAATGAAACCCTGTATTTTATTATCATGCCTGAATCATTTTTTTATTCTCTTTCGATTTGCATTAGCATTCCCTATACCTAAAGGTATGCATTTCTGAGTTATTGCTAGATTTATTATAATTTGGAGATTTTTTACATAAATTGGTGTCTAATATAAACATAAATTGGTGTCTAATATAATCTAGCGTGCCATGAAAATTGACTGTAACCCCGAAGAGCCATTTTCACTTACAAATTGAACGAAGTAAGAAAATAAAATAATATAATTGTCCAGTAGTTTGTTTATTACAACTGTCTTTTCAATTTTCATGGCATGCTAGATTATATTACCCACCAATTTATGTAAGATATCTCCGAATTATGATAAATCTAACAATAACTCAGAAATGCGTAACTTTAGGTATAGGGAATGCTAATGCAGATCGAAAGAGAATAAAAAACTGATTCAGGCATGATAATAAAATACAGGGTGTTTCATTTGAAATTATCGACTTTTCGACGTTTCACCGTATGCTAGAAGGATATTCTCACAATCTCTGTATAAAATTTGAAATGAATAGCTTAATAACTAAGCCAGATACGGAAATTAAAGTAAATGCGTGTTTTTCAAAAAAATTTACAAAAATCTCAAATATCTCGGAAACTGTTAAACTTAGATCTGTGGTATGTTAATAATTTTTTGTTCGAAATTTGATGCTGAATCCAAAAATAATGTCTACTTGATGTCTACTTCTGGTATAACCGGAAGTAACCGAAGTTGAAAATATTTTCATTGAATAGGTCGTACTGACAAACTCCCGTAACCCAAAATTTTCAAATTTCAAATATCTGTAGTTCCCTATATATGGCTAATGAGCCACCTTCGTGACACACCCTGTATTATGATATTATGTATTTAAAAGAAACAGTTTTGTTTCGGTCGATTCACATTCTGTTTTATTTCATCTTTATTGTATAAAAATAAATTAGTAACTTGTTCATTACTTTTTGTGTTTCTAAATAAGAACTAACACAGTGTTCTTATTATCATCACTACCCTGAATGCACACCAATCACCCCCTTCCTTACCAGAAATTTCAGAATAAGATTTTCAGTATCTAGTCGTATCGCAACTGTACCAAATGTATAGGCTAAACCAATTAGGATATGAGTTCTGCAATAATCAAACAGTTGAACTTGACGTAGATGCGTTGTTATGGCAACCCCCGTGGCACATTGATGAGGAGAAATAAGAAGGAGATGTCTTAAACAAAGGCGAAGCATGGCTAACTCATCTTTAATAAGACGATCAATTATGAAAGCGGGAAAGAAACTTCGTTCGGTGCAAGTTTCCACTTTCTGTGTGTGTGTGTGTAATTATATTTTTCTAATTATGTTTTAACGTTTTCGAGAACAGAGGCGGATTTCTTCTGTTCTGTATAATGAGAATGAAAATCAGAAGTTCTCGATTGAGACTAATAAATTTTTTTTAAATTAAAAAAAATATATGAAAAAGGATGGTCGAGTTACGACACATTGTCACGATTGTTTTGTGACAAAATTTACCACACTGGAGGATCTTTTATTAATTACAAATATATATGTGTTACAAGAAAAATTTTGGTAACTCGGCGGGCCCGAGCTGAGCAAAATACTTATAGCCCGCGAAAACATGAGGTACCAACAAGGTTGGAATGAGAATTCGACACGAGTGGAGGATTCCGAGCGCGAGCGAATGCGAGCGTGAGGAACCACGAGTGTCGGATTTTCATTCCAACAGAGTAACAGACTGTACTTTCTCCACGGACACAGAAAGTAGAAATTAAATATAGTAAAATGAAACCTCAATCTCTCAACATTGTGTAGGTAGTATTTTTATATTCAAGCTTGCATTTTTGCGTTATCAAATTTTGAGTTATATTATCGGCATATTTTTCTATTTCTGGAGGAGTATTTTCAAATTTTACATCTGAATCGTTTGATTTTCTTCTCCTTTTTAATAAATTAAAAGTTTTTACAAACCAATATTAAGACCACGTCAACTAATACTGACAGTTAATTTGACATTCACGGCAAACCTTATTTTTGTAAACAATCACGGAATACAGATTCTATCTCTAGAGCTAGAATGTAATACATATAAAATACATAAGAGACAAATGTTTCAGAATTTTCTTTCAATCTCAAGAGCGAGAATGTTTCTTTTCTGTTATTATAAGTGGTTTCAGAATAACTACATTCAGTAGTGGCCGTGGAGAAAATATTCTAACACTTGAATGTGTTTAAGTAATTTTACCTACGGCCACTATAGAAAACAGATAAAAACACACGACATACAGCCTCAGTAAATAGCTCATGACGCACGGTAAACACAAAACCGTGCGATTTGTTTACCGTAAACAAAACGCACGGTTTTGGTAAACAAAACGCAGTTTATACATATAGTTGCCTTCAAAATAAGTTGGACAAATTGTTTTGATCGTTTTAACTTACTGGCATATTCCTTGAAAAAGAAAGTGTTTTTATAAATCGTTATCTTATCTGTAGAAAAATAATGTATAAAAAAATATATATGAATGGTATTTCTTTAGAAGTAAAAACAGTCAAAACAGTTTGTCCAACTTATTTAGAAGGGCAATTATAAGTAGGTAGTAATCGCGTAACCGCCCGTCATCACCGTAGCCATAGCAACTGTCAAAATCAAAATAATAGAAACAAACTTTTTGAAAGACAAATAAGTTTTAGATAAGATATGAATATGTCAAGTGATAGTGAAAACGAAAATTTAACTCCTCCCAACGTCATGGAAATGGCAAAAATGGCAACGAATAATTTACTGCCAAGTAAATCCCGCGAACGCTACGAAAATTGTTACAGTAGATTCATTGACTGGAGACTAAAAAATAAGGTGAATTCTTTCTCCGAAAATGTTTTGGTAGCATATTTTCAACACCTATCGGAAAAAATGAAACCTAGCTCTCTATGGTCCTTTTACTCAATGCTTAGATCGACTCTAAACATAAAAAACAACATAAATATAGAAGCCTATTCCAAGTTAATAGCGCTATTAAAAAGGAAATCGGATGGCTTTAGAAGCATAAAATCTAAAATTTTGACGGCCAAAAATATTCAAGATTTCCTCGAAACGGCTCCTGACAAGTACTTGTTTATGAAGGTAAAACATGTCCACTAATGCTATATTCCACACTTACAGTAATTTTTATTTTTAGACTGATCTTATAATTGGCGTGAGTGGTGCATGCCGAAAACAGGAACTGAGAGATATGAAAAAAAAGGACACAGGAAAATCCTTCATTATTAAAATTCCAAATACAAAAACCAACATTCAACATTCTCTTGTGATCTCTGACCATTTTTATTCTAGAATCAAAAAATATTACACTATACGCAAGACGGTACTAAAAGAAAATTTACCATTTTTTATAAAATATACAAACGGAAAATGCACAAAACAACCCATTGGGATAAACAAATTAGGCAGTATACCAAAAGATATTGCAACATTTCTTAAACTAGAAAATCCTAATCGCTACACAGGACACTGTTTCCGAAGATCTTCAGCAACTATTTTAGTTGACGATGGCGGGGATCTCTTGGATTTAAAGAGACATGGTGGCTGGCAATCGTCTTCAGTAGCGGAAGGATATGTTGACGATTCATTAAAAAACAAAGAACTTACTTCATCTCGAATATCCTCCGCTATTTTACAAAATACAACCTCAACAACCGCAACACATGAAAATTTTACAATGACTTATGACTCAACAAATCGAAATACATCCAATATATTTAATAATTGTTCAGTAACCATAAACAATGATAATGTTCCTAATGGTAAATTGTAAATTGTTTGTTTATAAAAATTCTTACATTCTTACAGGTTGCTATTATCGGGGCATATTTATAAATATTTAATAAATTTTCAATAAATTTACTTTTAATTATTGAATGTATTTAAAATTTTAATAAAATTGTATTTGTTGCATAAATTGCTGGGATATAGTATTTATTTTTTTTACTAGTATCTTTGTTTAATTTTAAATTGTAATTTCTATTACCGACCTGTACTTAAGTATATGTAACAATTTTTAATAGGTATGTAACAATTTGTTAATGTACCAAACAGTTGTTTGGTACGTTTCAATAAAGTTTCAAAGCTTCAATAAAGTTTCAATGTTAATAAATAAAACGAATTATGATAATATATCCTCTATAATTTTGTAAAATTGTTCGAAATAAAATTGTTAAAAAAAATCTAAAGATGCAATAACTAAGTCCAGACTTTTGGCACACTGTATATGGCCGTAGGTAAAGTATAGTACGTAATGCGTGTTGTAAAGCAATTACGCACTCATGGAATTACGCACTCGCCGCTACTCGGCTTCGTGCGCAATTTTTCCATTCGTGCGTAAAATGCTATTTACAACAGATATTACGTAATATACTATTATATAAATTTTATTTGTTTGTACTAGATTGTTCTAGATGTGCTACCATCTATGGTAAGAAGAGAGTATTGACATTAAATTTTGACTGAATCTAGTCAAATTAATACAAAGTGAGTAAACCAGTAAGGAATTTTAATTTATTAGATTCGACATCCTAAGACCGGTTTCTGTCTTTAATCTCTGAAAGGGATAAAAAAGAAGAGAGTGACATCTTGACTAGATTCAGTCAAAATTTAATGCCAATACTCTCTTCTTACCATAGATGGTAGCACATCTAAAAATGTTATCTTATAGCGGATATAGCTATTGACATGTACCAGTTTGGAATTTTTATTTTTTGGATTCTCAAAGCCTAACTGATGAAGTCGAAAGACAGAAACCGGTCTTAGGATGTCGAATCTAATAAATTAAAATTCCTTACTGGTTTACTTAGATTGTTCTAGTTTTGAAATGAAAAAAAAAAGAAAAAGTAATTTTTGAAAAATACTTTTTGAAAAGTAAGTAACGTAAGCAATTTTATTCAGCTTGGACCCTGGCTTCTTCTTCAATATGCAGCTCATCGCGTTCGAAGATTCGTAGTTTATTAAGATCTTGATACATCCCAACGAGATGTGTGTGTGGTATGGCTCCAGGTTGAATGTTCATAAAATTTCGTTGTTACTCGTATGTAGCACAGAAGTATATACGATGCTGAGGAGTATCAGTAACGCCGCACTCCATACAATTAGGAGATTCTGCTTTGCGTATCCTGTGTAAATGGACCATTGAATTCCCATGGCTGGAGAGTAGTAGGTGTGTGGTCTTCCTCTCTAGAGGGGCGGAAGCTGCATCTAACCATTGTTTTTTTTTGTTGTAGTGTTGGCATTGGATAGAGTCCATTTGCCACAGATGCGTAGTAGAAAGAGAAGCAAGGGTTAATTAGAGGTCTAATTTAATTGAACGCAAAAAATTGACCAATAAAAAAGTTTAAACTTTATATTTGGGGTTTAAATCCAATGCACTAATCTGCCATATTAGAAGTTAATTGAAAGAATTTAAAGTATTAATAGGAAATTATAAATCTCAAGGAAGTACATTAATTTTTATTTCACTATTTTCTATTATTTTATTTAATAATTTTTTAAAGTAATAATAATAATAATAATAATAATAATAATAATGTTTATTTACTAAATACAAAATTATACACATTTATTAAATATTACACAATGTAAATAAACAGGGAATGTCACTGAATCTGTTCAATGACAGATTGTGCGTGACATACATAGAAAAAACATAAACGTAGAATATATACATAAACTAATAATATACATAATAATAATAATAATATATAATTTTTTTTTAAAATTTTTTTTTAATTGTAGCGAAAGAAAGAGTGATCCAAATTATAGGAATCCAAAACATACTACCCATTTATTTTGAATTTTAAATAATTACCTTTACAACATGTATGAATTTGATGTTTTTAATTTTTTTTTGTATACTTTATTCTATTATATTATGGAAGAAGTGAAACGGCATTTTTTTTATAAATTTTTTTGTAGATTTTTTAAATTTTTTTATTGGTTTTATTTCTCTAAGCTCTGGTGGAATACTATTAAAGTTTTTGGTCCTAGATATGTAACTGTTTTGTCCAACTGATTTATTCATTCGTGGCGGTAAGAAATTTTCTCTATTCCTTGTGCCATATTGATGTAAAAGTGTCTGAAGTTCATTTTGATTTTGGAATTGATGGGTGAGTATTGCTTGATAGAATAATTGCCTTAAATCAAATATTTGAGTTTCATGATAAACATTTTCAGTAGGGTATCTTCGGTTTTTGTTAAGCATTATTTTTAAAAAACTTTTTTGAATAATTTCTATTGGCTTTAATTGAGTTTTAGTGACTCCACCCCATCCGATTATTCCATAACTGAGATGAGATTCAAACAGGCTGTTATACAAAATTTTTCTCTCTGGTAATTTTAGGATTGGTGATATTTGTATGAATTTAAATAATACACTACGCAATTTGTTTAGTAAATATTTTATTTTGTTTTCAGATAATATACATGTACCGTCCCCGATAGCAATATTTTGAAATTGGGGAAAACCTGAAGCTAGACTGCAGTCTTGTAGTCAAACCATATTTTTATTTTGGGAAAATCTTCTTCAATCAACTGTTTCAAGTTATTCCAGTCAGAAGCTTCATAGTACATTACTGTGTCATCAGCAAAGCTAATAATATTTGCCTTACTTTCAACTAAAAAGAGATTGTTTAAGTATACAATAAATAGCAGGGGTTCCAAAACTGTTCCCTGTGGTACACCACATATAACTGTTTAATATTTGCTGATGACCCCTGATGAAGTTGAAGGTATCTTTATTGCCATTGCTTAAAATGTATGTTAAATTAATGGGGCTAGGGTAATTTTTATTTCTTATAGCTTCTAGTAATTGGGTATTTTTTGGTAGTGATTTTTGCATGCAAAAAAGATATGATTCAAATCCACAGTAGAATAATTATCGCAAGAACAAACGTCTGTATTTAAGATACCTATTTTATATAGGTGAGCTAGAAATTTCCCGTGATTTAACTTTAAGCGTGTGATAGTTACTGAATAGGCTCTATTTACATTAAATTCGCTAATATGCGGGATTTTTTTAGGTAAGGTAGGATGTATAAAAGTATAATGATTATTGATAATCTATGAAATGATTAGAGGTGGTTGAGAGAGCTGTAGCTTCCTTTGCTAAGAGATGAACCGTGTTGTTTCCAGATATTCCTGCGTGGCCTTTTACCCATACGAAATGAACAATACATCTTATATTATGCAAATAATTAAGTACTTTTTTGACGTTACAAATAGTGTTCGACGTAGCAAATCTCGAAAAAGATGTACTATTTTTTATAGCATTATCAGTGCGTTGGAGGGATTATGCATTAACCACTCCAACTCACTTTCTATAGCCATAATCTCAGCGGAGTATACTGTACAAAAATTGTGGATTTTTTTTTTCGTATTTATCGGGGATGAACACAGCACTGTACCTGCACTAGTTTTTGAACCGTTGTTGAATTTGAGGAATAAGTTCATATAGGTAACGTCCGATGGTGCTTGTATCCCATTCACCTTGCCACTGTTGGATTGCGAGGCTATCTAAGTGTCTGTCTAATACGGTTTGGTATCTATATTCTTCCGCAATGACTTTATTGCCCATAAAGAACGCTCTCCCCTGTCTGGATATTCTTGATTTTGCTAGAATATGTTGTAGGTGTATGTGTAGAGGAGGTATTTTTGCCAGGACACACAATGTCTCAACCTAATGTGACTTTCAGACAAATTGCTTGGATGGTCACCATATTTCAATGCCGTTCGCCATGATTGGAATGATTGCCTTTAAATATATCTTTCAGTGCACTTTAGTATTGCTGTATTTGTCCCCAGTTTCTTCTAAGGGTTCATCTGAGACATTGAAATATTTTCCTACATTTGTCTGTGATGTAGCTAGTGTGCTGAGAGAAATTTAGTTGGTCGTATATCATTAAGCCTAGACACTTTATCACGTTCGTTCGTTGTATTGGTTTATTGTTGTATCGCACGACGGGGTTTCGATTCATAGATAGCTTTGACGCATTTGAGAAGATCATGTATTTTGTCTTCTTTTCCAAGATTTGGAGTTTGTTTCTGCGTGCCCATTTGAGTACTATTTCCATGCATTGTCTTCCAGATCTCTTCTGCTGGTACCCCTGACAAGCAGAGTGAAATCATCGGTATAAGCGGCTATTTGGACGCTTGGTGGCCATACTTCTATCAAGAGTGGGTTCATAGCAATATTCCACATTGTTGGACCTAGGACGGATCCCTGCGGACAACCTTTAGTTGTCTGCTTGATTTGTGTTGTGTTCCCAAAGCTGTATTCAACGGTTCTGTTTGCTAAATAGTTTTTGATTATCGTGAGTATCCCATTTGAGATTCCTTTCCTTTCCAGTTCAACAATTAGGCTTGGCTATAAGTTGTCAAAAGCGCCAGATATGTCGATGAAGACAGCTAGACAGTGGTTTGGAGATTCTCTCGCATATTCTGTAATTTGATTTAACGCACTAATAGTGGACTTCCTTTTTCGGAATCCGTATTGTGTATCAGCAAACATTCTTGCTTCACTTATTTCGTCGGTCATTTTGTTAAGTATAATGCGTTCCAGCATCTTAGCTAGTTCCGGCAGGAGCGTGATTGGTCGAAGAGGTTTTGGGTCAGCTGGATCTTTGTCAAAGCTTTTCAGTATTGTAACCAATTTCCCTTGTTTCCATGAGTCTGGAAAGTATCCTATTCTGAGGCATGTTTGATAAAGTCGAACTAGATTTTCTCGTATGTACGGATATGTCTTGACTATGATTATCCCATGGACACCATCTCTTCCTGGTGCCTTATATGGTTTAATATGACTAACAGCATCGTCCATCATATCAGGTGTGATGATTGTTTCTATTTGGTAGTTACCGGTGCTTCGATTGGCTTGTTCTCTCATTTCTATGTGCTCTTCGCTTTCATTATCCATTTGGCCATCAAGTATCATCAAAGTCTGTAGGATCTCAGTAATTGTGTCTTCTTGTAGCAGTGTTGTGGTACCATCTGATTTTAGGACTGTATGTTTAACGTTGGAAAACTTTAGTTTGCCGGCTGCAAGCTTGTATATAATGCCCCATGGGTTTTCTGCAAGTTGGTCGTTTAGGAAGTGAGACCACGAGTTCGTCTTTGCTCTCTTTATTTAGTCAAAATATGCTTGTTTTAGTTCGGAGTATCTTGCTCTTGCTTCAAGGTAGTCAAGATGACCCTGCGTTGCCTTTGGTATATTTTCCTGCTTCTGATGACTTGTTTCTTTATGTCGTCTAGCCTATCGTTCCACCAGGGTGTTCGCCTTTCCTTCAGCTTAGATTTATTGCATGACACCGATATAATATTTAGCAGTTTGTTTGTCAAAATATTCACAAATCTGTCGACGCTTGGCTTATCTGTCAGGTTTAATTTTGTTGCATTTGATTCTAGGATTTGATTTTTGATTTTTCTTAAGTTGTACGGGCTTTCTTTAGAGATCACATCTGCATTTCCTCAAGTTAAACTAATTTTGATCGGTCTGTGGTCGCTAATGGATATGTCGCTTACTACTTTCCATTCTTCAACATTTGCAAGGAGATTACCTGTGACGAGGGTGCCTTCTTTGTTTATGACAAAAAGATCATTTTCGCTAATGAAGTCTTCGATGCTTAACCCCATTTCGTCTGTTCTTTTGGAAAACCAGGACGTTGATTTACTATTAATATCACCCAGTAGTATTGTCGGAATGTTCGCAGCTCTGTATTTATGCATTGTATCATTTACTTTTTGTATGTAGGTTTGCAGATCTTGATTCCATGGAAAGTATACGGTTATTATTAGCAGACTGAAGCCATTTTTGGTGATCACTGTAACGACTGTATTCTCATCAGATAGAGTGGAATTGTATACCATATCGCAATTGTTTCCCAGAATATATATGGCTGCGTTTGGTCTTGTAGTGTTCGACCAGGCTCCTTGGAGATGTGCTAACCCGGGAATTTTCTGACTTTGTGTATCGGATTGGCTGTACGTGTACGTTTCTTGCAGACAAATTATATCAGTTTGGTTGGTTCCTGCATATGCTTTGATCTCACTAGTCGCGATCCTTGAAAGATTTACATTTGCCTGTATGACTTTTATTATGGACTTATTCATATTCTATGTTTGCAATATATTCTTGTGCCCTCTTAGCCAGAATTGGACATTTCGGAGATCTTGCCTCATGCGCGTTGTCTTTTATGCCTGCGTTAGAGCAGCTTATGCACTTGGGAGTTTCTGTAGTATGCCTGCATACTTTGGTGTCATGCTTACCTGCATATCGCCCACACGTTTTGCAAATGCCCAAATTTCTGACATTTAACGCACCTTAGTAGTCTGATATGATCCCTGATTATGCACGAAGTCCAGCCAAGGTATAGTCGTTCTGTCTCAAGTAGTATCCTGCGAGCATTAGCAGAGACTTCAATAACCCCATGATTGTAATGTTTTCCTTTTGGTCCAAATTTGTGTTTGACCCTAAAATCGTCTTCGCCAATATTGTTTATCTCATTTAATATGCTTTCTTTTAGGTCGTCTGCCTCATACTCAGACGGTACACCTAAGACTGCTAGTCTTGGTTGAAATTTCCCCAATATCTTGAATTCTAGTCCAGCTTGTCGTAATACTTCTTTATCAATTTTGCCACTGTCAATGTCCTTTGCCGTTACCCTAATTCCATCTTTGCCAAAGTTTGTAATTTTATCCGGTTTTAGCTCAAGGCTTTCTGGTTTTAACTTTTTGAACATTTGTTTCTTGGTATCCTCACAAGTTTTGATTGGACCATCTTTATCCTTTGGAGTTATGATAATTGCCTTTTGTATAGTTGGCACGATTGCCTTTTTTGCGGTGACCTGTACTTTTGCCGACGACT
Organism: Crepidodera aurea; assembly: GCA_949320105.2. Classification (NCBI taxonomy): domain Eukaryota; kingdom Metazoa; phylum Arthropoda; class Insecta; order Coleoptera; family Chrysomelidae; genus Crepidodera; species Crepidodera aurea. The sequence goes on along the minus strand of OX439473.1, from coordinate 92,493,972 downwards.
TCACTCCGTCTGCGTAGGTACTCGGTTCTGTTGATTATATTTCGTCTATTTTGACTAGGGTCTTGGATTCAGCGGTAATTTTACCATATAGGGTGCCACACACTACAGCCAATTGACTAAAAATTGCTCCCATTTCTCCGATAGCACGGTTGAGTTCCTGCTTCTTGCTAAGTGAGTCTTTAAGCCCTGCCACTGAGTTAATTGCAGTTATTCTGGCAGACGAGAAGGCGTTTATAATGTCCACTATGCTACCGATGTTGTTCCCACCAAGTTTGTGCACACTGTCTTCTGCGTCAAGCATATATGCATGAGGTGACACTGTCGGTTTGACTTATACTAGTTTATTGTTAATTTATTTAAAAACCTTAGTCCCAACCCGTAAATTCCTCTTCCCACCCGATTTGCAAACCCCTCTGAGCCGTAGGCAGGAACCCTAGGGCGCTTACACTCGGACCAATAGGCTGTGCAACCGAGATTTTAATGCCTGCCAGTCGTTGACACCTTCGCCACGAGGAGGCTGGGCACCAGACTTCCGCGGAGAACTGTCGACCAGTTCAAAAATTGTTTGTACGCTATCCAATGGAAAGCTAAAGTTCAGTGTTCGATCACTTTATCAGTTCCTTTAAATACACTTATCACTTTGAACAACGCTGGTCGAAGGGAAACCAGAGTAACCAGATTGAGACTGTCTAAAACTCACTTAAAAACATCATATATATTTGGGACTAATCTCTAGTGAGATATAAATATCTCGGACTAACTGCATTGTGTCGCCAAAGCCATGTCGAAAAATTTGTTCCAAAAATTAAAAAAAAAAATAATTTGCCAAAGAAAGTATATAAAAATCGGCCAAAAGTAATACAAAACAGTCTTAAAACATTTAGTGGTGATTCTAATGTATTTGATAGGACACTCAAAAATTAAATGATATGATTCAGTACAAACGTCGTTTCGAATTATCAGAACGCATGAAAAAAATATCTCCTTACAAATATTAAATCGAGCAGAAGTTGCAATTCAACAGCCATTAATGTCCGACGTCGTTTTGGTGGTAATTTCCGACGTCAAAGAAACAAGCAGAAATGCTAGTGATATCTAATATTTCATATAAAGTTGGGGCCACAAATATGATCCTCCATTATTGGCAGGGTTAATTGTTTGAAAGGGCCGCTTCGCTAGCCCGCGGTAACCAATCGATAACTCAGGAATAATGAAATAAAAAGACACTGCAGCGGGAAAATTTATATATAATTGTCGAATGAGACGAAAGGCTGCCGAGAAACTTTTTATTTCTAATTTTATATCTGTTATTTTAAGAATCATGAAATCTAACTAAAATACAGGATATAGATTCACAATTTACAGGATGGTTAAAAATATTAAATTAATGAATAAATCACAATTAAATTGCTGAAGACTTTTCTGGAAACATAAAAGTTCATGATTTTTGACATTTCTTATAACACTGTAATGAACCTAATTATATATCAAATTTATTGAAAAATTAAATTAAATATTCCATTCCATGGCTATATCACCCTGTATTTTAAACCAAATACTATTAAACGAGCAAGGTTTGTATGTATGTATGTGTGTATATGTGTGTGTCCGGAGGATCTTAAAATCCACTCGTCAGAATTCAATGAAACTTTCAGGCAAAAAATGCAGGGCTCATATCTGTGAAAATTCGATCTTCCGAGATATTTACAAGAAAAGTTAAGCTTTTAGTTTTATTTCCTAGCAACGGCAGACAACACAGAGATAATATAACCTGTTTCTATAGTAAATTTTTTATTATATATTTTGCTATGTCAGTTTGAAAACAACTTTCATTCAAAAAGTCAAAACGTCAATTAAAGCCCCATTTTTCTTTAAAATAAGTTGTTTTATTTCCATTAGAAGAGAAACTAATAAATATTAGTTTAATTTGTCAGTTTTTGGCATTGTCAAAAGTATTTAATTGTCAATCATTGATGGAAATCACATAATATTTTTGTGCGAGGGGTGGTCCAAAGCAATGTTCAGTAACGTAGTCCCGATACATAATGTTGGTCTAGCAGTGGTCGGCGAAAACGTTGGTGGAGTGATGATGGAAAATCGTCATAAGAAAATAACCTATTTTTGTAAACATCAACGTCAAGGTTTGACTTTATTTAATTTCGCCATAATATCCTACAATTTTTTTCAACTACTGACACGCACAACTCTGGTAAACGTTAAGAATATGGGGCCGGCTGGGATTTTCATGAAATTTTCACAGATGTTATTCAATATAAATAAATTCAATTAGCGATGGAAATTTTTGGACGGAAAAATATTTTTCACATTTTTTTAATAAGAAATATATATTGGGATACTCACTCCCAAGACAAACAAATTCAGTGCGTTGAAACGATTATTTAACATATTTTTCCAATACAAACGCATAGGTACGTACCTACATAACTTTTCTACAAATGGCCAAGTAGCAATTTATGACCAGAATAAGCCTGAAAAGTATTAAAAAAGAAAAAAAAAGTTCATTTGACGGACATAAATAATTTGCTTGTCAAATGACAGCCATCTCATAAATTCAAAGTTGAAAATACAACATTGCCAATTCAATTTCAGAAATCATGGATTTAGGTAAATATTTAAGAGTCCGTCACCTGCACACTGCTCTGGGATCTCTCCGGGGTCGGCGCGAGGAGGGGTAGCGCGGTGGGCGGATCGCAAGCTATTCCTACTCCGCAAATTTTTGGAGACCGTATTCAAAAGATTTGACGATTGTCGAATATCGAATACGTAATACGTATTTAATTTAGTCGGGCACGGGTACAAACAATCGTTGGCGTTGTCTTTGTAGGATGAAATAAGAAATATCAATCTATATACGTACAACCGTGCGAAGCCGGAACGGTCAGCTAGTTTGGAATAAAAACAACTCTATTATGATTTTGCACAATAGTTATACTTAAAAAAATATATTTACAATATACCTGGAGGAATATAAATTTAAGTTACTATGATTATTTATGTTTTTGGGGTTGGTAAATATTAATTAAAGGCCGAACATTGAAATTTAGAAAGAGAGGAACGAAAATAGTGACCAGAAATACAATTTTAAAGCTTAAGATATCGTCGAAATGTCATGTTATGACAAACTTTTTCATTGGAATGACCGTTTTTTTAATATTTCACCCGAAAAAATGACATTGACGGGTATAAATGGAAATGTCTCGTTACAGGCAAAAGATAAAAAAAATGGAAATTATTCGGAAGAACTAAAAGTCTTGTCTCCTTAAATTTTTTTCAATAATCAATACTTTTCACGCTAATGGCCAAAAATTGAAAATGTCTTATAAAAAACAAAAATTTAGCTCAACTTTAACAGACCAAAATTTAAAAACTAATTATCCCATAGGGCTAAAAATTACTAGTAAATTGTAGAAACATATGTTACGACTTTCTGCAAAAGGATTTTTTTCAACTACCACAGTCTAGATAGCTCTAAAAAAATGGCGTAAAAAAATTTAAACAAATTTATTTTGTCCATAACGTTTTTCTGCTTATGTTAAACGGTTCTGGATGGTCTTAAAATGTTCCCAATATTGTCCTCTTATTAGGATGTTATATACATTTATTTTGTGGAAGTCATATTTTTCCAGATATTTACGCTAGAACGATACAGTTTCTTTAAACACCCATTTTTGAATTGCCATATCTTCCTTCGAATTAATCGTAGAAAAATCAAAATAATTTTAATTGTTAATACTAACAGATTTTCGGTTATATTTAAAAAACTTTTTGAAATGTACGATTTTTGTAGTGAAAATCGTAATTTTCTACGCCCTATAATTCGGGATGGGTTTATTTTCATGAAAAATTGTATTTAACATTAGTTCATTAAAAAAGGATAATTTAACGATTGCGCGAGTTTTTTTTTCTTTTTTATTCCCCTCACATTACCTTCCTCTATGGTATAGTGGAGGGCGGAGAAGTAAATGCGGTAAAAAATAACATATAAACATTTAAGTATGTAGTGTCAAAAACACATTCCAAAAGAGAAAATAATAATTCGATCACTGCCAACTTTGTTCGAGGTATAAATCTAACGGCACTCTACTATTTTTAAAAACCGAAGAAATTTGGGAATTTTTTTACGAGCATAAAACACAATATTATTATTATACATATATTGCATTTAAAAAATATATCTTAGCATCTTATCATACAAAATTTTAAGGAATTTTGAGGAATGCACTAATTTTGAAACCACAAGTGTGTGATTTTATTTACATTTTTATTTACATACGTTCTGCAATTGGAAATAGATAAACTGTATATTTAGTGCTAGTGAAAGGGTGGTGAATGAATATGGATGCAGAAAGGAAAGGAGATAAAACGCGTTTGCGTTTATCTTCTAGGAGAAAGAAACAAAAGAATATTTTAAAATATAATCGTTTACAGCACTATACTATATAGTAGACCATATGAGAACGTAACAGTTAAAAAATTAGAGTGCCGAAATCATTTATTACTGTAATAAAGTTAGAGAAGTTACAAAAGTTAGAGGAGTTCCAGGAAATTAAAAAAAAATTCTTTTAAATCATATTTTAAAAATTAGGTCCTCCATTTCTAAGGCAATGTTATATAGGAACAAAGAAACCGGAAAGTCACAGGATGAAAAGGTTCTAAATCTTAAGAAAGATATTTTAAATAGTGTTAGTCACATTTTTGGAGAACACAAAAGTTGTGCAGAATTAAAAGATTTTTGGATGCGGTAAGATATCTAGCGGGACATTCTAGAAGTCTTTTAGAAAATGTTGACAACAATGTTGTAGAACAATTTAATGCTATGATAGCCCAAAAAATTGGAGGAAAAAGGGTAAATTATACTTTAAGAAGGAGTTACAGAGGAAGATGTTTTAGTGCAGTAATAGCAAAAAATACAAGGATGACATTGTATAATACATATAAACACATTAGTGGCTATAGTCCCGGAAAAATTATTAAGAAAAACGAACAACTTAGTATCAAATTAAACAAAAAAAATGTAAAAAGTCGAAAGAGATTAATTTTCCCTAAAGAAAAACATGGTCCTGATGATCAATACGGTGAGCACTGTACTAAACCAGACATGGATGATCAAACGTTCAATAGTTTCAAAGATATGTTCTTGAAGGAATTGTTTAACAAAAATGAAAATGAGCTTAAAACAATAGAAGAAAGCACGAGGTTACTGGCATACTCTTCTCAATGGAAGCAATTGAGAAAGAAATTGTTAACTACATCCAATTTTGGAAAAATTTGCCGAATGCTTCCAAAGACCAGTTGTGCTTCTACAGTGAAAAGTTTCCTGTATGAAGAAGTTTTTTCGAGAGCAATTGCTTGGGGGAGAAATAACGAAGATCGGGCCAAAGAAAAATTCAAAGATTTGAATAATCTTAATTTATTTGATTGCGGTTTATTTTTGTAAATATAACTATTGGGCAAAATCATAAGGGTTGTTTTTATTCCAATCTAGCTGCCCGTTCCAACTTCACATGGTTTACTAATTATTGTCATTTTCACTTTTTATTTTTCATTTTTCATTTTTCATTTTTCATTTTTCATTTTCCATTTTTCATTTTTCATTTTTCATTTTTCATTTTTCATTTTTCATTTTTCATTTTTCATTTTTCATTTTTCATTTTTCATTTTTCCTTTGTTCATTTTTCATTTTTCATTTTTCATTTTTCATTTTTCATTTTTCATTTTTCATTTTTCATTTTTCATTTTTCATTTTTCATTTTTCATTTTTCATTTTTCATTTTTCATTTTTCATTTTTTATTTTTCATTTTTTTTCATTTTTTATTTTTCATTTTTCATTTTTCATTTTTCATTTTTCATTTTTCATTTTTCATTTTTCATTTTTCATTTTTCATTTTTCATTTTTCATTTTTCATTTTTCATTTTTCATTTTTCATTTTTCATTTTTCATTTTTCATTTTTCATTTTTCATTTTTCATTTTTCATTTTTCATTTTTCATTTTTCATTTTTCATTTTTCATTTTTCATTTTTCATTTTTCATTTTTCATTTTTCATTTTTCATTTTTCATTTTTCATTTTTCATTTTTCATTTTTCATTTTTCATTTTTCATTTTTCATTTTTCATTTTTCATTTTTCATTTTTCATTTTTCATTTTTCATTTTTCATTTTTCATTTTTCATTTTTCATTTTTCATTTTTCATTTTTCATTTTTCATTTTTCATTTTTCATTTTTCATTTTTCATTTTTCATTTTTCATTTTTCATTTTTCATTTTTCATTTTTCATTTTTCATTTTTCATTTTTCATTTTTCATTTTTCATTTTTCATTTTTCATTTTTCATTTTTCATTTTTCATTTTTCATTTTTCATTTTTCATTTTTCATTTTTCATTTTTCATTTTTCATTTTTCATTTTTCATTTTTTATTTTTTATTTTTTATTTTTTATTTTTTATTTTTTATTTTTTATTTTTTATTTTTTATTTTTTATTTTTTATTTTTTATTTTTTATTTTTTATTTTTTATTTTTTATTTTTCATTTTTCATTTTTCATTTTTCACTGCAGTACATATATATAGTTCGATATTAATTACAACTATCTACAATCTACACATATTTGAAAATGTTTATATAAACTCACAGAACCGAATCCGACCCTGAAGGAGCAGCGATAAGAAATTACAAAATATTTTCATATTTATAATGTTGATTACTCATGCAGAGGTTTCGTGCATGACATAGATTTTTGAGTAATTTTTGTTCAATCTTTTTCAACCTAGTGTCAAATGAAAGATAAATGTGCAAGTGAGGATCGTACTGTAATATTTTTTTAAATTTATTTGCCAAATTTTATAAAAAAAATTCTCAAAGTTGGTCTATTTGGGATACTTTCACTACTGATAGTAAAAAAAATGGTACAATATTTTGAAAAAATATTACAGTAGGATCTTAAAACAGGTCTTTATCTTCATTTCAGTGTTTATCTTATATTTTTAAATAACACCGTTTTGAAGTAATCGTACATTTTCTAGCGCTCTACAGGCACATAAATTTTGACCAGGGTACGGACTCTTAATGGAACGTTGAGTAACGCTGTTAAAATTGACACTTGTCAGAATGTGCTAAAAATATGTGTAATAGTTTTGATTTTAATCATATTTTTCCGATTTAAATATTCGTATGTCTATGCTAGACTTCATATTGAAACTCGGTTTGTTAAAGTTAATAAATTTTCGGGCAAATATTGTTTTGGCGAAGAACATCGTGACTTTTTTTTAAAATGAAAAATGTAAATGTTTCTTATCGTTATACAAAATGCATGGTAGAATCAAAAAAAATTGTAGGTCCAGATATTGGTTATTAAGACTCCAAGCCGAACCTTGATGGGACGATACTCGCGCATAGTTAGATCTGGGGGAAAAAATTCAGAGAAGGGACAATTGAGACACATTAGGTGTTTTAAAATTTTTGGAAAAGAATTGATTCTATTTTTACAATCGAAACAATCCAGTATTCAGTCCGGTAAAAATCTTTTAAACACAGTGGTCGGAAAGTCGAAAAAAAAGTGGGATTTAATATAAAGAACCTTCCAAAAATCCTCAAATTTTGGGTTCCTGAATAAGAATCTGAGGTGACATTTTAGAAATTCTAAAAATTCAAAATGGCAAATCCGATATAGCGCCCGGAAATCTAAAATTCTGGTCCAATTCGATTTCTGTATTGACAATAATTGTAACTATTAACAATATGTAAAAAAGTTAACTTTTTTTCTGAAAATTTTCTTTTTTTTACTTTTTTTTTTTTAGGTTTTTCTTTACTATATTATGAAAATTAAGATTTGTAATAATAATAATGAATGTACTTTATTGGATCCCAATAGGCCATCGACCGAGTAGTCCAGGTTAGATCAAAATCGACCGAAATAAAGAAATTTTTAGGGGCCGCAGATATCGAGATGCGGTTTTCTGCATTGTGTTCAGAAAGCTCCCATGAAAAAAGTCTATATGGTGTGGTTATACCATTTTTCGAAAAATGCATTCTGGTTCAATAAATGCATTTTGCAATTGCATAATTACTTGCAACATTATAAGAACGACTCGAAACAAAAAATTTGGAGTTCGTTTGGACCCCACTTGGATATTTTTCTTTCAAATTTCACTTGGCCCCAGGAAGGTTAAAAGGGTATATGGGCTTTGAAATATATTTTTATTTTTAATTGTACTTAGTTTTCGTAAGCAATAGATGTGTCAATTTTACTTTACTGGTTTATAATTGCGGTTATTTAACCGTGTACGGCCCCTTTCTCTGTTTTCAGCTTCCGGAAATTGTTTTTCAGTGGTAATAGCGATTAAAGCCCGTTACTGTCACTTACTAATAAACTAGTCTGAGATCAACAAGACCCCTGGAATTTCTGTATCTCCATCTGAAGCTACCTGCGCCCCTAAGACGCCGTTTGTAAGGGTTGTGGAGTAAACCACATTAAATAATCTGGCGCCCGAGCCTTTTCCGGTATACCTAAGGCGTCATGCCTAAGGCATAGTTTTTCTGTGAGGCAAGAAAAAGCCTCACAACACATGTCCTCGTCAGGGGTTTGGAGTATTATCCAACCATTCTGTTATAAACACCGTCAGTAAATTGGGATTCTAAACTTTCTTCGCGGGTTTTTTGGATCTGTGTCAGCAGCTGATGGAAATCTATCTATCCTTATAACTGTAAAAATGGCAACACCTTAGAGTAACTAACATACTGCAGTGTACATCAAAATTTTGAAACCCATATAAAATAACTAATAATAAAAAAATTCTCATATTTTTGTAATTGCAATTAATCTAAGTGATAAATCAAAAATTTTCGTTATGTCACATCGGCAACGTCGTGAAGTGTTGCCAACCTTTAAGTTAATTTCCCCGGCACGTTAAGTTTAAATCGTATTTGCTCTTAACTAGAAATTACGTCATGGTCTTGCTAAAATAAATAAGGTAAGTATAATAAATTTTCTATCAGTAAACGGAATTCATAAAATTATAATTCGACCAGTGATCTTTACAGATATATTAGAATAATCTGAAGGTATTCAACAAATCAAAATATCAATTGAATTTACTAAAGTATCAGAGATGGTGGTTAAGTTTTCCTTGAATTCGGCACAATAGGCCATATTACTGCATATTTCCAGTGCCGGATTGTGGGAGGCAAGGGGGGCAATTGCTCCGGTAGGCACGTCCCGCAAAATGGGATTGAAAAAAATGAGCCTTATTTATAATTTCATAGTGGCATAAAAAAAGGGGCGGCATGGAGCTGACTTGCCCCCCTGAGAAGTTTCCTAGATCCGGCACTGCATATTTCTGTTATAGTTTGTCCAACTAAGAGACAAGCGATGTAAACAGACGTCCACGTGTTGAGATCGTGACACACCGACATAACCTTAAACTAGACGGCTAATATCCATATTCCCACCACACAAGAAACTCATCCAATTGAACATTCCGAAAACGTCTCTGCGCAATGCGCAATGGACACCAGTACGTCTAATATCTGGGTTTCGGTTCTCGAGCTTTGCCGATTCGAGGAGACGAGACATATTGTTTTTGGTTCATAGGCGTCCACTGTTCTGTTTGGTGTTTAACCGATATTCGATAGAGAAATAGTGAATTTATTGTAAAAATGAAGTGTTTTGTACTTTGGTGTAAGAACCTTTCAACAAACCGTCCCAAAGGTGTTATGTTTCATAGGTAAGTCAATATAAGAAACACAATAAAATTGTTATATACCATGCATCTATTCAACAACTTTGATTCACACACATTTATTATACAGAAAAGTAATTATTTTACGCGAACAAATGTATATTTGCTTCGCAATGATATTTTAGAATACTTGAGGACCAACGTAATGAATGGTTGAAAGCAATCGGAAGACCTTTAAAACCTCTTCCGCACTCGTCAACAAGAATATGTTCAGAGCATTTTGCTTCAGAAAGTTATTTCAATGATATAAATTGAGGATACTATATGTCTCACTCGAACGATACAGCTATTTATACCTACAGTATACTATTTTATAAAAAACATCCTGTTCTGACAAATAATAATATTTCCAATCAGTAAATGAAAACTCCAACCTAAATCCTAAATTGTTTTCATCATTCCACTTATTTTACCTAAGGTACGCCAATGTCGGAACATAGACTTTAAGGTTATGTCGGTGAACACAATGCGCATGCATTATGGACACCAGTCATCTTCGTAATTGATCAATTTTTATCATATGGCATTAGCCGTCTAGTTTAAGGTTATGTCGGTGCCGTGACACTTCTAGTACACAGCATCGCATTAAGGGTTTACACAGCCTAACTAACCAGTTCATAAACAAAAATCCTATTTAAAAATTTCTACTACTGTGAACCAGCAAATGGGTTGCTGGAATAAATTGTTAAGTTTAAGTAGTGTTCTTAAAAGTGAAATATTGTCCTTTTAAAAATAACGTCCAAATTTTAAATTTCACCCCGTATTCAAGTACTTCCCGTATGAATATGAGAACAATTTCATTCCCAAATAAATGACGACAAAAACTCCCGTCGCGCGGAGAGAACAAAGCCAAAATCTTGATACAGGTCACTGCAGAAGAGCCACAATCACATTTTACGCGGCGCACCCTACGTCAATTCTTAGAACCAAAAATAGAGCAAAACTCCGGACGTACAATACGAACCTTTTTATCATAGGTGCATGCTCGAATGAATTCCGTGGATTGGCTTAAATCTGCGAATTTTAGAAACGAGGGGGCGCCCTCATCAGACGGGGTAATGTAGCATAAACTGCCGCACAGCTCGCCGCGGGGTGTGATGATTTTTAATGTCCCAGAGTTATTGTTTCCTTTCGGAAGAATTGGAAGAGAATCAAATTGGCGGAAACTGCGGTATTCTTTTCACCACGTTTACGTGTCGACTAGTAAAGTAACTATATACCAGAGTCAGACTTGTCTAAAAGTCACTAATATACTAAAATTTAATTTTAATGGGATACCTTAATTTCCATTTTCAAGGCCCTCTATGTTAATTTTTCGTTGCCAAAAAAGACGAAATTATATTAGGCATTTTTTTCTCAAATATGAGTACATCACTGGATTCAGAATCGTTACAAATGTAAACTACCAAAATTTTATACTACGACTATATGCGAAAGTAGCTTATATCGCATAAATAAATACGTCAGAAAGTTGACAATATCTGTCACATTTAAAGCAGTGATGATATGAACTTAAAACTGATACGATATGAATATTTCATATCAGTTTTGAATTTTGCATTTCTATCTAGAAGGCAGGAACTGTGAAATCAATGACACAAAGTTTAAAAGTAACTACTAACATATTAAGTTCATTTAATTGTTGTTTCTTATTAAATAAATAAATGAAGTAGGTGCCAACGACAAAAAAATCAAAAATTAATCAAATAAAAAGTAAAATAATTAGGATCAAAATAACTTTTTATTTTTAACGATAACTAGGAAACTAAAAAAGGCAATTAATTTTTTTTTCACCTATGATTATCGAAATATTTGAACAATTGGTGAAATTGAAATTTATATTTTTGGAGATTCTAGAGGAAATCGTATTCAAGTCAATATTTTCTTTGTCTTCGACAGTGACTCTGATGGGCACTTGTCGTCTCGATATTTGGGTTGATTTGGTGTACATTTTCACGTGAAGTATTCGTAGATGGTCTGTCCAAAATAGCGATAGCAATTTGCTGGCCGATTCGTTTTTTATTGCCGATCGATTCTTCAACGTAACCTTCAGCGACAGTGTTATATTTCAAGTGGTACGGATTCATCATCAGAACTCTCATCAGTCTCCGGTATCATCATAGAGTTGAAACTCATTATTGTAAATTTTAATTTTTTAATCAATCAATTTATCTGTCACTTAAACGTCACATTTTTTTTGGGAGTCTGTATTGTCAATTTCCGTGCGCAAAGTAAATTTTGCGTGCGCACAATATACTATTACAGAAAATATGTGCCAAATTTGCAGATGTTTTCTATTTAGAAAATGATCCATTTACTATATCTAATTTACAAACGCAAGAAATATGCTTACAACAGAATGTAACCCCTTCATATATTAAACCTTACCGGCTACCACATTTTCAAAAACAGGAAATACACAAACAAGTTAACAAAATGTTACATAATGGGATCATAGAAGAAGCTAGATCCGAATGGTCATCACCTCTTTTAATAGTTCCCAAGAAAAATGACAAATTCAATAATAAACAGTATAGAGTCGTTGTTGACTATCGTGAACTCAATAAGAGAATCCAAAACGATAAATTCCCTCTCCCTAGTATAGAAGAAATTTTAGATTCTTTACAAGGAGCTATGTATTTCTCACATTTGGATTTATACCAAGGGTATTATCAAGTAAACTTACATAAAAATTCGAGACCTTATACATCATTCACGACTGACCAAGGACAATATCAATTGACACGACCACCTAAGGGTCTTAAAATAAGTCCCAGCGCTTTTTCAAGAGCAATGACAGTGGCAATGTCAGGACTCAATTATGACAAGTGTCTCATTTATTTAGATGATCTCATAGTTTTTGGAAACAATTTAAATACACAATCAAAATTTAGTAAAAGTTTTAAACAAATTAAGAACATTAAATTTGAAATTAAATCCAAAGAAATGTGATTTCTTAAGAAAACAAACATTATTTTTGGGTCATATTGTGTCATATCAAGGAATCTTACCAGATCCTGAAAAAATTGAGGTAATGAAAAATTATCCAATACTCAAAGATGGTAAAGAAACTAAACGTTTTGTGGCTTTTGCAAATTATTATCGTAAATTTATACGTAATTTCGCAGAAATCACAAGTCCGTTAAATAATTTAACTAAAAAAGGTGTTATATTTAACTGGACAGAGAATTGTGAAACAAGTTTTGATAGACTTAAAAAAGCTCTCTCATTAATCCACCGATTTTGTCTTATCCAGATTTTTCCGAGACAAACCAATTTATTTTAAGGACAGACGCGTCAGGTATTGCGGTTGGAGCAGTTTTATCTAATTCTGACCAAAGACCAATACCAATACCAATACGCAAGTCGTGCTTTAAATGCGGCGGAGAAAATTTATTCAACAATCGAAAAGGAGTTATTAGCCATAGTGTGGGCTGTGAAAACCATATTTATTTGCTAAGAAATTTGTCATTTTGACAGATCACCGGTCCTTAGTGTTTTTATTCGGAATGAAAGATCCATCTAGTCGTCTAACTAAATTTAGACTAACGTTAGAGGAATATGATTTTACGATTCATTACGTCAAAGGAAAGGATAACATCACGGCAGATGCTTTATCGCGAATAGTAATAACATCGGATGAATTGAAAAAATCAGAATTCTCTAATATGTTTGTAATAACTAGAGGACAAGCACTAAAAAACAAATTACAATCTACAGATGATACTAATATAAGTAAAACTAACAGGCTTGATCACCCTGGAATGGTCGAACTTATAAAATGTCCTGCAGACATTATAGAATTGCGCGCTATAAATGAAAATGAATTCAAAGAAAAAATTAAAGAAAGTTGCAACTCGAAAAATACAAAAAATAATTACGTTACAGATAACATAATTTATAATAAAGATATTAATGTATTATTTCTAAATCGGGAAGTTCTAACTACGTCAATCTTAGGACGGACGTGGGGATACCTGAAAGACATATGCCATAAATTAAAAATTCCGGAAATTTTAATAATCAAAAATGAGAATAATGAAATATTGTTACAAAAGACAATTTATTAAATTTTAAAGAAGCAAATATTAAAATAAATGTAGTTAAAAATATTGTGAGAGTAGATGATAGGGAAACTCAAAAATTAATTATAAATGATTTCCATTTACTACCCTCAGGTGGACACTCAGGCCTTAGTCGTACTTTGAATAACATCAAAAGGCATTATTTTTGGGTTAATATGAGGAAAGACATTTCAGAATTCATAGGTAAATGTGAACAATGTCAAAAATGTAAACATTCGGTCATAAAACGCCAACCTTTAGTAATTACAAGTACAGCTCAATTTGCTTTTCAGAAAATATTTTTAGACATCGTAGGACCATTGAATTTAGATCAATGCGGAAACAAATATATTTTGACATTACAGTGTGATTTGTCTAAGTATGTAGAATGCTATCCTTTGCCAAGTAAAGAAACAAAAATTGTCGCTAAGGCGTTTGTTGAAAATTTCATCTTGCGTTATGGAATACCTGAGGAAGTTTTGACTGACAAAGGTACGGAATTTTTATCAAATGTCTTCGATGAAGTTTGTTTTACCTTGAACGTGAAGCACTTAAATTCAACACCATATCACCATGAAACTTTGGGTGCAATCGAAAATTCGCATAAGAGTTTGAGAAATTTTCTAAGAATATACACTTCAGAAAATATGGAAACATGGAGTACATGGGTTCAATTTTGGTGTTTCGCTTACAATAATACGGTACATACAGAAACACAATATTCACCACACGAGTTAGTTTTTGGAAAGCCTTGTAATTTACCTTCAAATATTATAAAGAGTAAAAAAGATCCAATGTATAATTTTGACAGTTACCCTCATGTATAGACTTCAAACAGCCGCGGAAGACGCTAGAAAAAATTTAATGACATCTAAATAAAAAAGGAAAAATGTTTATGATAAAAATACTAATTGTAAGGAGTATAGAGTAGGAGATAAAATATTAGTTAGGAATGATTCGGAAACATGTAAAAGTAAAAATGTGTTTAACGGACCTTATAGTGTTATTAAGGATAAAGGAGTAAATTTAGTGATTAGCATAGGAAATAAACAAAAAGAAATACATAAAAATAGGGTTAAAAGTTTTAGAGAATAGTTGATAGATATGTAATAGTAAAAAAAAAATTGTAAAATAAAGAAAACAATTTTTTTTTCTTTTTCGCAAACCGGGAAGGTGTAATGGATGTAATTATCAAAGGTCAATATTTTATAATATAAACAAAATTAAAATTTTATTCAAATTAGATTCGTTCACTGAAAATTCAAATAGTTTTGTATATCAAAGTCCAATGCACTTTACTACCAGAATTGCAAGAATAGTAATATTGCAAACTTGCAATATTGTTGTTACATTTTAGTTAGAATACATGTAGAAATTGCTATGTTAAATTAAAAAGAACTTTAAGTATTAATTTGATTATTTTTTTCATCTGTCAAAACAGTCAGATTTTGTGGTTTCAGCCAATAACAGCTCAGGATCCTAACCAATCATTGTGTTTTATACTGATAAAACCGCTTCGTCGTTTTTGTTTTTTGATTAAACTATGTTTACCTTTTTTGAGATGTCAAATGTAAACACTTATCAATTATTATTATACTAAAATGTATTGCAAATCTATGTTAATACCCAAATTCCAAAATATATTTGTAAACGAACCTGTTTTTATTCGTTATTGTCAATACAACACAGCTCCATCCATAAATTCGTTTAAAACTAACATAATGTCAAAACGTCTAAACGTTACACTTAATAAATAATCTTAAATGCCTACTACTAGATAGGCAACTTATATTTGAGATAAAATCACTCGTCCTGCGGACTCGGTGATTTTATCAATCAGTTTGTTTTCGTGGTTTTTCCAAATAAAGCCGTTTTCGTGAAAACCAAAAATTTAATCGATAAAATTTGGAGGACTCGTGGTATTACCTTTGATTATTTTTTTCGTGTAATTTTTAACCAATCAGAACGTTCAATTTAGTTAAGTTACCTCGTATAATTTCGATAATACCTGATTATACATAGAGTAGCTCCACCAATCGAAAATTTTACAATAATTTCATTTCCGTAGTAACCGCATCGACATCAATATACAATACACAAACTAATAGGACCGTCAAATTTTGCGTAATTACTTTACAACACAACACGCATTACGTACTATACTTTACCTACGGAAAGTCTGGACTTATGACAGGGTACTTAATTTCTTCAATTAGATTTTTTGAACAATTTTATTTCGAACAATTTTACAAAATTCTCTTCATTTCACTTGACATATTGAAAATGTAGGTATTCTTTTTTATTTAAGAAAATATGACACCGCTCGAATTAACTCGAGCGTTCATTTAGGAGGCTCTCGAGCGTTTATTTGGAGCGCTCGAGTTATCTCGAGCGATTATTTAAGGTGCTCGAATTATCTTGAGCGTTTATTTATAGCGCTTGAATTATCTCGAGCGTTTATTTAGTGTGCTCGAATTATTTCGAGCGTGCATTTAAGGTGCTCGAATTTTCTCGATTTTCTCGATTTATAGCGCTCGAATTATCTCGAGCGTTTATTTAGGGTGCTCGAATTATTTCGAACTTTTATTTAGGATGCTCGAATTATCTCGAGCGTTTATTTAGA
The DNA here is from genome assembly GCA_949320105.2 of Crepidodera aurea. Classification (NCBI taxonomy): domain Eukaryota; kingdom Metazoa; phylum Arthropoda; class Insecta; order Coleoptera; family Chrysomelidae; genus Crepidodera; species Crepidodera aurea. Next base: position 92,477,527 of record OX439473.1, on the reverse strand, counting down.
GCGCTCGAATTATCTCGAGCGTTTATTTAAGGTGCTCGAATTATTTCGAGCGTGTATTTAAGGTGCTCGAATTATCTCGAGCGTTTATTTATAGCGCTCGAATTATCTCGAGCGTTTATTTAAGGTGCCCGAATTATCTCGAGCGTTTATTTAGAGCGCTCGAATTATCTCGAGCGTTTATTTATAGCGCTAGAATGATCTCGAGCGTTTATTTAAGGTGCTCGAATTATCTCGAGCGTTTATTTAGGATGCTCTCGAACCTTTATTTAGAGCGCTCGAATTATCACGAGCGTTTATTTAAGGTGCTGGAATTATCTCGAGCGTTTATTTAGGGTGCTCGAATTATCTCGAGCGTTTATTTAAAGTGCTCGAATTATCTCGAACGTTTATTTGGAGCGCTCGAATTATCTCGAGCGTTTATTTAAGGTGCTCGATTTATCTCGAGCGTTTATTTATAGCGCTCGAATTATCTCGAGCGTTTATTTAGGGTGTTCTAATTATCTCGAGCGTTTATTTATAGCGCTCGAATATTCTCGAGCATTTATATAGGGTGCTCGAATTATCTCGTGTTTATTTGGGGTGCTCTAATTATCTAGAGCGCTAGAATTACGTCGAGCGTTTATTTGGGGAGCTCGAATTATCTCGAGCGTTTGTTTAGAGTGCTCGAATTAACCCGAGCGCCCTGTTAAGTGGTTAATAAATAAGTTTAAATGACGGGCGATTACGCGATCACTACCTACTTGCGAATTATTAAATTTACCGCTTACTTTTACGTATAAACTGTGCGTTTTGTTTACCAAAACCGTGCGTTTTGTTTACGGTAAACAAATCGCACGGTTTTGTGTTTACCATGCGTCATGAGCTATTTACTGAGACTGTATTCGAGTTTTTTTACCTGTTTTCTATAGTGGCCGTAGGTAAAATTTATTTAAAATTTGCTAAGCGCTTTCAACCATACGGTCATCTTCAGAGCAGCATCGTCAAAAAATGTTTATATAGATACCTCACAAAAGATTTTTAGATGTGCTACCATCTATGATTAGAAGAGAGCATTGATAATTTTTAAAGCAAATAATTCCCGATGTGTTGGTGTTGCATACACAATTTGTGTTGCATAGCTTTTTATTTGACTGATTCTAGTCAAAATGTCACTCTCTTCTTTCGTATCCCTTTCAGAGATTAATACAAAGTTAGTAAACGAGTAAGGAATTTAATTTATCAGATTCGACATCCTAAGACCGGTTTCAGCCTTTCGGCTTCGTCAGTTAGACTTTTCGAATCCAATTAATAAAATTCCAAACTCGTACAAGTCAATAAGTATATCCGCTATAAGACAAATAAAATTCCAAAATTAGACTTCAGATATGGTTGATAAATACTTGTTCCCTTCAAGTCTAGAAAAAAAAAATAAAACGAGGCTTGCCTCACAAAAAAATAGTAGATGTAGAAATTTGTTACTGCTGCCAACGTTTTCCTTAGTTGATATTTACTAACAATTTTTTTCTTTTGTAGGTTCGATAAGATTAAAAAGGTTTATATATTTTTCAGGATTTATCTAAACATAGAAGATTCCTACTACACCAACATTATTTTTTTTATTTCAGGATGATACAACTAATAATTCATCAGTGTTTAATTTGTAGTTAGTTCCCTATTCCTACCTCAATCCCGAATGTACTTGTCACAGAACAGCCTGATAAAAACAACGTAGACACATTTGCAAGGAAATCAATTTTCCCTTGATCCTGCATTGACGAACAATAGGTGTTCTGAGCGGACTAGCGAAATAACTGATCGTCAATTTTTTTACGATTACTCATTTGATTAAATAAATATATTTACATTAGTATTTTAAATTTCCTATGCAACCGACGTGGTAAAATAAATATATTGTGTCACATCCCATTTCCCTCTGTAACGGTACGCCCATGCATTGCAGCATAAATTCGTCGCCATGTTCCGGACTTTTATATATCTATCTCACTTCATCGTTGGGCACGGAATACTTGAAACTTATGAATGACTTGTTGGGGATGTGATTTGAATATTGTCCTACTATATTATATTATTGCAATGAGACTGATAAAGCTGATCTACAAAAACAGCAAAATCGTGCTATGAGAATTATTCTTATAGTAAATAGGTACAATAGGGTTAGGGATATATTAGAATGTCTGATGTTTATGAGTATAAATCAAAGATTAATTTCAGTGGCGGCGTCATCGTGTTCAGCATCCTCGAAAAAGGGGAAACAGGCGACCCTCACCAACCCTTCCAAAAGACCAAACCCACCCCGAAGCCGCTGATATAAAGTAAAATTCACCCCTTTAAGTGATGAGTTTTGGCCAGTGGAGGGTTGGCGAGGGTCGGAAGTAATCTTCAACAACACCACCGTGCTCAGCATCCTCGAAAACGGGGGGAAAGACGTTTTTTTACAGGGAAATGATGTGCTGCCCTTTTAACCCCTTTAGTGGATAGTTTTTGGCCGTTTAAGGGTTGGCCTGGCCTAAAGAAAAATTCTGATACCGCCATCGTGTTCAGCATACTCGAAAACGAGGGGGGGAGAGGTACTCTCGATCCGGGTAAATTTTGGTCCATGTTCTTACGACTCACACAAGTTATCAGATCGTCCTTTTTCAAAATCTCATCCATATCTAATATTAACACTAATGCAATACTGGTTCACATAAAAACTTAAGTTAAAAACGTTATTGTGGTCGAACATAGAGAACATCCGATAGCAAAGCAATGAATGAGTGTACGGTGAGAACGTTGCGTTGTAAAATGACGTCACGCGAGCATAGCGCGCTCACACGAAATATTTGAATAGGACGGAAGCTAAAATTTTCGTAAGTTTAAGACTACTTGCTTGATTTTAATGAAACAAAACAGGCATATTTCTAAACATTTAGGCTATACGGTTAGGAAGTTTCAAGTCATTTAACAGACCAAGTGATATTCTTCCTTCACTGGCGCCCCATCATACCAGTGGCTTAGTTTGGGCGGGCGTAATACCGGGGGGTCTGGGAGAATTTTTAAAATTTGAGTAGCCTAAAACGCTGTGGCACCCCCTGGCCGCGGCGCCCGCATCCTTCGCGTACGCTTTAAACCGGCCCTGAATTAATGTAACAACTAAAGAAATATTACCATATATCATTTCAAATGATCTTGAAAATGCATTTCCGAATCTAGCCAAATTGTACCATATAGTGGAGTGAAATTAGACGAAAATATTCTGAAAATGGATGTAAGAGCTAAGTCAAATTTTTTTAATTTTTTCGATTTTATATACATAAAGAGAAGCTTTTTTTAAAAATATATCCTAACCTAAAAAAATGAATTCGCGCACATTATTTTTTTTTACTGAATTGGCAATAAATAACCAAAGAATCCTCTCTTAAAAATTGGAGAAAATATGTATTTTTATGACGGGAAAAAAAAATTATTTGTCCAACCAAAATCGGCATTTTTCGAAAAAAATTGAATTGGCCGCCATTTTTGGAAAAACAATAGTAGAGAAAAATTTTTTATTTTAAAAAGAAGGATTTTGTGTGTACTTTTGTCTAAGAAAATCCAACATTTTATTTCTTTATTTAAAGTGGCCAATTTGGGGACTAATAAAAAATAAAAATTCGATTTTCATTTTTTTTCAATTTTTTTATCGCGATATTTATGCTTGAATCTCTTAGAAAAACTGTATTTCAGTCCAAAAAATGTTTAAAAAAATAAAAAATATATTCAGGTTCTAAAGTAAGATTTTTGTGAGGAAACGAATCAATATAAAAATGAAAATCGAATTTTTTTATTATTCACTAAATTGGGCACTTTAAATAAAGAAATAAAATGTTGGATTTTCTTAGACAAAAATACACACAAAATCCTTCTTTTTAAGATAAAAATTTTTTCTCTTCTATTGTTTTTTCAAAAATGGCGACCAATTCATTTTTTTTTCGAAAAATGCCGATTTTGGCTGGACAAATAAATTTTTCTTTTTTTAATTTTTACAATGCCTTCCCGACATAAAAATACATATTTTCTCCAATTTTTAAGAAAATTCGTGGATTCTTTGGTTATTTATTGCCAATTCAGTAAAAAAAATAACATGCGCGAATTCGTTTTTTGAGGTTAGGATTAATTTTTAAAAACCTACTATACGGATCGATACTCTACTTCATCACGGTCATTTTAATTTTTTTTTTATTTTTTCACGACTCTTAGAGCCGGAGATATTTAGAAAATAGTGAAGCAATCCACTCGAAAAATACTAAAAATGCCGTTTTTGGCACATATCTCGCGAAGCTCCAGCCCAAATTTATTGAAAACTTTTTTACAAGCTTCTCTTTACGTATAAAATCGAAAAAATTAAAAAAAATTTGACTTAGCTCTTACACCCATATAAAATTCTAATTTCACTCCACTAATAGTGTAACTGCTGAACGCACTTTTAGTAGATTAGTAGTAAGATCATTAAAAAAACTTGTATGTGCCCCCCCGCCCTTAATTTCTAGAACCGCCACTGATTAATTTATAATACTATAATATTAAAATAGTACATAATATGCCACCTAAATATATGGCTGATAAAATGAAATTTGTGAATGAAGTTCATTCATCATTTTATACTTACTAAAACTGAACATACTTCAAAAACTTCAAAACCGTGGAATGAGAATAATCCTAAGAACTAATCGTTATACTCCTATAAGGAATAATATCTGGTCACCGAGCTTCGCTCTTAATATTCAAATCTACATTTTTAAGCAGCCCAATGTGTATATAATTTAAGTATATTTATAACATGACAAATTATTTATTAATTCGCGAAAATCACGGAGTGGGCGACATCTACTTGAACTACTGAAAGGGAGATAAATAAAAAGTTGATTGGCGATTGGCTTGAAAGTAGGCGGGAAAATTAAAAAAGCTGTCAGTGTTAATTTTCAATTGGCTGCAGCTGTTGACGTTTATCAACTGCTTGTCACAGAGGTTAGTTAAATGCATTAAAAGTTGCCTAGTTTCTGGAGATTTCACCCTTTTAGGGCAAGATCTACTGACGCTTGATCTTCGCGAATAGTCACGGTGGACAGGCCCCGTTTCCGGGACGGACAACAGCAGCGTGTAGGGCGCAGGTCCCGTCAACAGAAGATCGCTCAGCTCACTCTATTTATCACTATATAAGAAAAACTCTATGTTCAATTGATTTTATTATTTATTGATCTGCAGTGAAGGAAAATTATAGGTCTGATATTCATACTTGGGTAAAAACCTCCACAAAAACCTGTGACCAGACTCTCGAGGTGTGGCAGATATTGATATCATATTTTTTCAAAGTTTTTCAGTTACAAAAATAGTTCATTCGTACATTACATTACAATTTGTTCTTGGAAAATACAAAGTCACAATCAACCTTAAAATGTACTATGAAAATAGAGAATTTTAAATGTCTCTTTAAAGTTTCTTGTAAAATAAAAAATTGAAATCTATGTTAATAGTACACGTGTACAAGCATTCATTCTTTTTCTCTTTCTCTCTCTCACTCTCTATGATAATGAAAACTTAAATATTAAAACTGTCCGCATAATAAAATAGTAGCCGTAAGGGGTAGTCTCACACTATCGGGGAAGGGAAGAACCTTTACCCGATGTGCATAAAGCATTTCCACCCGCCAAAAAAAAAGATTAGCTTTAGGTTACGTTAGATCTTTGTAATGAATAAAGAAAAGTACGATACGTGTGACATTTTGACATTTGTTACATTCTGACAGGTGTCACATTTTGACATTTGTTCATTTTGAGATTTGTTCATTTTTACCGATGTTACATTCTGACGCGTATCACATTTTAACAGTTGCCACGTTTTTACAGGTGTCACATTTTGATAAGTGTCCATTTTAACAGTGTTACTCAACGTTCCTATAAATATTTACCTAAACCCATGATTTCTGAAATTGAATTGGCAACGTTGTATTTTCAACTTTGAATTTATGAGATGGCTGTCATTTGACAAGCAAATTATTTATGTCCGTCAAATGAACCTTTCCTTTTTTACATAAAGCGGCAAATTTAAAATTGAAATCTTTCAGATTGAAACGCCAGAAATGAAATAAAGTCAAACCTTTTTACTACTATACTATACAGAAGAAAGGAGTGCAGTATTTAATTTGCAGAACGTAGTACAGGTTCAAGAGGTAGAAATTTTATTTTTACTTCATCCTTCAATGCTTATTTGTAGTTAAAATTGAAATTTTAATACATCTGTTTCCATGGTTTTTACTGCAATAAACCTGTTCTTTTGACAGATAAGTCAGACTTTATTTATTCATAGCCGTATCTTAATTGATTCAGAATTTTGTATTAATATATATTTCAAAATGGCTTCATTCTAAAAATATTATCAGTCCTCCTAAATCCTTGAAGGCAGACTAATTAGTAATAGCAAGGCAACATAAAAACAAATTCAAAAAATATATTATAGATGAGATGGCCAGAGAAAAAGGAATTCAAATTCTCAGATTGCCTCCGTACCACGCAGAGTTAAATCCCATTGAACTGATCTGGTCACAGTTATTTTAAATTTCCTGATGTGCGAAATTTGTTTTTGAAGGCAGTTTCAGATGTAAATAGAGAACATTGGGGAAAATGCATTGATCATGTTAAAAATGTGGAAAATTCATTTAGGAAAGTGGATATATCAATGGATAATTTAATAGAACCTATAATAATAAACCTCAGAAAAGACAATTATAGTGATACCAGTAGTTTTAGTGAAAACAGTGACTTTTAAAGATAGTTCTTGAACTAACTTTTTTTTAATCTTTGAGTTTAGGTAAGTACTGAAGCGTTACTTTTAATGCCAAGAGATTAAAAAAAGTTTAATCCCAACATATAATCCTCCTTGTTATTTATTGGTTAAATTTAATTCGTTCAATGTTAAAGTGTCAGTCAGTCAGTTAAAGTTTATTTTTTGTAAATAATATAACTTCAAAATTTAATCTACGAAGTGCGTATATATATAGTTTATATGCTGTGACTTTATTTATATTATAGAAACTTATTTCGCAAAGTACGCCTATGGAATGTGACGTTATATCTCCACTTTTACGGCGCTCATCTATCCTTTATATTACTATAGAAACAAGTTATTATATCTGCCGTTGCTAGGAAATAAAACTAAAAGCTTAACTTTTCTTGTAAATATCTCGGAAGATCGAATTTTCACAGACATGAGACCTACATTTTTTGCCGATTTAGATAGGAATTAGTCTACCCTGAAAGTTTCATTGAATTCTGACGAGTGGATTTCGAGATCCTCTGGACACACACACACACACACACACACACACACACACACACACACACACACACACACACACACACACACACACACACACACACACACACACACACACACACACACACACACACACACACACACACACACACACACACACACACACACACACACACACACACACACACACACACACACACACACACACACACACACACACACACACACACACACACACACACACACACACACACACACACACACACACACACACACACACACACACACACACACACACACACACACACACACACACACACACACACACACACACACACACACACACACACACACACACACACACACACACACACACACACACACACACACACACACACACACACACACACACACACACACACACACACACACACACACACACACACACACACACACACACACACACACACACACACACACACACACACACACACACACACACACACACACACACACACACACACACACACACACACACACACACACACACACACACACACACACACACACACACACACACACACACACACACACACACACACACACACACACACACACACACACACACACACACACACACACACACACACACACACACACACACACACACACACACACACACACACACACACACACACACACACACACACACACACACACACACACACACACACACACACACACACACACACACACACACACACACACACACACACACACACACACACACACACACACACACACACACACACACACACACACACACACACACACACACACACACACACACACACACACACACACACACACACACACACACACACACACACACACACACACACACACACACACACACACACACACACACACACACACACACACACACACACACACACACACACACACACACACACACACACACACACACACACACACACACACACACACACACACACACACACACACACACACACACACACACACACACACACACACACACACACACACACACACACACACACACACACACACACACACACACACACACACACACACACACACACACACACACACACACACACACACACACACACACACACACACACACACACACACACACACACACACACACACACACACACACACACACACACACACACACACACACACACACACACACACACACACACACACACACACACACACACACACACACACACACACACACACACACACACACACACACACACACACACACACACACACACACACACACACACACACACACACACACACACACACACACACACACACACACACACACACACACACACACACACACACACACACACACACACACACACACACACACACACACACACACACACACACACACACACACACACACACACACACACACACACACACACACACACACACACACACACACACACACACACACACACACACACACACACACACACACACACACACACACACACACACACACACACACACACACACACACACACACACACACACACACACACACACACACACACACACACACACACACACACACACACACACACACACACACACACACACACACACACACACACACACACACACACACAC